>JAOTQQ010000019.1:3422436-3434206 GCA_026546715.1 Gallinago undulata | reverse complement strand
GGCCAACCCCTGCCTCTCTACAGTTTCCTTTCAGGTAGTTGTAGAGGGCAATGAGGTCTCCCCTCAGCCTCCTCTTCCATCCTTCTGAGAAATTGTGGGCTCACTGCTTGGTTATGGGCAGAAAAGCAAACTGACTGCTGATAATTGCTAAGAAGGAGCAAAGAACAACCCAGGAACGTTATGTCACTGTATGAATTAATATTACAACTGCATCGTGCCTTTCTGGCCTCCCCGTTCCTTAAAGGAAAATGTAAGAAAGAGATGGGAGGGATTGTCCAGGAGGAGAATGGCTTTGCTTAAGGTCCAAAAAGGCTCCAAAAAAACCAAAGTGAGTGTGGAGACAGAGGTGTATAAAGCCAAAGGAGCTACATCCCCACTGCTGCACGTGGTGGGCTCCACAGCTTATCACCAGCAGATGTGGTGGATGCTGAGCTGATGTAGTTTCAGAATGCAGTGAAATGAATTAATGGAAGGGAATTCCACAAAGGCCATTGCTACACATTGACCCCTTTCAGCTTGGAAAGTCTCTGTGCTGGAAATTTCAGAGAACATACTTGATGCAAATGGATTTGCCCTGTTCTTATCCTTGTTTCTAGACTTCAGCCAAGAGTGATGGTTAGAGGCATGTGGTCCTTTGGTTTGATGCAGATGTTTCATTCTGTTGTTCTGGCCACAGCAAAACCTCTAAATCCTGCAGCATCTCAAAAAACATCTTGGAGTCCCTGGGCTCTGAGCAGACATCTGGAAGAGTTCATGCCTTACTGGGCTGCCTTCCCAGGTGGTCTGGGACTCAGGCAGCTATCACAGTTATGCTGCCTCTTTTTTAGGGTCATTTGCTCAGAAATGAAGGCTAGAAATGTACTTTTTAAGTGAAGGCTGGTGTTTTCCTGCCCAATTCTGAGCCAGGACCATCTCCCAGTTTGGGGGCTGTCAAAGCACAGAGGGTGAGCAACAATTGCCCTCCCACTCTGGGGGAGACCAGATGGGCAGGAGGGTCCAACTACTGCTGCCCGTCTTGTATGAACAGCCCAAATAAACATCCAAGTGATGCTTTTGGAAGCCTGGGCCCCTGCCCCCTCCACCAAGAAGAAAGAGCTGGATCCCAGCTCCCTGCTGCCAGAAACACAGCCCCCACAGACACACCGCTCCTGCCACCGCCTGCATTTAAATCTCACCAACCTTCCTGCTCTACCTTAAACCGCCAGCTTTAGAGGTCCCCACTCATCAAACTCTTGTCAGGCAACAAGAAGGGGAACAAGGAAGGCTTAATTGATCAGCTTCGAAAGTAGCCTTGAGAACTTGATTCAGATATTGACTTCCAACGAGCTGGTTTAACTCCAGCTTCCAGAGCCAGCAATGGCTGAACATCAAAACTATTAACCTCTGGCCTTACCAGTTGGTGAGACATCACAGCAGCAGTAATTAGGAAGTCAATCGGAATCACATGTCTCACTTACACTGGCATGTCAATCAATAGTGCCAGTGACAGATTCATTAGGCCAGGCCTTGCAGCACAAGCTAGTAACAACCTCATAAAATACTCTTTTGAGGCAGGGCAAAGAAAAATCTGCTAGGAGGACTTGACTAGATGACAATATGTATTGATTAGGGCTCAAGCAATTTATGAAGTGCTACTTGCTCTGCAACCTTTCTGGCTCAGTGCTAAATTTTCCCAAGTAGTTGCTAAATAAAACAAAATATTACACTTTTTAAAGCCGTTTTCTGACAGGGCAATTTTTATGTTAGTTACAACTAACAAATAATCTAGCAAGGTAAAACTTCAATAGTTACTTAATGGTGAAATGTACCTTTCATTTCTCTGGCCATCAGGCTTTGAAAGAAGACATCCATCTGGATGAGGAAAAAAAAAAAAAAAAAGTAATCTGAAACATGATTAGGAAACTCTCCTACCTTCCGGAGACAAATTTCATTTTAGCATGCCTTTCTTCAGAGCATTTTAATGGCCATTCTTTTTGGAAGGCCACAAGAAAAGCGGATATTTCAGTTTTTAAAACTAAATTAAAAACTGGGTTTCCGAGAACAACCAGACCTCTACTGCTTGTTGCAAACATGGTGTTTTTTAAAGACAGAAACACCGTAATTGGGGACTTGCTGAAACGCTCTTTATGATGCTGTTCTTTTAATTGGATTTTTTTTGCCATTTGCTTTGTTTGTAGCTGTTTTTTTGTCAGGATTTTCCCAAGGTTCATAGGGGCTCGCTGCCCTCTATTCACACTGTCACTGATGGTGGGATTTATTTCCTCTTGCCCTGCATGGTGAAGGAGCATCGTGCTTCAGGGTCAATGTAGGGCCCCTGCAGTGACACCTATCCTTGCGGGGTTTCGTGTCTTGCCTGTCTTGACCCTGTCTCCAAGACAACTATCAGAACTGGCCCATCTTTATCTCACTGGCCAAAGATGCCAAAAGGCAACCGTGAGGCAAGTGGGGCAATTCTCATGGGCATTAAAGAAATAAAGGATTGTTGGGAGGTTCTCTCAATATACATCATGAATTGTCTGTGTGTTTGTTATTAGAAATATACACAGTGAGGAGGGAGTCTTGCTAATGCTGAATAAGGATTCGGGCACATTCTTGTAGCAGAAGAATCAAGAGAGATACGTTTGGCACCTAAATGTGAGCGGACAAATTCATCTTCGCTCTTACATCACTGCAAATGTTAGGATCCACCTTTTTTTCCAGGTTCTCTGCCAATTACCTCCATGTTGTGGTGTCAGAGATTTCCCAAAATAAAAAGATCATCGTGTTTCTATCAACTGTGAGAAAAGGTGAGACAATCTGAGTAGCTGTGAACTCAATCCTTCATTTCTTACCTTCCCTTGCTTTCCCTTATGTTCTTCTCTTCTCCCATGCAGGTCCAGCTTAATTTTCCAGCAGGCACTTTGTTGTCACCTGAACAATCCTGGTGACCAACTCCAATACTCTGTGACTTCGCACAAGAAAGCACTTAAGCATCTTCGTAATTAGCTGTTAAAGACGCAATGTAAATGCTTGCTGGGTGGTCAGAGTTTAAGCACTCCTGGTCGCGGAGGAGGGCCCTCCATTTTTTTCTGAGCATCTTCAGCTCTGAGGTACAAAAAGGGTGTTTCTCAGGGTGGAAAAGCTAAATGCCTGCACTAACACCGTGTCCAGAGGAGGCCCCCGTCTCTCATTCTCCCATCAGACTAATGAAACCACCACAGCAGCCACTGTGAGGCAAATGCCTAATATTTTGGAAGGACACTGACTGCAGGTTTGATTATTTGTTAATAACGAGAGTTTTCCGGTTAATTAAATTGGGAGCATTATTAATGTTAATAGTACAGCTGGGCCAATAATTTATGATGATTAATTTCCTTGCCAAATTCAGGTCTTCTCTCTCTTTCTTCCTCTTTCAGTTGTCCAAGAACATAGTGCAGTTTTCTCAAATCGATTCATTACTTTACATTATTTGCCAGATAACTTTTGCAAATAACTCCAGGTTTGGGTCTGGTTCACAACCAGTTCACTGGCGTGTATTACATGTGAAAGCCAAACTGCAGGGTGGGACAGGTAAATCTCACCAGGAATTTGGCTTTCCAGTTTGGGGGACAAAATATTTTAACTTGCTTTCATTGCCAAATGTCTGTGGGTAACACATATTACCTTCTTTCCAATTCCGTCCAACACTCCTGCCAGTAAACTCCTCGTTCCACCAAACCACCCTGCCAGTAAATTAAAATTCATTAGAATAACCAAGAGAAAGGGACATAAACAAGGTCTAAGTAGAAACAACTTGATTTTAAATTCAGAATAAATATACATGGCCATTTTTTTTTCCCATTACTCTTTATTCTATACCAATTAATTCCTAAAAACTGCAATCGTCTTTCCTAAAATAATCCCAGGTGGTTCAATAAAATCCAGAGGAAAGGGAAGAGCGAACTAGGTTTGAGTTGTTGACTGCTGGGAATCCTTTAAATCATTTCTAACATGGAAAGTTTTGGAAAGGAAGGGTATGTGCTCCGTGTACAGAGTCTGGAAGAAGGTCACTTTGCATATGGCTCCCTCTGAAATAGCAGCATGTTTCCCATAGTAAAGTGAAAGCTCTAATGAAGAAGTAATAACTGCTTACGTTGGCAAAGAATGAAAACAGCTGTGTTTTTTTGTGAAAAGCAGTAAAATGAGTTTGCTTCCTCCAGTAGATTCACTTCGGGGGGGTTTCTGAAAGGGCCTTTGGTTTTATCCCTCAGTGAAGTAATTTTAAAGGGTCTAACGACAGGGCCAAGTCCAGCTCATTACAGACTTCTGACACGGGGAGAGGCAACTGCTCTCCCCAGGAAGCCCTGGGTGAAGCTGATGGAAACTCCTGGCCAGCCCCATGGCCCATCCAATCTCCCTTTGTGGGGAACAGTCACCCAAGGCTGAGATGGCATCAAGAGGTGGATGTGAAGGTGGACACCCTCTCTGCCAACCCACAGGGCCCTGGCTTGTAGCCAAAGCAATCCTACTGTTGCCACAGCTCAGAGCTGATGGTATGGACAAACCCTGCTGATCATTGCCATTTTAATTGTCCCATCTTGGTGGCCAGCTTGGTTGGTGTCAGGTAACATGCCTTCTCCAAGCCTGGCAAGCCCATGAGGCTTTCTGACACTTCAGCTACCGCTTTGCAGGGCTGATTTACTCTAGTTTTATCTACTCTGAGAGCTGGAAGAGGCAACTATTAAATTAATATCACAATTAGAATTCAATCAGCGCATTACTGGGTTGAAACCTCTGAATCAACCCAATAGGTCATGAAATCAACTGAGATGAGAGGTTAGAAGGAATGCCTTGTTGCAGCCTTGTCTCAGCAAATATAACAGGCAAAGCTTTGCTGTCCTGTTTAGTATAATGCATGGGCACAGCTGGTGGAGGGAAACACGTGTCCCGATGACACTGTCTCTGATGGTTAAATTTCTGTTCTGATCTAACATAATTTTAAGGCAGTAGAACAAGCAGAAAATACATCATGACTTACATGACATACAGTGTGCACATGCCAAATGGATACACCTTTTGCATTTCAGAGGTGTCACTTATCAAAGGCTTTAGGTGTTGATGCTTGAAGCATCAGTTTTTTCCTTAGAAGAGAAGATTGAGTGGGGATCTGATCAACTCCTATAAATCCTTCAAGGGTGGGTGTCAGGAGGATGGGGCCAGGCTTTTTTCAGTGGTGCCCAGGGACAGGACAAGAGGGAACGGGCACAAACTTGAACATAAGAAGTTCCATCTCAACATGAGGAAGAACTTCCTTCCTTTGAGGGTGCCAGGGCCCTGGAAAAGGTTGCCCAGGGAGGTGGTGGAGTCTCCTTCTCTGGAATCATTCCAACCCCACCTGGACACGTTCCTGTGCAACCTGCTCCGGGTGGCCCTGTTCTGGCAGGAGGTTGGACTGGGTGATCTCCAGAGGTCCCTTCCAACCCCATATCATTCTGTGACTCTGTGAATGAAGATGCAACAAAGTGATTGTCCTGTAGCAGAATCTTGGTGCCTGCTGGGTGGGTGGGCCTGTGTCCCTGTGTCCCCCATGCCTGCATCCCTGTATCCCTGCATCCAACCCAGTACCGCTGCCCTGCAGCTGTCTCCGTGAGCCTGAAGAATGATGGAGATCAACAGCAGCTAGCATGAGCCTTCAAAAATAAGCAAGAAAGAGAAAGGAAGGGAAACCTTTGTTCAGAAAATTGATCTTCATGTTGTGGTCAGGGTAATGGTCACAAGACCCCAGTTTAAAATAAGAGCACCTCTTTCGAAAATATCTCAACATGTAAAATATCTCTAGGCAATCCTGCTTCAGCAGGAGAGTTGGACTAGATGATCTCTATGGTCCCTTCCAACTCTAAAAGAAATCAGTGAAATTCAGTAAACAAGACCTGCAACCCACATACGTGTCCTTTACATGACATTGACTCCTCATGTCCTAAAATGTCCTTGGCTTTAAACTGGCATGGGACTGGGGAAGGAATCCACATTCGCCCTAAAATTGAAAGTTGGTTTTGAAGTGTATTTGACCAGAGTAAATGAATTCATAATTTTATTGGCTAAAGTTTTTTTCAGGCTGAGCTCAAACCTGTCTCTGTGCTTCCAGCCCTTCTCCCCTTGTTCAGTAAGGGCTTGCCCAGGGACCTTCAGTGCCACCCTTTGCCTAATTGTGTCATCTGCTGAAAAAAGGGAAGCAAATGAGGGGGAAAGGGGGCAGCGAGGGCACCAGTCGCTCACCTGTCTGAGAAACAGTGATCTCCACCTTGAAGATCAAACTTCTCCAGCCCTTGCTATGGTGGTTTTTTCCATCACCTTCTTGGGATTTTCACCATAAATCTCCAACTGGCCTAAAATACCCTGGATGTAAGAAAATATCCACTTCCCTCCTCCTGATCAACACTCTTCTTACCCTTACAGCTGGTGTAGCCTCTTTGCCAAGTATAACATGAGACTGTCTTACAGCCCCTTGGAAGAGGAAAAACTTACCAAATTATCCTCTTGGACACCTGTGGACTGCTGGGTCTTTGCTGGATGAAATGGGGAAAGGGCTGCTGGTAAAGGCATCACGGACATCATCAAATTATACCACTTAGTCACTAAGTGATTTATTTGTGAAATTCAGGGTCAGCAAAGATTGACAGTCTCATAAAGAGAGGGGTTAAATTCACAAATCTGCTGCAGTGTGAAAGAATAATAATAAAAGAGGGATCTAGGGAGAATAAAATGCTCCTGAAAGATGTGTTCTAGAGTCCTGTTCAGCTTGGGTTTGCCTGTTTCCAGTAAAGGGGATTTTAAGTTCCCCTTCTGAAATTTTTCCACAGTCCACCTAAGAAACTGAAACCAGAACACACATTCCACCCAAAAATCGGATTTATTTTTTTTTCTGCACTACACAGCATTTCTCCATCAACTATTGTCCCCCATAACTTTTGGGAGGCTGGATGCTCTGAGGATCTTCAGAGTTTTCAGATGAGATGTTTCACCCCAACTCCTTATGAAGGAGTCATAAGGAAAGACTCAAGCAAGAGACACCATTTTGTGGTCTAAAACTTATTTTAAGAGATCTGCTGGATTTTTAAATGGTAAATGTCCTTGGATTTTATGGGCTGCAGTGACTGAAGATGAAGGTTTTTGTGGTTTTTTTGTCCAAAAAATATTTTTGTTAGGAATGCAGTCTGAGTTTATCTGTATTTAATTTGTAGAATAGCTTAAGACAGAAAAAAAACACCAAACTTTCAGCTGAAAAATCTAGAATAAAACACTTCAATATTTTGTTTTTAAAGTAAACTCAATTTTGAAATTTTCTTAATAGCTTGTGTTTTAGAAAGGTTTAACAATAAGAAAGAAAATGCTTTTTATTGCATGAAATTTTTGACTATTTAAATGAATAGTAAAATTAATATTTTCTTAGTTTTTCACTTCTCAAAAAAATAAACAAAACATAATGTGTGGCTAACCCTGAACAGTCCCCTTCCTCCTCTTCAGGTTTCCATTCCCAAAATACTATTTCTTCTCCCTAGATCTTGGTAAAAAAAAGAAAAAAAAAGAAAGTAGTCTTATTTTTCCAGAAAAGCACTTATAGTTTGACTTCGGGCATGCTGCTGGTTGGCAACATTGCATGGAAAGCCGGTCCATATTAAAACTGTTTAACGTGCATGGTCTTGGGTGGCATCCATGAAACATCCAAGTAATAAATACGACATCCACATGAGACATCAAATGAATACATAAAAACTCTGAAGGTTAGTTTTTACACCCATAGAGCTATGGAGCACTGGGATTTTGTCGTGGTGTACTCAGTACATGCAAAGTTTGAGGTTTCCCTCAAATTCCTAACAAACACCTGACCATTTTACCACCTTACTATGGTACTCCCAGGAGGTCCAAATAAAAAATCCAAATCAGTAATCCAACTGCCAAACAGTGAAGCAGAAACATAGTCAAAAAATCCCTCCAGGAAGGTGTCCTTCCAGCTGGAAGTGGTGTGCTTGGGCCAGAAGGGAGATGAATACCACTCAACCATGTCTGCTTGATAGAAAATCAAGTTTTTGACATTTTAAGGACTCCGCAGACCCAGGGACAGACCCCCAGCTGTTGCTGTAGCTATGGAAGGCATGGGAGGCTATTGGATCCTTGGTAGCACATGCTTTACCACCATTCCAGTCAGACAGGTGGTGGTTTCCATCTCATCATGTGCAAGAGGCTTCATAAGCAGCTCCTTATCTATCATTTGGCTTTACTATGTACTCATTAGACATGAGTAAAGTCAGATTTGAAGCTCCTCAAGAGTGAGATGATGTTCTGGCTCTGATATCACCTGTCTCATCCAGTTAGGTTTCAAGCCTAACGATCCTCAATGAAACAGTACCCAAGAGAAAAGCAGTAAAAGCAAAATTTGCTAAAGGGGTTAGAAGGATTTAAGGCTGAGTCCTTATTTCCATGTCAGAAGGACATGGTGAAAATCCCTAGGTCCTAGTTCCCTCTGGGTTTTGTGCTTTGTTTTTTATCTGTGGGGATGGGTGCAAGATGCACCAGTGCATCATGATCAGGACCCTGGGATCTGCAGGGACAGGTAACAACACACAAGGAGCCTGGCACTCTGATTGCTTTCTCCGGCTAATGAAGGAATGACCCTACTTCTTGGATTCATAGAATCATAGAATCATTTCAGCTTGGAAAAGACCCTTGGGATCACCGAGTCCAACCATCTACCCTACTCTACAAAGTTCTCCCCTACAGCATATCCTCCAGCACCACATCTAAAAGACTCTTAAACACGTCCAGGGATGGGGACTCAACCACCTCCCTGGGCAGCCTATTCCAATGTCTGACCACTCTTTCTGTGAAGAATTTCTTCCTAATGTCCAGTCTAAACCCACCCTCTTGCAGCCTGAAACCATTCCCTCTCATTCTGTCACTAACTGACAGGTTTACGCTGACTTTATCCCCTCAGTACCAGATTGATCAGCATTTCCAGACAAAATTTTTACAAGGATCTTAATTTTGGCTTTGAAGGTGGTTCAACAACCAACCTGCTTTCCTTGGGGCAAGAAACCCTCCTTAACCCCTTTCCTGGGTTTTTTCAGATGAATTCGACACTGCCACTGCTTCTAGGGCCATGCAAACTCCTAGAGTGAACTTGATATGGAGGTTTTTGCCCTAGAAAGTAACGCTGGGGACAACAGGAGCAATTTCTGTCTGTGCAGGGGGATTTCTTCTGCCTTGCTGAAAGACGAGCAGCAGAAACACCGTCACTTAAAAACAGCAAAGCATCTCCAAGTAGCAAACCAATAGCTGCGTGGTTTCACCTCCTGTTGCAACTATTTTTATCACCACTTTATGCTTCATTGACCAATGGATTTTTCTTTTTTTTCCAGCTTTGCACTTTTCTATATATTATCCGCACATGCATACGCACGACTATTATTTTTATCTTCATCATTACATAGTGCTGCTTTTTGTGCCATTTAGACATGAACCTCGTTTGAACCCTAAAGCCCCATTTGTGACATACAAAAATACTGTCATTTACATTCTGTGCCAAAGTATTATATAAAAAGCATCAAACGGGAGGAGAGGCAGGAAGCTGGGAGTAAAGATATATAGTCAGCAAAGTATATAACTTCTGGCATATTACTGCTTAATCCTAACATAATTATTCTCATCCTTTTATTTGATTAACTTCTAATGGTTCCTCTTGGTGTTAAAGGTCCCAGTCTGATCATTTGATTTTAGTGTCTGCTATAATTACCGATAATGTTCTTTGCAAGACAATTTAATGATAACCGCATAATGGCCTATATGAAGAAAGCTGCAGGGTTTCAATGCTTTTGAGTAATATAAAATACATTAGACTAACACAAGCTATCAACATGACAGGGAATGTTTGATTTACACCAAGGACTACGTTATAGAGCCGTGGAAATTTTTTTTGCCCTTCTTCTTCCTTCTTTTTTTTTTTTTTCTTTTTTTTTTTTTTTTTGAAACTGTTTACAGCAAATGACAGAACAGTTGGACAATCTGCAACTTGCTGAGAGCAATAAAATGTAGCACAAAGTTAGAAGTGACATGGAGCCGAGCCTGAAGAGCTGCAGTGGAGCATCCTGGTGTGGCAGCACCAGAGGACATCACGTCCTTTCAAACCGAACTTACTTCGGCAAAGTTTCCAACCTCCCTCGTCTTTTCCGGGAAAATGAGGTGGTTTGGATTTCCAGGTGGCTTTTTTACTGTACTTAAAGTCACTGAACCACTAACGACTCGCCCCGATATTTTGGGTCTTTGCCTCCGTTTCCCAAACCTGATGCAAAAAGAGATTTGATTGCAGCCCCAGCCAGCCTGCCTTTTGCACCCCTCTTTTCCTTCCCACCATCGTATTTTCACAGCTAAATACTGCACTGAGCTAAGTGGCTCAAGCTTAGCAAACACTCCTTCGCTCGAAATTAAGCAATCGCTCACGGTTCTGGCAAAATGCAGCGTAATTTATGGCGTGCACGTAGGAGAGAAAATTTCCTGTCAAAAAAAGGTTAGCAGTGGACATATTACATTTGCTGTTCCTTTTTATTCCAGGATAATGGCATTTGGACAAAAGTAGGCCCGTCCTGTTTATAGTGCTTTATGCCCCATTAGTATTATTGCAAGTCTCTGGACTCACATGTTAAAGCACTTAATCAAAGGCAATGGGTTGAAAATCATGTCCCAGCACTTCTCATATTTGATTCGTTCCTCCTAGATAGAAAGAAGTAAAAAACACATTACTAGCATCAAAACAGCACATGCATTATCTGCTAAGCAGTTGAGAAGCTATCATTGGGTTTTATCCCTTTGGGTACTAGGACAGACAGGAATTTTCCCCACTCATCCATTCAGAGATCTGAGACTGCTATTTTTCATTTTTCACCCTTTGACAGACAATCCTTTCGGTTTTCCATAGATCTCTATTTTAAAGACACCTTCATGTCACTTATTTTAATTGCGGGCTGCAGGCATCAGTCCTAAAAAAAGAAACAAAACAAGCAAACAAACAAAAAACACAAAAAGAAAAGAAATAAAAAAAGGAAGAAAAGCTTTAGAAAGACAATATTTGAAGTAGTGGTACTTATATGAAGATCGTCCAAGGATTTCCTCCGAGACAAACCTAATAATGGGAGAGGAACGTATCTTAAGGGGAGAATTAATTTATACATTTAATTACTTGGGATCCACTCCACTTCTCAACAATACATTTCGGTTCCAAATGAAAGCCCTGGCTACGGCAGCTCGTCAGCCCTGGTGGGGATCACAGGACCTTGTCCAACAGGGTGGCCTGGACGAGTCTCATCCGAGGCTGCCGCGGTGCTGATCCAGGTGCCTCTGGTTGCATCTCGGAGAGGTGCCGGTGGGGTTTTCCCCCCCCCACACACACCCCCCTTTCTCCGAAGACGACCGCGATGCTAAACCCACATCAGGTGAATTCACAACCCGCAGTGGCGTCACGCAGCCTGAGCACAAAGGAGGGCAATAAAACAGCACAGGAAGGATCCAGCTGAATGTGCTCGGTTGAGCGAGGTGGGGTGGGTTTCTGCACAAAACAGGCAGCAGACCTCCACCAGATCCCACTATTCCAGAACCATTAATTCGATTTTTTTTTATTTTTTTTTTGATATAGGCTGAGAGAATTGGGGGGGGTTCAGCCTGGAGAAGAGAAGGCTCCAGGGAGCCCTTAGAGCCCCTTCCAGTCCCTCAAGGGGCTCCAGGAGAGATGGGGAGGGACTCTGGATCAGGGAGGGGAGCCATA
>JAOTQQ010000019.1:3408828-3422336 GCA_026546715.1 Gallinago undulata | reverse complement strand
TGGAGGGGTTCAAGGACAGGCTGGATGGGGCTTTGAGCAACCTGGTCTGGTGGGAGGTGTCCCTGCCCATGGCAGGGTGTTAAGAATTTGATGGTCTTTAAGGTCGTTTCCAACCCCAAACATTTTATGATTCTTTGATTCTGTGATTTTATTGGTGAACCAGAAGGACTAAAACCTGCCCAGGTGCTCTGCAGAAGCAGAGGGAAACTCCAGGCTTGTTGGGGCTGTAACAGTAGAATCATGATTGGCAGTGGGGAAAAAATAGACAGTACCCAGGGAAAATGAGGAAGAAATAATCCAAGATAATCCACAAAAGCTATGGGTGCTCCCAGGCCTGTGGGCTGACATAGAACAATTTTTAAGTTTGGGCACCAAAATAACATGATGACTACTACTTACCTCTGCACCGACTTTCCTGGACAGCCCCAGCACCACAGTTGGTTTTGCAGAGTAATTTCTTTCATGCAAAGCAAAAATCATTGGGCAGAAGCTTTGTTTTGAACCGTGTTGTGGTTCTCGTACAGCTCCAAGCACATTTTGTTTTGTAAGTAAAATACAAATGATTAGAGCTCATCAGTGAAAGTTCCTGGATTAATTTGTACAGTACATCACTCTACTTTTGTTTTCATTTATGAGATGTAGAAAAATGAACACACAAAAACTTGACCCTTTCATTTCCCTCCTTGGTGAACTCTTTTGTGGTTCACCCTTTGCTGAAGACTCTAGAATCCTGTTCCATACCAACGAGTCTCAAAGCCAAGTGAGGAAACTTGATAATTTATTTAGAATATTTAGTTAAAGGTTTTTTTTCGCTTCCTTCTGCCAATAACTAAAGGAATGCAACGGCCCCATGAACAGATAAAAGAAAAATTGTTTTCCTGGAGATATAAAGCACTCCCACCCCCTTTTCACTTAGGGAGCAGATGGATAGCGTGGACCACTTCTCTGAGGATGTGGAGGGAGTTTTCCAGCAAAATGGAGAGTCCCTGATTTCAGAGTCCAAATGCTTTCAACATTTTCCCTTGTTAGCTTGAGGCAGAAACTTCTGCAGCCAGAACCTGTGGTCTGTATGTGGGGCACTCTCTGGACAAGGACCATCAGCTGTTTACTGTACTAAGCTCACCCTTAGTTGGCACTGGCATTTTCTTTGAAGTCCCCCCATTCCTGACATCCTTGTAGTGTTGACAGTCTTTCTTTCCTGTCCTGCCCAATTTTGGGCCAGCTGGCAAAGAAATGAAGGCTGCATTTAAGGCTCAGACTCAATCATTTGTGCATGCAGCACAGCCACAGCCTTATATTTGCTCTTGATTCTCTCTCCCTTTCTAACGCAGTCTAATGCCTTATTTACTTTTTTGACCTCTGCTGCACATTGAGCTGTCAGTGGCAATGCCTAAATCTTGTCCCTGTGAGTTACGACTAATTCAGAACCCATCAGCATGTACAAGTGGTTTAAACTGTTCTCCTTCCAAGTGTGCATTACCTACACACCGCCTGTCTCTCTCATCTGCCCGTTGAGCGTTATAATTTGGTAGGGCTCTCCAGCAATCCTCTTCCATCTTTACAAGCCTTAACAACTCTATGTGGTCAGCACAGGAATCCAAGAAGAAGGGAGGGCTTATTGATGCCAACAAAGAGGGTTGGTTTTTTTTTTTCTCCTCTTAACAGTGCTCTGACACAGATTACTGGCATGGCTGGGATCTAATCATTTAACCTCCTTGTAGTTCAATATCCCAGCTGGGTGTATGAGGGCTGCCTTGGTTTCACCTCCAGCTATTGAATTATGAGGTAGATAGAGCAGTCCATAGTGTCAAAATGTGTATATCTAAGAGGTCAGCACAGAAAGCTGTGAAGTTGTTGTCAGCTCTGTCGGTCCAACTTTGCCGCTCTTCAGGTCATTAAGGATGCTTAGGAAACAGAAAGTCACCTTCTTACTTCTGTTGATGCCTTTGCACTTCTCTGTTGGCCCCAGAAATGCACTTTTATTTTCCATTCACTCTTTGCAGTGAGGGTGGGTCCTAAAACCCATTCGTGATTCAGGTTTGCTCTGGATCATAGAATTGTCCAGGTTGGAAGGGACCTTTCAGATCATCAAGGCCAACCATCAACCCAACACTGACAAAACCACTACTAACCCATGTCCCTCAGCACCACGTCTGCCTGGCTTTTAAATACCTCCAGGGATGGTGACTCCACCACTGCCCTGGGCAGCCTGTTCCAATGCTCAATAACCTTTGCAGTGTAAAAATTTTTCCTAATATCCACCCTAAACCTCCCCTGGTGCAGCTTGAGGCTGTTTTCTATTGTCCTATCACCCATTCCTTGGGAGAAGAGACCGAGCAGTTGCAGCTCCCACTGCAAGCAGAATGATTTAGCAGGTGATTCAACTCCTTGGAGAGGATGTCCAAGATGAAGGGAGGAATGATGAAGGGAGACCTTATCAATGCCTGTAAGTATCTAAAGGGTGAGTTGAAGGAGGAGGGAGCCAGACTCTTTTCAGGGGTTGCCAGTGAGAGGATGAGGGGTACCAGGTATAAGTTGGAACATGGGAGGTTCCACTCAAATATGAGGAAAAACTACTTCACGGTGAGGGTGACAGAGCCCTGGAACAGGCTGCCCAGGGAGGTTGTGGAGTCCCCTTCTCTGGAGATTTTCAAGACCCGCCTGGATGCCATCCTGAGTAACATGCTCTAACCTGCTCTGGGCAATCCTGCTTCAGCAGGGGAGTGGGACTAGATGATCTCTGTGGTCCCTTCCAACTCTAATAATTCAATGAAATTCAATGAAATTCAGTGAAATTCAATGAAATTCAGTGAATAGCTCTTCAAGGAGATTTCCTCTTTTCACGGGCCAGAACGCAAATCTAGGTAACCACCTTTTTCTGACACAGAGGTGGATAAGGCCAGCTGAGGATTCCCCTGTTTGTTGATAGCAGAGGATCACCTTCCTACAAGAGTTTTTCATTCAGTATCTCTCTCTACCTGCCCCTTTACTGGGTCTAAGGTTTCTTTTCTGTAGTTAACTTCAAGATGGATGTTGAGAAATCACTTCACTGAAAGATCCCCAAGATGATCAGCCCAAGGCACAATGCTGCAAGGAGGGCTTGAGCAAAGGTGCTTCACCTGGTCCAGCAAAGAGGAATTTAAAGGGGAAATAAAATTGAAGGTTAAGGCTACTTGGAACTTTATTCCAAAGAATTGCCTGTCATGATGAATAGGGCAACAAGTTGCAACTGGGAAGGTTTTGGGTTGGGCAATAGGAAAAAATGACGTTTCCTAGGGAAAGAGTGATGCCTTGGGCAGTAGTGACCAAAATGGTAGATGTATCCCACTTAGATACATCTCCGACAAGCTGAGCTGGTCTCAAAGCAGCCTCACGCTCCCAATGCCTCAGCTGAGGAAATTCATGTTTCTCTTCCCCCGTGGTGGGAAAGCACCCTCTGGAGAGACAGAGACAACTGAGCAACCCTCTGCACAGCCTGGATGGTTGTTCAGACATGAGATCATTAAGAGATTCCCTACACATATCCTAATTAAAAACTCTGCAATGCAAATAGCAAGATAAAGGGATTTCTGACAATAAGCAGGATGAAGTGCCACTCGAGCACTAATTAAATACGATGGCAGTTAATCAACGTAGAGTGTCTTGCAACACTTTGGTAATGATGATGGTGGATTGACCTTGAAGGCTCTGGGAAATGTTTTTTAGGACTCCCTTCAAATGTATCAATAAAGTTGTTTAAAGTAGGTAGCACTCAATAAAAATGATTTTTTTTTTTCTTTGTAGGATCTATAGCAGGGTTCATCAGGTCTTCAGGTCCCAGGTGTATTTGAAGGCTCAGCACCATACAGAAAATTGGCTTCTTTGTTCACCCTGGGAATATGATTCCTGGTTTACCTCTTTTGCTCTTTGCTTGTCCTAAAAGATGGATGATTCTCTGGTCACAAGTTAAAGCTGATCTTCCAATGCTTCAGGACTATCTGGAAGAGAAACTGGACATCAAGATAGTCCTAGTACCTGCAGCACAGTACAGAGATGAGGTCTCATTGTGAATTTCTTATTGCAAAATGATGCTTTTAGGTGTCTGAAAGAGGAATCAGCAATCAGGGGCAAGGACATGGTGGGAGTTTGGCATGAAACTCCCTTGATTTACAAATACAAAAAGAGATAAAACATTTGAGTGCTCAGGTTAAAAACCGTACAGAGCAGCTGATGGTGCCAGTATTTATATCGCAGCTTCATCAATCAATAACCTTAACAATAGGCATTTAATCAATACATTTAACAACCCTGGGAGAGGATGACATCTCTGGTAAATCTGAATGCTCCACAGTAGATCCATGCCTTAAATACTCATCCCTCTGTCACAGCTGAAATATTTGACCAAATCCTGGAAGGTGCTGAGCCTCTGTAGTTTCTGGAGGTGACTGTGCTCTCCTCCTGCTAGGAAATATATAGGTGTGCTTTCCATATGGGTAGACATGATGCCCATCCAGGTTTTGTGACTGGGATGACCTCTTCCCAGCGCTGTCCCACAGAATACCCCGGTGACACCAGACTTCAGAGAGACCACCTGTGATGAGCAGAGTTGCTTTCTCCGCTCTAACTCCATATTCCAGGCACTTGCCAAGGCAAGTCTATATTAAGTTTATTTCACAAATAGGACTGTAGATGTTTCCCTGCTGGAATCCAACCATTTCAGCATCTTTAAGGAGGAAGGGCAGCCGCCCCCAGGCTGTTCTCAGCACTGCTCATAGCTTCTTGCTAATTCAGAAAACAACCCACAGCATCAACTGGCAACTGCATCCCTGATTAATCCAAGTTCTCTATCAAGACGCTCTGTACTGTGCGAAAATCTTACTGAACAGTCTTGTACACAACATAAACCCATTAAAATGATGGTCTGATTCTCTAAAGGTTTGGCTATATGGCTTGCCATAAAAAGTTTCATAAACCACCCACAATCAGCCGCCTTAATCCTCAATTCCTAAAAGCATATTGTGCACAGAGTGACACGCTGAAAAATGAGAGGAGTTCTCTGGGCACAGCACCAGAACTCGACTGCTAATTGTGGAAATAAATAACAACGGCTCCTAGAGGCCCAGTGGTTGGGTTGTTTCGTTGGTTGTTTGTTTATCCTCCCTACCAGCAAGATTTCTCCATGGGTGGAATATGGAAGTATGAAATGAAACAAACAAACAAACCCACCCTCTACTGCATAAGTTTGATTAAATGCAATACATTGTCTGTAGGTTCTTTCTTTTTTTTTTTTTGTGTTTTGTTGTGAGGGTCACCAGGAAATGGAAAAATCAGGCTGCTTTGAAATTGAAATTCTCTCTTCTATGTCTATCAAAGAGTAGGCAGCAGCTTGATTTCTCCACTAAATATGAGGCCCAAAGGCAACAAAGCATCACAAACGATGCATGCCTTACAAGGAGATGTTCTGCAATTCAAGTCGATGTAAAATCCTCTTCCTTTCATTACCTAGACCCTGTGTCAGCTCCAGCTAGATGCTGAACGGTCACCCCAGTGAAGCATGCTGGTGTTCTGATAATTCTCTTCTGCAGCTTTGCCAAGACTTCATGCTTTGCTATGAGTGTCAAGAGTAACCTTCAGTACAATTCTTGAGTGCCAGGCAGAGACCATGGTGTACCTGCTCGGGATCTGCTAGGGCAGGCATAGGAACATACAATGATAGAATGGTTAGAGTTGGAAGAGGTCTTAAAGATCAAAAGATTACAACCCCCCTACCCTGAACACTCCCAACTCTCTCAATCTGTCTTCATAGCCGAGGTGCTCCAGCCCTCTGAGCATCTTTGTGGCCCTCCTCTGGACCTGTTCCAACCAACAGGTTCATGCTCTTTCTGTGCTAAGGACTCCACCTGAGGTGTCACCAGAGCAGAGCTGAGGAGTAAGCGAGCTGGTTGTAAAAATTCTTGTCTATCAAGCTCAACTATTAGGATTTTCTATTTTAATGTATTAACTGAGATTTACATAAAAGTCTGTATGAGTCTGGACATGAATTATGTCTCACACCGAGTGACTATATATGCGTCTTTCTCTTTGAGTACATCCTCTCACTTTGATGGCAGCAATGGGGAGTGCACAGAGTCCTAATTGCCATCAAATGACTTTCTGGTTTGATCCACCGGTGTTTAACTGGATACAGGCTACTGGGAAGCACGTGGCAGAAGCATGCAAAGCTGATGTTTTCTGAAGCCTCTTTGCTTGAACATCTATTCCAAGTGGCTGGTGCATTCAGGTGGGGGAAGCTGTAGACATGGGTCATTCGAGCTACTTATTATTCCCTCAAGACAAAAAGTAAGATCTGCTGTGACTAATTCTTGATGGAAGTCCTTACTTTGAGTCGACCTGCAGGCTTGTAACATGGAGAGAGCTACAGGGAAAAATGCAGTCTTATCCTCATGTCCTGTGTAGGGATAATATGGCTGAAAACAAAGTCTTTGGCTGGTGGCATCCATTTTACTACTGGCCTCAGTCTCAAAGGCCACAACAGAGAAGGGAGAGTTTTAATTCTGGATGTCAATGGTTGGCACTGTTAATAAAAGTTGCTCAGCAGCAAATCAGTTAGCAAGTAGCATATGCCTTGGAAAAGAACAATGGTCTTCCACACACCAAACTAACTACTGACCATTGAAGCGTTACTTTATGTCAGTGGGATCAGTCATCAGATTTTCAACTTTTATACTTCTATCTTATGTGAATGAGCAGAGGGTCTGACATTACACAACAGGCAGAGGGAGCTTGGTGAGGTCCAGTTTGCAGTGACTTACAACACTGTTAGATATTGACCCTTGAAGTGGCCATTTTTAGAAGATAGGCCCAAGACTTATCTGGCGCGGTTAAGAAATATAGCTAGTTCTATATTTTCTCTCTGCCAATGGGAAATAATGGATGCTTAGGGAAGAAATCCAGAAGAGGAGATCTAGTGAGTGTTTCTTCTTTTGATATCTCCTTCAAGCTACTGTCAAGAAGCTGTCAAGGGATTGCCTGGGTTGAGAGTGCATCTGGACTACTGATATACTAACCACGGAAGTATTTTTCTTCTGTGAATTTATTTACTCTCTTTTTAAATCCACTTGAACTTTTAGCTTCCAAAATACCCCAGGACAACAAGTTCAGAAATTTAATTAAATTCTTTGTGAAAACTGTTTACTTAACCCAGTACTGTATTCACCTATATAGAGCTCAGGGGCTATGACAATCAAGATCCATAAAATTTTTAGAAGAATATAATAAATAGCTCTCAAGTCTTCCACTGTAACTTTCAAAGCTTTCCCTATCCTTGAGAAATAAGCTGTGAAAGTTGTGATCATGGTCACGACATACCCAGGTGGCACAGGAAATTAGCAAGAAGGCAGGAGCACGGCTCCAGATCGTGGTTCTGTCCTGCATCCCAGCATCCTTTGCTCCAAAAGTCAACTTGCTGCTTTTCCCGTCTCTGCTTCCCACATGCTGGAGGCACACAGTATCTCCATAACTCCATCTCTGAGTACATCCAAGAAAGCCCAGCCATTAAAAAGAGCAACCCAGTTCCTATGAGAAACTTTGAGCTTGAGTTACCAGGTTTCAACAGAGAAGAGAAATAATTAAAAAAAATATTAAACCACTCAATTTTTCCATTTAAACACATCCTTTGTAGAGTCCAAATGTCAGTGTAATGCAGATCTCAGGAACTATATATCATTTCCATCTTAGTTCCAACTACGAGAACCTTGTTCTGCATGGAAGAGAATATCATGAATAGGCCAGGTTACATTAGTGAGTGGGTCCCATCTGTCCCCTGCTACAACTCAATTTGATTTCATTCATTCCCTTTTGTCTCTTTCACTTTGGAGCAGATTTCTGAGAATCTCACAACAGGCACCAGGGCAAATGCTTAGTATTCAAAATTGCTATTAAGAAACCACAGAGATACCTCACAAACAATAGGATTGGCCACTTTCTCTAGGTATCATTTCATCAGGCTCTTCAGAACCCCAAAATAGAAGGCAAAGACATTTCAAACAGTTATTTAGTGAGGTTAAAATATCTGTACAGCTTGCATCTGACCAGTGTCAATGGGATTGTAAGGGCTTCTTTGGGCTTTTACTTGTTCTTTTCTTGCGACAATAGTAAGAGGGTATAGATATAGAGGGAGCTATTCTGCCTTTGTTTAAATTTTAAATAGGCCATACAAATGCTGCTCTGTAGAATTTGATTAAAATTGAACTGAATAAAAAGCTCCTTCCATTCTTACTCATGTAGACTGACATTGCACACCATATAATAGAGGCATCATTAATGTAAACTCTACCTGTAATATGCATATTCAGAAATGTCAATTAAAAATCAGATTTTCACTGGCACAGTTTTAAAGTTCCAGCATCAGGTCCACTTTTTATGGTGATACCAAGTAATTCCAGCTCCCTTCCCCTGTGCGTAACTGCCAACAAGTAACAAAGAAAGCTGATTCTTAATGTGGAGAATGCAAATTGCAAAGACCAAGGATGAAGTCATGCTCCTACTGAGATCCGTAGGTTTCAAGTAGGCCATTATTTCTCTATAAACACACCACTTTGGTAGTCATAGTCCAAGCTGCTTGGTGGCTTTGCCTGAGGGAATTAATACTATGTTGGCCATATCTTCTTCATCACTGCTGCAAGGAGGTACACAGTACAGTTCATCCCTGCAAGGTCCACATACACAATGGCAGCTTCTCCCCTGATGTTAAAACCCTGATGATGGAGAGGCAGGACCCCTCCACCTTCAGCCTTACTCTAGGCCATCTCCTGCACTACCTCTTGCAGCTCTCTGAACTCCTCAAGGACTTCTGCCTTGCTCACATACATTGGTAGCATGGCCCAACATTGCCCCATCACACTTTCACCACCTAAGTGAGGAGCTCCAGCTAGGAGCCAAGTCAGATCCTGATCCCTGAGCTGGCAGTGGAAAAAGATGGGCCAATGACTTGGGTTTCTCCAGACCAGCCAAGTTGGACATGGTCTCAGAGAAACCTTAGTCTTTGCTGAGAACAAAGGGAATCTACTCTCCAACTAATTCCTGGACATTGCAAAGGTTAAAGCTGAGTGGGCTGATGTCCTCAGCTCTTGCACACTTCCAGCAGCAATAACTACAGCCCTCAGTTTCTCCCAGCTTCATGTTATCTCAGGTGTGGTAATTCTCATAGCTGTTCCTGGTAGCTCTCCAAAGATTTGAGCTGTGCTTGATTCACCGATTTAAGTTCTTTTCCCATCAATTCAGCAAAGTGACTTAGAAACCCCTGGAAAGGGTCACAGAATCACAGAATCACCTAGGTTGGAAGGGGCCTTTTGGAAGAGATCATGTGGAACAAGAAAATAGTTTTATTAAGATGGTCCGTGGGGTGCGTGGGAACACAGGGGATGCACCATTCCCTGCTGGGGTTTTGGGGCAACTTTAGTTACATCTGGATTTCACCCAGCAAGATGTGGCTGTGTGCCCCAGAGAGGAAAAGATGAGTTTGTCCTTTCACCAGTACTCTGCCTGGATTTTGCTCCCTGTGTAGTTTGCTGCTCTCCTTATCACTGTCAAAGGGAGGTCACTTCTAGGGATCTGCTTGGTCTCTTGTTTAAAAATGTAATTGGTAGGAAACTCTAAGAAACACAGAGGTGAAAAAGCCCAGCTGCCATGGCTACTGGATATGCATGCAGGAGATAAAACATGAAAATGATTGGTATTGGAGATGCGTGATTTGACGATGAATAAATGGCAGCTGTATTCACGTGCAGTACAAAATATTAGGGAAATGTGATTTGTTTTCCATTAATCATACCTGTTCCCATCCTGAAAAGCTCCCGGGGATACCCAGGATTTAAAAAGGAAAGAAGCTCAAAAGAACCAGCTCAAAAACCATGTGAAACCAAGTGGGAGATTGTCCTGTGGTTGCTCAGAAGCCTGTAGGGTGGTACACGTCTGACTGGATATCACTGACTCATTAGCCCCAGTCAAAAGCACATTCCAAGTTTCAATTACCCACAGTTCTCCATGGTGTACACTTAATTTTAAAACAATTAAAACAGCTGGTTGGGAAGTTGAACAGCAGTAGAGTGCATAGAAGCTGCAAGATCATTATTTATTTTTTAAGAAACTATCAGTCCTGTCAGAGGGAAGTTCTGCCTGCAACTGGCTGGGCTGTTGTGATAAAAATGAGACCATATGGGAAGCCAATATTTTATGGTTTAACAGCTTTGTGCTGTGGAGGAGGCCCCATCCACTACAGGCCAGGAATAATAAACACCCAATGAGGTTCGCCTTGTCCTGTAGACCACAGGGATGGATTTACTATATGGAAGGTGTCCATATGGCTTGTAAACCTCTCCCCACCCCTAATGGTTTCCTTGTCTGAGATGAGTTGTCCCTCAGTGATGTGCTGCAGAAAAGGCAAACCTCTGGGAGGCACCTCCCAGCCCACGCTACAACTGTCCTGCCGTGGCATCTCCAGATGCAACTCCCTGTCTGGGCTCAAGAGCTCAGATGGGCATCATGGAATCATAGAATGGTTTGGGTTGGAAGGGACCTTAAAGATCATCCAGTTCCAACCCCCTGCCCTGGACAGGGACACCTCCCACAACACCAGGTTGATCAAAGCCCCCTCCAACCTGGCCTTGGACCCCTCCAGGGATGGGGCAGCCACAGCTTCTCTGGGCAACCTGGGCCAGGCTCTCACCACCCTCACACCAAAGGTCATCTTGAGATCTCATCAAAATCTCCCCTCTTTCACTATAAAACTGTTCCCCCTTGTCTTGAGGCTCCCCTTCCTGATCCTGAGTCCCTTCCCATATCTTCTGGAACCCATTTAGGGACTGGAAGGGGCTCTAAGATCTCCCTGGAGCCTTCTCCAGGCGGAATCCCCCCAACTCTTTCAGCCTGTCTTCACAGGAGAGGTGCTCCAGCCCTTTGAGCATCTTTGTGGCCCTCCTCTGGACCCATCCCAGCAGGTCCATGTCCTTCCTGTACTTTTATATGACGCATTTGCATCTGATTTATCTTTTGGTTCCTGTAGGGAGCCTGCCAGCATGAAGTTTGGCTAGATCTGCTAATGTCCCTCCTGCCCTTGTCACTGAGGGGAAAAGCTGAAGGTAAAAACCACTCACCAGATCTTTACAGGAACAATATCACCCCCTTTTCTTGAAACCTCTTCAATGTAGCTCCCCAGAGCTTCAGAAAAGTTGCTTCCAGCAGGGAATCTAGCTTGAGCGCACTTAGATGTAGCCAAACAGTTTCCATCCACACTGCTGACAAGTCACCTCCTTTTGTAAGTTTGGAAAGTTCTTCTCAGCCATGCCTGCTTGCTTGCCGGAGAAAACAAAGCACAAAACTGATATAATTTTCCTTAAAAATCATAATAGTAGGGCAGAGGAAGTTACAATGCAGATTTGAGGCCAAAAGCACGGTTCTGGCTCACAAAGCATCATCTCCCATCATCACTATTTTGCCCCCTCAAATTTTCCTACCAGATATTTATAGCTTTATAGATGAACCCTGCCCCGAGCTTTATTTTCTTCTTCCAGATTTAATCTTTTTTTTATTAAGACCATTTAACACTGATCTATGTATCAGCCCTGTAACACCCTGCTGACACGAGAAACGTCGACGCATCAAGTTGAAGGGGCTGGAGCCACCATTTCCCGGTGGCTTTTTTTGGGGGGAATGATAACAAGCGACACTCATCATTCCCCACCCGACCCACTTGTGCAACGAGCAAAAAAAAAGCCGAGCAAACCGCTTTGCCCCTGCACGAAGCAGTAATTCCTGTGGCACGGTCAGGTTGGCTCGGGGAAGGAAGATCAAAGGGGAAATTCACCTGCCTGTCTTTGTTTGCTATTGATCGGAATCCTAGCCACTTTATCAGTAGCACTTTGCCATCACCCCTCAGAGATCAGAGCCTCCTATATCTTCCCAGCTCTTTTATTTATAGAACCATTTAATAAATACATTTTCTTTTTTTTTTTCTTTTCTTTTTTTTTTTTTTTTTGTATGTGTGTTCTGTTTTGTTTGACCAGCAGAAACAAAGGGTTGCCAGCAGTGTCAAGGAAAAAGAAGGGTATATGGCCCCAATTCAGCAAGGCATGTAAATACGTGCTGGGTTTTGAACAGGGCAGCAGACACGTGCCCTTCCTTCCTCTCAGAGGCATGTAAATATGTTGGGGGTTTGAAATGCAGCCTCGTGCACACAGAAGCCAACGCCACAGAGTGGGGGGAAGAAACCGGTCAGCTGAATATTTGTTTTCCGATTTTCCTTCCTCCCTTCTCCTCCAGTTCATTACTACTAATTACTGGGGTGATTGGGGCAGAGCGAAAAACCACCGGGTGGAAGCAGAGGAACTAAAGAATGCATTTTTTTTGCATTACCCTTCGGAATCAAGGGACGAGGAAGACTTGTGAAGACGGAGAGGGAAGACGAAGCCCCAAACCATGCAGCTAAGAAATGAATAAACGACTCTCCTCCTCACGCTGCCAGCGTTGCACAACCTGCCTGCATTGGATTGAGACCTACGTGATCCTCTTCTAATTGAAATCACTTTACCTTGACCTCCAACAGTAAACTGAAAGCTTGTTGCTCTTGCTGCCAGCAAAGCATCAGCAGTAGGTTGTAGGAAATCCCAGCTGGGGACATGAGCTGCATTCACATGGCATTAATCTCGCACTAAGTGGCACTAAGTCAGGAGGTACCAACAAGTCTATAAAACAGCCGTTGTGCCCCTCAGAAGCTGCTGGATGTGTGTCTTCCCAGGTTGATACCCCTCCCCCGGCTGCTGTCTTGTCTCTCCTGCTTGAAGTTATAGAAGTACACCAAATAAGGCTGGAAGGAACCCTGGAAAGTCATTTAATGCATGCCCTCGACCTGTGATGAGATGAGCTAGACCTCATCCATGCCTGTGGAGTATTTGTTTACCAGTATTGAAGATCCATCAGTTCCAGCAGGCATCTGCAGAACCTGCAGAACTGGCAGAACTGGCAACCTGTTCCAGAGACTTGACAGTCTTTTCACTGGAGACCTTTTCACTCCTCAGAGAGCCTGGGGATGGCGTGGGCACCAGATCAGTTCATCTGGACTTCCACGTGCAGTTCTGAATAAAACTCATGGGGTTTTCTATGGTATTTTGACACTACTGATGAGCAAATTCTGACCTGTAGGGAAGACCAGGGACACAGTAGGTTATCTTAGTGGTTGTTGCCCATACGTCACCAGCTCCCTAGAAAACAGGTCATTTCAGTTTTAGTACTGCCAGTTCAGGTCCCTTCTCTGTGCGTGGAGTTCTCTTTCCAAAGGCATTCCAAAAAAAAAGGCTTGCGTTCCCTCTTGTTGAGTCTTTGTCTACTGTAGCACATGAGAGTTCCTGACACAGCGGGCATGACCTTGCATGGGCCAAAGTGGAGAGCAGATGGAGATGCCCTTCCCTTCCCTTCCCTTCCCTTCCCTTCCCTTCCCTTCCCTTCCCTTCCCTTCCCTTCCCTTCCCTTCCCTT
>JAOTQQ010000019.1:3357543-3383155 GCA_026546715.1 Gallinago undulata | reverse complement strand
TGGACTCAATGATCTGAAAGGTCCCTTCCAACCTGGACAAATCTATGAACTAAGTCATGTATCTTAAGGCAATGTCCAGATCAGGCTACAACCCAAAATGTCATAAACCACTTGTTGGAAGTAGCTGGTCCTTGATTTATGAGGACAGGAATGTATCTCTTGCCAACTGGAGTCCGTTAGTGTCTTCTCCCTTACTGTGGAAATGGGGCTTTTCATGGGATTTCTGTTGCTGTGTGAGCAGGAAACCCTCTTTCCTAGTTCAGGTTCACATCCCTGGGATACTGCTGACCCACCAAAAGTGACTCTCTGATGTTGATTTCTAGCAACTGAATAATTGAAAGGCAATTTATCTGCATTTTCAGGAGTGTTCAGGGCAGTCACTCCACAATTATTTATAGCTCATATACTTTGGTATTGGGGCAGACCCACTCCCCGTTCCACTTACTTGATGGATGAGTCTCAAAATCTCAGAAGAATCATAAATTCCAGAGACAAATAATCATGCATTAGGAAAAAAAAATAAAAATCAATGCAATCACTGTTTGTTATTTGCTATTCATTATTTTTCCTAATTTTACAGGCATCCAACCTGATTCCAGTTACACTACTGGATTTTGGGGCTTGGTTATGTACTGTACAGAGGGAGCAGCAAGTCTGAACAATTCATAACTGACTGACTGGAGGAAAATCTGTTCCCAGGCATTTCCAGGCGAAAATTTATCAGAGAAACAGAATCCTATGAATCAGCATTAAGTAATGAATAAGGGAAAAGGGCAAATATATCAGACCTGCTGAGAATGAAAAGTAATTGCCAACACCAGCACCAGCCAAGTTTTAACTAGTTTTTTAGCTAGTTTTTTGATCCAGGTCTTGGAGAAAATAAAGGGGATTCTTTCTTTTGATCTCTCCATCCCTGGATCAGGCTCTTTTTACTGCAAAGTTTTCCTCTCCAGCACAACTTGGCATGCAGTGTATGTTCTCCACAAAGCGCTTAAAAGAGAAGGTAATTCAGCTGTTTTACTTTCCTGCCTAGTGGGAGCTCAGCTCAGCGCTCAGAAATGTATGCAAGTGTGTGACTAATGTACAGCAAAAAGACTCAGGATGGAGCCACTTTATTCATTGTTTGTTATTGTTCTTTGTTGCTCAGTGTTTTGTAAATCCCCCCGGTTATGGAGACATTTTTATTAGAGAATACATTTTTGAAAATGGGGTTCCGCAAAAATGAAATTTCAGAGGTGTGTGTCTCAGCATTGATTTTTCTATTTGTAATAACACACTATAGCATATCTTGTTTTATATCAAGAGGATAAAATGTCCCTAACACAGTGATCTCCATTCTGTGGTAATGGATAAAGCCTGTTTATGAGATGTCATTTATTCCACAATAGACAGTAAATAAAAGCCATTTCAAGCTTCGGTTAAATCAAAGCTTGTTCGGGATTTCAGCAGATTTGCAAATTACCTTTGGGACCATTTTCAGTTTCAGTTGTTTTCCCACATGCTATTGACTATCCATGTTTTACTATAAATACTACTTCTTGCTCTCTTGCTCTCTGTCTCACACCAAACCCTTGGATTGTAGAGTGATTTGTAAAGACAAGCAGATAAAGTAAATACACAGTACTGTATTAAAATTTCTTTCCTGTCAATATAACTGAAATAAAACTACAAGTTTTGATAGCAGACTAAAAGCTGAAGAAGAGGGCCCTGGACACAGATCTCTGGAAAGTCCAGAGATCTTTGTGAGTTCTTATAAAGACATCAAAAGACATACAGCCTAAACACAGGGGTTTGTACAAAAAATATCAACTAAAAACTACCTCATGTCAGCCAATTTGGCTATGAGTCTTACTTCTGATACTGGACATAGTCATAAGAGGGTGCTGAGACCACATGTCCCTCTCTTGCTCTGCTTTGTAGATGTAAGAGTGAACATCAACACATGAAGGTTGAAAGGTCCCTGGCCTCTGGACTCAGAAAGTACCTCACAAGCCTGAAGTCATCACACAGAAAACCAGAATTTAATCAAAATATCACACATATGCTACTTTATAAACACCAAGACAAGGACAATGAGTGTTTTAATATGCAGTAAAGCAATTTTATTAATTTTGGGGGGGTTCTGCTTCCTTAAGAAAAAGGGTCTACCTCTGAAGAAATGCAGCTTTGGGTCAACCAAAAGTTTTTGGAAATTCAGAGTCAATGTGGGGCTTTCACCTAATTGGAAAGAATCAAAACAGCTCACATAGTAGTGTTTGAAAAGGCTTCATCTGTTCTCCAGTAGGTTGATAGTGTGTATGAGGACAGATGGCTTACAGACTGTTAGTTAAGGTACGGATCTCTTGGCTTCAGGTACCATCTCCACCTATATTTTCGCTTCACTTTTGTTAGAAAATCTTCCAAAGAAGAGAGACACATTGTTTGAGTCTTTGAAATGTCCCATTTGCCCTAAAAAACTATAATTCCCAAGCCACTGAATATTCGAAACATGTAGAATAGCATTTATTCTTCCATACATTAATTCTTTTCCTGTAATAGTTGAGTCAAAAATCAGTTATTCACAAAAAATGTATCTATCAGTTATTTTGTTCCTTGAAGCTATTTCTTGTTAGTTATTCCTGAGTTTGTTTTATGATGGCCTTTTAAAATTTTGGTGGCTGTCAGTAAAGGGACAAGTGACACTGTTTTCAGGAGGTGAAAAGACAGAGCACGAGTAGATACCAGGCAACGTCCATTTAAGACCTCAATTGGGCAGTGGCCCTGATTTCAGGTCTGCCTACTTCCAGCTGCTGAGATTTGGAGCCATGGTCCACAGAAAATAGAAGCCTCTGAGGTGATCCTCAAAGTTATGCACCTTTGAACAGCTTTGAGTTTGAGTCCAAACATGTTGAACCTGCATTCAGATGTTCAAACCTATTTTCACCTCTGTGACCACTAGAGAACTCATATTGCCTCAGGAAAGCAAGCCAGAATCCCTTCTAGCTCATATCCTACTGAGAAAGTCAGGTAAAACCATTAGCTCAAGTAGCTCAACCTTGGAGAGGAAACTCAGGCCCACCACTTTATATGCAATGATGTGAATGCCATGTTGTGGTTGAGAAAAGAAAGAAAAAGGAGCTCCCATCCTCCCTGCAGGACACTGCATTGCAGGATCAGTAATTAAACAGCTGCTTTTAATGCCTGTAAATGGTTTAGTACTGTCAAAAGTGGCCCTGCGTTGTCCTAATAGTTGTCCTCCATGTCTTGGGTGCCTCTAATCCAGAAGTTTGAAAAGGGAAAAGATGAACTGATCACTACAAAATTGGTTAACAAGGTCTTTAGGCTGCTTAGAATCACATTTCAAAGCATCTTCCTGGTTTCTGGATTTGAAGAAGCATGGTGTTCTGACCTTTAACTGGAATTTAACAAAAATTCATGGGGAAGAGGCATGAAAATTTATTTCAATGTCCTGCCTTTGACAATACTCAGGAGGAGTCCTTGAAATCCCCGTGATGATGCATGCCTACGGTGTAGACTCTGAAAGAGAGTAGTACACTGGTAGGGAACCAGGCAGGTTTCCAATGGAAAACCTTGTGTTTCAGTAGAATTTCACTGAAAATGAACTTGTTCTCTGAGAAATATTTCAGAAAAATAAGGGATTTTCTTTAATTGTTGCTGGGAGATTTCCAGATCCTTTCTGATGGGCGATAGTTTTCAGCAGAATCCTTCTGAAAGTCCCCAAATCAGTCCTTTTTGAGAGATTTCAAATTTTCACCAGAATCCTAATTTCAATTCTCTTTCCAAACAACCCCACTTTGAAGTGCCATAACATCCTGGATGGTGGAGAGGGCAAGGCTCACACAACTCCAACAGTCCATGTCATTTAAAACATCTGTGTACTTGTGCAACCTTTAATGCACAAATGGCTTCCATGGGACCATCAATATTCCCCAAATTATATCACTTGCCTGTTTTTCTGGGGCAGGACCCAGGCCATGGTGTCTTTACCTCAAAGGAATCATGTGTTTCCAGTGGTCGATTGCCAGATATTAATGGAAACATTTGCATTTTCCCCCAAGATCATTGGAACAAATGTTTACTCTACCTAGATGTTGGGCCAGGAACAGATTTTTGACCATTGGTTACTCTTTTTATAGCATTTTGAAGATGTCAGTTGTCCAGTCAGGGAGTAAATGTGATGCTGAGTGACCTGAGTAGCTCACACTTAGAGTTATTATATCATAGAGAACCCTTTAAAAAAAAAAAAAAGACCGTTCAATCTCTTAATATTTCTAACAAAAGGGTTTATAGCACAGAATTTCACTAGGTATAGCAGGCATCACATTCTGCATCACACGAGGATGGCACTAACTCTCAGTGTTGCTCTGATACAGAGAAGATCTTTCTCACTTTGGAGAAAGATTTAAAAAAAACAATTCTGGATATAGCACCAGCATACTGAATGTAGGACTCTAATTTCTGTACAGTTTTGCCTGAAAGTACGGTTACAGTTAAACTTGTGTCAGCACTTTCATTAGAAACCCAGTTTTGATTTATAACACCGGCTGCAAAAAATTTGCTGCTGGCTGAAACTCAGTGTAAGGTCTCTGGCCAGGGGAAACGTTTTAAACATTTTTTTGAAAGCTTGTTTGAAACAAGTTCTATTATACCAATGTTACACAGAAGCTTTCCTTAGATTTTACTAGGTGAAAATAGAATTATTATTTTTTTTTAAATGAACAGAATAAAACAGGTTGTTTTGAGAGATCACCTTATTTTTTGTTATATCTTTAGAGATATTAGACATTTTAAAATTATTCCCTTAGAAATCTGTTGTTTTTCTTTTTCTTACCAGAAACCCTGGGACCTACATTAAAAAGTAGCACTGAAACTACCCAACATTTGAAGAACATCATGAGCAAAGACACGTTGTGGTGTGAGCGTTCCCAGCCCGTGACACCGTGCTCTGCTAGGGTAAACGTGCTTTATGAAACCAAGCTTGGTGACTCTGCCATTCCTACTTTATTAGCTGGGCATTAGCAAACCCCACACTGTTGTTTAGATTAATTTGGTGCTGGTGAGTGGTGCCAGGTTGACAGCGGTGGGGAGGAGGGACTATCCATCACCTGGACGGTTATGAGGCAGCAGCTCCTTCTTCCTACAGCTGCTGCCTGGAGGCACCAAGATGAGCAGCAAGAGGGGAACTCAACCCCGTGCCCCATCCAGCCACCAGCCCCTCGGCAAGGGATACCAGCATGGACAGCAATTAAACTATTCCTGCTGCAGATGGTCACCAGAACCCCCCCACTAAGAAATGGCCACTGGGAAGTCCTGCAGGATTCCAGTAGAGCAGCGGCAGGGCCAGCATTGACTTTGAAGTGGAAGTCACTGTAACTTGCTGCATCTTTGGAGTCCTCAGCACAGGAAGGACATGGACATGCTGGAGAGGGTCCAGAGGAGGCCACGGAAATGATTCAGAAGGCTGGAGCATCTCTCTTATGAAGACAGGCTGAGGGAGTTGGGGGGGTTCAGCCTGGAGAAGGCTCCAGGGAGACCTTAGAGCCCCTTCCAGTCCCTCAAGGGGCTCCAGAAAAGCTGGGGAGGGACTCTTGATCAGGGAGGGGAGCCATAGGACGAGGGGGAAGGGTTTGACACTGAAAGAGGAGACCTTGAGATGGGATCTCAGGAAGAACTTCTTTGGTGTGAGGGTGGTGAGAGCCTGGCCCAGGTTGCCCCGAGAAACTGTGGTTTCCCCATCCCTGGAGGGGTTCAAGGCCAGGTAGGATGGAGCTTTGAGCAACCTGGTGTGGTGGGAGATGTCCTTGCCCATGGCAGGGGTGTAGGAATTTGATGGTCTTTAAGGTCCCTTCCAAACCAAAACATTCTATGATTTTATGATCATGCAGTCGCTGCTGGTGGAGGTCAGGTACTAGGAATGTCCCACTGCCTATGAAATTATTTAAGTTACACTCTGGTGTTATTTTCTTACCAAAAGGCGTCCAACCATATTTCAGATGCCTTCTTTCCAAAACACCCTTCCTCTAGGTCACCTAACAGTGCATTCAACAGAGGCTCTACAGGACCTGTGAGACTTTGGAATGAAGCCTGTTTCTTCCCTCCCCACTCAGTCATTTTCCCACCTGTCAATCCTCCAAAGCAATGAAAGCATCATCTAGCACAAACAGAAATCTTGTGTTTAGTGCACACCCATATGATGAGATTTGGGAATTTAATGATAAGTGTTATAAGGCAAATTAAAGAGGAGGGATATCCCTAGACATGGGAACTTGGTTGTTGTACTTCAGTCTGTCAGCCCAGATCTTGGCCCTGCTTTGGCCAACCAACTAGTCCTCAGCCAATTTCCAGATGTGACTTGAGGCTTAGGGTCATCCAGAGATCCCTCCAAACAAATATTTCGGACAGGGAACCCCTTCTTTGAATGATGAGGTTGCAGGCCGTATCGTGCCAGCACTGAAATTGTTTAATTTATTATATGGTCATTTATTGAGCACTAGGGACTCTGGATTAAGAAACATGAGCTTGCTACCATGTCCACCAGATTCTGGCACCTGCTGTCCTGACACACTGCAGAAAAAGATGAACTTAGCCTGGGGCAAATAGCTTCATGTGATTATCTAGACAGTGCAATTTTTGGAATAGGTGCTATATCTTACAGGGAGTATATAGTGTGTCTGGCCCAAGGGTACGCTAATCTCATCTGGAAACCAGAGATGTCATAATAGCACAGAAGTAAATTAGTGGAATCTATCAAAGTACTTTTTTGCAAAAGCTCCAGAATAAGTATAAATACTCTTGAAGACGCAATGACAACTTTACTGCCCAGTCTAAAGATGTTTCCCACACAAGTCAAGATGCAGAAAATAAATAAAGATTTGGAGGAGATGATGAAAAGGTAAATTTGAGGCCACTACCCTCAGGGTGGCTGGAGGTCTGGTAGAGCAAGGAAGATGCTGGGAGACCCAGGACAGCTCTGTGTGCCCTGCGGATGAATCCCACCACAGCTGAGGTCCCTGGGACCAAGGCTCAAGGTGAGGATGATGGAGCTGCCGCTCCATAAGGTGTGGGGAGACAGCAACCATCTGTCCCCTGCACACACATCCCACTGCCCACCCCCACGGCCAGGCACAGCTGGGGGGTCTGGTGCTGCCCTGGCCACACACGGGCAAAAAAAATAATACATCCCACTCCCCCAGCACGGCTCTATTATCAGTGCCTTTTTAACTCCACAGCTCATGTAAATAAAACCCTTTTACTGTGAATCTTAATTAAGGGAATGATCGTTTGTGGCCATCGCTTGAAAGGCAACTGTTTTAATTGGTTCTGGCGGGTTTTTTTTTTTCCTGCGAAAGCCTTTTTTTTTTTTTTTTTTAATTTTCCCCAGAAGCCATGTGTCCCAGGGAGATCCTGTGGCTTTCCCGTGCTGCCCGTCCCACCGGGGCCCCGCAGCAGTGGGGAGAGGAGCCGGTGTCGGGGGCGACGGGCGGGAGTTCAAGAGCAGGAGCCGCCTAAGATCCCGAAGCGTCATTAAGCAGTAACGTGTCACATAAAATGAGGTGCAGATTTCCATTTTCATTTGAACTTCGGGTGTTTGGTAATCCAGAAGCTTTATTTAAGGACTGACCTTTGACCCGGCCCGTCGTTCCAATTGCGAGGAGTTGATGGCCACTGGGAATCAATGGGCAGCGTGAAGGTCACTTCCTAGAAAAACTGTGGCTATCAATGTGTCAGTTCCAATGAAGTATTATAACAAAGCAGGCAAAGAGCCTATCGGGGTCTACCAGGCACCAGCTCGCTCTCGGGCTGCCTCTCTCCCCACCTTCAGCTATTTTGTAAAGATAAACAGAAATAAACTACTATTTAACGATACGCATTTCTGGAGACACGTGGTGTTTTCAGTTCTGTGGGTGGCACGAGGAAGTGTGGTGAGAAATCCAACACTCACTGATCCGGACGACAGCAGAAATCCCTTTATTCCTCCACGCTGAGATAGGAAACACCAAGTGCTGCAGCAGAGCTTGTCAAAGAGACACTGGTCCGGCATGACCTGGGCAACCCTTTCTGGCATGGTCATGGTCATGCAATGCCGTGGCCATGCAAGTTTCTGTCCTGGTGGCATCCAGGGTTGCACTCAAATCCCCAGGCAGGATCTGGCTGTTTTCAGCATCTCCGAGGTGGACACGAAGACCACCCATGCGGATGTGGAGAAGGAGGAGAGATGCTGGGGGAGCACACGTGCGCATGGGGACAGGGCAAGAGGAGGAGTGTGTCAGGAGAGTGTTACAGTCCCATTGAGCTCAGCACGCTTCCCTAGGTGTGAAGAGGGTAACAACACATCAGAGCCATGGTCAGCCTGACCTGACAACACCACTGTGATTAAAATGCACATTTACTGAAATGAGGATTTGCTTTGGAGGTTGGCCCAGAGGTTCACATTTGTGTCCTGGCCAACACCTGTGGTGTGGATTAACAAACGGTTAATCTTGTTTGTAATAATGTAAAAACTGGGTTATTTTGATTTCTACTGAAATCTAAGAACTTTGAGCTTTTAGGACGAGATCCCCAAGGTTATTTAGACCCCAACTACTGCTGTGTGCAGGAGGCATTGGATGGCCACTACCTTTAGTGTCTGGCCTGGGCAAGGGTGGGGATAAAAGCTATACATGTCTATTGTGAAGCTCAAGTGAGGTCCCACCATAAGAGCTGGTAAACCAAATCCTAGCCAAGGGACAAGACAGCAGCCAGGAGCTCATGGGATGGACATTGAAGATTCCCCCAAGCCCATTCACCATCCTGCTCCACCACAGTTCCATGTGAGAGAAAGATGTAACCCCACTCCACCTACTCCTGGACCAGTGAAGGTTTTGACTTGCAGGGTCAAGGATGAGCATCAATGTTAGTCAAAATCTCTCAAAAGCCTGCAACGTCTTAGTGCTGGGTTTTCATCTCACAGCTCTCTTCTGCAATCCGTCTCTGGGGGTTGGGAAACTCCCCTATAGGAAAATTCCTTGGAAAGTCTTTTGAAAGACCTTTATAATCATTAATAATTACAGTAATTTATTATCAGCCTTTTTGTGCTCTTACAAAGCTCCCAAGATCTTCCACATCAATTTCTAACAGATCGGGGGGATGAACTCATTCCATGGAAATCCTGCAGAATACAATTTCAACTTAAATCTCTTTTCCAGTCATAGGAGCTGGAAAGAAAACATCTTTTTTCTATTGTTATACTTAGTGTTTGTGTATTAAATATCAGTCTAGATCACTGAGCATGCAAACCCTCTGTGCAAAATGAGTGTGAAGTCCATACCTCTCTGCCACATGGATATGAAACCCTCTGTGAAAGGTCAACTTGACAGGAATTAATGAGTCATTGAACACATTCAAAGTTTCAATTTTGAACTAAAAACTGAGAAACGTGACAAAAAAGTACAACCTAAGGTTTTGATTTTGTGCATATCGATATACATTGAAAATGGGTCAGAGAACGACAGTTAGAGCATTTCCTCCCTGAAGAGAATAAACCCCATGCAGAAATGAAAAGCATAAAATACACGGATGTTGCAAAGAGGCAGCACAGTTTGCTAAAAATGTGCTTGATATAAGGCATTGGCATCCAGTTTAAAAACACAGATAAAGCGGAGTACAAACACACATGCAGTCCACTTACCTCTGATTTTGGGGCCAAACCTGCACTCCACCAGCCTCTAGGTATTTCAGTCACTGAAGAAAGGAGCAGAATCTCTTTAGGAATTTAAATAGGTGAGTCAGATCATGTGTGGAAATAATCTGCCGGGATTTTATTTATAATTCACAACATTTCCTTTTTAACTCCTTTAATTTCCTCTTATTTCCATTTTTGTATCCTACTATTAAAGACAATAAAAAGTGTTTGGTATGGAAAGGGGCTATTTTAAAGCTTTCTACACATATCTATCTGACTGGTAGTTGTAATTTTATTAGTAGTGTTTAATTTTATTAAATGGATTTTAAAATGTATTTATTCCCATGCTCTGCCCCTCATTGCAGGTTGAGATACCAGATATTAAACACAAAGGTGAACGTTTCATTTTTTTCAAACAAACACGAACTAACGCAATTCCTACCCCTATTACCAAAATCAAGGAAAAATTCAGATTTTGGCAATCCCAAAGTAGATCAAGGTTAGCATCTTATTTTCAGTGGAATTGCATGGAGCGGGACATATTCCATAAGAGGTCCTGTGCATTCATTTATTTTGCCATTTATTTTTTTTTTTTTTTGGTCAAGCTCTCATTGTATTAAAGGGTCTTCACCTTAGATGTACTTTGACTAATTTACACGGTGACAGTGTCCCCCGTGCACATGACAACAACGAGAAAAATGCTAACTATAGAGCAAATAAACCATATGGGAGGGGAAAGTCCCGCGTGCTGAGGATGCTCTTACACCAAGGAATCAAGATGATCTGGGCTGGTTATTGTGATGCTTTATTTTTTTTTTCCCCTCTTTTTTTTTTTTTGTTTTTTTTTTTTTTATTTTTTTTTTTTTTTTCTCCCCACCCCTGGCTTTCGGAGCTGGAGATCCCCTAGCAAAGACCTGGAAGCAGCCTGAGTTTCCATGCAATAAAGCAGCAGTGAGAAAAGCTCAGAGTAATTAAGTGGCTGACGCACAGAAGAAGCCGTTACAAAGATTTGACTAAATTGCCCATTCATTAGTAGCGCGGCATGGAAGGAGAATTACAAATAGACAATAGAGCCTGCAGTAATTCAATCTAACCTTGTACTTACAGAAAACAATGAGATAATGAACAGAAAAATTACCAGGCACATATTGCATTTTGTTGAAGGGAAGAAGAGGAGGGGAAGGGGCTGGGGGAGGGAGAGGGGGGGGTGGGGAGGGGATCGGATTGGGACTTGGGGGGGATGGAGGGATGGAAGGTGGTGGGGGGTGCCGGCGAGAGGGGCCCGGCACATGTAACACTAATGGCATCGCTCAAGCTGAGCAAACGTTTCTCCAACACAATCATAGTTCTCAGTCTAAGGGCCTCTGGGGAGCTGAGATGAGGCTAGATCGTGAACAAAAAAATGTAATTTATAAGGCGTCTGCGGACTGGAATTTATCATCGGATCCGCTCGCCGCCGCTCAATTGATATGTAGTTGATTTCAAACAACACCCCCCAGGCGCCCACGGGGAACATTTTTTAGATTTTACGCTTGGATATATCTGTTTAACTCACCATTTACCAAAACAACGGCTGATGACAGCACAAACAAGTCACTCTGGCAAAAAAAAATAAAAAAAAATAAAAAAAAATAAAAAACCACACACATACACACACGCTCGTGAGCTCAGGACTAAACCCTGAGCATCGGGGCTTTGCTGGGGCTGTGGGGAGGGAAAAAGGAGAGGCTGAAGCTGAGCTCGGGGTGAATTTTGCAGGGAAGACTGGAATGAATCGTCCACTCAATTCTTAAGCTCAGGTTGGAGCTCCCTGCTGGTCTTTTTTTGCATTTGCTTCCCCAGGCAAGCGTGGCGTGGGACCCCTCCCCTGGAGCAGAATTTGGGGCTTGTGGCTCTGGAAGGGGTCTGTGGGGTGAGGAGACCCAAGGGTAGGGGTTCAATGCTTTGGGAGGTCTGCAAAGCGCAACAAAGGATGCCTGTTGTGCCCCTTGCCTTGATGGCCAGAACTCCCAGCATCATGGTCCTGCTCATTCCTGAGGTGTTCCCGAGGTTCTCCTGGCAGCAGGGAGAGGAACTGCGGTGCACCATGGAGAAGAAAAGTTATCATCCATGTATTTCGGTGCCACCAGAGAGGCGAAACAGGCATCCTCATTGTATAAAGGATCTCATTGCTGGAGTTAATAAAGTGCTGCTACTTCCCATCTTGCAAGAGAACTTGTGAAATTCCCACAGATGAATTTTACTATGAATAACAAGAAATCTCCCCTGACGAAGGTGGTTCATATAATAAGTATTTGTTGCATTTACTCTCCGAGGGAGGAAAAGCAATGCTGACCTTAAGGTATTTCTTGCAATTCCCTCTCAGTATTGTCTGGAACCCCTGGACTTGGCCCTCCATGGTGCTAGGTGCTGTACAGACACACAGCCTGGAGGTGACCCTGCCCCACAGAGCTCTCAGGGGAACCAAAAGACGGAATTTTAAGAAAACTAGGGTTTTTTGAGATGTCAGTGAAAGTCATGTTGCGCCACACCACGAGAAGTTCGCAAAAATATGTCAGCTTCCTCAGGATGCTTATTAATCAATACTCAGAGTAAGTACCTCAATAAAGTAAGGAACTGGTGTCAACTGGAGATGGCATTTGGCTTCTGTACTGGGATAACCCCTGAGCATGGAAGAGCCTCTCCAGGGGCCACAGGCCACATGTGAATTAAACAGATGAGGTATTTACTGTTGTTATGGGCCAGGTCTCCCTGTTGATGTCCTGTTTTGAGAGTGTCCCAGTTGACAACTAGGAACTGCTGCCTGGCAAGGGATGGTGCAAGGGCTGGATGTCCACCAGTGTAAGGAGTGTTTGGGAAGAAGTGGAGGTGATGCTTCCAGGAAGGAGCTGGGGTGGGAGGTTGTGGGACCTAGTGGGGGCAGATCCACTAGCCATCCAACATGGAGTCATCTATGTGCAATATGTGCATTTATTTCCCACTTACTTATTCTGGCTCCCTTCACGACACCAGTGAATTAACCCCTCTTTTCTAGGTGGAAAATGGGTCTTCCTGATCCATGTAAAGGAATGGGCCATGTTACATGAACCACACAAATTCTTTCAAACAATCAAACCCAAGAATTAGCAATTCTTGTTAATGGCTCCTTATTATTGTAATTATGTATGTAATTGTATATTATATGTATTATTGTGTTGTAAATGGCATTAATTTCCCCTAAGTGCTTTCTCACCTTAGACATTTCCTCCATACTCCTCGAAATGTATTTTACAAAACATTTTCTGACTTATACTGAGAAGCTTGAGAAAGGGAAATGCCAATGTATGCAGCGCAAAAGCCCTCTACAACCAATGGCTATGGAGGCAATTAGTATTCTCTCACTACACAAAGGATTTCTAATACTAAAGACAACAAATGATTGCTCAGGATCTGAAGGATTGTGGCTAGAGATGCATAAAATGGTTTGGAATAAACATTACCCATGGCAAATATCGTGTAACTTAATGAGCCAGACATGAGCTTTCAGTGGGAAAAGTGAAAAAATCTGACATATCAAGCTTAGAAATGCTGCCTTGGGTTTGCTTTGATTTTTGCCTCCCTTCAAAGTGACATATTTGCAAATTATGTTCATTATAGGGTTTTTTGTGCTCTAAAAAAAAGTAGGTTTTCATGGCTGGGTTTGTGGCCACATGGACCGTCCTGTGTCTTGAGCTGGAGGCTGCAAGATTTGGTGAAGTTTGTGTCATCTAAAATCACTGGGGGGAAGTTTGGATTGCTTTCCCCAGATAAATGTACACGACACACACAGCCCAAACTCTCTCCTCAAAGGCATGGTAGGGTACAACATTAAAATGTCACTTCTGGATTTAACCTCAGAGCCCAAGACCAAAAGCTAGCAAGCAGTTCATGCAATACAAAGTGTAAAAATGGACGAATACCCAGCGATTTTTACCTAGTATATTAAGTAACCAGTAAATAGATTTGTGCTATACATAATTTGCAGAGAAACTTTATAGTGGTATTACTTTTATGTTGTCACAGTCTAACCTGATTTCTTAAGGACGCCTGTGTTACCTTACTGTCCGTACGTGTGTGTCTCCATCTGAGTGTTTCCCTGAAAGATTTCTTATTGTATGTCTTTGTTTCATCCAAAATGGGTAATAAGACAGAAATCTCCAAGACTAACCAGTCTTTACAAATTACATGAGCACAAGTGGGCTGAGGGCAGAGATATTTTAAATACGGGAAGGCTGAAATTCACATCTTGGAGGACCTCAAGAGAGCCAGTATGAGAGACCTTATAAATTCCTCCAAATACAGAAAATCTTCCAGTTGAGTTCATTCCCTCTTAGATACCAAAGACTTGTCAATCACAGGACACAAATCCACAAACCACCATATTTCTGGTGCCAATGAGAAAGCTGCTGTTAATCACCTTCAGAAGACACAGGAGAAGAACAACTTGATTCTAACCAGAGAGATTTCAGATCTAAAGATGAAAAAAAGCCCAAACTCACTGGTGATGAAGAAGCAGTTGTTACAGTCTCAGATGTTCACTTTTAATGTGCTGAAATCTTTGTGCTAAAATTGTGGCCCCCAAGCCCTCAAAAAAAACCCTTTGCACAATGCAAGGCAACCAACTGCAGATACACAGTGCTAGAGCTTGCAAGTTGGCATGGGGCACTGGGATGTTGGGGTACCTCTGTTACATCTCTTTCTGGTGGTGGGACACAAGCAGACCTGGCAGAACGTGTACACTCTTGCTTTTGTTTCCACTTGCACTGATTTTTTTGGCAGCAGGCCTGAAAAAAACTCAGTCCTTGCCCAGGACAACCAAAATCAAATCTGAACGTGGCTCACCACATTGGCCCAAGGGCAATAAGGGCAAGTGTAGGGTCCTGCACCTGGGGAGGAAGAATGCCAGACACCAGTATAGGTTAGGGGTGGACCTGCTGGAAAGCACTTCTGAGGAGAAGGATCTGTGGGTCCTGGTAGACTGTAAACTATCCATGAGCCAGGAATGTGCCCTTTTTGCCCAGAGGGCCAATAGAATCCTAGGATGCATAGGGAAAAGTGTGGCCAGCCGGTCGAGGGAGGTCATTCTCCCCCTCTACTCTACACTGGTAAGGCCACAACTGGAATACTGCATACAGTTCTGGGCTCCCCAGTTCAAGGGAGACAGGGAACTACTGGAGAGAGTCCAGCGTAGGGCAAGAAGATGATGGAGGGACAGGAGCATCCTCCTGATGAGGAAAGGCTGAGAGAGGTGGGACTCTAGCCTGGAGAAGAGAAGGCTGAGGGGAGACCTTATTAATGCTGACAAGGATCTAAAGGGTGGGCTGAAGGAGGATGGAGCTGGACTCTTTTCAGTGGTTTCCAGCGATAGGACGAGGGGCAATGGGCACAAGCTGGGACATGGGAAGTTCCACTCAAATTTGAAGAATAACTTCTTTCTGGTGAGGATGACAGACCCCTGGAAGAGGCTGCCCAGGGAGGTCATGGAGTCCCCTTCTCTGGAGATCTTCAAGCCCCACCTGGATGCCGTCCTGAGTGATGTGCTCTGGGCAGCCCTGCTTTTGGACCAGATGATCTCTAGAGGTCCCTTCCAACTCTGACATTTCCGTGATTCCAAGTTATACTAACCTTTATCATAGGAGTGCTGGGATGTCCTGTGGTGCCCACCAGCACTGCCCGTGGTCCTCAGGCAGGACCAGACCCTTTCACCACCAGCTAAGGGATCATCAGAGTGAACACGGTTTAGTGGTGGACTTGGCAATGTCAGGTTTACAGTTGGACTCAACGATCTTAAGGGTCTTTCCCGACCTAAACGACCCTATGATTCCATGACTCCAGCAAGTCTTTCAGTGTGTGGCATAATCTTGTTTCCTACATGATTTTCTTCCCAACATCACCTGGGACGGGGTTCAGATCTCCTCTCTCCATTGACCCTGATCTGGATTTTAGGAGACGGAATGGCTTTTGTGACGACTTTCCCCTCTAAGTGAGGTAGATGGAAGCCCAGCGCCGCGTCAGCCGCGGCCTGCCAGCAGCGCGACCATTTTCACCGCGGCAAAATGCCTTTTTTTTTTTCCTCTCCTCCTGGATTGCGCAGCTCCTTTGACAGGGAAGGGTAAAGACCCTCAAGGGTTCTCAGAGAACATCAATATGTTTTGTATTTAATGTGCTGGCTCGGTTACAGCAAATTAAGGAGAGTGGGCCCGGTACAAGATAATGCAGCCTGCAGTTCCTCACTCCCTAGCCGAGTGGTACGCGCTGAAAATGATACTCCAGCGTGGAGAAATACTGCACATTACATCCCCCTGCAGTAACAGAAGAGACATTAGGCAAAGCCCTGACTCTTAATGGTACACATCAGGAAAACATCTGAGCTTGGGCCTTCAATCACAAACGCTGCAGGATTTAAAAATGAATAAACTTCACATTGTGATTCTCTTATTTATCCTTTATGCAAATTGTCCCTGGGAGGACACATTATGTTCGCGGCATGGCACAGCGCAGACCCACATTAAAGTGTGGGGGGACACTCTTATGCAATGCAACGCGCGGTCCTCCCGGCCCCTGCGTGCCGCGTGTGGCGCGGGGAGAAACAAACACACCAACAAAAAAAGAAAAAAAAAAAAACAACAAACCCAGCCCCAGCCCCCAGACCTAGAAATATATCCCCCATCGGCGGCTGAAAATATCCCGATATTAAGCCAAGGAGCATCCCCGCTCTCTTCTCCTGGTTGCTGGTCCGTGACAGAAAAGACCTCCCTTTGTCAAGACTGGAAAAACCCCTCTGCAAGTTAAAAATGTATAGGCAGGAGAAGCAAATATTCTAAAACCCTACATCTCTATGAGGCCACCAGAAAGTTTGCTTAAACAAATACAACCCCTTAAAGCCTGCCTGTTAGCTAACCTTTCTGTCATTAGCTCCTTCTTCCCGATGGGACAGAGAACACAGTAGAGTGGATCGACATTATTTTTTTCCTGGGCAAAATCTCTTGTCCCCCTTCAAGCTTTTCATTATTAGCACAAATCTTCCGCCGTGTCCTTGAACAAGCATTCGCAATGATGACTGGATGGCAGAGAAGCAAACAGCCCTACCACGTGAAAAAGGGACGGGGAGAGAGTTCAGGGACTTGGGCCACAAAATTAACTGCTTGGAAAGACACAGGGAAGACCTGTTAAGTAGAGCTCCAAGGGCAGACTACCAGGTGGGTCAAACACACCATAATCACAAATCCATCCTCTTTAACATTATCCAAGCCACTTCCTAATATGCCTCCTGCCTACCCAGGCTACAGCAGAGCAAGGGAGGGGTCCCACGTTTAAAAGTCATCTCCATGCTCTGTAATTACGGCTGGCAAATAATCCAGGCTGAAGAAACCTGTCGTGTCAATGAGAATTTACCCAGGCTATGATCCACACCTCTGCAAGGGCTTCTTCTTCTGAATGCAGGACCTAATCCAATCCTTTCTTCACCCAGTCGCACCCCAAGTAGATGCCTGGGGGGAAAGGGTATATGATGAAGATGGGTATAGGTATGGGTATGGGCATGGGTGGCTGTAGGTTGCCCAGGGAAATTGTGGCATCCTCCATCCTTGGAGGTGTTCAAGGCCAGGTTGGATGGGGTTTTGAGGGAGCTACTCTACGGGGACATGTCCCTGCCCATGGCAGGGGGGTTGGAACTAAATGATTTTTCAACCCCATGACCTTCAAACCCAACCCATTCCCTGATTCTGTGGTTGTGTCCCACCTCTGTGCGTGGAGACTTTGGCTGGTGGTCGAACTGTAGGATACATGTGTCTCATGAATACACTCTTCCTCTTGTCCTCAGCCTCTTTCGTCATGGCTCCAGTAGTAAAAACTGGTATCAAAGGCCAAATTGCTGCATCCTGTAAGATAAATGAGAGTGAATTCCAGAAGTGGTGAGGGCCTCCTCCTGACCTGCCCCCATATCCCCATTTTGATGTTCCTTCAGTAGTAACTGCAAGAGCTGCCAACCGTGTGGATGTGAACCCAGTCCCCAGTTATGCATATGCTCCTCTGAAATCACTGCCCCCTGTCATTTCACCAGCTTTACTGATCCACCAACATTTCTCTCAGAAACAAAAGCCTTTTCTGCAACCAATTTTAGAAAGTAGGATATTTGTCAATTATTTAGAGGAAAGTAGGACATTTATGTTTGGACAACCAGGAATTTGGATAGTGAAAAATCAGCCAAGTAAAGGGATGTTGGGGTTCAACAGGTGGTTTTATGGAAACAGTCTTCCGGAAGTCCCCTTCTGCTCTTTGATGAGACTGCCTGATAGGTTGATGAAGGTAATTACAGACATTAGCTGAGAGTTTAACAAAACATTTGACTTTTCAGTACAACACTGATTAGACAAGCTGTGTCGTTAGTGGCCTGGAATCCTGTTTGTGGGATTAGGATATTTCTAATTTTGCTCTCTGCGCAGATTCTTTGGGGCATTTTCAGCTTAATCTGAATATTTTAACCAAAACTTTTAGGAATCCATGGTTGAAGGTGAGCAATAGATGCAAAAGCTATTACAGCAGGACGAGTGGTTCGTTTGCAGAAATGTGTCATCTCCTTAATGATCCAGGCTATCACAGAACATGAATAGATCCAATCCAATAAATAGAAAATTGCTTCTGATGTACCATTCATAGTAATATTTTTAACTATGTTGGTTAAGGAAATTAGGCTGAGAACTTCTGAAGTGGTTAAAGGTTTTCAACCAAATATAGCAGAAGTTTAACAATCACAAATATATCAAATATATTAAGTTATCATAAATTTTCCTGGGGAAAGAAAAAAGATAGCCAGTTAAAAATAAAGAAGAGCACCAAATAATGTTCTTTTTTACCTGGAAGAAAGGCCCAAGATGAGTTCAGCCATATTATTAGACACAGAAGGGAAACATTAAGAATGTAAGTTTTGGGAAAACATATTTTAGAAGTCCTGCTGCTCAGGAAGCAGGGTAAGTGCAGCCCAAGAAATCACAAATAGAAAGGGAAAACTTTCATCAAATGTTTTTTCTAACAACGTGGAACTTACACACCTCCAGAGATGTTCACTTAGCATATAAACACCAGTAGTATTTCATAGGAGACAAGGGGTTGACTTTCAAAATTCACTAAATGGAGACAGATCTCAAAAAAAAAAAAAAAAAAGGCTTCCTTGCATTTTTAATTTTTGGATGTTACTCAGACGTCTGGAGTGATTTAAATCAAAGTGGTGGGTAGCAGTGCAACAATTCCCCAGGAAGGGCTGGATCCCCTGACCTTGGGCTGTATCAATACCTGCCCAGCGTGATGTAAATTTTGGAAGTGCAAAGGCGCCAAGTGGTTCCTCAGGCATGACAAATTTTGCGCTTTTCTTCCCGCTCACAAAGCGTTCCTAGGTTACAAGTTTCTCCAGTGTATTTGTGAATCAGAATTAGCTGCCGATGTGCTTTGCACTTTATAATTTAAAAAAAAAAAAAAAAAGAAAAAAGTGGAAAATCCAGCTTGTCCTTATTTGTCACGCCTGGCTTCCTTAAATCGCACTGGATGCTCCGAGTCTGTCTAAGCTCAAGGGGAGATGGATGAGCTCATGGCAGGAAGGTAATTTGCACAGAGCAACCGCATTTAGCTCAGGTTGCACAAAAAATGGAAATTTGGGGGAGCTGGGAGAGAGTTCAGAGGAAGCGTCACAGATACTATATTCGCCTTAAAGTGGATTGGTCTTTTCGAGACGAAAGGTGGACTCAAACTCATTGACCTCTGAGTTTCCATAGCTCCCTGCTTGGTGGGAAGAGGTGCAGGAGAAGGCCACGGCAAACATCAACACCACCCTTCTGGATCTGGCAGACTTGCCCTCCCTCCGCTGGTGGACATTTTTGCTTCACCCAGCTCTCCTGTACAAAAATGACAGCTGCTTTTACTTCACAGGACTTTTTTATACATATCTTCAGTCATTTTACTCCCGTTTTGGATGCTTTCTATTGCCATCCTTTGTTGCAGCCTCTTCCCTAGAACAAAATTAAGCATTTTCCATGCTATAGGAAATTTGGTTTTGTCTTAAAAGAGGAAAAAGAAAAAACAAGGCAACTGAGTACCCCAAACATTTCCAATTCCCGTGAGACTTCTGGCAATAAACCCTAGGTAGGAAACACCATTGACGCTCATTTTCTGCTGAACAGACTCCAAACAGCCCAATTCCATAGGATAGCTCCAGGGCAGCACCTTCTCCTCCATGGCTGCTCTTCTGATGCAGATACAATCCCACCGGGGGTGAAGAAGAGCATCCAAGGCACTGAGAGGGTCCCGAGATATGGTTCAGGCACCTGAAGATCTGGTGGTTTATCTGCCCTGGCCCACAGGTAGAGTCTTGCCCTGCAAGACATGGAAGAGACCACTTGTTGCAGAGGGATAAATTCCTTCTCCAAGGTTAGGGTGACTCTGCTGCCCAGTTGTCATTGTGTAATCCAAAGTAATTTTCTCCCATGCCTGAAGGGACAAAGCAAATGCTCTTCTACCACTGTACATTGCATCAGCACATCCCTTCCCAAAGGACAAGCCTCTCACTTGGCACCCACAGGTGACAAATCCCTCCTTTACGGCCATCTCCAGTCCTTCTCTGGGGACACAACACAGCACCAGCCGCCATCCCCCTTTCCTCCACACAATCTGCAGGAGACATCCCCTTTCTAGGTTTTCCCCCATTTCCCTGTGAGCTTTCCAGTAAAATGCAGGGTGAGATTAACAAAGAATACCCACAAGTAATTTTATTTTTTTTTCCCAATTGGAAGTTTGAAAAAGTATTTCTTTTCCAAGATTATGGGGGAAAAACAAGGCTGGGCAAATACAGGAAAAAGAATATAGCCAGAAAGCTAAACTGCTGTGAAAATTTTAAACAGTAAATGTTCTGCAACCAAACAATCCTCCTTTTAAAAAAGAAATATTCTGTACAAATTTCCATAGGTTCTGTAACTTAAAAGAAAAGAAGGACACATTGGTCAGCATCTCCTAAACAAGTATTGACCCAAACAGCCCTGCAAACACCTTTTCCCCATGGCCAGAAAATTCTGGAGAGCTTCCAGCCAGAAGGAACTGGAGAAACTGCCTTGTTAGCAGCCCAGTGCCAAGCTGTGCCCATAAGAAGTTTTATCTTACTCCTGAACAACTTCATGGGCCACACAGTTGCTCGCTCCAAAGCAGATAACGGGAGGACTTTAGCTTGCAGTTAATTCAGTAAAAATTCCCTTAAAAATATCTGGGGAGAAAAGAAAACTAAAAAAACCATTTTTCCCCTTCTTATTTTTAATTTCACAAAACGATGTCAGCATTTCGGTTTTACATCTACAGAGTGGTGCTTCCTGCAGTGTCCTCACAAGGATTAGCAAGACAATCTTCTGTCTGCTCCTGGTGGCTTTGCATCCTTGGGTGGCTCTTGAGCTATCTGGGATTGAATTATCTCTATGAGTGAAGTCTTGAGTGCTGGGGAGAAGGCTCAGATGTCACCTGGGTAATGCTGGACCTGAGCCCTGCTGTTTGCAGAGAGGATGGTTGGACCTGTGGTGGGCTCTACCTCTTCTAGACACAGGTGGGGTTTCTATGAGTAGTAAATGTGATTTTGGAGGAATATTGCGCACATCCTGGTTGGTCCCTTTCTGTAACACCATCGGGTTCCTACCAAGCCAACAGGAGCTCACCCCTTTGCCCTGCTCATGGCCAGGGGTCTGTGTAGTCAGTAATGAAGAGGAAGCCCTGGCCTGGTGATGCCAATGAGACAGGCTGTTTGGAGGTCTCTGGGAGCCAGTGTGATGCTGCATTTTTGCGAGCAATGCTTTTAGTAGTCAAACATTACGGAGCTCTCTCTGGTTGGCTTTTGATTTCCATTTAAGAACAAGCCACTCTGGCAAATGGTCCTATTGACCCATCCAAATGTTTCGCTTACTCCATCCTGCTTAGATAAAGTCCTAGAAATGCTCTATAAAATAATACTTGCATGGTAAATATTTAACAAAAGGAATGCCTCCAGCCTTCCGTGCGCTCTCCATATATTCAAGATGACTGCAACCCTTTATTTTGGGAATGGAAAGTCTGTTCTTCTGCCTATCTCCTTTCCCCATTCCAAATTCCTGTTATGAACTAGCTTGCCATTCTTATGGGACCATTAATGATTTACTACTGGAGGTTGCTGAGTCAAAGCTGGTACAGAGAGGGCTCTAAACATGAAGGCCAGTCATGCCATTTAGCCATCACCTTTTAGCTAAATGGAGCCTTGTTCTCTTAACAAACTGATTCACAAATGGAGAAGCTGATGCTGCTCCAGTAAAACCATTTCCCATCCCTTTTTGGTTTCGCTTGTTTTATTTTAGTGGAGTTAATTGTGAGCCAGTGGTTGTTGGATTCAAGTTTTCTTCAGACTTAATTCTGAAATGCTGTTGTCACTCACGGCCGAGGTGCAATTATTGTGGGACACAACCAGAAACTCTGAACCCAAGTGAAGCACATGCATGGGCAAGACAATCCATAGGAGATGCTTTAGCAAAGTTATCCAGGAACAGATACAGGCTGAGAAGAACAAGCTCAGCAAAGCAGGCAGGTGGCAATTCTCTGTACCTTCGTGCAAAGGATGCCAAGAAGCCCCCAAATTCCAGAGCTGACCTAAGGACAGATTATGGCAAATGTTTATTTGCTCCAGGTTTCAGCTGATTAGACAATCAGTCAGTAAAGAGACTCCAGAGGGCCAAAGGGGTGAATAAAACAGGTGTTATTTTGTTCTGTTGCCCGTAGGCTGTCTCCAAGCAGCCAGAATTGTGAGATAGGTCCCGAGTAAGTGTTGAGTGATGCCTTTTACCTTCAAAAATGATCGCCTTCTGCTTTGTGTCCCTGCTAAGTAATTTCTCTACTCGTGGCCACGCTGCTAAGGACATAAAGCAGCAGAAAGCAAGCAGAGAGATGGGCAGTGGAGAAGCATTCAGGGATGGGGCTTGTCTGGTCAAATGCCCACACTGACACTTGGACTTTAATATGGAGAGAGCATCTGGACCACAAGCAGAGCTCCGACACAGAATGCCTCGTTCTCCAAACCCATTTACCCCTCTCCCTCTACCCACCACCAGCCAGAGAAGATAGGTTCCACCTACGTGGTAGACTTGCTAAAGTCCCTCTTGTGCTTAAACCTGCCAGGATCCTCAAGGTCCAACTCACGGACCACTATACAAACAGAGAGAGATCTGCCCCTCGTAGCAAAGAGCTGCTGGGACGAGGTGGATGCTCAAGCAGAGCACAGGATGCTCCAGCCATCAACGAAACGGGGTTATTTGCCCCGATCCTGCCCGTCTCCAACCAGAGTTGTCTGGCCACAGCCCCAGCCCTCATTTCATTCAAGTTATTTCAGGCGGGTGCTTGTGCTGGAAAGCTTTCGACTCGATTTCTCCAGCCAGCCCGGCGCTCTTATGGGAAACAGTGGGAGATCATTCCATGCATGGGAAAGTGTCTTTGCTCAGGGCAAAATGTGCTGGTTGGTGAACCGAGCGGCATTGCCTTTGTGTCAGGATGATTTGAGGGTAGTGTTGAAGCTTTAACAATGCAGAAAATAAATTCATATCCCTCTGCGTGCCTTCCCGTGCACACGCTTGTGAAAGGGGAAACTTCCAAACTTGGGACACAGCGGAGCAGGGAGGGAGGTTTTCATACAAAACTTCTGTCTGGGTGGAGAAGCCTGATTGCTCTAACCCTCAGAGATGAGGCAGAGAGAACTGGGGATCCTAGAACTGAAGGCCACCATGCACCAGTAGTTTTAACCAAAATGGAAAAAAAAAATAATAATCACTTCTTTGTTGGCAGGGAGCAAAAATGCACAGCCCGAGACCTTGCTCAGCAGGGCCAGTGAGGGGAGGAGGGTAACCTTCTGCAAATGGTGCAGGGATAACAAGAGGACCATCCCTCCCCATCCACCACAGGAGCATCACCTGGCAATGTGGCCCCTCAGCGTGGTGGCGTGGTGAAGACCAGCCTTGAGGTGGTCATCCAGGACCCTGCAAGACCTCCCAGTCACTGCTTTTAGGAAACCACTGAGACTCCTTCATCCACATCCTCAGCATCATCAGGAAGCCGCTGAGGACCACAGTGCAGCCTGCAGCCATTTTGGGGGTGACAGAAATGGGATTAGACCCTTGTTGGTGACATTTAGTGACCAAAACAGGGCCAGGAAGCAGGGTACAGAGCTCATTCTCCTGTTAGAAGACAGGGTAGGGAAGGGGGCACTGGTGAGGACACAAGCCATACCATATCACTTGCCCTCCGTGTTGGGGAGCGGGTCTGGCCCAACTTACTGCTAAAGACACGGCCATAAACCTCAGTGACACTAAAATAATTTACATCCTCTGTCTATGTGACCTCTAGCCCTGAGCTATAAGAAGTATCTCCTGAGGTACATGGTCAAGTTTTCCTCCTTTTTATTTTTTAATTATTTTTTTTTTAAACCCAAAGTGAATATCCTCTGTAACGAATTTTTTTTTTCTTTTCCTAATTTCCTAGTTGAGTGGTACAGGGAGAAGCAGGGGGAGGGGTGCCTGTGTTTTTCCTTCAGCACGAGCTCCTAATTCCCATCCATGCTAATGGGACTGGCACGCATGCATCAAGGGGAGAAGAGACCCCTGAGGGTTCACAAAATATGCAGATGACTGGTTTTTAATGAATGCAAAATGTAAAACAAAAGAAGTATCACAGTCAAGCTGCTCATGCATAATAAAGTCACAGTGAAAAGGGAGCAAATAAATAGAAAAGTCTTCTTGGCTATAACCATCCTTAATATGCAATGGACAATTGGGAACAGCAGGCCCTCAGAAGCCCACATCGTCAAATAGCAAATACATTTTGGCAACATGAAACCATCTAAGGCAGCATTTCTCAAGCTCCATCCCACCAAGTTATGGGAAAAATATTTGGGCCCCTCCCGATGTGTATTTTTTTTAAGGGAAGCGGGGAGGTTTCCCCTGAGGAGGCTGGGGAGCTCTGAGAGGACATTGCAGCAGGGCGGTGGAGTCGAAGGTGGCAGAGAGGGGTGGATGCTCAGTCCTCCTGGTTTTGAGAGGGGTGTCCTGGGAGTTCAGCCAGGCAGAGCCGCAGACAGAGCAGTCGGGCTGCAGGGCAGGAGGAAGCAGGGGCGTCTCGTCCCACCAAACTCAATGCAATTTGTTCGCTTGCTAATTTGATGACATTCTGGGCAGCAGACTTAATTAGACATAATTTGAGAAGTCCGGCATGGGATCCAGCTCAGAAGGATGCTGCTCCCTCCTTCTCCTCCTCCTCTTCCTCCTCTTCCTCCGCTGAACAAACACATCCCTTCCAGAGCACGAAGCCCGTTCTGAAGTGGGACTTCATGTCACTGTGGCAACTAAACACACACATTTCCATGCTAGCGGTGTTAATCAGCCCAGTCCAGAAATCCAGATTGTGCTGTCCCCTCTTCTTGTCCCAGCCACCAGCCATTAGAATCTTATATTCAAATTTCTCTATTGTTACAACCCCCATTTTTATTGTTACAATGAAGTCCTGCTTAACCTGAGCAGGGACAATCATTTGGGGATATCATCAGGGACGTCATCAACCACCTGGGACAATTTACTCTTCAGTCTGCTTACAGCACTTGTATCCTAGCACAGGAACATCCAAGTCTTTGGGCTTAGCTATGGCTTTTTAGAGCAATGTGATTTTTTTTTAATCACATTGCTCTAACTAACTCTGATCTCAGTTCAGATAAGCTGGGAAGCTCAAAACAAGTTGGCAACATGCACTGGCAGCCCAGCAAGCCCCAGCAGGGTGGGCTGCATCCCCAGCAGCGTGGCCAGCAGGGAAAGGGGGGGGATTCTGTCCCTCTGCTCTGCTCTGGGGAGACCCCCCTGCAGGGCTGCCTCCAGCTCTGGGGCCACCAACAGCAGAAGGACATGG
>JAOTQQ010000019.1:3334783-3357365 GCA_026546715.1 Gallinago undulata | reverse complement strand
GGAGACTGAGATGAGATCTCAGGAAGAACTTGTTTGGTGTGAGGGTGGTGAGAGCCTGGCCCAGGTTGCCCAGAGAAACTGTGGTTTCCCCATCCCTGGAGGGGTTCAAGGACAGGTTGGAGGGGGCTTTGATCAATGTGGTCTGGTGGGAGGTGTCCCTGCCCAGGGCAGGGGGGTTGGAACTAAATGGTCTTGAAGGTGCCTTCTCACCCAAACCACTCTGTGGTTTTATGTGATTACTGGAGGTTTTATACATGTTCAGGTCTCTGTTCTGTGACTTTCTCCTAACTTGAGGGAGTGCACTATCACTTGAAAAATAACATTTTCTCAAGAGCTTCCTGGGGAACATCAAATGCTCAGACAGAGGGTAACATAAGCCCTCTACAGTCATAGCACTTATCACATAATGAAAGTATTGGTGAAGACACAAGGCAGAAATACCACGCCAAAATGTGGTACTGCAGAGCTGTACTTAGTAAACCTCAAAATAAAAAATGAAACTTTAAAATAAAAGCCCTAATAAAACAGTTTTCAGCACTTCAAAAAATCAGAGAAATGATAATATCTTTGCTCTGTATCAGGCAACTAGGGGAGAGATTAAAGACAACACATGTATAAATGTCATTAGCATGCTAGCAGTGATATAAAAAAAACTCCAACTTTTAAAATAAATGAGCTGCTACAAAATAAACTACCTTACAACAAAATGTACGTAGGGGATATACAAAGTAAATTAAAAAACAGATTAAAGCAACATCTGTATATTAACATCGTCATAAAACAACATAGTTGTAATAGCAGTGGCATGCAAAGGTATTATAAAATTATAATCTATCCAAGATGTTAAGTCATCTTAATGAAACTGTACAGCCAATACATCTCAAGTATTATTCCTTTATGGTTCAAAAACATCCTTTGCTGGATCTGTGCAGAATCAGGCCAACCTCAGTCCTGGTGCAAGGAACGTGCCTGCTCGTGGGCCTGCACAAGTGATGCCAGAAGGTCAGCACAGCCCAACGGTGCAGTGATTTGCCTTCGACATGCTTTTTTTTGCCTTCACAAATCCCATTTTGCCCTTTTCTTTTGCTCCTGATTTGGGAGACGGAGCGTGCAAACATCTATTTGTCTCTCAGTTTGCATCAGGACTTGCCTGTGGTGCCCATAGGACAGCAACAAAGTCCTACTCACAGGTGACTTCTGGAGAGGAATTGGGCATGGTTTCTGTCTCCTGGCTGAAATGTTTTTGTTTTTTTTTTCCCCATTTCATCTTCATCTTCTAAAGACCGGTAGCCGGTTCTGTCCCTTTCCTTGCCTCTCCCTGCTCTCTCTGTAAAGACCTGCTGAGTCACTGATTTTTTGCATTACAAAATTTTCACTGCTGCTTCTAGGCAAAGTCTGTTTCTCAGCATTTCTGTGATATCCAAATGAATACCCTGTGATCTTATGAAATCTTTTTTCCCACCAAAACTGCAAAGGTTTTGAAAGAACTGTGCCACTTTCAGAGTGGGATAATTCTATCCCAGTTTTCCTATCATTTCACTGAAAAACTAAGCAGACCCCTGCAGCACTGAGATGAGGGTTGCCTGGGGCAAGGGGGCTAAAAGTTTTGCCATTCAACTGATTTTCCTCAAATGTTGGTCTTTATGTAAGGTCCAAGTCAGACCAAGGAGACCTTCACCTTTGCTTGCTTCCTTTCTTAGAGTTTGGCACGCTAAAAATCTTGGATTTCCCATTTTGAGAGGAAGTCCCTATTGGAAGAGGAGGTGGAAAACATGCCATGGCGTAAGTGGGAATGCCTGACTGCCAAGGAGGAACCATGGGCAGACCGAGCCCACCCACACATGACTGACTTGGTCCCCATATTGGAAACATCCTTGCCTGGATTCATTCCACCTAAAAGGAGGTGCGTACAGGAGACAGCTTACTTTGGAGCTTGGCTGCCCCATCTCCATCCTTCCTTGGTAGATACAGACCTGCAGAGAGCAACCCAGTCTCCCCAAGGTTCAGTGTCGCTCTGAAGTTTTCACTGAATCTTCATGGTTGGAAGGGACCTTTGAGATCACCGGGTCCAACCACACAAAACTTCCACCAAGTGCCTTAAGTCTTTCACCAAGTGCCTATTGGCACAGATTTATGAATACATCTGCAAACCTCAGCATTTCCTGAAGGTGTTGAAGACCAGGCTGGATGGGGCTTTGAGCAACTAGTTCTAGCAGGAGATGTCACTGCCCAGGACAGAGGGGTTGGAACTGGGTGATCTTTAAGGTCCCTTCCAACCCAAACTGATCTATGATTCCCATTTATTTAACACTTAACACCAGCTTAAAGCCAGCTACAAGTTGACATGGGAGAGTTATGGACACTTGCTGCTTATTTCTGTTATTTACCATCAGACGAATTGAAATAAAATTTTATGTGAGTTTAGAAGAGCACAGAAAAACATTACAGGAGAAAAATACACTGAAATTGTATTGAATACAGCGGCTGGACCTGTGGCAAGGGATGTCCCAGAGGCAAAAGGTCTCGGAGGCTGGTAGAGGAACCTCTGCCTGCTCACCTTGTTGCTATATCCTCCCCACAAGGTGCCAAGTGATGGTCACTGTTGGGTAGTGGTGGGGATTAATCTTTAGCCTGCGCCCTTTTGTTCCTGCGCTACCCCCTTACAAGCAGCACGGGTGGCCCGAAAGGCAGCAAAACGTCCTCATTCTGCACTTGCAACTTCCCATGAATTTCCCATTGTGCGACGCTGTGGTGGCAGAGGGCTAAAATCTGGGCTAAAGCCCTGGGTTAGAGCTAAAATCTCAGAAAATCTCACAGTTATTAGCATCGCATGGCACAAGAGTCTACATTTGCCACCACCACTAACTTAGCACATTAATGACTTACGTAGCAAGCCTAATGCTATAAGAATTATGCAATATTTATCCTAATTGCTGAAGCAACTGTGCAAGGCTGAAGAGAAAGGGGAGACCCTGCCTATGTGATACGAGGATGGAAAGTCCTGATAGCGTGTGCCTTATGAGCCTCCTTTCCTTTCCAGGTGACACCTTCTCTTGCGCCCAGAAAAAGGGCTGGAGGCAGGTGAGTGAGCCCAAAAGACAGCAGTAGGTGGGGAGAAAGGGGTTGTATATCTAATGGAAATGGGCTTCTGCATGGGTCTTGGTTGCAGCTAATTCTCCCTCAGACATTACCCACAAAAGAAGGCAGAGGTGGGAGAAATGAGACACCTTTGAGGCTGTCCAGAGAGGGTGTGGAGTCCCCTTCTTCAGAGATGTTCAAAACCCTCTTGGATGTTATCCTGTCCAGTCTGCTCTGGGTGAACTTGCTTTGGCAGGGGGTTGGAGTAGATGGTCTCTGCAGGTCTCTTCCAACTCCTGCTATTCTGTGATCCTGTCAAATGTGGTTTGGTTTCATCTGTTCCCCTGTGGTCCTATGTTGGCTTGGGAAAGCTCCTCATGAGTTGAATTTGGCTCAGCAACCAGCTGAAGCATTTAGGGTGGACACTGGAGGTCTGGGGAGGGACAACAGTCCCATGAGGCTCTCCCAAAGCCATGAGTGCCAGCACAGGGCTTATGTCCAGCTCATTCATGGGGTTTAGCTGCTAAAGCTGCTTCTGATAGTGACAATGTGTTGAACTCATGTGGATGCCATGACTGCAAACCTTGATGAGGAGTAGCTTTGTGGCAATCCATACTAACAACAGGAAGACCCTCACCGCAGCAAGGTTGCTTGGGCCTGGGCAGATGTTTGTCTTTGGCAGGCAGCTGAGCAGACAGTCTTGGGCAGGCTGTTCTTTGCATTAGGTATGGGAAGTTGGAAAAATGAAGCCCTACTCACCTACCAAGAGGATTTGAATCCAGGATGTTTCATATTCACTCTGGTGAACCTTGCAGATGGCTGCAACTTGGCTTACCTCTGTTCTGCCTTTGGTGGCACCTGCTAAAAAAAGTACAGTTCCAAAGCTTCAACAGTGTGACAAGAGGAGAGAAACCCAGAGAAACCGCCTCTCACAAATGCAAACCCAAGCTCACACCACCAACCCGGTGGTGGGCTCACCCCTCCAATGCCTCCTGCCACCGCAAAGACCTGCATGGTCTAGTGGTGTGTCCCACCTCATCCCAGCATTTCCCCTGGCAACCCAGAGCCACATGGCCACCTCTGTTGTAAGATCTGCTGCATGTGAAATAAAAGCCACAGATATATTTTTACATAGCTCCCAGCTGATCAAAGGATATGTTGAGTGCTCACCCAGCCCAGGTCAGACTTTAACTGCTGAGCCATGTCCTGCTCACACTCCACCCACCGTGGGCTTTGTGACAGTCTCTGGAGCAAATCTCTCTGCTGGTCTCCTTGTTTTGTCGGCGTTTTGGTTGTTTGGTTTTATTTTGATGCGGTACCTCAAGTGAGATGCAGAAGTTTTAATAAGAGAGGAACGATCATTCAGTGGATTTCACTGCAGTGGGAAGAAACCAAAAAGGAGGGGTAAAAAATGGGAACATTCGTGGCTTATGGCAAGGGAAATGAAATATTTAATAAGCAAAATGCTGTATGTGCAAGGAGGGCTCCCCCAGCCCCCCGCTTTCTTCCTTGGCAGAAATTAAACAACTTTTACACACCACGTAGTCTTCAGTACAGTATGCTAATGATGTCCCTGATGCCCTCTTCATCTGATCAAACTTAATTGTCTGTGTCAGGCTGCCAATTAACAAAAGGATCTCCTAGAGTACCAACTTCCAGAGCTACCTTAAAGGTTAATTGAATCATGTAAGCCCAATGCTCTGGCGGACTCAACTTCAGGATCCTATTCTAACCAGGGGTCTGTAGGGGTAACAAATAAAGGAAAAGTTTAATTGCTAAAGCAGCCAAATCTATCAGTCGCATTAGGAAAGAAATGATCTTTCACAGCTCTCCCTCCCTCTTTTTTTTTTTTTTTTCCTAAGCTTTAAAATAATCTTGAGCTTTTTATATACATGAGGCAGTTTCTGGATTTCACTAGCAGGGGGTAAATAGGAAGAACCAAATTTTGCTCTTTGATGCTTATGCAAACTGGGTCAAAGAAGATGCTCAGGTAAATCCAAAAGTATTATTTATTCCCTTATTCACCTACTATTTTCTGAAACTCTTCCCTACCACGTGCAAAGCAGCAGTGGGTGGAGGGTCACTGCGTGGGAGCTGCGGGGACATGGAAGCAACAAGCATTGATGCCACTCAAGGCATTGAAAGCCAACTAAAGGGTACCCCTGCTTCCACCTGCCTCATTTCCCAAGATATACGTTGCGACTAATTTCTGATATTTCCCCACTTCATTTATAGACACCTTTTTAAGTGCCTGTTTTACCACAAAGAGCTGTTACTGCTGTTTCAAAGAAAGTGAACTGGAAAACAGTGCTCTTAGGAAGTATTCAATGAAAAATATAAATATTATGACTAGGATATAGCCTGGGTTAAGAGTAGGGACCCTGAAGCCACAGGCTGGAGCTGGAGGTCCCCCATTCTTTTGGGAATATTTACTTTTGGGAGAAATCCTGCCATGCTTGTACCAAGTCTGGCATTACCCCTCTTTGCCTTGGTAACCCCAGAGTTGGTGTTTGAGCTGGGCACCGTGTCTTATTTGTCTATTCCCAAAAGCAATATGGAACCCTTTTGGGCCTAAAAATCTACAAAACAATGAAGGAAGTTATGAGAACTAAAGAAAATCCTAATATTTTGAAGGGTCTGAAGGGAATCCGTTACAAGAAAATATAAAAAAATTAGCACAGGCTGGTGAAATTAACACAGGCTGTGCCCTTGTGGCTAAGAAGGCCAATGGCATCCTGGGGTGCACCAAGAGTGTGACCAGCAGGTGGAGGGAGGTCATCCTGCCCCTCTGCTCTGCCCTGGGGAAGCCCCATCTGGAGCATTGTGTCCCATTCTGGGCTCCCCATTTCCAGAAGGACATGGAACTGCTGGAGAGGGGACAGCAGAGGGCTGAAAAGATGATGAGAGGCCTGGAGCATCTCTTTGATGAGGAAAGGTTGAGGGACTTGGGTCTTTTTAGCCTTGAGAAGAGAAGACTGAGGGGGGATCTGATCAATGTTTACAAATACTTCAAGGGAGGGTGTCAGGAGGACAGGGCTGGTCTTTTCTCAGTGGTGCCCAGTGACAGGACAAGAGGAAAAGGGCACAAACTTGAACAGAAAGAAGTTCTCCCTAAACATGAAGAGGAACTTCTTTCTTGTGAGGATGGCAGAGCCCTGGAACAGGCTGCCCAGAGAGGTGGTGGAGTCTACTTCTCTGGAGGCATTCAAAACCCGCCTGGAAAAGTTCCTGAGCAATGTGCTCTAGGTAGACCCCCTCCGGCAGGGGAGTTAGACTAGATGATCTCCAGAGGTCCCTTCCAACCCCAAATGATTCTATGAAGCAGTGGCCAAACTGCAGTATCACAGACAAGACAGCCAGGATGTTGGCCAAGGGGATACCTGGGCTGAATATAATTTCAAATTAATTCAGATTCACATGTGAACAGTCAGGAGACCAAGCAGAAAAAGGCATTGCAATAGCTGTAGGGAAACAATACGATTAAAAATGCCAAATAACAAACAAAAATATTTTCCAGCAGAATTTTATGAAGGCATCCCATGATAGTGCTTGGCAGAGTTGGCAAAGTGAAGAAGACAGCAGTGCCAGGGGCAGGAGAGGTGTGATGGGATGGGGAGCCATGCCCTTTCCCACCATCACTTCAGTCATCTCACACAAGGGCCTGGTTTCACCACCCCCCCACATAAAAGGGGTGACCTTGGGAAGGGATGCAAAGATGCTCAAGGACCACCCTGCCCAACAGCTCAGCGAGAAGGGGTTTCCTACACCTGTTCTGAGGCATTTCTCCCATTTCCCCCAAAAAGAAGCTCAGCAGGTCAACATGTTTTGACCATCCCCCAGCATTGCCGAGTGTCCCTTCACATCCTGTACCACGGGTGAGTTCAGCCAAGTAAAACCAGCTGCATCCACCAGCAAAAAAAATCCGCTGCTCAGGAGGAACCAACAAAACCCAACAGCCAAGTACTTGGGAACGCATTTTAAAGTGTAAAGTCTAGGAAAAAAAAGGGCTGTAAAGCTAACAGGGCTAACCTATGTTATACTCATGGATGATACGATCCCGGAGGTATATATATACAGAATTTATGCCTAAACTTCTTTTATTTGCAATTTGACGTCTCCAGCCAATTTTTTTTTTTTTTTTCCCATTTAAATGCTTATCACTTCAATAGCCTGGGCTTGGTGAAAGTTCCCCTTGCTTAAGTATTTTGCTCTTCTCAGGGCAGCACTGCCTTTCCGCTCTCCAAAAAGAAATTAAATAAATTAAAAAAAAATTAAGAAGAAATCACTGCACTATTTTTCTGCTTTGTCTTTTCCAAGGGTGCTCCGGCAGCTCTTGCGGTCTCTGGCAGGAGCCCTCTCCCCCCCTCCCGATGATGCTGGTGGCTTGCACTTATCTGACATTGCCTGCCTGTGAGCAAACAGCAGCAGAACGCGGCCGCCCCTTCTAACAAACTCCCACAAACTGATCTATTATCAACGGCAGGGGCCTGCTGTACCGCTGGCGGGCACAGTAATTAATTTCCATGCATATCATTGCCAGGATCGCTTACTGATCCGGGGAGCAAGATCAGAGATGTCACACCATAAATTGAGTCAGAGCCTTCACCTCTGTGTTCAGCGTGCAATTTTACACGCGCTTGACAAAGTAACAAACAGGGGGTAAAAAAGGCAGCAGTTCCCCAGGGTGATGGACGGGGGGAATTGGCCCAATAAATTGTTCCCTGTAAAAAGCAATGTTTTCCTCATTAAAAGGCAGTGAATTCTCTATTGCTTTTCATTAGTTGTGGCCTTGCTAGACGTGAGGTTTAATTGGCAGTGTGTTTACAGGACGCCGGCCCCAGAGGTGAAGGAGACAAAGAGGCTGAAAAGAGATTCTTATTTATTAAGGAGAGGTGACAGGCAGCCGCTTAATAAGTTTTTGTGTGGGTCCTGGAAGAAGTTGCACCGTGAAGAATGGCTGTGCAGGTGTAACCCCTTCTGTGCCATTGCTTCATCCATTTTCACCACCAGAATTCAAAGTTTCCATCCTCCCCCTTCTTGCAAGGTTATAAAATAGGTAATAAAATCTAAATAACAATAATAATAAAAATAATAATAAAAATAAAATTGATTTCCAAGGCCCTGGCTGACCACTCTGCCCTCAGATTCATTTAAAATATGGAAGCACCCTCCCTCTTGCTTGGCATTTGCATTGGGATTACCCCACTTATTCACAAACAGGTATGGGTGCAGGGTCAGTCTCTCTGCACGCCAGAAAAGCCAGAAAAGCCCAGGGAGGCTAAAAAACATCTATGTGTAGAAGGAAAGTCCTTTTGCCGCTGCCCTCTCCAGGCAGCAACATCGGCAGAAAGACCCTCAGGACCCAGCAGTGGCACAAAACCAGTAATATTAAAAAAATAAAATTAAATAAATAAAATTCAATTATAAGAGTGCAAGGATTAAATCATCTCAAATAAAAAATGGAAAAAGTGAGGTGCTATCTGAGAGGAGAATAGAGGAGAGAAGAGGTTCTCCACATCGATGTCTGGCAGAACTGGTTTTACCTACAGATCTGAGCTGGATGGAACTAAAAAGTCCTTCACTTGGCAAACAACATTATCTGTGATACTTTTCCCGCCAAAAAGTTACACCCATCCTTGAAAATTATACATAAAGCAAAATAAACCCACCTTTTTGGCAAATTCTGGCTGGCTGCCTGCCTATAAAAACACAGTACTGGAATGTTGTAGTGATTAAACACATGACAAATGAAAAAAAAATTAATATTTTACTGCCACAAGTTATTGAAAAAAAACAGAAGATCAGAGAATCTTTCTGTCTAAAGGAGCTTGAACATTGCAGTTCATCCCAGTTTAGCAGAGAAGCCCCTAAGTTTAACATAAAATGTGTTTTGAATACCATCACCTGTCACCCAAGATGCTTTTGCCTTGCCTCCTAACCAGCATGTGTAGAAGTGCCTCTCTGCAGCAGGTCTTCTTTCATGCTTTGAACTACCTCCCCCAAAAGGAAAGTACTTACCAGGGTCTGCCTGAAAGCTCATAGGTGAAGAGCACCACGCAAGTTGTTCCACCCTTTTAACAAAGGGCCTTTCCTTCTGATCATTGGGTGGGATGAGGAGCGAGGTGGATGGGCTGGAGCAGCGGTGATGGGCTGCCAAATCCAGCTTGTAGAAAAATTTGGGGTCCCCTTCCCCGTGTAACAAATAGAGGTGCTCCATTTCTGGGTCCTACCTATGGGCAGTAGATCTTCGTATGACTTAAGGAAGGAAACTGCAAATAACTGCTCCAAACAATATGGCAAATCAATGCTCTAACACCCCCATTTTATATTGGTCCCTAATCAACCTATTTAAGAGCAATATGTCCTGGCACTTTGCAGCTTGTTGTGCTTGCAAGAAATACTGGTCGAATGGGACCCTTAAAATTAAGTAGCACGGAGTGTCCAGTAATTAATTTGATTTTTACATCCATTCCTTATTTAATGCAACTTTGAGACTATGTTAGAAGCTGGAAATGAGCAGCGTAGCATGAAAATGAACTGGCCGGGTTCCAAGAGAGGCAGGGATTAGCATAACGTTAAATGTTGAGGCATGTCCTCATCACCGAGCTTGGGAGGGGGACCCAATGGACGAAGAGACCATCCATGTGCCTATTGCTGCACGCCGAGCCCAAAGCATAAGGTTGTCTCATGCAACAAGACCACCTCTGCTCTAATCCTACCAGAAGAGAGGGGAGAGGAGGGAGCAAAGACCAGGGCTTTGACCGGAGCTTGGGAGGAGACTGGTGTCTGGATGAGAAGGCTGGAGCACCAAGTTTGGGTTCTGCTCTGGGGACCAACATGCCTGCACTTTGCTCTTCATGGTTCACATTGCGTATGTTCCTCCACGAGTTGCTGCAAAGGTCCCATTCCCCAGGATCAAACTGTTTAAACTATATTTGAGGGGGATTCCTATAGGATCTGCAATGAATCGTTTCCTCCTCTGATCCCCGTATTCACAGTCTTTCCCTCTCTCCATCTGCTGCATTCAGGCGAGCTGACCAGACCCCTGGTCACCTCCTGTGATTCCCACCATCTTGCAGCTGTTTTGGAAGTACAACTTTTTGATGCTGAAGTTTGGGAGTTGAGGGTTTTCTGTGGAGCAATGTCAATAAGTACAGAAAATCTGGACCTTCAGAATAATTTTAAATCCACAGAAATTCAGGCTAAATAGCAGATAAATATTTTCTGTCCTTCATGCTTTTCTCTATCAGCCTACCTACCAGTTCCTTAGACCCTGTGGAACTTCACCACCACCACCTAAGACTGTCTGGATGAAGTTCTGCAATGGTCAAGAAAATGTACATTTTCCACTCAGTTCACTGGGGTGGCCGCCATCTTCCCAAACTCAAACTATGTGTGGCACAACCACTTTCTCCATTCTTCTCCATTTCTCTTTCAAGGAAATGCAGTAAGAGGAGATTAAGTGATGGGAGAATTCAGGCTGAGTCTCAGCAGAAAACATAGAAAAATTGGAAGTTTTTTACCTGGGTAAAGCAGCCTAAGGAAAACTCACAAAATCACATATCTTCAGCAGTGATTGGAAGATTGGACAAAGCAAACTCAAGCTTTTTTTGAGGAATACATTTCTGCTGTATCTAGGAAAAAATAAATAAATCTGGATGGACTTCAGTCCCTCAACCAAGCTTCTGGTCTTGAAGGAAATAAAAAAAACCACCCTGCACTACAGAAACTGAGCAAGGAATCACCCAAATTCAGACCCGAGGGAGTCTTGCCAAATGATGCCATCAGATTATTGAGATTTTGTGGCAATGAAAGGGCCAGCTGAGAACCAGGGCTCTATCTGTGCAAAACTAGCCTTGAGTATTATCACCCACAGCCTTTCAAACCATCAGTCCCAGCCGTGGTTTGATGATGGGAAAGGGATGCAGCTCCCCAGCTCCAGGAGCAGGAGTGTTTATCAGTCACAGATGTCATCCAAGAAGGACATGATGGCTCATGCTCATTTGCAGGCTCAGGAGCTGGAAGGTTTGTGGATGCCTGTGCTCAAGCCTCTACCCCAACAGTGTAGAAGACTAATGTTTCTGCAAGACAAACAGGAGTTACAGCAATAAGATTTTAGTGATTTCCATTAGAACACTTTGTGTTGGTTCTTTAAGATAATTGTATGTGATTAGTCCCAGCTCCCTGTTACTGTGTGTCCATGCTCTGTACCTTCTTGAGGTATCATCTTCTCAGGGTATCAACTTCTCCATTTTTTACCAGATGTGAAGGTTTTTTGAGCAGGATTTGGTCTGGACATTGCTGTTGCTGTTTGCTGGTGAAACACCTGGTCCTGAGAAGCTGGGTGCTATCAGGTTTGGAGCCAAGATGGCACTGTTGCTCATGTACCACTCTTGGATACTCTCTGATGTGTACGTTCATGGAGCCTGGGTTCAGGCTCTGGTCCCTCTGCCTTGGGTTTAACCATGCACAGCAGACAGTCACCAGCCCATCGTACAGGTTGGGGGCTGACCTGCTGGAGAGCAGCTCTGTGCAACAAGACCTGGTAGTTCTTCTGGACAACAGGATGACCATGAGCCAGCAATGGGCCCTTGTGGCCAAAAAGGCAAAGGGCATCCTGGGGTGCATCAAGAAGAATATGGCCAGCAGGTCAAGGGAGGTCATCCTGCCCCTCTGCTCTGCCCTGGGGAGGCCCCAGCTGGAGCACTGGGTCCAGTTCTGGGCTTCCCAGTTCCAGAAGGACAGGGAACTGCTGGAGAGGGGACAGCAGAGGGCTACGAAGATGATTAAGGGCCTGGAGCACCTCTCTGATGAGGAAAGGCTGAGGGACTTAGGTCTTCTGAGACTGGAGAAGACTGAGGGGGGAACTGATCAAGGCCTATAAATCCTTAAAGGGTGGGTGTCAGGAGGATGGGGCCAGGCTTTTTTCAGTGGTGTCCAGGGACAGGACAAGAGGAAATGAGCACAAAATTGAGTATAAGAAGTTCCACCTAAACATGAGGAGGAACTTTTTTACTGTGAGAGTAGTAGAACACTGGCAGAGGCTGCCCAGAGAGGTGGTGGAGTCTCCTTCTCCGGAGACATTCAAAACCCGCCTGGACATTTTCCTGAGCAATGTACTTTAGGTAGACCCACTCTAGCGAGGGGGTTGGACTAGATGATCTCCAGAGGTACCTTCCAACCCCTTATGGTTCTATGATTCTATGATGGGCTACACCTGGCCTGCCAGTTGGCCCCAGTCGGCACTTGGGACTGTCCATGACTGATGCCTCTGCTGTAGCCAAACCCAAGACTCAAGGATGAAGGAACATCTTTTAAAATGTGCTGTCCCCAAAGAGCAAGGCAGTGGCACTGTGATGGCACTTGGGCTGAGTTGTCTCAGCTGGCTCATTTGCCCGCACGACTTGTGGATGGCCTGGCAGGTCTGAGGGTGGTGTTTCCCTCTCCTCTTGCTGAACGTGACTTCCAGAGCCACCCCAGGCTGCTCCCCAGCACAGGTATCCTGCCTTACTCGCTTGTCCTTGGGGAAACCTTGCTTCTGTGCTTCTTGTGATCAGTCACGGGTACTACACAGCCCTGCAGTAACATCCTCCTCCTCTTGTCCCACCTTCTTTCACTAACATTGTTTCTTCACTCTTTGGTTACTTTAAATTCCTAGCCTTAAATTTCAGACTTTCAAGGGTTTTTTTGTCCTTTTAAGGCAGAGCAGCGTAACATGAGCAGATTTAATGGCACAAACTCTTGTGAACACGGTCCTACATATGGCTTTGTGAAAAGACCATGCATTGAGGCCCAGCCCAGCAAGAGATGACCTGTGGACGAGAAAGTCATGAGTAGGACCTAACTTGCTGGTTGCGTGCCAGCAAGCCCTAGCACAAGTATGCATGTCCTGGCCACATGTCTATGATGTTCCACCACAAGCCCAGCCTGACCCCCACGAGTACAGTCCTGTTGCCAATCCTGCTCACCGTGAAGCCAGCAGCAGCTCATCTCTACTCCATGGTTCCAGCCAAAGAGGTTGAGTTTCCTACTCCCATTTGTAAAAATAAAACCATAAGGTATTGAATACATAAAAACGGGCCTCACAACCCATTACTGCCACAGGCCCAACTTTTATGCAAGCTTTTTCTGTAGCTCGTATGTGTAATGAAGGGCCATTAGTGTTAATGGGTGTTATACTCCAAGAGCAAAGGCCCCGAGGAACAGCAACCTTTATAGCCCTGCTGCTTTCTTTACAGAGCACGTCCTGGCATAAGGTTATCAAAAACTCCCCAGGACTTCCTAATTGCAGTGAGTGGGTTCCAAAGCCAACAGGAAAAACATCCCTTGTCAGACGGATGGGCAACGTTCATATTATTGCCCTGCCTCAAAGTCTGATGCACTTTGCAGGATGTAACAGGTAGTGAAGTGGAAACCTGGCAAGTGAAAATCCATCAGTCATTGAGCAGACAGCTTCCTGTGGACACCTGGATGGAACCCCTGATGGACACTTTGTGGGCCTTCCTTCTGCGTACCTGGATGGATATCTTATGGACCTTCCTTCTGGACACCTGGGTAGACCCCTGATGGACGTATTGTGGACGTTTCTTCTGGGCACCTTGATGCCTACTTAAAAACAGACTTTCATGAGCTTCTTGAACAACTAGAGGGTTTTCTCCTGGCAGCACAGTTGCTTATTGTTGGCCAATGAATGGGAGCCAAATTAAATACGTGACAGGCCCAGTGCTGGATGCAGATGGGGCAGAGGGGACAGCAGATAAAATGCTTTTCCAAGTTATTTCTCCCAATTCAAGGGTCTGGTTATTTTCACTCCATTCTTGCCCACTGCCCGGTGTTTGTGGCTCCACTTGGGCAATCTGTTCTCCAGATCTTCACACCAATTTACATATGACTCAAAGGAGTGATAGAGGAGAGTGGGACTGCTTCTGGACCTGCAATTGAGACCCTTCACCGGTGCCTTCACAAAACATCTTAAGCTTTTCCCTTGATCTTTGGGTATCCTTTGGCTCCTTCCCTCATCTCAGTCCTGTCCCACTGCCCCTTTTATTCCCATTTACTTGTGGGATGCTCATTAATTGAATTATGAGCAAATGTAAATGCTGCCTGTGCATGGCCCTACCTGCCCAGGGGGGTACATCGGTCTTTTCCTTGGGAGACCTTAGTAATCCCAAGGGGAATCTGCATTTCCCAGCTAGAGAAGAAGGGATCATTGTCATCCCCCATGACTATGCGTCACAGAAGGACACAGATCCCAAAATATCCCAATTGTCAGCCAAAAGGGTTCCAGCAAGGATCTGGTGCGGTGGGATGGGATGAGGGAAGTCGAGGTTTGGTCACAGGCTCCATCCCAGGGCTTCACCGAGGACATCTCCTTCGTGGCTAATCCTGGGTGAATGGAGTAAAACTTTTCCATGTCAAAAGGAGAATATCCCGTGCTTAACACTAAGATGCCAAGAGATTCCTTGGCATCCAGGAAAATGCTTATTTTTTAAATTTATTTTATTTTTAAACCTAGAAAGAAACTCTGTTCTCTCTTCTTTTTTTCTCTCTCTCTTTTTTTTTCCTTTGTTATTTTTTCTTTTTTTTCCTTCTTTTTTTTTTTTCTTTTTTTCCTCTGCATATACCCATTAAAATTTAAGGATATTTTTTATATTTTATTTAAAAAAAAAACCAAACCAAAAAGTTTTAACACAAGAAGCAGTAGGATGGCTCTACACTGCCACCAGTAATGAAAGTCAGGCTTGCCAGCCGCGAAGGTGGTTTAACCCCTTGGTCACACCTTGCCTTTTAATTCCCTTTGAATAGGCCTGATACAGTTTTGATGGAAAACGCACCCGGTGCATGGTTCAGAAGGCTACAGAATTGAGAGCTATTAAATACTAAAAAGACAAGGTGAGAAACAATTTGCAAAATCTCCTCTTTTTATAGACTGCAGCTATTGAGAAAAATTGAGTAAATTCCCCAGCTACCAAGACTGCAGTCTGTTTCAAGATTCCATCAATTTTTTACGGTACAATCAATATTTATGAATCCCCAAAGAAATGTTGCAAAGAGAAACATGGTGAAACATTTTCCATGCAGTTGCAAAGATGTAACACGGGGACCTAAATAACTTTTAAAATAATCTCAATGACAATCAAAGTGCCTTACATAGCCAATATGGTTTAATGTCAGTGTTTATATTAGCTCGGTTCCAAAGAATAGATGGAAAAGGGGAAAAAAAAAAAAAAAAGTAAGAAAAATGTTTGCAGTTTAATCTCTCCTAAAGAAGACATTTTGCTATAATAAGTATTCTGTAATTTGGTGCTTAAAAATTCAAAGGAAGTATTGTATTGAAAGTTCTTTGATTTTTTTATGCATTAAAAATATTCACCATCATGCAAGCAATGGATTTTTCAGTCAGCTGAAAAAAAACACATATTTCTATAAAAACTAGGCAAACAAATCCGCATTCCTTTAATGGCTACTTTAGGTTTAATATCTAAACTTATTTAAATAACTCTGAACCCTCCTGCTGAGAAATATTGAAAGTAATGGATTCCTTTGTGTGTAATCTCCATTTACATGTAGAGTTTAATTTCCCTCTGGGCTGAACCTGTGTAAAACTTGCCTTGAAATGTCCCTCTGTAAAAACACAATGTTTAGGGGGATGCCTTTTATTTTATTTAAAATTTATTTCACACGTTAAGAAGCAAACAGCCAACTCACCTACGAGCTGCCAAAAAAGTACGGTGATTGTGCTATGAAGGTGAAAATCAGCGATCACAGGAAAGGTCACTCTCCACCCCAGATGGCCCACAATCCACCCCAAAACAAGCTGAGCCCTGCCCTGCCCGGTTTTGCTGGTACCCTCAAACCCGGGTGAGGTGGAAGCAGGAGGGGCAGTTTTGCTATGACTTCTCTCCGAGGAAGTCAGATGGAATTTGCTTTTTTTTGGGGGGCGGAGCTATGGCAGATTTTAAGCTTTTCCCTTGATCTCTGGGTATCCTTTGGCTCCTTCCCTCATCTCAGTCCTGCCCCACCTTGCGCCACACAAATTTTAGCTGCAAATGGTTTATCTTGCACATTTTTATTTGGTCGCCATCATTGCATTTTTTCTTTTTCTATTTTTTTTTTTTTTAACTCAGAGGAGTCAATTATAGGAGACATCCCTGTTATAATGAACCAGTAACTCAAAGCATTTAATTACCTAAAACAAAGTCTCAGCTTTGATGCTAATATTTTATTTTTAAATATCAGTGAGGGCTACAGAAGTAAGGGAATCTGATGAATTTGCAAAACATTTTCAGTGAGCCTTATTTCCCCAAATTAATCAGGCAAGTTGCAGTCCCAGCTATTTATAAGTCTAGTTAAGGGTTGCTCCCTTGCGAGGTGCCTTTTTTTTCCCCCTCCCCTCCCATACTTACTGAGGTATCTCAGTAATTCAGACTCTTACCTAGATATCTCATCCAGGGGAATCTCGGTGGGAAGATCTGATATCTGTTCTGTTTCTATATTTAATGGCAAATTTCATCAGGGGGCAATGTTTTATTGAACCATCTCCCCTGAAATTGTTTTTTTTTTTTCTTTTTTTACAGTGAGCTATATTCAAAATAGCAATACTTTAAAACACTTCTTTGCTGAAAAGCAAGCAAGCAAAAAAAAATTCTCCTCTTCTCCCAGGAGGATTAAGCAGGTTCTGCTGTAGGGAGAGGATGTGGCAGCAGGAAAAAGGGCTTGTCCTCAGAAAACTTTGGAATGTTATCCAGTTAAAAAAATGAAACAAAACACCTAAACCTCTGAAATTAAGGTACCTGAGGATGGGAATAATGATGTGAAACATCCAGAGCAGGGTGATCGGTGGGTGCTGCACCATGATGGAGACGGAGACACCCCAGCCATCCCCACTCTCTTCTGATAAACCCCAGAAAGAGTTAAAAGATCAAACACTCTTCACCCCCACACAGCTCTCCACTTTATAAAACATATATTTTTTTAAAACTCCACCCCTGCTGGGACAAAAAATAATAACAATAAGGCTGCAGAATGGTTTTGTGACAGAACCCCCCCTCTCCACCCAGGCAGCCAGGGATGACTTGGCCAATGTTTAATGAGTTTACAATGTTACGTATCTCTTTATCTTTTAATCCATTTAATCAACATTTTTTTTTTAAAAAAAAAAGGATGAAATAACAACAACAACAAAAAAAACCCAACAATGCCCCCAATTTGTGTTTTGTTTGACTGCGAGTAATATTCATGTCTGCATGAGGATGGCATGTAATTAACATGTCATAATCAAAATGACTAAGTTTGACACATTATAATCACTGCATGGAGATTATAGCATAGCCACAGGCGATCTGCACAGCCTATCTTAATATCATTTGCATAATGAAAGCATGGTGGCAGTAATAGCTTTTTTCTCTTGTTATCATAATTTCACCCAGGGCTGCAAAGGGCTTTGGTACTGTCAGATGTTGCCTGTTAAAAGTCATTGCGAGTTGAAGACTCTGGTCCAAGTGACCTAAGTATTTCCATGTGAGCCATTGCGGTGTGGCTGCATGAAAATACAACGAGATGGGTTTTTTTGCCCTGTGTTTTCCCAGAAAAATGTGTGTAGGTCTTCATTTTGGGTTCCCAATGGAGGACCTCTTTCTTACCTGGGGGGTTCCTGCCCAACCGGACCGCATTCTCTGAGCCACCCCCAAATGTCCTATGCATTGGGAATAACAGGGCGTGTTGGCACACCACCTTCCTCGAAACATCTATTGAGGGCACCTGGATGGTGATGCTCAACCAGCGTGGCGCTAGAAACCCTGTGGGGGTTGCTGGTGATGGTTCTCTGCTCATACCTACCTGTCTGGAGTAGAAGGACAACATCTGAGCAGCTCATCTGGCTCAGACCACCGACTCTCCAAAGCAATCCCAGACTGGAAGGGGATTGATCACCCTGAATGGAGAATGATACATGCCCTGGTTACCTGTGTGGTGAACTGGTGGTCACTGCTGCAGCCTCCTTAGCTGGTTTCTTTCTGGGTAGTAAGAGGTAGATAGAATTATAGGAGACATCCCTGTAAATGATGTAGTGCATTACTTCATAAATCAAAGAAATGTCTGCAAACCCTGGGTGAAAAAATAAGGAGAAACAGAGGGAGGCTGAGAACCGACACAAGGTCTTGCAGAGCAGCTCAGGTTGATGCCCCATGTGCCCCGTGGTGAAAGCAGAGCCATGTGGCATGAAGGGCTGGCAAGGAGCAACCTGCTGTCCCTTTGCACACAAAATGGGTGGCACAGTGCAGAGGGCTGTTCTATAAAGTCCCACTTTTGATTCAAGAAGGCTGAAGACCACATCCTGGCTCCTCAAAGGGTCTCATCATGGGAAGGGTCCCAGCAGCTCCCAAACTTTGCTCATCCCTCAGAATCATAGAATGGTTTGGGTTGGAAAGGGCCTTCAAAGGCCATATAGCCCAACCCCCTGCCATGGGCAGGGACATCTTCCACTAGAGTCCTGTCCAACCTGACCTTGAATTTTTTCAAGGATGGGGCATCTACCACCTCTCTGGGTAACTGAGATGACCCAGACCCACAGGATGGCCACAGTGCCACTTCTGCCCAGCTCAAGGAAGCATTTGAGCTGGACTTTGGTCTAGAGATGGACCTTGTGCTTCCAGTTTTACCTTCGCTCTAAGTAACACTTGTAGAGTTTGGTATTTTCGCCAGGAGTTCACTTGTACCAGTAATTCCATATTTTGTAACTCACAGTATCAGGCTTTTCTGTCATTGCTGTATTTTCCCAGCCAGTATACAGTCCAATCACATTAACACACAATAATCCTCCTGCAGACATTACAGCATTAGGAATTACAAATTTATCTTATAGTACAGAGCGTGGCAGCAGCCCGTGTAACGTAAACCTATATAATCCTCCCAGATACACTCGGGAAAGTTCCCGCAGAATTTGGAAAAGACCAGAGCTGATGAACTAAGTTATTTGCACAGTGTCCTAGCAGCTGGGTAAAATAGTGTCATATATACAGAATTATCTAAAATTATTTTAGCGTGGTGTGCTAAAATGCTTATGTTAAATTAGGTTTTGGTAATAGACTCAAGTTGTTTCCTGGGATCCTAGCACAGATATTTTGTTGGCTCTTTTTATTTAAGTAGATTTTTTTTATCGTATCCTCGTACAAAGAACAAATGTGCTTTGTGAGGTAATTTTTAAATTGGAATAGTATCAGTTAAAAGATCAGCAGTTTTCCCTAATCTGAAATTACCCAACCAGATGTACAGGTCTGTACTCACTGAAGCCATTTGCCCTTTAAAATACCAGCTTTGAGTATTCCCCCAGCTAAAAAAGACAGGACATGCAACATTTCCTAAATGCTGGGAGGAATGACGTAATTTCTGAGCCAAAGCGAATTACAAAATCCTTTTCCAGAATCTGCCCCGTGGGATCAGTTCAGGCTGGTTACCACCTTCCACATCTTGTATCAGAGGTTGCCAAACGTTGGTTGCAACCACGCTTTCTGATGCCCATTGAGATGTCTGAGGGCTCTGTAGGTTGATGTCAAAGCAGTAGGACGCAGGAGGAAGCCCCGTTTTTCTGTGCAAGTCATAGAGCTGCCTGCAGTGGCTGCCATGGGACAATAGTGGAAGCACCGAGGGATGCAAGCACAAGAACTGCTACCTGTCCCCAAACATGCAGCCTGCAAGGAATAAATATTTCCTTGTGGTCAAGCATCCACATGGCGCCATCCCAGGTCTTTAGGTGAGGACCCCAAACCAGAGTTTTCCCAGCTGACAAACCAGGAGCATAATGGCCTTCAGGAGTGAATAATGCAACTTCTAATGCAATGTGGGTCCTTCCAAGGTAGGCTCAAGGGGAAGCTTGGTGATATACCTGAGGGACTTCAGGTTACTATAACCCAAAACTACTCCTGCTTCAGTTGTGGCCAACACATGGAGACTTCATAGAACCACAGAATGGCTTGGGTTGGAAGGGATCTGAAAGACCATCCAGTTCCACCCCCCTGCCCTGGCCAGGGACACCTCCCATTAGACTAGGTTGCTCAAAGCCCTGTCATCTTGAATACTTTCAGGTAAGGGGCCTCAACAACTTCCATGGGCAACCTGTTCCAGTGCCTCACCTCCAGAACATAACTAGTTGCTAAAAAGACCCTCAAAACAGTCCCCCGTCTCATGGACCCCCATGTCAAACCTGCAGTGTCCCACAAAACCTGCTCATCTCTATCTAGCCATTGCTTATTCCAAATAAAGCATCTTTTGAATGACAGAAATACAAATTCTTGTGTCAACCACACATTTGTCAGTGACATCTAACACAGAGAAATGCCATCCTGTGGCTACCATCCTGGTAATTTCTATGCTACTTTCAGCATATTTCTGTCCTGCTGATGTCTGGGACCTTTACACATAGATTGTAAAATATTCATCTTCTCCCATAAAGGGACCAAAGAACTGTTTCCAGCCTAATTCAGAATATCTTCTTGTGATTCAGTGACTACCCCAACAGATATCATTTATATGACAAAAGCACCCGGAGACCCTGACTGAATGGCATTCAGCTCTGAAATTCTGACTCATAAGGGAATTCATACTCTAGAAAACTGGTATTTTAAACCAGCAAAGCCGTGAGGTGGAAAGCAGCTGAGCCAAGCTCATAGGCTGGAATTGGAGCGTGTACCAGGATCCGGATGGGGCAGGATGATACCAGATACCCTGGGCCATACCCTACCCTTGTCAGCCAGACATGGTCTCATAGAAAGGGTCAGTGAAACGTGCCACATTGACCCTGCAATTAGAGTCATGGAATCGTCTAGGCAGGAACGGATCTTTAAGACCATCGAGTTCAACCATCAACCCAACACTGACAAAACCACCACTAACCCATGCCCCTCAGCACCATGTCTGCCCGGCTTTTAAATCCCTCCATGGATGGTGACTCCACCATGGCCCTGGGCAGCCTCTTCCAAGGCTTGTTAACCCTTTTGGTGAAGAAATTTTTCCTAATATCCATCCTAAACCTCCCCTGGTGCAACTTGAGGCCATTTTCTCTTGTCCCATCGCCTGTTCCTTGGGAGAAGAGACCAACCCCCCCTGGCTACACACTCCTTTCAAGGAGTTGGAGAGCAAGAAGGTCTCCCCTCAGCCTCCTTTTCTCCAGGCTCAACAAGCCCATCTCCCTCAGCTACTCCTCAGAAGTTCTCCAGACCCTCCTGCTTGGTCTCCAGACCCCTCACCAGCTCCATTGCCCTTCTCTGGACATTCTCCAGCACCTCAATGTCTTTCTTGTTGTGAGGGGCCCAAAACCGGACACAGTTTATCAGGATCATCCCAGACCTCTGATGAAGATACCATGCTGTTTTCCCATCTTGGCTGTGCTGTTCCCGTACTCCATCAGCCGCTGGTGGCTATCAGGGACCAGGCAACACGCATCCCATGCTGAACACACCAGGGTTTCACCGAGGAGGAAGCCTTTGGCTCTGAAAACCCCTCGTAGGCGTGAGACACGGTGAGTGAGGGTCTCACCACCAGTCTGGCTTCTGGCGACAGAAACAAGAGGTGCCCTGTGCCCCTCCCGGGGTGGCCACCTACAGCTACAGCAGCTTCCTAAATTCCCGATCTTAAGTCGGACTACAGTCAAAGCCCATCTCGCTGTCATAATTCCAGTAGTTCATGTGTCTTCTAATCACATGTTTTATGGTTAGCAAAAATGCCCCATGGGAGCTGATTAAAGGTTTATGAGAACCAAGAAAATCTGATAGGATTTGGTTTGAATCCGACCAGTTTTTTAAGTTTCCTATCCATAAGCTTTTAAGTACTTACAAGCCATTATTTCTGTCTTTGATGCAGTAGGGCGGTTGTATTCTTTTTTTTTTCCCCTCCCTTTTTTTTTTTTTTTCAGGGGGAGGGAAAAAAAAAAGCAACATAAATCTCAGAGCAGAGATTTTTAAAAATGATTATCAGATTTGGGTAAGATTTATCTTCCCCTTTAAAAAAAGCTTTTCACAATCACAATATAAATGCATTAGCACAAAAGCAGTCTAAACTCACATTCAGAAAGATACTGCCCTCCAATATGGGGCTTCTTTAGCAGAAAGTACCTGGAACATGAAAGCAGCTTAACTCTTTGCCTCCTGGGTCTTCACCAGCTTCTTCTTTCCAGTAATACGGCACAAAGCTTCTCTTTAATTTTGGTGGGAAAAATGGAAAGATCTGCATTTCAGCCTGTCACTGGAGTTGGGCAACAGAACTAGCTCCTGAGCAAAGATGGTTGAAATGTTAATTCAAAGACATTATCCCTCCCTGCAATTTTAAGGCAGTCATAGAATCATAGAAAGGTTCAGGTTGGAAGGGACCATAAAGATCATCTTGTCTCAACCCCCCTGCCCTGGGCAGGGACACCTCCCACCAGACCACGTTGATCAAAACCCCATCCAGCCTGGCCTTGAACCCCTCCAGGGATGGGGCAGCCACAGCTTCTCTGGGCAACCTGGGCCAG
>JAOTQQ010000019.1:3324411-3334683 GCA_026546715.1 Gallinago undulata | reverse complement strand
CTCTCTCAGCCTGTCCTCCCAGCAGAGGGGCTCCAGCCCTCCCAGCATCTCCGTGGCCTCCTCTGGCCCCTCTCCAAGAGGTCTCTGTCCTTCTGCGGTTGGTGGCCCCAGAGCTGGAGGCAGCCCTGCAGGGGGGTCTCCCCACAGTGGAGCAGAGGGGCAGAATCCCCTCTCTTGCCCTGCTGGCCACGCTCTGGGGATGTAGCCCAGGGTGTGAGGGGCTTTCTGGGCTGCCAGTGCATGTTGCTGGCTTGTGTTGAGCTTCTCATCCACCAACACCCCCAAGTCCTTCTCCTCAGGGCTGATCACAATCCAGAAATAATTATTATCTCTAGGAGACAGACTGCATGAGCCAGGAGGCACCGAGTTGGACAGCTGATCAGTTCACAGCAGTAACATGAGGGTCAGGATGTCTTGGTTCTGCCCCCAATCTCTTCCCTGAGCCTTTTGGGTTGAGCCTCATTTTATTTCAGCTAATTTTTTTCACCTACAGAGGAAGGGGAAAGAGTGCTTGATTAGGAGTACTGGTGTATAAAAAAATTACAGCTGCTGAAGTAGCAGAATCCAAATCCACCTGTGTTATACCTATTTTATATGTTTCAGTGCATGGTAGGTATAAAGGTTTGCAGGCTAGTTCTGCTCTCACTGACTTCAGTTGCAATCAATAGCACCTCCATGCTGCTCAGCACTGGAAGAAGCCACATAAAAAAACAGGCACCAAAAGTATCAATTGAAAAGTATTCTGACAAAAAATAGATGGATGTGGGAACAATATCCAATGCCAAGAACATGAAGAAGAGACAAACAAAACATCTGCACGAATATTCTAAAGCTTTTCTCAGGCTCTGCAATCCTCACCATCCATCAGGAGCTGCTAATTTGATGTGAGTTATTAACAGCCAGAATTTTAGTGGGCACCAGGCAGGTTTTCATGAATAACAGTAACCCCTGGTTCCTTAAATTCCCCTTTTTCCCCATAAAAGCAAAACTTCTGTCCCGACAATCCTGCAGGACAGTCTGCAAGTTTCCACTTGTGCTGCTGCCGAGGAGGACCACAAGACTGCCTGGATGCTCTCCTTCTCCCTCCATCAGAGTTGGAGGGAAGGTTCAAAACATATAGCAAAAAAAACACAGAGGGAAAATATTTCCTCACTTGACTGGTGTACTTACTTGCCAAAAAAACCCCTTAATCCAACATCCAAAAAAAAAAAAGAAAGAAAAAAGTGCTTAAGAAAAAAAACCAATAAGACAATGGTCTCACAGGTCTACCTGGAAACACGCGTTCCTGCAAAAAGTGGTCTTATTCCCCCTTGGTGGGTGTAGGGACATTTTGGGAATGGCAGCACCAAAGGAAGAGACTGGGTTCGACCCCCATCCTTCCCAGCATCGCAGATACAGAAATATTTAAGCTGACGCGTGCTCCATCCTGGCGTTCAACAGAGAGTGATGCTAACTTCTGGAAAATAGAAGAGCCCCAGGGCAGGCTAATAACAGCACTACTTAAGAACGTAAGGCAATTATTACCTCCAACTGTGAAGGAGTCTGAGTAATTAAAAAGGGTTCTTTATTTTGATTAAAAAAGATTCCTTTCAGTCTGTTTGAATCTTTAGTAAAAGCCCCAAACGATATTTTTAGATGCCAGAGAAGAGACTCGGCAATTGATGCAAGATGCATAACAAACTCATTTGGAAAATTCTCCTATTATCATCGTATTGTCCAAAATCAATTAATTTCTCATTCTTTCACCCACATCGCTTCCTGGAGACAATGCAGGCCTAACCCAAAGCTTCCGAAACCTTCTTTGGATTAACAGAAATCCAAAATTAATTGGGTTTAATTACTATAAATTTCCTTCCCAATAAAATCTCAAGAATTTCCAATCATGCTGATTTATTTGAGTAATTAGAAAGCCATTCACAGATGTCACACTGTTAGGTAGTGTGGATAATGCGGGGTTTGCTTAACTGGATCCTGAGACCACAGCACTGTGAAGAATGACGACTAGAAAAAACTCCAATAAAAAGGGGGAGATTAAGGGAAGGCAAATGACACAACCTCAGGCTGTGCAGGCAATGCCAGACTCTTCCCACGGGAAATTCCCTTCCTTCCCTCGGCCATGCCTCCCTGTGTCTGCTGCTCCAAAATATCTTGCTCTGGTCCTTGCGTTTTGCACCAGTACATCCATCTTGAGGGGCTTTGCAGCCATCCCATACAGAGGAGGAACCGAAGGCTCCTACAGATGAGGCATCTAAACTAGGGTCGCCCTGAGGGATGCTGCCAATGCTAAAAGAAGAGATGCCCTGAAGGTTTCAAAATTCTCAGGGGAGGTCGGGGAAGGTCCTAAATCTCCACCGGGGAAGGTGGTGAAACCCCAGCAGACCCCACGTGCCCATGGACTCATTATCCTGTGAACCTGTAGGACATATGGGACTGTGTTATCTTGCAAAGGCATTTTCCAAAGCAGTTAATCTGCATGGGACAAGGTGGGAATCACCCCACCTACCTTCAGACACTCATGATTGTGCTGACAAGAGCTGGATCGATCACGCTGTACAATCGGTGGAGAAAAACAGATTCACGGGGGAGATTCTTCTGACCTCATACCAGTCCTCCCTCTTCCTTTGGAAAGGCTGAAGGATCAGAGAGAGCCTAGAAGAGACTCTTAATTGGGTTTTTCTTCCTGTCTTTTCTCAGCAAAGTGAACCCTCTGCTCAGCTGGCAGATGGGCTCTTCCTTGGGAGGCAAAAGTCTTTGGGTTTTCGTGGCTGTTCTTTGCAAGAGTCCTAGGATTTTCAGGAATTTAAAAACTTGGGGAGAATAATGCAGATTTGAGGTTCTCCTTCCTTTCAAGAGGCAGATTTAACACACCCTCTGACAAATGGAACACACTTGATTTAATTAGAAAGGGCACTTCCTGATTAGTAAATTAAAAGGAAGCTTGTCAGGATCACCAAACTTGAAAGATTTAATTTGGTGCCGTAAATATAAATAGAAGTTTATAAGAGGAGAAGAGCATATTTTTAAAGACTCCTCTGTGAGCTGAATGTAAGAGCTTAAATCTGAGCCTTGACAGTGAATTCCTCCCTTCCCAATCCCCCTCCAAATTATCTTGGGTTTATACATGCCAGTATTTGACTAATAACATAATATTTAAATACCACAGTAATCTTAGCATCATAATCCTGACACTCACAGGTTATCTTAAATAAGGGTCAGCTGAAGAACATAGTGTTGTCCAGCCCCCCGTGGCTGTCAGACATCCTCAGCCATAAGAAATCATCTTTACTTTTGGCCTGAGCTTTTAATGGTTCTGAAAGCCGCTGCTTTTGTCTAAATACATACACATCGTGCAGCAGTTTAGGAAATAGGTGAAAAGGCTTTAATGGAGAGATTAGTGCTAGACGTTGTGAAGCTGCAACTAGGTCATAAGAGATTTCAGAGGTCAGGAAATTTTACGGGGCTTAAGTGTTTTGTAATGTAGTTTAGTTTGCCCCTGGACCAGGGCATAATGGATGCTTCAAAACTTGATTTGCATTGATTAAAAATAACTAGGCTGCTGCTACTGTGGGCTGGGAGTCACTCGACAAACTCCACCATGTACCAGCAACTGCTCTGGTTTCTGCAATCATTTTAATGGGTTGGGGTCAGGTGGGGCAGAGAAGGCATTTCTTGCCTAATAAAGGCCACCAGTGTCAATGAATCAGAAAATCAGTTAACAAAACCAGAATCTTTTTGTCCCTCTTGTAGAGTCGTAGTCTTCCTAGTCTTTGGTTGGATGGATTAGGGAACTTCTCATTAAAAAATTATGTACCGACCATTTAAATAAGGTATTCATGGGGAAAGGAGGGGCTTAAGTGCAGGATGAACCTGCCGTGTAAAATCAATGCTGTTAAACTCCATTACACTAGCTTTCCTCCATGCCTAAGTAACCACTTTCCCAATACCCACCAGAGCACAAACAGTAACCTCAACAGGCACCAGCAGCAGCCAGGAAAAGAGAGAAGTTGTGGTTCAGATCAAGTATTCTCAGAGATTTACTTAAAAAAAAGAAACACCTCAAAGACATAAGGTCTTCGTCCCTTGCACTGAGTGCTGCTCTTTAACATCCTCAGCCTAATTTGCCTGTTTTCTACTCTCCCACATTTGTATAATTCAGCAGAGACCTGAGGAAAGGCAGCAGAGGTGCACCAATATGGCTGAAATCATTGAACGTTGGGTCAGTGGGATGGGAAGCCACCAGAGTCAATCAACAGCACAGATGCTGACAGCTCCGTGCATCTTCATTCCTACTTACGTGTCTGGATTGACACCTTGGTGCAAATTTATTTGGGTGTACGGAGCATACACCTCATCAATAATCCATGCTCATTGCCTGAGAAAAGTTGTTCTGAAATTTGGGGGGAAATCTAGCTCATAGAAATAATAGCACCTCTCCAAGTCCCATTCGTGTCCGAAGTTATGTGTCACTTCAGAGAAGTTTCTCAAGAATTTCTCTATGGGAAACTACAGATTTAATAAAATAAATGTAATCCTTGGCAACCAAAACTTGTAATGAGTCATGGTCACTCTGGTGGAAGACTCAATACTGAAAAAGCAGCCTTGAGCTCCTCAAAGCAAGGAGTTTCGCGCACCAAGGAAAGACCGATGCTGGAGTACCAAGTACATCCTGAGCTCTAAAACAGATGAGATACCAAAAAGTGCCGTGGACAATTTGCGACTGGAGAAAACTTCAGACAGAGAGCAAGAGCTCTATGCATTTAGCATATCAAAAGAAAGAGATTAATTATTACCCTCCACCATGAGACCAAGAACCTGCCCTTCCCAGTGAGAAAGTAGGAGGTACTAGGCAAAATCTGCATATCTACGAGGACAGGCACAGCAAAACCCCACAACTGGAAGGGAAAGCCAGGAAACTCATAGCATGGCATTAGAAATCCTTGGTAATTCTAAAATTAATTAGCCATGCATCAAGTAACAGCAGGAGGATATGGTGGATTCCCCATTGATTGATGTCTTCCAGCCAAAAGCGTGGTTGCTTCCCTGGAAGATGTACTTCAGGCAGACATAAGTTCTTGGCTCTGTCAAGGGGGTCACTGGACTAAGGTACAGAGCAAGCCAGACTGGCTGATCCATTCTGGCCTTCATAAATCCCTGAAATCCTTCCACAGGGACTTGTCTTTGGATGCAAAAGATACATAGACCTAAACCATTAGGTCAGCCATGTACCTCTTTGTGCAAGACTTCTCTCCTCCCAGCTGAGCAAAAGCAATGGAAGCTGCAGCCATCAACTCCCCTCAACTGAGGGGCAGTTTGGTTAAAAACACTGATAATGCACTTCCAGTTCTTTCTTTGGAAGATCATGCGGTTTCTTAACGTGCGAGGCCAAAAAAGATGTGTGGCCCAGCACACTCTTGACAAAAGCATAGATTCACCGAAGCTTACAATTAATATTTAATACCAACAAGTCTTCTGTGATGCTGTGCGGATGTAAATAAGTGGAGAGAACGTGATATTTACCCCACCATAAAACATTCATGAGAGCTAAGCTATTTACAAAAGCTAAATACGACACTGTATTTACTGTAGGTCACCTCCTAGGGTTAGAGATGAAAAGTTTTTGGTCTAATGGAAAGTAACATAATACACCATAATAACACAACCACTGTCTCGTCTGCAAAGAAATATCTCTCCGGCTCCTTCTTTCTACTGCAATTACAGGTGGGTAAAGCCACTACAGGGGAAAAAAATAATAATAATTAAAAAAAAAAAAGGGGGAAAGGATGCCTTAAGGAGACTTGATACCTTGGGCTTGTTTTACTGTGTGCTCTCCGTGCTCATTGTCGAACATTGTCATGTTCATGCAGGAACTCGGGCCAGTAGACAGGTACGTGGGATGACTTCACTTTAATTGAAGTTACACTACCCCAGGATGGCCAATTAAATATCAGAGTGCATTGAAGTGATCTGGGGCTTTCCTTCTACTCCAACGTGATTCAAATTCCCCCTGAAAAGGTTCCTTTGTACGTACCCAAACCTGCAATCAATACAGATGGCTAAATGGGATTGTCAAAATTTAAGATGCCGATACGCTGGGGGTGAACTCACTGATGCAAGTCTCGTGGCATTAGGCTCAGGATTTATAGAGCAGAATAGTTAGGAATTTGTTCCCACAAACTAACACCCACAGCAGACCCCCCACCAGGAAACTGCATTACTCCCTGTAAGTCTTAGAAATCACCAAAGAATCGTCAAAGCCAAAGCAGAGTCCTGATTTAGGAAGAGTTTGGGTGAAGTTGTATTATAAAGACTAGCAAAATAATTGCTTAAAAAGACACATTCATCTCAGAAGTCTGGCTATTTGTTTGGTTTGACATCCAAAAGCAAGCTGAAAAATTATGTGAGTAATTTCTAAGGTGATAGGCACTTTTGGTGGAGCAGCAATAAATGGAAAAGGGCAAGAAAGCTTCAGTCTTTGGTGCATATGAAAAATGAATATATTTTATTGTGAGCAAATTAGAAATGGGTCAGTGCCACCTACCTCAGTTGTCCCCTTACTCACCTGAGTATTTTCCAGTTGGTGACTTACAGCCAGTGCTTTGAATGTTGTCCAGGGTAGGAAAAATTGGGCTGGCTATGTGGGTTGTTTGTTGAATTCAACAGATATGAAAACGATAGGTATGGTCAAGTCAAAAAAATTTCAGTTGGAAGAGACCTACAATGATCAACTAGTCCAAGTGGATACCTAACAAAATGAGGACAGCAAAGACAACTGCCTTGTGCATTAGAGAGGATTTTGAAAAAAACATTAATTAAAAATGGAAGTAGTAGCAAACACTTCTGCTGCTCTTCACCAGCAGGAAAGGTCCAAGTAAGATGGGACCCCAGCACACATTTGCCAATCTCCTTTCCCTACAAATCCCTTCTCAACAGATGCCCTGAGGTACATTGCTCCAATGGATGGCAGAATTCCAATGTTGCTCTAGATACCACCAAGAGACGCCTTCTTTCACCATTTCTGTAGCCTTTCCACCTTTTCCATCTCCAGCGGATTGAATCTCAGGACCTGAAATTGAAGTACATACTGACGGTAATGCAACTCTAATTGCCACATTCTCAAAAAAGCTGCCACATTCTCATAAAAGCCACCACAATCTCCATCCACGCCAACAAGTTTGAAGCACTAATGTATCTTTGGTGATCTAGGAGCAAGTGACTTGCCCAAGGTGGCTCCACCTTGTCAGTGACAGAACCTCAGAGTGCTCTCCTCCGGTTATTAAGCTCTGCTCCCTACACAACTACCTATAGATCAACCAACGCTGGAACCAGTGACAAGGTAATGAATAGAGACAGTGGTCTTTAACTAAGGCCCGAGATCTATCTCTGGGGGCTGCTCTTGGGAGTAAATCTTACTACTGATATGTTCAGTGTGCATCCTTCAGGGCAGATGATCTATCACTGTGCCATGCAAACCCTTTGTGATATCTACTTACTGAATTCCCACAGAGACCAATGAAGTTTCAGTGAGATTGATGAAAGAGAATCAGTAAAAACACGGAGGCCTACACAGTTTCAGAATTATTTAAGAGAAGATAGCTCACCCCATCCCCTCAAAATTTCCCTCAAGAACTGGAAGATTACCCTTCATACATGGCATTTGGTGCTTCTCAAACCATGAGCAGAGCGAGATGCTCTGCTGAGAGGCCAACAGGAGAACTCCCACTACTAACCTCCTTTGCAGCCCAAAGTTGGTATGATTTCAGACTAAACTTCAAGTTTGGTGGCATTTCGTCCCATTGGCAACACGGTGAAGGAACTTCAGGTAGCCTTGACACTCAAACATCTCATCCACCCCACAATGATGTAGGTCAGCTGGATGGAGTCTCAATGTATCCTCCAACCAGAGGTTGGACAACCTCTCTTGGCCAGACCACTAAAGGGGTGGGAACGAAGTTCCCAAACACAGGTATCCAGACCCAGGTGCCTTAAGACTATCCAAAACATCTCTAAGGGAATGGCAGATTGAAGTCATAACCTCCAGGAGACACATCCTGCAGAGCAGCCAGTGATCATGGTGGGTGCATTGAGCCATCTCAGATGTAAGTGAACATCTGTGTTTTCACCTGAATTCCACTCCAGGTCCTACAGACTATAGTCCAGTCGTTGCCCACACAAGTGTGGTGACTGGGACAAAATGGAGGGATTCCTGGGACACAGCATAGGTGGGGTTTGCCTTTGAGAAGCCCACACCAGAGGAAATAACTCCCTGGGGGACTGCAGGGACTATGGTGGCTACCAAAAAAGCAGAGTGATCTATATATTTATCATTAGAAGACATTTACCAGAAGCAACACACCCCTGGCAGTACCAAAGAGTTTCTCATGTCTATACCAACTGCAACAAGATTTTTTCAATAAAGAAATGGAAAAACTTTTTATAATACTGAGGTGTCTCATTTCAGTTATTCTCCAAATATTTTCATTTCATCTCAGACATACTTGATTTCATGTCATCTTTTCAGTAAAAAAACTCACCCTAATTTAAACTTAGTTTGTTTGTTTTTTCAATTATATAGTTATCAGACTGACTTTTCACCAAAATCTAATTTCAAAAACGTATAAAAATTTTGACTTTTCATCCAAATTTGGTAAAATGGGAATTTTGAAACCTCAAAGTTTTTAACAAAATTAAAAATAACCCCACAAAACAGTCCACTTTACATGCCAAGTGGCTCCTCAAAACTGAGATGCTCAAAAACATTATCATTATAAATTCTGGTCCTACGATTCTGCTTTTGGGACTTGTTCCTCCCCATTTATTGTTATTCTCTCAAAAGCTGCTCTGAAGCACATGCATTTGCATCACTTTTCTTTGTGTTCCCCGCTGTAGTTTAGGGGAATTCAACTACAGACAAATGCGTGGTGTTCCCATCACTTATTTTATTTGGGAATATTTAGAGTGGAAGTTATTCACAAGAAAAGAGAAATGACCCTGAATGGAGTCAAGGAGATGCTTGGTCATAAGTGTTTTGAAATGTTCCTTCTAATGCCTCCCCAGGGAGTTTCTAAAATTATAAATTTCTCTGTCAGCCACAGAAAAGTGACGCTTCCCATCTGTGAGAAGTGGATATAATGGGATGATGGTGAGTTTTTGCTCAGCACCTGCTCCAGTTGTGGACAGCCTTCACCTGGGAGTGGCGCCTAACCTGGGATTTCTGCAAAAGAACACTGGTCTATGGTGTTGAAGAGATGATGATAAATGCACAAAAATTGGACACAGAGTAAGAAGGTGGATGAAACGCTCCACAGCCCAGAAGACCAGACCATGAGTTGGGGCTCTCCTGTCGCCTGCAGAGATGATGTACAGGATTTGCTCTCACTGCTTTTCTCTTCTGCATCTTAACATCTCTCTGCAACATGCACCAATGCTCTGCCACATCCCACGGGAGGGAAGGTTCTTTCATTTACCCTGTCCCTCATCACTGCTAGGTTCACGACTATCGAGTTTCTCATGCAAAGAAACATCATCAGGGGAGTCCGGATGGAAGCGAAGATGCCTCAAATTCTAGTTCCACCACCAAGATGTGGTGAAACTGTACTTTTTATCCTTCCATTTCCATCTTTGCTTGGTTTACTACCCTGTACAAAGACAAAAAGGAAAGCCACTGCCTGACAACTAGAGCTATGACATTATGAAATTGATAATGCAAAAAATGTTTAAATATCCTCCCTGCAGAGCTGTGCTGAGTAAGTCAGGTAATCACTAAGGGGTGCACAACCATTTTATGGGTCATCAAGTGATAAAGCTAATATGCTGCTTAAACTCCCCGGGAGAGAGGTCTCATTTGGTTGCATCAGGCCATTACACAGGGCTGTAAAAATGCAATTGTTTGATTTGCCTAAATACAGGTGAGATGCAATAAACCCCCTTATTTTCCATCCCTTGCTGTGTTATGGCAATCTCAAAGCAGGGACTGACCTTTTTATTTGTCTAGGAAGCACTATTCTTATCTATAGTACCGTAGAAATAAAACTTAAGTATGTGTGTGCATACACACAATCTATTAGCGAGATGGCAGGAGCGGGGAGTGAAAAGCAAGAGGTCCTTTCAAGATGAGGCCACGCTGGGTCAAGAAACGTGTTTTCCTTGTGTTCACACCAGTATCTTCAGGGAGAGGAGAGAGGAGAGGCGAGGAGAGGCGAGGAGAGGCGAGGAGAGGCGAGGAGAGGCGAGGAGAGGAGAGGAGAGGAGAGGAGAGGAGAGGAGAGGAGAGGA
>JAOTQQ010000019.1:3306906-3324311 GCA_026546715.1 Gallinago undulata | reverse complement strand
AGAGGAGAGGAGAGGAGAGGAGAGGAGAGGAGAGGAGAGGAGAGGAGAGGAGAGGAGAGGAGAGGAGAGGAGAGGGTGGCGCGCTCTTAGTTAAAAGGGGAACAGATGCCAGCGTCCCCCCAACGACGGAGCAAAAAAGGTCAAAGAGTGAGAAATAAAAGCACCCGCCGGTGCGGTGGTGGGGGGGGTGGGGGTGGGGGAAAGAGGAGGAAAAAAAGGAGAAGGACACCGAGAGCATTACATCTTGATCAAGGGATGACTGATAATATTCCAGCGCACCATCTTTCAGGCCCCTCGTTTGATGACAAAGCACGGCCAACATCCCACATCCATTATCCGCTTCCCTCCCCGAGGCGAGCGCATCAATAACGCTCCCTCTGCCTCTCGGTGCCGCGTCCCCCCCGTCCCCCCCCCACAACCCCCCCCGTGTCTGCGCCGCGGCCGCTGCCGAGGGCTGGTGGGCATTTCCATACGGCCCGCGCGCGCATCATTACAGCCCACCAATCTTTCACCGCTCGCCCAGCGCGTCCTGCTGCTACACAGAAGCCACGGTTTTAACTAGTTCCTCTCCTCCAGGGATGCTCCATCCATCCCGGGAGGGTTGCAGGAAGAGTCGGGGTTGGTGACGGGGAGGTGGTGGTGGTGGTGCTGGTGGGGCTGCTCTTTTATGGTGTAAGGTCTACCTCTCCTCTCCAATTGCGGGTGGCGACGAAATGTCTCTCGGCATTTGGCATTTTGGCATTTTGGCGCAACCAACTTTTTTTGGGGAGGGTGGTAGGGTTGTTTTGTCTTTCTTTCTCCTCACTTTTTAATTAACAAACACCCTCATTCCACCCCATCCAAGAGGGCAAGCAGTTGTAATTTGAAAGCGCATATCTTGGTTGGACTCGATGATCTCAAAGGTCCCTTCCAACCACTAAGATTCTGCGATTCTGTGATCTTCAAACATCTGTTGTCATAATTTGGCTGGATTAATGGTCTAGTTTGTTCAACCATCTGCTGCTCTCCAAGAGCAGAGAGTTGGTTCCTGGAATTCATGGTCCCATCAGCCCACCAGCTTGCACCAACCTGGGGATAGCTTCAGCCATGCTTTGGTTTCCTCCCAAAAACAAGCAATGGGGTTTCAAGACCTTTAGAAGTCAGGGGCAGGTCTGAACTCCTCACCTACCAGCTCTAGGTGAAGACGTAATGCTTTGTCTTGGGAAGGAGATAAGTTGGACACAGCACTTGGAGCCTGGTGTGGATCTTCTTGACAGAGTTTTGGAGAGGTGTTTAAGCCTGCAAGTACCAACAGTGGGAATTATTTTAAATAATTAACTACAGACCTCCCTGAAGCTGCAGATGGAGAGAGCTGCAACTGAGGTGCTGTCAGCGTGACGGAGAGAAGGAAGACACCAAGTGAGGGGAACAGATTTGGAAGATGTGTTGGTCAAACCTCTGATTAGCACCAGGTTGACAAGATCTGAAATAGACTTGGTTACCTGCCCTGGCTTCTCAGCAGCCACAAGTAACTCCTGGCAGTTGCTTCTGCATCATTTTGCATTTATTCAGGCCAAAAAGGTGCAGCTTTGGCTAGGTGGACATCTACATGGAGAGAGGAGACACTGGAGCTGTAACAGAGGCAGCTCTTCCACCTCCACTGTGCCCACCTGGAGCCCTCTGCCTGCTCATCACAGGTGACACAGTGCCTTTTCCCAGTGGTGGAAAGCTCCTAAGAAAAGCAGCAGAGATTTTTTCTTCAAATTACTGGTTCAAATCCCAGCAGGACGAGTGGTGGGTTTGAAACTAGATCAGGTAAGTTCCAAGCAGCTTCCTGAGCTGCAGGAAAAGACGACTAAGTTCATGTCCTTTGAAAAAGAAATCTCAGCAAATCAGGAAAATTTCTGTCTGTTAACAGACTTCCCTGTTTGCTGCTGGGATAAATGGGACCAATTCCAGGCAAATCAGCTGGAAACACCTGTAATGAAGCTTTTGACAGTGCTACGAAATAAATAGGGATTTTTAGAGGTGAAGGAGACAAAAGAAAAAAAAAAAAAAAGAGTTCCTAAAAACATCCCAGCCCCAACAGGGTATTTTTTGTTCTTAAAGGAGTGAAGGGGAGCCCAGCCCATTCCCAGTCACAGGTTTTCACTGCCTGGGCACCAGGAACAGAGCTGAGACTCAGCCACCACACCATCAGCTCTATGGACACCAAATGTCTCCCCTCGGGCAGAGGGGAAAAAAAAAATAATAAAAAAAATATATATGTGACCAAAACCTGGGCTTAACACAGAGGGCGGAGGGCCAGGCAACCTCCAACCTGTCGCCTGCTCTAGGAGGAGGTTGGGAGGGAAAGGTCAGCTCCATCAAAGCAGCCAGCAAAGTAAGGCAGTTAATAGAAAACCTGTTTCTAATTGCTTGCTGTATTATAGCTACACCTTCAACCACCTGAGACCACCAGGAACCCATTCAAAGCCTTGCTTCCTAGCTTACACATAAGCCTTTCATGTTTTATTATAACCCTGCCGATTTTTGCTTTCATTTACGTGCGGGAGGAAAAAATAAATAAATAAATAAAAATGGCTCAACACACAAGGGGACTTTTTGCAGTCTTATTCCCACACACATTGCTTCCAGGGACCCCCGGCAGATCACCTCCGGATTCCTGCAGTCTGATGCCTGGTGGACCAAAGGCTGTGTGAGACACACCAGCAGCACACCTCAGGTGTTTCTTCCTTTCTTGGTCCATTTTCACGTGGGTGATGAAACCACACCACTGCTCTTCACCTTCCGGTGGTGCTATTTTTTAAGTGCTGCCTCTTAAAAGTCCCCCTGCCTTTGTGACTGCAGCAGCTACCGATGCGTAGAGAAGGTCCTCCAAGGAGCTCCAGGAGAGGTCCCCACCCTGGCAGCTCTCCCCATGGCCTCTCATGCCCAAGCCCACATGCCTTCATATGATGCCGTATGCGTGTTCCCTCCCCCCATCCCATCCTGATCCAGGTGCCCCCCAATGACACGAGTCAAGCCATGGGTCAGGTAAAGGGTTGGGATGCAAAGCGTGGAGGGGTTCCTCCAAACCCCGGGGCTCCTCTCCTGGCTCGACCCCGAGACATTTCAGGTCTAGCCCCCCACAGTACAACCTTGGGGTTTTATGAGCTGGCTCTCCAAAAGCACCCCAACATCTGGGCTACTACCCAAAAGCCCCTTATTTCTTTGGTGGGATGGCAGGTCCTGGCTGGGCACGGGAGGGAATTGCATCCCTTCCCTGAGCCGGGTTCCTGGAGCTGATCACCTCTCTCCTGCCTGATTTGACTTTCCCTTGACAGCCTACACCTCTGGCAGTTAATTCCTCATCACCAGCTATTAATATTTCATGGCAGCAGCCACAGCCACCACCACGGCTGCTTCACAAACGCGGGCGGACCGTCCAGATAACCCGATCCCTAAACGGATTAGGGTCACCCCGGGCATTTTTTTGGCATGGCTCAAGGTTATGGCAAAGGGCATCCACCGGCAGCAGCACCTGGCCCTGAGTTTTCGGGCAGACGTGTTGGGAACACACCAAACAACAGCCAAACCCAGCCATGCTCCGTGCTCAGTCCTGGCTCAGCAGAGCCCCAGCCACCTTCTCCCTGTCTTTTTTTCTTTCTTTCTTTTTTTTTTTTTTTAAATCCTTTTTTTTTTTTTTTCTTTTCCCTGTTATTTAAATGATTTTGAGCAAGAAAGTAGGCCACGAAAAAGGGGGTAGCATTGTTTTAATAATTAGCAATTACGATCGCTGCAATATTAATTGCATATTTCCATAGCAAACACCCCCCTGGAGGGGAGAAGTGAGCGGTGGTTAGAGACCGCCGAAGCCTAAAACTGGAATTCCTGGGAACAGGGAGGGGAAAAGAAGGGAGAGAGAGAATGAACTTCTTACATTCAAGTAAATTACTACAGGGATTCCTTAGAAACCTTTAATTAGCCCTGCTCTGCTGTCGCATTGATTGGTCTGAAACTCATCAATTATTCAATGGCAGCGGCTCTTTCTCTCCTTTTTTCCCCCCCCCCCTCCTTCTTTTCATCCTTTAGGTGGAAGAGCCTGTTCTTAACCTGCTCGGGCAGTGTTTCTGTTTCTATGCCATCGAGCCACGGGCCAGGAAACTCAGCTCGATTTCCAACCTCAAGCTCAAACCCTATGGGGAACTGGTCCGATCTTCATGCCAGAGGATCAAGACCTCATGCCCTTGCCTTGCTGGGGTTGTCTCTCCCCAGTGCGGCCAGTAGGGTCCAGAGGCAGCCCATTCTGCTTTTTAGGGTTCCCTCACCCACCCTGGCCGCTTTCCAGCTTGGGTAATTGCACACCAGCCCCCAAAAGTAGAGTTTTCCAGGGGCCAATGTGTTCCCTCACACCTGGCATCTCCATGGGGTGGCTGTCACTGGGAGGGGAAAAAAGGTGTCACAGCTCCTTCTGAGAGAGGGATGCACAACAAGGTGGCGGAAAGCCATTTTGGGTAAAGCAAGAAAAGGAGATCCAGCAGACAGTCCTCATCAACTCTGGCAAGAAGATGGGGCTGACCTGGACTGGCAGTTAATTGCTCCCCAGCCAGATTTGGCCCGGGAAGTTCAGAGAGCTGCACGCAGGGCAAGGTTTGCAAGTCATCATTTCACCCCCACAGTCCGGCTTATGACTGTGAAATCAGTGACATCCATCTCAAATTGGCCACTTTCTCCAAAAAGACACAGTTTCTACCTTTTCATTCTCCAAATGAGGCACATCCCTCGTTAGCTGTCCCACTACTCCTTCATTGGGCTGCTTTATCCCACCAGCCCAGTAGAAAACCTATCTTTGACCACCAGACTCACCCTGGACCTGGTCCTTCTGGCAGTGGCGGTGGCTTGGCCACAGCACCGAGCATCATGGATGAAGAGTTCTTTCCAATGAGGGTGGTGGAGGAGGCAACTGGCAACTGGGACAGGTTGCCCAGGGAGGTGGTTGAGGCCCCTTCCCTGGAGACATTCAAGGGGAGGCTCGAGGAGGCCCCGGGCAACCTGGTCTAGTTGGGGGTGTCCCTGCTGACTGCGGAGGGGTAGGACTAGATGGTCTTTGGAGGTCCCTTCCAGCCCAGATGATTTTATGATTCTAAGAGGAACTGGAACCATCAAAACTCATCTCTGACTGCCTCATGCTATTTAAACCGTTAGGAGAAGAGCTTTGCTCTCCGTGTGTGTACACATATTAGCCTGGGCGTTTTTCATTCCCACTTATCCCCAGGAATTTACTCTAGAGCTGGGTTTTGGAGACCCCTACATAAGATGGAGCTCCACGGTCACGCTTTGCTATTCAGCAGCTCCTGCGTGGCAACGCCAAATGAAAGGCAATGACAGCCTGCTCACCTTAGTGCTCAGGGCAGAGAAGAACTTGCTGGGAATATGGAGCGCAGACATCAGCGGGCTTCAGCCTAAATTGTAAGCCTTTCCTTGAATTTGTAACTTTGAAAAATTTTGGTTCGATATGCAAAATTTGTTTGATCCCAAATAATTTTTTTCTTCCTTTGGTAGACAGTATTTCAATTTTTTTTTCCTTTAGTAGATGCTATTTCAATTTTTTTCTTCCTTTGGTAGATGATATTTCCTTTTTTTTTCCCTTTAGGAGACGATATTTCATTTTTTTTTTACCTTTAGTAGGTGATATTTCAATATTTTTTTCCTTTTTTTTGATTTAAAATCCTCCACTTTTTAATAGATGAAGCGGAGGGGTTTCTTTTTTGCTTTTCCCAGGCTAAACATAATTTTCCTGTCCCTTCTTCTCCCCGCACAACCATCTTGAGACTCGCAGGAAGATAAGGCATGAGATGAAGGACTTCAAGGGGGTGAAAAACCAATGGGGAAACCACAAAATTCAAAGCCTTGATTCTCCGGGTTGCTTGGAAAGGTGCTGGGGGCGAAGCAGGGTGGGCAGCTCTTTTGGGGCCAGCAGACCCCAGTCCTCATATTTGCTACAGCAGTGGAAAAAAAGAAGCCATTTTTCTTGACAAAGTGCCCAGAATTCTCAAATGGTCACTCACCTAATTGAATGCAAACCATTACCACAAAATGGCCAGGACCAGCTTTTTGAAGTGATGCACCTGTCTGCAAATGGGATTTGTGTTTTTCCCTGTCCAAAGCAAAGCTCTGAAGATACCTAAATAATACCAAGGAAAGGTAAAGAGTTGGCAGTTAGTGTTTCCATGCTCAAAAAAAACCCAACAGTTTTAAATGAAAACCCCTTTTTCTCAGGGAATCTCATTCACCTCTTCTGCTTTTTTGTAGCATTACAGCCCCATTCTTCTCACCTTCTTGAGCAAAACCTGTCAGGGCAGCACAAATTGCCCTGAAAAATGGCTCGTCCAGCCGAGACCTCTCACCTCTTCATGGAAAGAGGCTTGGAAGAGTGAGGAGGACTTTGGGATAATTTACCAAGAATTAAGCTAAAAGGGGAAGGCACATGATATAAGAGAAAAATTTAAATGCCAGTCACGGAAAAAGCCTCCAACTGTGGTGCATCTGAGCTCACACCCCAGAAAAAAAACCCCAAACATATTTAAATCAACAGCAGGAGAAAACTGGGGGAGCAAAACGCCTTTTCCATGGATGATGTTGTGAAGTAGAGCCCTCCCAGTGCCCGTCCTGCCCAGGGCTCCCTGCGTCCCCCCCACCAACCATCCACTGTCCCATCTCATTTTCTCTCTTATTTCCCCCCTGCAAAATTTTTGGAGAAAAACGGTTTGTACAAGCCATAAACAAGGCTATTTAATTTTTTTCTATTGAAGTTAAGAACATTTATATCAGATTAAAGGAGTGTTTAATTTGACCCTGATTGTTGCACTCAAATTCATTTTTTTTTTTTTCCGAGGCAGCAGCAGGGGCAAGGGCTTCACATTTTCAAATAATTAATTTTGGATAGTTTCAAAATACAAAATTTAAAAATGTAAATCTCTCATTCAGACTAACTTATAGTGGTGCTTTACCTCTAAGTTTTTGGGCCACTTCACTACCCACTCCCAACCCCCCCTAAAATGTGTTTAATTTGATGCCATTTTGTGAATGTTTTGTTCACCCCGAAAGTCCACCTTTTGACATGATGACATTTGTCTTTTTCACCCACCTCCAGCTTTCATTCACCTCTAATACATTCCATAGTTTACTTTCAGTGAAGCCTGTTTTAAAATTTGATGTTTAAATCAAAGAGAGGAAAGAGTAGTTTCTGTTGGAAAAAAAAAATATTAAAAAAATACTGAAATTGTGACATTATCCAAAAGTAAGACTTTTGGTCAGAGGAGGAGCACATCCCCAAGTGGTGTGGAGACATGCCTGGAGACCCCAGGAAGGTTGGGATGGTCCCATTGGGTCCCCCAAAGTCCTTCCACTCCTAGTGTCACATTCAGGGATAGCTGCAGAGAAGCCACTGCTGCATACAGGCAAAAAAAAAAAAAAAAAAAAAAAGAAGAAAAAAAAAATAAAAATCCAAACCAAACAAAACCTGAACCCCTTGCCCCAAGAGGGGGATAAGAAATGATCTATTGACTATGAATTTCATTTATCTTACCACCTTCCTCGGTTTGAGCAGTTGCAACAGCGTCACTCGCGACGCGTCTACACATATTAGCCTGTGTATTTCCCATCCTACTTATCCCCGGGAATTTATTCTAAAGCTCGCTTTTGGAAACCCATAAGTAGGGCATAATTCAGAGGATTTGATGTTCTGGTCAATGTTTTGTCAAGTAGTTATTCTGCAAGTCCTGACATTGTGGAGAAAAAATGCCCTTAAATTTTATATTTCATTTTATTTTAGTTTCAGATATAATTAATATTTACATAAAATTTTGCTTACAAATACGGAAAACCAGAACCAGACAAAATACGAATGTCCAGAGAAACATGGGACACTTGGTTTGTCTATCTATGCTGGGCAGGCACTTTTAGCCTATTTTATCCTAAAATAGACAGAAACATGTTCCCTTGTCCGAAGCAGCTCCACAAACTCATGTCGAGCAGCCAGGCATGACTGTGCCACCCAGAGTTGGCAGAAATGCTGTCAGTTAGAAAGTTTATTATTATGGATAGTAATTTCTATCCCTCTATTGGAGAGCTGGAGCCCACATGGTCATCCCAGCACCTGGTGGGACACGGGAATTCTTCTGTATCCTGTGGTAAAACCAAATCTATTACTACTAAAAATACTCAGAAATATTCTTGCTACTAGCTTTTTGAAAACAACTGCATTATTTTCTCTAGTTTTGAAGGGAGGAGGAGGAAGAATGTGACAGCTCCTTCCTGGCTCTCCATGTCCCACCACCTCCATTTCCCTCTGAAAGTATGGGAAGGGGAAGAAAATTTGAAGATAATACTTTTTCCTCATTTTTCAAATTTTGTTTCCCTTTTTAATTTCAAATACAGGTGGGAAACGCTGCTGTTTTCTGTGGATAAAGAGAAGGGTCCTCAATTTCTGTCAAAGTCATAACACTACTTGAGAACTGACCAAAGAGAATTGATCAAAAAAGATTTTAACAAATTCATACTTTCCCCTTGACAAAAAAAATTCCCCAAACCTCCAAGGTGTCTTTAGAACAAGTTGTATTTTCAGGGAAAGTGTATAATTGGATTTTTATAGGATATACTGAAAGACATTTGTTTCAAATGCAGTTTCATCTTTGCTGTTATAATTTAAATTTCCTCACTTAAAAAAAAAAAAAAAGAAAAAAAAGTCATAGTTTTGCATTTTCTTTCCCTTTTTGCTTTGCAGTACAATGTAATTTTTAGAAAATTGTACTTTCAAGGTAAGCTTTTTTTTTGCTCTTCCTCCAGGAAATATATTCTGGGGGTCGCCAGGGTGGAGCTGGGGGGAAAAATGGGGTATCTCGAGCTTTTCCTGCAGCTGCCTGCTGGGATGCTGGGACACCCCAGGGAGACACTGGATCTCATCTTCTACAAACCTGAAGCCAGGAAAGGTAAATGTAAGCTCTTGAAATCCTTATCCCATGCCAGAGAGGGGGCGAAGGATTTAATTGTTCTAAATTTTGTTGCTGGGTGGGTTGTTTATTTTTTTTGTTTATTTATTGCTTTTTTTTTTTTTTTAATGCCCTGATGAAGCCTCCACTTTCTATCAGCATCACTAAGAGGTAAACCTTTCCCAGGACTTCAAGTTTATACCCCGACTGCACCGAGGAAGGATTGAATTGGGTAAGGGCCCATGAAATCTGCTGAAAGGCGCTTAGGAAGGTGGAAAAAGGGATGAGAGCTAAAAATTGATTATCTCAGCCCCCAAGGAAACCTTTTTTTCTCGGGACCAGCCTCGATGCCGCAAAGCAAGAGGGCAGGGACCAAAACTCCACTTGCCTCACAATTTTTTTCCCCTCCGCTGGTGGATTTAAGGCTGAATCTCTACAGTGTATAAGAAAAAGGGTTTTTTTGTCAATTTTTTTTCTTTTTTCTTTTTCTGCTTCCCTCCCTATCCCCAAAGCAAACCCATGCGCTTGTACCCCTGCCTTTAAGAGAGTGCTGGTTTCTTTGCCCCTCTCCTCCCCAGCCCCCCCCAAATTTCAAGGAGAACACGCGGCTCATGAAAATTTAATGCCACATGTAACAAAGCAAAATGAATATTTAATTGGGGCTTTTATGTGAAACCAGATAACAAACCCAGTTACACACAGGGAAAAAAAAATAAATAAAATTAAGCCCCTCTAATGTTTGATAAAAGCTGGTACTGAAGCAGTTAAGCTATTGGCAACAAGCGGCTCCTAATAAACACTCAGCTAATTCTGTAGGAAAAGCACTAATTAGAAAAGCAATAATAATCGGTGTAATTGCTCTAAATTACCCTCCTCACAGAGAAGTGTGTTTGGATGCTGAAGCGCAGCTGCTCCTGCTCCATCCAGGCGCTGGCAGCCAGGGATGCTCTGCTTTTTCTCTGCTGCCCTCTCCAGGTCCAGGGAGGTGGAAGAGCTGTCACCTCCCACATCCCAGGTGAAGGCAGAGGGAAACCCTTCACCCTGAGCACCTTTGGGTGTCCCAACCTGCCTGGGCTCAGCCTGAGATCCCCTGGTAGCATCACCCGGTTGTAAGGCTGGCTCTGCTGGCTCCAGAAAACACAGCACTGGGCTCCAGAGCAGGGATTTGGGGTGGCTGAGGAGATGTGAGGAGGTTTGGTAGGTCCCTCTGGGTATCCAGATGCTTATTTGTCAGCCCAAGTAGAAATAATAGTGGTTTGGACAATTAGAGAGCTGATTAGATGTTGCTTAAAGCATTGTAAGACCACACGCCAAAACAGCCCTGGGGGGCTTGGAGCAAGAGCTGGAGAGCAGGGTTGCTCCTTGGGGCTTGCCACCCTCTTCCAACATCTCCTCCACAAGGGGACCCATGGACACTCAGAAGCACACGAGGGATGAAACCCACAAGTTTCACGCCAAAACACAATGGAGAGGCCAGAGCTCAGCTCTTGATGTAAAAATGTGAGTACGGAATCCTCTCTGATGCATTGGGATGCCTGGAGCAGAGGCACATGAAGACCTCATGCCCTTATGGTGCACTCAGTCCTCAGAGAGGACTGAACTGGCCCTCTCTCGCCAAGGGATTCAGTGTTTTATTTTAAAATTCCTGGTTAGGGACATGAGGATGATGAAGATGCTATGTTATTCATCATTAAGGTTACAGTTGGATTTTTGGGCATTAGGAGCCCCCAGAAGCTCCCCCATGTTGTAGGCAAAGCGCTGACATTTTTAGTGCAACGATGCTCTCCTGTGTGGTATTTTTCATTATTGGCAAATTTGCCTATGCTGTTTTGAGTAAAATGAACAGAATAAGGAACTTTCATTGACTGCGTGTCTGTACCAGCAGTGAGGCTGCACCAGGGTTGATAACCAGCACTTTCAGAGCAGTAAATTCCCTCCCCATGCAGCAAGAAACTCAAGGACAAGCTCAGAGTGACTGGAGAAGACTTGCACACAGCTGGGGCTTCAGCCCAACCTCACTGTTTGGCCCCACCTGTGATGGTTGAGCTCTTCCTTCACCAAAAAAGCTAAATTAGTCGCAGACCAAGCAGCCCTGCAATTAGTTACCAACACACACCCCTGCACAAGTCAAAACCACCCCTGTATAGGTGCTTTGAAGGCACAACAATCCCATCAGCACCCAATTGTGCCTCCTCCTTGGTCTCACCTGCTTTAGCAGCACAGATTAATTTAATTTGTAAACAATACTGAAGCTGCAACCCAGTGACATGCAGCTATTTGCTGGTAAAACAGAAATATTCACCTCTGAGCGTTTGAGGTTCTTCACCTGGGAGCTTTGCCTTTCTCAGTGCCAGGTCAACGACTGTAAAAAACACGATGTCCCAACCTGAGGTGGCCACAGCGCAGCTTCCACGCAGAGTTGGCCAAAACCAGCCCAAATGCCAAACCCTTGCTCATGGATGCACAGGCTTGCCAGCACCTGGGAAAACTGTCCAGGCAGTTTATTCTCTACTGGTTGTGGTCTCAGTATGAATTTTACACTGCAAAGGACACTTTGCTCATCCTGCATCGCCCTTCCCGGCAGCAGAACTTGGCGTTTATTACACAAAGTTAACTTTTTTTAACACTGTGTTGTTTCATGGTTTGAGCAGCTTTCCCAAAGAGATCTGCGCTGGCTCTCCATGAGGCAAAGTCCTCAACCAACAAAAAGGTGGGTGGATGTCCTTGGGGTTCAGATCCTTGTCCAGGCTGCTGGCAAGGATCACAGAATGGTTTGGGTTGGAAGGGACCTTAAATGTCATCTTGTTCCAACCCCCCTGCCACGGGCAGGGACACCTCCCACCGCAGCAAAGCGCCGGGCAGGTCGGATAGAATGGTCCTCGAGTTCCCCTTCAGAGCTTGAACCTACAGATGGCAGACACACAAGAACACCTCCAAAATGTTCTCCAAAACTGGCGCAATACCTTGATTCTCTTCACTTCCAGCAGCTCCCATGCCGGTAGAAAAGACGGTTGGGGTTTTTTAATTTATTTAATTTCATTGATCTTGATGGAATCACTACAGTGAAAATTATGCCAGGAATAAAGTAAGATCATTAGAGCTGTCCCCAGATTTTCCCTATAAGCAGAAAAGAAATGCAGAAAACTAGAGCAGTCTCATGGAGGGTCAAACCCCTCCTGAGCTGGGTTGACTCCCCTCACTTCAGCGATGCTACTCAAGCTGCACCACCAGCCTCAGAAAGAGGACAGTCACGCTCCGAGTTTCCCCGTGTAATTACATTTAAATCCTCGTTGCTTCCATGCATGTTTCAGCGTTACTTATATTGGTTTAATGATCCATTAAACAAATACTGTACTTTGGGAAGTGCTACTTTGCTTATGAACAATTACAGTTTCTCCAGCGTTCCCCAAGCAAGATGACTACAGCACAGAGCTGGCTTGGAGCTTTGGGGGTGTTGGAAAGGGTTTTTTTCTATAGTAAAGTCACCCTTTCCGGTTTGGTGTATTTTAAAAAATATTTTGAGGACATTCAGAAGGGGTTTTTTTTGTTTGTTTGTTTGTTTTAAAAAGACCTTTCTGTAGCAACCCAAATGAATTACAACCTGCCTGCACTCAAGAGGGGATTCCTACCTGGTAGGATTTACTCAAATGGAGGCCAATCCTGCAAATACTTCCCGAGTTTTGGTGCTGTGAGCAGGTTCCAAGCACTGAAGAACATCCCATGACCCAACCTCATCTTCCTCATCACAGACACCACATGTCCAGCTATGTACATTCAAGCAAGCCCCACAATGACCATGTGTTTGGCCAAGAAAAGGAGACACATCCCTGACCCATGTGGCAAGTAGCCCTTTTCTCAGCAGTCCTCAGGCCTGGGATGGCCATGAGGTGGGAAGAAGACCACAGATGCCCTCCCAGAAAACTGGAGCTGCACTGGGACCTGGGGAATGAGGAACAACAGGTTTACCCAAAGAGGGTCTTTGCATTAGGTGAGCCCCAGCGCAAGAGAGAAGGTTGAAAAGGAACCAGAAGGTAGAGGTGAGCAGAGACCATCCTATGGGAAGGAGATGGACAGGGAGGATTTGGGAGACATCAGGGAGACCACAGGGGCCTCCCCCAACCCTGGCAGCATTCGGGGCTGTAAAAACCCCATGAGCGCTGGCAGCATCTGCAGGAGGGTTTTGTATTCCACCTAATTAGGGTGGCTGGGTCCACCTGAAATGCGTGCCGGCTCTTTCATGTGGCCACTCACCCTTTACTCCTTTCCAAAGTGGCATCTTGTATTTTAAGACCTGCCTTATTGTACTTGGTCTGGCAGAGTGGAAAATTTAATTTTAAACTAATTAGTTTCCAAGTTGCCGAATATCCTCAAATTACGGGGCATCACCTTTCCCAAAGGGGGAGAACAACATAACTCACCTGTATCCAACATTTGACACTGCTGGAGTCAAGAGCAGGGAAACAAAGGGTGCCCAATTGCTTATTGTCTTGGCTCAAAGGTCGAGAGCCATTTATGACAAAGCTCTAATTAATAGTTTATTACCCGTAACTGACCATAGTCTCTTTTGTTAGCATTTAATATTATTAGCTAAAGGTTTGCTTTGAATGCAGAATGAGGTTATCTTTGAAATCAGCTTGTTCAGCTCTCCTTGGTCTTCAAACAAGGCTGCCCTATGGCCCATCACTGCCGTGTCCCCTGAGCATGGGCCTATTGGTGTCAGCAGCTCTTCACCTGACACCAAATCATTGACGGGCTGTTGCTCTGATTACTTGGTCACTGAAAGGTCATGTGGCTATAAATACTATTTTCCAATTATTTGGATAAATGGGTCGGTAATCATGCGAAGACCAGCCTGCTCTTTAGTGACAGCAGTGATCGCCATCCAGATTTAATTTTTCAAGTTCGTACAACATCTCTGTTGCTCTGACAGCACGGGATGCTTTCCAAAATACTATGTTAGGGCTTTTCCTTCTTTGTTTTGGTTTGGTTTGGTTTGGTTTTTAAATTTCCTTCGGTCCTTTGAAAGACCAAAGGAGGAAGCCGAAAGGAGAGCCTTGACCTTGGGGTGTGGACACAGCACCTGCCTTTGGGATCACAACAAGCCTCCACCCCACGGTTGGCTTTTGGAAGGGGCTTTGGGTGGAAGTGGTACCCATTTTGACGTCACTGGCCCAAAGCACCCTCTCTCCTGGCTGATAACAACAGTGGGGACATCTGAAGAGGATTTGGGGATGGAAGGGGCAGGAGGGGCTTCGCACTGAGCAGTGCAGCACCCAGTGGGGGCTTTTAACCTCCTGCACAGTCATTTAGGAGTTTATTTAAGGCACTTACAGATGACCATCACATATAGCAAGTTGGTGGAGATGCTGCCAATTCCCACTTGAGATCTCCTCATCTCCAGATGTTGTGCAAGAAGTTGGATGGGAAGGGGCCAGGAGAGCAGGCTTGGGGGGGACCCCCTGCCCCAGAGACCTTCCCTCTGCTCTGACCTCCCCGTTGCTGCCTTGATGCCATCCCTGCATGTGGGGGGATCTGCCCAGGGCAAGAGAAGAGAAAAGTCATTTCAAACAACACAACAGCCACAAAGTCATTCTGTGCTCCCCCCACCTCTCGTTCTTCTTGCAACTTCATCTCCTCACTTCTTGCCATAATATCTATTTTCTTAGTGTTGACTATGCTACGCGTCCCAGTGACAACACTGATCACTGCACAGGCACGGCAGATTTTTCCATTCACTGACAATTTAAATAAAAGCAAATTTTAATTTAAAAAAAAGACATAACTGGGGGTATAAAAAGTATTAATAAGTTCAAGAGTTAAATTGTGGGTCAAACCATGTTTTCAACTGGAGCTTTTTTCCAAGAGTAGATTTTTCCCCAATAGAATTAAATTCCAAATAAAACATTTTGAATAGAAAAAGTTCTTTTGCTTTGAGAGTATTCCTCTGAAATAACTCCCTAAAGCTTTTCTTAAATCCTCCTCCTGTGATCCAAGCAGTTTGGCAGAACAGATGCTAAAAATCAAAGAATTGGGGTTATTCATCAACAGGAGTTTCAGTTAAGAAAGCTACCCCAGGTTTCCTTTAATGAAGTGTGCCATGGATGGCTGTGACTCCATGGAGCATGGGAAGACCCATGTCCTTGCCTATTCCAGCAAGCCCCAGGAAGACACTGATGGTATGGACAGAAAAAGCCATTTGAGCTCTGCAGAAAGTTTCTTGCTCCAAACGGTGGTCACTGGTGGACAGAAAATGCCATTTGAGCTCTGCAGAAAGGTTCTTGCTCCAAACGGTGGTCACTGGTGGTCAGAAAATGCCATTTGAGCTCTGCAGAAATGTTCTTGCTCCAAACGGTGGTCACTGGTGGGTCTCACCCCTTTGCCTGAGATGCGCTTTGGTACCAAGCTTTCTCCCGCCATTGAGTACTCCTGTCCCTTGTAAAACTGCTCCCTGGTTTTGCTTCAGGAGCTCTCCTGCTTGAACACACTATGGTAAGCTCCCACATTCCTCCATTACACCCACCCACATCCCAAACTCACTCTCCTCCTGATGCTTTCAGCCACTATCAGAAGTAGTGCACGTGGCTGAAGGGCCCATGGCCAGATCTAGTGCAGGGACAACCATGGACACCCAGCCTGTGGCCATACCATCACAGCCATCACCATCTGTTTATTGAAGATGCTGATGCTCGGCAGAAGTGATCCTCCAGGCATGTCACACCGTTCATTGCATCATGGCATCCCCCAAAGTGGTACCCAAACACCGCGTGGCATTTTCTTCTCCAGGAGGGCACAGAGGTGCTGTTGGTGGGCGCTCCCCAAGACAGGAGACGTCCGGCTTCGTCGGCTTTTACCATGGGAAGGCCACATCACCGGACCACGTTCTGTATTTCAGAAGTCCCCAGTAAGACATTGGGGGCTGGAGGGACAGCCGGGCCGGCCACCCCTCACCCATTCCCTGTTCTCTGCTGCCATCAGGTGGATGTTTGATTTTATTCAGCATAAAGCTGAAAAATCCCAGCCTGTTTTTCCCATCCTGGCCATGGGCAGTAAATCCCCTGGCCTTTGGTCATGCAGGAAAAGCCATAGGAGCCTGGAGACACGCGAAGATCCCTGGTATTTCCTCCCCCTTCCCAGGAACAAGCAGGTTTTTGGGCATCATGGAGACCCAGAAGACAGCAAGACCCAGAAGGCAGCATTTTTGGGTCTTGTCTCTAAACTCAGTGGTCTGGATCCAACCCCACCTGATTGACTGGTGTTACTCATTGCTCCCCTTGGACCTGAAAGAACTGGAAGTGAAGCTACTGGCAGAGGGCTACTGCCCGAAGTTACTGCACATCTCAGTTTCTCAGCCAGCTTTGCTGAGATAATCATCCAGCAGCCAAAACCTGCCCCATTAGGTCCATTCCTACCTAATACCACAAATGGATCTTCTTCATGACAGGCCACATGACTTCTGAGAATTACTTCAAACTGCAGCATTTGCAGAGCTTTTTTTTTTTTGCATTGCTTTGCACCTGCTGCCAAGATGTTTGGGGCTGATGCAGTGTGACATGAAGTGTCACCTATAACCTGGACCAATGTGTTATTTTTGTACAGTGGTCAGCGACAACGATGCTTCTATATGCACAAGAAGTGCTAGATGTGTTGCTTCCCCATCACCACTAAGCATCCACCTCTGGTGCTCTATTCCTGGATCTTCCATTGCGTTTCAACCCCTTCCTCCACAGGGGAAGTCCCCAGGGAGAGTTTTTTCCCACCAATTGCATCTCCTCTTGCTAGGCTGCACCCTCACTCCCTGGCTGGCCAGTAGATACCGGTTCACTAGTGGTGGACCAAACAGAACAGAAATACCAATATAAAGAGAAATATCAAGAAATACCCTGGAGCAGGATAGCAGTGTGGCTCTTCATAGAATCGTTTTGGTTGGATGAGACCTTTGAGATCATCAAGTCCAAACGTTAACACAGCACTGCCAAGTTACCACTGAACCATGTCCCTCAGCACTACATCTACACATCTTCCTTCTAGGTGGCCCTAAATATCCTGTGGGACTAAGCATCCTTTGTTAAATGTGGTGAGTAGGTTCAAAAGGCCAGGGGAGGGGAGAGCCTGGACTGACAACAGCAGTCCCATCTTGGTGGAAAGAGGAGCTAGGAAATCCATGAGCAGGAGCCACCACCACTTCTGGAGCACCTCTCCCATGAGGAAAGGCAGAGAGAGTTGGAGTTGTTCAGCCTGGAAAACAGAAGGTTCTGGGGAGACTTGATACCATCCTTCCAATACCTAAAAGGGGGCTGCAGGAGAGATGCAGAAGAACTCTATCAGGGAGTGGAGCCATAGGATGAGGGGTAACAAGGACAAGAGGGATTGGTTTTAAACTGAAAGAGGGGAGACTGAGATGAGATGTGGGGAAGAACTTCTTTGGTGTGAGGGTGGTGAGAGCCTGGCCCAGGT
>JAOTQQ010000019.1:3259130-3295390 GCA_026546715.1 Gallinago undulata | reverse complement strand
TTTTTTTGAGGGCAGAGGTTTTGATGTGAAGTGTAGGTTGATTTGCTTTAGGCGTCCCCCCAGTTGGTGTTTCTTCTTGAGATGAGATCTGGGGAAGAACTTCTTTGGTGTGAGGGTGGTGAGAGCCTGGCCCAGGTTGGCCCGAGAAGCTGTGACTGCTCCATCCCTGGAGGGGTTCAAGGTTGGACAGGGCTTTGATGGTCTGGTGGGAGGTGTCGCTGCCCAGGGCAGGGGGTTGGAACTGGATGGCCTTGTGGGTCCCTTCCAGCCCAAACCATTCTATAATTCAGTCTTGAGCTCAAGTTGCTCCTCAAGGGACAACATCGAGCCTCAGCTTTGACAGCTGCAGAGAGGCTAAACTGTGTCTGGGCTCCCCTCAATCCAATTTCCATTTTCTCCTGTCCTCCAACAACTCTCTCAGGGCTGTAGCAAAAGGAAAACTAATTTTGAGGTCTTTAACCAGCAGATACACATCGAGAGCATCCAGATAACTAGTGAGAGTGCTTTTGTGACTACGTATCGCTGCCGAAGCTCAGCATCATCCACTCATTCATTATTTTTTTCAGCTCCACCACTTTTCCTGTTCTACTAAACCTCCATCCTTCTCAGCCCTTGCTCTTTGCTGCACAAACCTCAAAGTCTGAGTACATTATGAAGACATTTTCCCTAACGTCGGTGTTGCTAATAGCCGTGGTTTTCTCCTCCCATTGGGCTCTCAGACTTCTGAAGCTGTAAAAGAAAAAGATAACGTACTTGTCTAGAAGGGGATTATTGTTCCTAAATTAATGTCATCATTTCCAAAGCTTTAACTACAAAAGAGAGGAAAGAAGGTTTATGTTGACAAATGAATATGCACCTCCTTCTGCAAACTAGGATCCTGTTAGGTATGTCCAGCCTAGAGGGTGGATGCTCTCCAGAGCACCCAGGGTCTTCCCATACTCCTGAGACCACTTAGCTCCTCAGATGCACGACAGTCCTCGTCCAAAAGACAATTTCACTTGTTCCCCTCTACAAACCTACTTATTTCCGGATTCTTCTCTACCAAAGTCAATGCTCTTTGCAATTCAGCAGGCCACTTACAGAAATACATGGCAACTAATCATAGAACCACAGAATATTTTGGTTGGAAGGGACCTTAGAGATCATTCAGTTCCAACCTCCCTGCCCTGGGCAGGGACACCTCCCACCAGACCATGTTGCTCCAAGCCCCATCCAACCTGTCCCTGAACCCCTCCAGGGATGGGGCAGCCACAGCTTCTCTGGGCAACCTGGGCCAGGCTCTCACCACCCTCACACCAAAGAAGTTCTTCCTAATATCTAGTCTAACTGTCTCCTCTTTCAGTTTAAAACCATTCTACAGCTTGACCTGCCTCTACTCCAGCTTCCAAGTAAACTTGGAGCTCCAACCTCCATCTCTTCTTACTCCTCAATCAATGGTGACCAACCTCTGAGACAACTCCCCTCAAAGACTAAATAAGACCTGATGGGCAGCACCCACCCCTTCACCCAAAGATAAACTGCACCTGCTGGCAACCTCATTTTAATTTTTTCTATATATTGGTGCCACAACAGTTGCTCTTTGAATTTTACTTCCAAATGAAAAGGCAACCAAGCAAGACTTTAAAGCAAAAGATAGGTTTTTAAAAAGAAAAAAAAAAAATCAAACAGAATGTGCAGCCTGAGGGACACGCTGCTCATAAGCTCAATTAATTCATTAGGCATACGTGATTTTTTTATGATACCTTACTACGCTTTAGATGAGCAAATAGCTAAATGCTGTTAACATAAAAATCAAGTGCGACAGAAGCTTTGTTTCAACTTTCAGCGCCCCAAATTAAAAGAAAATTAGGACTGGAGCACGAACGTCCATTGCCACTTTGGATCCCATTCCAAAAGGAACAGGAGAAGCAACAGGGCTTTATCCAACCCCTTCTGGCTCGATTTTCCACCTGGCAGGGTGGGGGGGAAGGAGGATCGAGACATCTTTGTATACCCATTATTTTTCATCCATTTTTTTTCTTCCTGCTGTGGCAGCGTGCTCTCCCTCTTTTTCTTCCCCCCGCCCCTGGCTCCCGCTCAGGCCATGGCCACCGTGGACATCACAACGGCAGCTGTGATAACTTCTATCTGGACTTTGGAGGATGGCTGGCAGCAGAGTCAAAATACTGTCTGGATTGGAGAATATTATCTCACTGTATGATGAGTAGACAGCCCCAGAGCCCTGCGAGCTCTCCTGGATGGGCAGCAGCTGCACGCCAGGATGTCCCCTTTTGTGAGGACGCTGGCTTAAGGTTCTGCTCCTCAAGGTTGAGAGATTCCTTGCTGCAACAGATTCTCTGTGAGTGACTAATAGCATGCTAAACTTTGAAATCTTAGCTAAATCATGTAAAGGGTTGATTGCACAGATATAATCCTTTAGACCTAAACCATTGACCAAGTCTGGGACCAGGATTGGATCCAGCCGCTCCCAGACTCCTCTCTGAGAAGGAGTTCAGAAAGCCAGGGGGTCCTTACTGAGCCTCCTGACTCAACGGGAGGGTCCCCCTGACAGCGTGTCTGACCCTGTCCTACACACAGTATTTAAAGAGAGTGTACCCTGACATCGAATCTTGTAAACACTCTCGCATTTACTGCTGGTTTTATTGCACTTACTGCTGATTTTGTTAAATCATAGAATCATACGGGGTTGGAAGGGACCTCTGGAGATCATCTAGTCCAAGGCCCCTGCCAGAGCAGGTCCACCCAGAGCAGGTTGCTCAGGAACTTTTCCAGGCGGGTTTGGAATGTCTCCAGAGAAGGAGACTCCACCACCTCTCTGGGCAGCCTCTGCCAGGGCTCTGCCACCCTCACAGGAAAGAAGTTCCTCCTCACGTTTAGGTGGAACTTCTTATACTCAAGTTTCAAATCACTCTTTCACCTTAATAAGTATTTCACTACTTCACTCTAACTAGTGAAGTCAATCACTCCATCCACGACACCTGCCAAGCAACCAGATTTAATAGTGATTAACGAAAACAGCAGCTAATGCAACATCAAAGGCTGTTCTCGGCTTTGAAGCCGTGAGTCTAGTTTTTCAGAGCTGTGACAATCCAGTACGAGTAACTCCACAGACTGTGCCTTTCCCAAAGCAACCTTTTACAGAGGAGAGAGACGGGAAAAGGGGGACCACCAAGACAGAAGGTTATTTTTAAGTGGCCTCCTTTAATCCAGTTTACGATGGTTATTTACCTCGCCAAGCTTGAAGTGCTCAGGAACATACACATCTCCTTAATATTTTCTTAATAGTAATAAACTTTCAGACCAGCTGCAATTTAATTCCCCCAGCAGGTCCCTCGAGAAGCACTTTCTAATACACACTTGCAGTATGTTTAATTCTCCTAACGAAGACAGCGCCTCACTGACTGTTCAGAGCCAGTGTTGAAGCTTCAGCCTCCCCCAAATCAGGTCACACTCGGAACTTGTTTTGGTAAAAGGAACACTGCTTCATACTCAAGAGAAACACTGTGTGGGTGGAGTATAGTGAAATCCCGTGTTTCACAATATTTTAACTCAAAACCCAGCTGCGGCAAAATTTCAGTTCGCAGCGCTAAAAAAAAAAAAAAAAAAAAAAAAAAAAAGCCGTAACCGCAATGAAGTACGACGAGTTTGAAGGTTAAAACAAACAAAAAACACTTATACTTCGCCGTGCCAACCATTCAGAGCTGCAGATGACTATCAACCAACCCCCCGTCACACCCTCCCACAGCAACATGAAATGTCGAGCAGGACACCTGAGCATAGAGTGAAGTATGGTAGCCGTGATTTCTAGTTTTTACTGTGTAAACGAGTTTAAAGCTCTTCTTCCCAAACATCTCACCACTTTGGTAGCCCCCAAGCGCTTGGAAGGCAGGTATGGATGGGAAACACGCACAAAAGGAGGGGGGGAACACAGGGAGACGATGCTCTAGTATCCAATTCTCACAGTCTGAAAGGCACCAGAACCCCAAGTGTTTGACGCCGTCCTCAAAGCCCAGCTGCTGGAAGAACTTCTAAATTAAACTGGGGTTTCTCCTTTGGAGTGGGGAGGGTTCTGAAATTCAGCTCAGTGCTCAAAGGCAAGCCCAAAAGTAATTTTTAGGCTCAGGTGTTTACATCAACCACCCGATTTTTGATGACTTGGGCTCGATGATCCTGAGGGTCTTTTCCAACCCTAAATGACTCTACGAAAACCACGCTCAGACAGGGCTAGTGGTAAGAAAGAGATGAGAACTCAGGCACAGGGAATCCCAGCCCAAATTAAAGGCAACAATTAAACACAGAGTTTTTCCAGCTTCACGATACATATAAGCAGCTGCCTACCCATGCTTAAAGCATCTCCCTGCTTGGTGTTTTATTTACCAAAACGGCCTCATCAAAAAAAAAATAAAAAAAATAAAAAATTCACTTTTCAGTTGTACTTTGGACATCAGAACTTCGGCGGGTGGAAGAGGGAAGAAGTCACACTCCTTACGTGCCACAGGCATTCCCCACCGAGGTGCTGGAGCAGGCACTGGCCAGCCTCTGAAGAAGAGCAATGGGGTAAATCAGAAAGGCGCTGGATTAAGAAACAGGAGTAGGTTAAAAGTTACTCGAGAGCTGCCAAAAAGGGATTTAAATGACCCACAGGCAAGCAAGCATTTCAAATGCAGGTAAGTTCCCTCTTTCCACTAAGCTGTGGCTGAAACAGCGATGGCAGGAGAGAGTATTTTAACTATTTCAAGTCAAAAGCGAGAAATGTCACCGTGACCCAAAGAACAGAAATCCAGCCAAGGAATTTGGTGACCCAACCCCATTCAAGCCCCAACCTGCTCCCAAAGGCAACGGAGTCTCTCCCCATGACGAGTGACTCTTATCTGTTTCCCAGGTGAAAGTAAGCACCTGAGCTGGCAGGATGTGACCTGGTTGTGACAGGGGGAAGAAAAAAACCATAAAAGCGACTGCTTTAATAACCTTGGGGTAGAAGTTTATGCCATTAAACACACGCAGACCCAGAACCTCCACGACAGCTGTAGAAAAAAGAGATTGCAAGACCTGAACGATGCCTTTCCAGCCACAACACGCAGGACACTTGTGCCGTTTACTTTGGGGAAGGGGGGAGGGGTTTAGAACGATTCCTAAACCTTCAACGGAAAATACAAACAGCAATTAATAATAAATAAAAAAATAAATAAACCCACCACCATCATGAGAATTAAAACTTTTATTAGTGTATTCACATATTAGGCAAATGCAACACGCATGAAGCTTATTTCTTAGGTTCACAAGTTCTACCAATACATTAGTCTACTGGTAAAACTAGCACAAACTGGTAACTGCTTTGCCAATTTATTTATTCATTTATTTATTTACTTATTTATTTTAAAGGTGTCTGGCCCGTTTTTTTCAAGGCTTGATTTTTGGTATTGCTTCTATGCCCTATGTCATTACGGCATAAAAATATCCGTCGCTATCATTGATTCAGTCAACTGATTAAAAGCTGTAACACTGGCCACATTTTTTTGTTCTCAAAGGTAAAGTTATCACTAGCCGTACTTACAAAGTATGGTACTAGTGTAATGGATGAAAATGTGGGGGAGAAAAAAAAAACAAAAAAAACAGACAAAAGGCAATCCTGCTACTGCCACAATAACAAAAGAATGACAGACAGCTAGATCACAAGATTGTTAGTAAGATGTATATTTTTTCAAGTCAGAATAACCCTTCTATACAGTTTCCCAACCCTTCCCCAACCCAGACTTATTTGTAGAATATATTTCAGAATATTTATTTATTTTTTTTTTTATTATGGTGCAGCTGTAGTGTCCAAGGGTTCACAATAACATGCACTGTCATGAAGAACCTAGAAGTCCTCTTTCGCTGGTCATACCTCAGCAACCACTATCCTAGAGGTTTTGCAGAAGCAACTACTTTTAATAACAAGGCCCATTATGACATAATGAATGCGTATGATCTGGTATGTAAGTAAGCTATACAAAGCCACTCAGATCAGAAATTTAAATTCTGTTACTGAAATATGTTAAGAAGCTGCATCTATTTAAAAAACTATACGAAAGAGTCTAGTTTACCCTGGGAAAGCATTTTTCAAGGTATCTGGCTCCAAAAACTAAAAAAACATTATTTTTAGTGACATCTGTTTAATGAAAAAAAAAACCAAACAAAAAAACCAACCAGATGTAAGGGGTAAGCCAAGAACCTTGCATATTTAATCCTGTATCCAATCCTACGATAAATTCTCATTCCATGAGAAAAAATACTGATTTCAATGATTCAAGGTACAAAAAAAGTCCCAAATTACATCAGTGCCAGCAATACTGCTGGCAACAGATGCATCAACTCAGATGGGTAGGGAAAAGTAGACTCCTAGTGTGATGGAGACTTGGAATTTATAATATGAATTCATTTTAGGCCCCATTAAGCATATAAAGTGTCTTAAGGCTTCACAGATGAATCTCAAGACATTTCTTTCCCTTCCAATGGAGGGATTTTCTTTTTCTTTAAGAAGGCAGCAAAAAGTTAAGCTTTTCTACAAGGAAAGTCTGCTTTTTATGTTTAGGACAAGTCGAAAACCTGTTTATATAAAAAAATATAAAAGAATAAAGGAGTAGAGTCTTGGAATTTTATGCGAGATTTGCCCCAATCAAAAAAACCAAACGACTATTTATGGGAACTAAAATGTAGAACAGCACAATACTGTGATATTTGAGATCATGATACATTACCTGTACATATACTTAGCTATTCATGTTATTGATAAACCATTAGGACACTCAATTATATACCCAATAAAAACACCATTAAGAGTCTTTAGAACTGTCCCTTCTTCTTTCTGAAGAAGGTATTTCTATACACTAAATTTTCATCTAGTATCAGAGTATAGGAAACAGAATCCACAAGGTGCTTTAATTGATGAGACCTCAAGTGCTGTTTTTCTTTTTTTTTTTTTTTTGTTTTTTAAAAACCTTTTTGGATAGTAAACAGTTCATGGGGACCACACACAAGTACTACGACAGACGAGCTGTTATATTAAGTCTGTAGATTGGACTCGATATTTAGCCCACTGGTAACGAAGGAAGGAGCTTTACGACATGCTGGAGCAGCGTACTGAAGGGGAGCCCATCTGAGTCAATACTTTGTCCAACCATTGTAGAGGTCCATTCAGATGAAGTTCAATCCAGCAAGGAGTGCTCGTTACCGTTTGCCGCCTAGAAAATAAAAGAATAATAAAGAAAGTCGGAAAGCAGCTTTGGCTGCCATAAAATTCTCTGTCATATGATCAAAAAAATAATAATCTGTAACTATTACCACAACTGTTACTAACGTTTTTCAGACAGTCTTTGAAGAAAAACCACCCAGAACACTCCACATTTGTAAGATGCATCACTAATTACACACTTGCCCATAATACACTGAGAACATTCTGCTCTGGAGAGTAAGATAAGAACTACAATATTAGTTTCAAGGGCCACACAAAAAGCCTTACTTCTAAAAAGAAATTCCAGAAAGAAATTCTTTACTGTGAGGGCAGTGAGCACCGGAACAGGTTGCCCAGAGAAGCTGTGGCTGCCCCATCCCTGGAGGGGTTCAAGGCCAGGTTGGAGGGGGCTTTGAGCAACCTGGTCTGGTGGGAGGTGTCCCTGTCCAGGGCAGGGGGGTTGGAAACAGATGATCTTTAAGGTCCCTTCCAACCTATGATTCTATGAAAAAGAAATTAAAAGTTGAAGATTGTCCAACCAATGTGGTGTTCACATCACACACAGTTGTGTGCAACCGTATCTCAACCTTCAAAGGGTCCACTTGTTTAAATTTTGTAGAGAAACACAGAATAGAAACACTTGTCTCCACACCGTCATGGCCAAACAGCACAGTACGACAGAGATCATAAAATCAGGCTTTTTTGGAGCAACTGAGAAGACAAACGTATAAGGAAATTGCTAGATGTTGTCAGAAATGCTACATCAAAACACAGTGCCTGGTTATATTGTGCTAAGTGATGCTATCTCAAAGGAACACCAAACTGATTTCCTGTAACCTTACACTTCTACACGTGTTTTGTACTGCAACATCCTCACACAAACAATTTAAGCAAAAAATTCTGTTTCCCTTGTCTCCTATATAAACTTGCCTTTTAATTTTCCACAATAGAAGCCCTCAAACACCATACAGAAAGCCTCAGTAAAGTTGAAGGGCTGACAACCATAAAAGCTTCATTCGCTCTCCCATATATCCTTGTTTCAGAGACCTGTTATTCAAAAAAAAAAGAATAATCTCCCTTCTCATCTCCAAAGTACAGAAATCAGCATTGGACACACTCTGCCTGAGAAATCCTGTTATTTCACTGCACCCATGTCAGGCCTGGGAGTTTTCCCAAGCTAGACCGGCAAGACTACTGCTGCTAAGCCAGTTTTTCCTAGTAATTCCTGCTATCCCAAAGCCAAAGCACGGAGGTATTAAGATTCAAAAGGCAGCAGATTAGTCAAACACAAGCCCAGCCCCTTCGCTTTCACTGTTGGCGCTGCAACCCTCGGCTTTAAGGAAATCTGTTTGCATAAACAGAGGAGAGGAAAAGGCAGGAAGATGAAGCCAGCCATCGGAGGATGGGATTTCAGAAAGTTGTCTGTGGTTTCACATTTTCTAGGAGAAGAAAGCAGCGGGGTCTGTGCTCTCTCAGCACTCTGAAGAACATTGTTATCTTAGCCCCAAATGCCTATGCCAAAACAAAGTGATCCAATAAAAGAACAATCTAAACCACAGGAAGAACAATTCCATTTAGTCTCAAATCCTCTCCCAAAGAAGGAAGTTCATCATTGCACCGCTGTCAGCTCCCCTACAATGTGTTCCACAGCACATTTCCTCAAAAATTTATAGCTGATTCTGTTCAACAGGCCCGGCTATGCACTACACAGGCAAAAGCTGATAAAATGGTGACAATCACTTCATGGCCATCTCAAAGCAAAAAAAAACTCAGCCTCTTCTCACTTGGAGCACTGCGTCCAGTTCTGGGCCCCCCGGTTCAAGAAGGACAGGGAATTGCTGGAGAAGGTACAGCAGAGGCTACAAAGATAATCAAGGGACTGGAGCATCTCTCTGATGAGGAAAGGCTGAGAGACCTAGGACTGTTCAGCCTGGAAAAAAGACTGACAGGGGCCTTCATGAATATCTAAAAGGTGGATGTCAAGAGGATGGGGCCAGAATCTTCTCAGTGGTGCCCAGGGACAGGACAAGAGGCAACAGGCACAAACTGGAACACGGGAAATTCCATCTCAACATGAGGAAAAAACACTTTTCCTTTGAGGGTGGCAGAGCCCTGGAAGAAGCTGCCCAGAGAGGTGGTGGAATCTCCTTCTCTGGAGACATTCAAGCCCTGCCTGGACACGTTCTTGTGCCACTTGCTCTGTGTGACCCTGCTCTGGTAGGGGGCTGGAATAGATGATCTCCAGAGGTCCCTTCCAACTCCTACCAGTTTGTGATTCTACCCATGAATTTCCAGTTCATGTAAGACTAATTCGCTTTCCTGTGATTACCTCTACTTAACTTTCTTACGAAGAAGATCCTAGACCTGGATAGTTCCTGAGTTAACATGAACACTTGACTGTTGATCTGAACTTCCACCACCACCTTCAACTCAAGCCAACACAAAATGAGCATAAAGCTATAAGCTATTTTGTCTACCACTTATAAAGCTTATAAAATCTACCACTTTGTACATTTATGCACATACACCTAAAATTAAGTAGCACTTTGGCTTTGCCAAAGCCTGTTTTATGACAAACGTTTTTGACATAATAACGAAGCACAGAAGTTTCAACAAGAATAATATATTTTCCAGTACTTCCTGGTCTATTTTGACAATTCAGACTACGGTCTTTTAAATTCAAGGTTGCGTTTGCAAGAGCAACCTCGTCTTGATCTAATCACAACTGCACCATAACTTACAAGTTTTCTGCATCAATAATTTATTAGCACCATCCTGAAGAGAGACGCAAAGAAACTAGTTCAGAGTTATGTCAGTAATCAGTTTCTGTGCTCTTCTGGCTGCGTTTCCACTGGAGCTCTTTCAATCCTATGATCTCTGAAGGGTTTATAGCTAACAACCAACATTCTTCCTCCTTAAAAATAACTTTACCAAAAGCCCCCCTGATGTGTTAACCCAGCACTCCATCCACTTCAAGTTGTCTCCAGATAACCTGACTGATTAAGCCTTTCTTCTGTTCTGATTTGAATGTTGTATTTAATGTGTATATTTAATGTGTAAGTGGATACATATTCCTTTTGAGCCACATCCAACAGTTCTTTAAACTTGAGCCAGATTCCTTCTTGTGTACCTCTTACTAACAAAGAGGTACCAATTTATTCCATTACTCAAATTTCTCATTTTGCCTAATTAGGCTTTTACAAAATCGGCTTCATTTAGCTGAGAAGCCTCCCCCACGTACTGGCGTTACTATTTACATGTATATATTTCAAGAGCAGATAAAAGAATAAAACCCCCAGGATTCAGATCGGAATCTACATGTAATTACTCAACTTCAGAGAATATATGGATTAAAAAAAATTGTTATATATTGAGACAGGGTATTGATATGTCAGACTTCATTCTTTCAGTGGACGATTTCTAGGGAGATTTAAGGGATTTCTTTAAAACCACATCTCTAGCTCTCCAAAATAATGAAATCTTTAATACTGCTCAGCTAGAAGTCAATTCCTTTTCTTCCAAAATTCCCATACTACATTAAAACCAGGCACTGTCCTCAACTATAGCTCTTAGTTTGTGCTAATAGAGAATACAATTGGAATCTATTCAAAAGCAGATAAAAGACTATTTTTTTCCACTCCAAAAACTGTTTTTTACCAGTTTTACTACACAAACACAGTCATCTTACTCCTGCAAAGTTTTTTCCACTACAAGTTCCAAAATATTTGCCATCTCTTAAATGTGTGTTCCCCAGCTGTTTTATTCTGTGGAATGCTCTCCGAGTGATTCCAGTTCTTTCCATCGGGTTCTACCAACTGAATCCTGCACCACAAACTAACAAACTCTTTATATTCTATATAGAACATGAGAGGGATCAAAATTACTGTAAGACTGATAAACAGCAAATAATCCCATAGCACAAACTGTGAAACTTCTAGAGGTTGTCAGTGATTTCACCACAATAAGCACACAGGACTGAGGGAAGAAATGGAAATTTGACAACATTCCTAGATCAACAGCTGACTTCAACGCAATACTAAATTTCAGTTTATTGGTCTTTATGACAGGAGCTCCACAGCTGAGGGGGGAGAAAAAGGAAAATATGGGTTTAACTTGCAGACAGCATTATCTACAATAGCATTAAGAAGCCTGCATGAATGGCCTTCAAGCCAGACAGAAGTAGTGTACTAGTGAAAGAAGAGAAATGTTTAACTCTAAAGTTAAAGCAAAGTGGGTTTTTTTGTGGCGTTTTTTGTTGTTTGTTGTTTTTTATTACCTGTATTCAGCTCCCCATCCTTTTACAAAACTCATTCTTATGGTACACATTCTAGTAAGCTGATAAACTGCTTCAAAACCCTGATTCACAGATTGAGCCAGAAGAGCAGCAAATTCTTGGTTATTAAAGATTTTTAGATTGCATCCTATAAAGGAAAAAAAAGAAGTCAAAAGGGTACAATCAACGAATACTTGTGTTTGCCACACAGAAGCCCAAAACTATGAAGAAACTATCCAAAAGGAAAGCAAATATCTAGGTATTTTTGCAGGAGACCTTTGGTCAGCCACTAACCTGGTGGGATTTTGCAGACGGTTGCAGGATGCCAGCCATATCTTTGATTACAGTTGGGGCTCTGCACAAAAATCGCGCTATCGCTTAGGCACTCAGCAAAAACTTCTCCACCGATGTAGTAGAGACGTACTCCCCTTCCTGTAACAAAATGCAAAGGAACTCTAGTTATGACATGATGCAAGCAGATTAACAAACAAGAAGGTATTTGTTTCAGAAAAGGCCAAGGTTTTTCTTTACAACAAAAAGAAATCAATTATCTACAGCACCACTCAGCTATGGAAGGAGCAGAACACAATCAACTTGCATTTTTCTCCCACGAGTGCACAATATTTGATGGAGAAGCAGAGTAACTTTTCCTCAAGAGTGAGATATTATTTTCTAGCCACGCAATGGCTTGTCACCAAATCCAAGTCAGGTAGCTGTGTTCATCACCGAAGAGTGCTTTCACTTAAAAGAAATGCCAACATTGAAGTAAAAAGCTTAGATGCAACAGAATTAAGACCTGTGCTAATATTTAATTGTTGCATGTGAAGTGGCACGGGCCACTATGGCAAAATAAAGAGAACACAAGGACACAACTTCAAGACTCTCTGCTTACATGCGCCCACATTATTTCACAACCCACTGCATACCCCTTCTCTGTACTACTTGGACAAAATCATTAAGACTTCATTTAGCCCTATATAAAAAAAAAAACACCCGTAAGAAACCCTGTTGTTCACTTTTAAATTGTGAACTTGTTCCCTGAGTAGAAAAAAAAGAAAAAATTTCTAGCACAAGTAAGAAAAATAATGTACAACCAATCCCCCAAAGAAAACTATTTATATTTAAGAGGTCCTATAAAGGCCATAGTTTCTCTTTCCCTTAATCTTCAAAGCTCTTTTTCAAACAAAACATGAGCAAAAAGTGAGAGCTCCTTACACTTTTGCTTTTCCTCATCATTGACCATTTTGATCAGTCAGCACTGGCATCAGCACATCTAAAATTTTTATTAAAGTTTTGATCTGGCATAGAGGGAGTTAGAACGTTCTTCTAAAGAGGTTGAATGTTTTTCTTAAAAGTAAAACCCAAAAAAAGCTTGTGAATGTTGCTAAATAAAAGAATCCAGAAAAAAAAAGGGGGGGGGGAAAGTAGTTTCATGAAGATGAAAGCCAAGATGCTGCATTGTGGAAAACAATATTCTTTACTAACCAACAACATTCTTTATTAAGAAATGTTGAATCAGCATGTTATCTCAATGGCAGCTTCTCCCATTTCAGGAAAGAATTCAAAAAGTACTACCGACGTCCATTCTGCATTTTATGAGTTAGAATAAACTACGCAACACATTAGTATTTTGTAATTAAAGCAGCTTACATTTCCATTATAAGCAGCTCTGAATATAAACACTAACCAGTGGTCCAAGGAGGAGACCGAAAACCAAAAACATGCCTCCTTGGCATGCTGTGGGGCATCATTTTTTTCCAGAAGGCAGAGAACAGCAATTTGAGGAAGAGGAATCCCAGACAGTTGAGTGGCTTCCTCCTGGGTCGCTCTTGGCCTAGCAGCTGTGTGACTGGTGCTGTCACCGACTTAGTGACTACTGACTGAGGAAAGGTAGCTCCTTTCAGCTCCAGCCATCACTATGTCTCTTCTGAGTGCCAACTGGCTGCGGTAGCAGAAGATGCTGCCTTCTAGAGCACTAAAAGGTGCTCTGGGTGGACCTGCTTTGGCAGGGGGGTGGGACTAGATGACCTTCAGAGGTCCCTTCCAACCCCATATCATTCTGTGATTCTGTGATTTCTCCCTGATTTCAGAAGTGGTGACCTCCATGTCTTTCCACTTCTGTCTTAACCAAGCTCTCCTTGGCAAGCAGAGAGGGAGAAGTTCAATGGCTGAATGCACAAGGGTGAAAGGATTCCTGCACACAGATCTGCCCAGCCTACCTGGATCATTCCACAGAATTTAACAGCTAAAATAAAATTAAATAGTTAAAAAAAACATAGTTTGTTGGTGGTTTGTTTTTTTGTTTTTTTTTTTACCTATGTGTCGCCTTGTCATTTCCACTGTAGCATTTCTGTTTACGTTGGAAAGCAGACCTAAACAAAATCGTTCTGAATTTGATGGATCTGTGAAGCCATCTACGGTCAGCGAAGGCTGTGATGCATGGAAGGTTTCTCCCACTCTTTGATTCAATTCATAATATGCTATCGAACACCAAAATGCAGGTTCTGAGTAAGTAACTGGTTGCAAGTCTAAAAAAAAAATAATAAAAAAAAGACAGAATTTGAGACTCAAGAGAAATCTATCTGCCCTGACACCCTGACAGTCTCCTCAAACTACTCAACTTCTTATTTTGCTTACTCTCATTTTTATCTACCCCAGTAACTAGAATGGAATTCAATATTCCACACAAGGGAAGGACTGGAAGAAGAGAGGGTGATCTAATGTGACCACAGCTCATGTAATTCACTGCTTGCATTTTGCTCAGTAAAACGATTAAGCTGATGTTGCTGTGGGTGCCAGACGCCTGAGACCATCCTGTTGCCTTTCTAAAATTCAGAAACATTTTGTCAAGGTTAAAGAACAGACTAAACTACCAAACACTGAACCACACAAAGGAATAAAATAATAATAATATGATGATGATGTTCCCTTTTATTACACTGTATCTTTTATTGTCTCTTTATCTCAAAGTAGTTCTAAGCTCCTTTTACCCTCTGCTTTTAGAGCTCAGTATCTTTGTGTATCTTCAGCTTTTCCTGTACTGCTTCCCCTTTTTTACCTACTCTAGTTACTTACTCAGCGTTCTGAAGAGCATTTTCCTGTCACATCCTGTCACTGTTCCTCAAACAAACCCCAGGGAATCTGATCTTCCTGAGGCATTTATAAAGACACACTGATCAAAGCAGGTGGGCAACTTGTGTGGGAGCAACAATTGTGTTGTGGTCACAGGTGACAGAGCAGATGAGGAATAGAACACACATACAAGGGAGACAGCAAGTCTGGGCAGCACTACAGATAGGTTGAAGTCCTTCAAACTATTTATTTTTAAAATGCCATTCCTGCACACACAACCCTATCATTCTTTCTCTTTGCTAGATGTTCAACAGTTACACAAATAGAGTAGTTATTATTAAGTGGTAGAGGAGCCATAGGACAAGGGGGAACGGACTTAAACTGAAAGAGGGAAGATTTAGATGAGGTCTCAGGAAGAAATTCTTTGGTGTGAGAGTGGTGAGAGCCTGGTCCAGGTTGCCCAGAGAAGCTTTGGCTGCCCCATCCCTGGATGGGTTCAAGGCCAGGTTGGAAGGGGCTTTGAGCAACTGGGTCTGGTGGGAGGTGTCCCTGCCCAGGGCAGAGGGTTGGAACTTGATGGGCTTTAAGGTCCCTTCCAACCCAAACCCTTCTATGAAGTTATTAACTCAGCCCTATTATGTTTATCATCATGAAGCCAACCCAATAGTCTCCTCCTAATAGAGCTTTCATTTTCTTAAAAGTACATTTTCATTTTTAATGTAATTATATATATATAAAGAAGAGTCATTGCATACACCAAAACAATTAAAAGTATTTCCAGCTTACCCAGGCTATGATTAACTGGGGAGAGAGTACTAGGAGACAGCTCTGCTGGGGATCCTGTTGAAGCAATACAGATTGTTTTATAGCAAACAATTCTCGTTATTTCAGATGGGTAGGTACAGCCATTATCTAGATACAGTTTTACATTAAAATCTTTTGGAAGAAGAAACCTCAAAAATCCTACAACCAGTTTTCCTGCATGTTACATGTTTATTCTGAATTAAGATTGCATTCAGTTTTCCAGACTCCTGGGAGCCTATCCCTCCTCGTAAAGACTCCATTAACACCTTAGTGTTGTGTTTGGCAGAGCTCTCACTTCATGCACACTCTGTGAACATAACTTTATTTAGGCACTTCTCCAGTGAGAAGGAAGTGACTTCTTCCCAAATTCAGTGGAAAAAAAGCTAAGAAAAAGTAGATGAGATAATCCAGATATTACCTCCCCATTCTCAAAGGAGCAGGTTTATCTCTAGAAAGAACAAGCTAGATTTCCTCATTTGAGGAAATTATTCTTTCCTGGAAAGAGGAACCAAAAAACTCAGAAAACATGAACTCTCCAGCATAATTTGTGCACTACTAGGGCAAAAGAGAGAGGTTTTGCACAGAAACGTTCCTACAGTGACTGCTGATGTTAGGCTTTGTTAATTAAGGCACCAATTGTCACATAGCAGGTAAAATATTTAAGTTCTTACAGAAACTAGTGCAGTTGATTCCAATTAACTGAAAAAGGTTGCTAACGTTAGCTAACTAAACACACTCGAAAGTCTGCCAGCACATAGCAGGGAGTTCTTATCCAGCATATTAATTGTGCTTTGTCCAAGTCTGAGGCCAACCAGATTATCTAAAAACTTCTTCATACAAAGGCACAAATGCTTGACGATTCTACTACTCTTTCAATAGAGCCTTCCCTGCAAAATTAATTTGAAACATGCCAAAAGTGATAATGATGTCAGAGTTAAGAGACAGGTTCTCAAAACGCAGCATTTCTGCAACTTGTTGAGGCCAACACACATTTTGCTTCAATGATTCTGTTTCCAGTAGGTAAAGTCAGAGGTAAGCTGAAACCAGTCAACTATTAAAAATCTGTAAGCTTTTTGATAAAGGCTTAATTAGACCTGCTTGCTTTTGATAGAACACAGATGAAGTGTACTTATCAGAATGTTTTAAAAGCATTACTCTAGCAAAAAATTGTTTTGTTCACAAAAGACTGGAAGGGATATTTTAAACAGAAACACCAGGCTGTACAGAGGGCTCCTGCAATCATCGTTCAGGCTGAACTGATGCCACGGTGCAGAGGGATCAAGTCTCATCATCCCAAGTCTAGGAAGCAGTGGAAAAAAAAAATAAATGTTACCTGTATCCATGCTTTGGTTCAACTGCTGGTCACTTGTTTCTCCATCTTCACTAATATAACCCGGAGGTGGTGTTTCTGTCAAAGAAAAAAAAAAAGGAAACAAAAAAGAAAAAAATATATAAAATCCGCCTATTGGTTCAAGGACTGGTAAATCTGTAAAATTTAACATTTGGGGGCCTTGTCCTCCAGTCTTCAAGAGTTCTATATGATACATGAATATTGAACTGGAATTTCATTTTGCTGTATCTTTTTCCTTCCAGTAGGACTTCAAAGGCATTACCTGTCTTACTGTCTATAGTTAATGTATCATCTCTTGTAGACATCGGTCGATCACTCAAATATGTGATCCCCTTTCCCCTTATATAATTAACAGCTAATCCTTGTTTGTTCCATTTAACACGAGATACTTTCACTACAATTTTGCAATCGTGATCAACAGCTTTCACATTTAGTAGAATTACAAATGAAAAAAACCATCTGGTGACTTAAAAAAAAAAAAAGTCAGCTGTCTTTATGGAGTGTAACATCAGACCAGATACCCTCCCACGCCTTACAGAAGTTGCTAGATTTAAAGGTTATTTTTCAGTTCAGTCCCCAGATCCAATACCCAACAGTTGATTTCACTCATTAATGATAACTATATTATTTAACTAGTTACACTGCACAAGCTCTATTATCATTATTACCTCCATGCTCTATTAAAACAATCACCTATTCTTTTAACTAGTTTTCTTTAAAGATGGGAGTTTCACAGACCACAGTAAACTCAGTAACAAGTTTCAAGCATTCTGATACTAAAAACCGTGCCTAATTCTACAGAAATATCTTCAAAACCCAGGAGAATATGGTTGTTCTTTTCCTCCATTCAAAATGTGCTTTGTAACCCCGATAATGAGTTAACCAACTGCCTTTCAGGAAATAATTTTCTTTGAACCAAGCAAATGCCTTTTCCTATATATTAAAGGCAAAACCTGGATTTCTTTAGTGAAAGTGTTTGAAGCTAACTATCTCTACAATCACCTTGGAATTTTCTCCGAAACATCTGAGAGATTAGATGTATTTAATTACATTATTACCAAACACCAGAAATTTAAAGATAAAGCATTTTATTTAAAGATAAAGTGTTTTGCTTAAGAATTAAAATCAAATTATATCAAATGCCATGTCTGAGATTTACAGCGATATAGTAATATCAGAGGAAACTGGCGTCAGTTGATTAAATAAAAATAAAGCAAAAAGAATTATATCTGTGGTTCCTTCTGTAAAACTACTGTGCTAAATGAAGACATGACAAAATTCAAGTCAGAATTTAGCAGGGGCGTTAAGGCAAATCTTTACTTGCAAAGTAGAGATGACAAAAATCAGATTTATTTTGAACATTTTTTATAGAATTAATTGTCATAAAGTGGACCCCACCCATCTCTAAATCATTTGTTACAGCTAAACCACAGTAAAAGGTCAATAACGATTTCCAATCCAACACACACCTCCCATTTCCAGTTGCTAATCTGGGCTCCTTGGCACAGATTATTTTCCATATCTAGTCTCTGTCTGAACAGAGAAGATTTCCTCTACCTAGTACTATTAATACTGATTTAGGGTCAGAGGTTGAGCACCAGCACAGCTGGAAATCAATGCTCAAAATTCTTAGCAGAGCTTGAACACTGCCAGAAGTTTGGACAATGCAGCTCAGAGCATGGGTAACCTGAAAGGGAATGTACAGCTCCAAAGGCCATCCTGCACCTTCACAGATGCCTTCTTCCACCATGAGTTTTGGGCCACTCATGACAGGAAAGACAGAGGTGCTGGAGCGGGCACCACAGAGAAGGGCAACGGAGCTGGTGAGGGGTCTGGAGCACAAGTCTTGTGAGGAGCAGCTCAGGGAGCTGGGGGTGTTCAGCCTGGAGAAAAGGAGGCTGAGGGGAGACCTTCTTGCTCTCTCCAACTCCCTGAAAGGAGGGGGTAGCAAGGGGGGGGTCTTCTCCCAAGTAACCATGGATAGGACAAATGAAATGGCCTGAAGTTGTGCCAGGGGAGGTTTAGGACAGACACTAGGAAAATTTTTTCACTGGAAGAGTTATTAAGAATTGGAATGGGCTGCCCATGGAAGTGGTGGAGTCACCATCCCTGGAGGTATGTAAAAGCCAGGTAGACGTGGTGCTAAGGGACATGGATTATTGGTGGGTTTTGTCAGTGTTAGTCTGATGGTTGGACTTGGTAATCTAGAAGGTCCCTTCCAACCTGGACAATTCTATGATTTCCAGCTGTAGGTGAAAACAACCTCTCTATAGACCAAGACACCATTTGGGTGCAAAACCACCATGGTTGTTAGTCTGGTTTACCACTAAGTAGGCTCTCAAGACTTATCAGAACCTCGCTAAGCATTCAAGATTAAGTTAGCAAGGTCAAAATAAAGTGAGATGCCAGATACAAAGACAACAGGAGGGTGTCGGTGACAAAGAGAAGGAGGCAAGGTGTGGTTTAGCTGTATAAACATTTGAGTATCACGTGAACACCCATGATCACCTTGAAAAAACTTCCTCCAAATAACTACTTAAGAGTAACTTCATTCAGCTCATTTCCATAGCACTGGATTTTCAAATGCTGGCTTTTCCAGCAAGTTGTTTGCAAATGCTATGAGAAGACTGAGACTACTATCAGATTGAGTCAAAAAAGTATACAGAAGAAAGCAACACCAGCTACTACCACTTTAAATTGCCCTTTAAAGATCTGCTGTCCCAAGGTGGCAACAAATGTGGCACAAATTAAACAGGTGAGATGAAATTCATTGAAGTTTTTTGGGTGCCATTTCAGTTTTTGGATATATTTAAAGAAAACACAAGCAACATCCTGTTTAAGACATGTAGATACAATTCATACACCACTTGTATTTGAATTTCACACCAGTCATTTTACTCTGCAAGAGAATCCAGATTTGAATTTTCAGCTTGTTTGTAACATAGTTACATTAAACGTTTATGTAAAAAAAAAAAAAACAAAAAACCCACTTCAGCTTTGCTTGGTTTTATACTCCAGGCAACTTCCTGAAGAGATAGGAAACAGGAAGTTGGGGCAGGAAATGAAGGTCATGGATTTTATGCTTCAATAAGGGTACAGGCTTTCGGGTGCACTGTAGCAGGTTAGTCTTGGTATTTGTTTTCTTTAGGTTGGGGAAGAGGCAAAGACGAAGAGGAGGAATTCTTCAAGAGTTCAATATTGTTTGGTTGTTCTTTCATTAAGACAAATCTGTATCCACAGGAGTAACAATATGCAAGGCAGACCCTGATCGACTTTGAACTACAGATCAAAATATTTTTAAGTCTGTTTAAGTTTTGCAACTTTGAGTTCTCTTCACATACTCTACATGATGAGATTGAGAAGCAGTTTACTCCCCAACCACAAATAAACAGCATTTGGCAACACCTGTATGTTGGTAAAACAGGTTTAAAGCATATGGTGAAGGTCTACTCTGCACCCATTAGCATTTTGAATCTTAAATAAGCTATTAAAATCAAGTAAGCTATTGTGAAACCACAGCAATGTGGTTTCACACAGGATAGCACTCTGCAAACAACAGCGTTCAGGTATTTCCACTGGAATTAATACATGACATCAACTAGATATCATTTATTGGTGCATCTTGTAATTAATTTGGTCACTTAGCAGGATGAAATTACCATCTTTGTTTCTGTGGCATAATGCTAAGTGTACTGTTTACAGGGGGAGTCAGGAAAATACCTGGTATGTAATTGCTCTGTGGTTCAATTCCAGCTGGAAAGTTAGTGTTTTCAGGAATGGAATGGGTATAGTCATCAAGAGGTGGAAGCTCCGTTAGAATCTCAGTGTGCCGTGGCACTAGTACAGGAGGCAAGACTGGAAAAACAAAATACAAAGCATTAGTAAAATCCTCAAAAGACACAGCTCTGCAATCTAAAAGGAAAAAAAAAATTAAATCTAAACCCTCTAACAATTTCTTAGTATGTTTTGAAATTTTCTGACTCTTCAGTACTGCAACTGAACTGCTATTTACCAGAGGAATCAGATTCCTGAGGTATGTCTCGAGTAAGACTATTCCACATTAGCAAAGCTAAGTCTTCTCTGTTCTCCTTTTCAGCCTGGACTGTTTAGTTTCCAGTCACCAGGAAACTGCTAGCAGTACTGGGCTTGTTTATCCAGGGTATTCAATAAATTTGTAAAGATTTTTCAGTATCTTTACTATTAAAAACTTCAAGGGCATGGTATTCTCAAAAACTATACTTAAGAATCTTGTCAAGAGAGAGCATCATCTTTCTCTATTTTTCATTTAAAACATTACACTGAACAAGTACGTACAGATGCTGCTATATAAAGCCAGAAGGAGTCTTCCTACCTGGTGTCTCCACTCTCTGGTAGTGGTAAGGGTTTACACATACTTCATCCTTTTTAAGATTAAAAGCGTATTCACAGTTTTCAATTGCTTTAAGTTCATGGTGACTGTGGAGATCTGGCCAGCGCCACAAACGACAGTAAATAACATGTGGTAATCCTTTACGGTGAGATACCTGCAGGCGGCCATCGAGAGATCTATACAGGAAAGACGTGGAGAAGTATTTACAGACTGCATACTGTCTCACCATCACTCAAGCAACAGCGTACACACACGGGAGGGGTAGTTTATTTATTCTCACAATTCAGTGGACCGACATTGTTAGTAACATTTATACTCTTGTTAAAAGGCTTCAAATGTCATAAAAAAAAAAATGAGGGTATCAAGCAGCGTCTTAACTTAGTTTTGAGCGGCTCAAATTATTGCCAGTGAATTTAGAGTTCGTTAAAAGCCACTTTACCTCCAACCAAGTATTTAGCATGATTGCTTCATATACATTTTTTCAAATACAGAAGACAGTTGTTAAAAAAAACCAAACCAAAACAAAAAGGAATAAATAAAAATAATCACACTTAACAGTCCCTTCCGCTGCTAAACCTCAAGGCTTTACTGTGGCATGGATGCTTTATGGCTTTAAAGCATAAGAATTCCCACAGGACTGCAAATAAGCCTATAAGCAGTCAGCTGCCTGAGTGATCCACATGGCAGTGTAATGGTAATGCAAAAAAAAGCATGAATTCACATCTTGTAAGGGCCGTACAGTTTATCTTATTGCCTTCCTCTGCCCCGCTACCGGCTGAAACCGTTTTGCTAGTTTTAAGACAAGACTGCATATGCTTACACAAATGCAGATGTTTATGATTGTTATGGGATGGGAGACAAACCTCAATACACAAATCAAGTAATGGGACATGAAAAAAAATAGAGAACCTGTTTAGAATTTGCCCACTGTTAACTACTGAAGAATTTACAAACAATTCTTTAGTAGCTCATATCTGAGCCACTTAGCAAGATTTAACGGAAAGCTTGTAGCATACAAAGCAGTTTAAACACTTTGTAAGATTAAGTCTAAAGAATTAAGTATCCCAACTTTGTTAATATAAACACCAAATCACATTAGAGCTTGCATTTAACAAGTCTTCCCATTCTTTCAGAGACACTGGCATGAAAAAAGGAATATTCCAGAATTAGAGTTTCATTGGTCAAAACATCAGCTGAGAACACTCGGATTTCTACACTGGCAAGCAAATATTTTAAAATGCTGTACCATGAGAGGCCTAGGAAGCATTTTAGTCTATTTTTACAACTAAAGCATCCCATTACAGACCCTCCAAAGCCAATCCCTCCCACAAGACTTCTATGATGCGAGAGAGGGCAGAATATTCACCTGGTTTGTTCAGAGAAGCTGTAAAGGGCTGTTGTATCCCACTGATCTATCGTGTTTGGTGTACTCAGTCCCCAAATTTCAGAGCAAGTGCTGTGCATAAATTGAAAACAAAAACAAAAAATTGATATGAATATGGAACATGGTTATTCAAAACACCATGATGTCAAACATGGAAAAATGTACAGAATACTTCCTTTCACATAGAAGATAGAGCATTGTTAAACTTGCAACTAAATTGACGTCTCATGCTATATTTTCTATATGAAGGAGGCTATCAAAATGGAACACGTGATTTAAGGTAAATGATAATGTTTTTAAAAGGTGAACAAATTATCTGGTTTTAACTAGTCAATACAGCTGTAATGTTCCTTAAAACAGGCAAAACTTCCTCAGCCTAGCTCTTAACAAAATTCAATTTTAAAAAGGTAGTTTCTGGGTTGGGTTTTTTGTTTTTGTTTGTTTTTAACCATAAACTGCCCTAAGACTTCAAACAAAGGCCATGTGTATCTGAAACTCAACATCACAATCTACCTTTCAGGTACCACCACTTCAGCATTAAACTCATTTTCCATGTACATAATAATTTGCTGCTTTTCCTAAATCAAGTAAAATTCAGACTCCAAAGAAAAGCACATTGCAGCTGATGCTTCTCACTGTTTTCTGTACTCTTGTTAATTAAAAAACTAATTATTCTTTTCCACTGTATACAAAACACAGAATGTTAAACACAGTTTGACAGTGCAGTATTTTAAGACTTAGCTATAGAATAACAAAACTTTAATTGCTAAATCAAGCAGAAGGAAAGAAGCGGCAACTAATTCTTTACCAAACTGGGTCTATGACAAGATCACAGTATTTCAGAAAAAAAGGAACCTCCAGTGGCAGACACAAACTAAAAGCAGTGGCAGATTTAAGTAAGGCAAGAAAACAGCATGGACTTGTGAACGGTCAGCACAGTTTCAGAAGCATAAATCAAGCTCTATCACAGACTTGCCCTGTCACCACCGAAAATGGACAGTGTATTTCACATAAGTAACACACAACCAGACTTTACACCTCAGAAATGAAGATAATACGGCTGATGAGCAACTTACAGTTCCATTCCCTAATTACAAAGCCTGAGGCTTGGCTGCTCCATTACCTTTAAAGTTAATAGCCTCTGAAAAGTTGCAACATAAAGAAAAGAAATCCAAGTTCACCAAACTCCTGGTTTTAAATATAGGCTTTGCTATTTAAATTTAAGCTCCCAAGCTTAGCTGATACACTCACAAGTTTAGATTGAGTGTTCAAGCGAAGGAAAGCAAAGCGGGTATTTTTATTTCTCTCCTCTACACAGATAAAAGATATTCGTGTTACAAAACTAAGAGCAGACAGTATAGCACTAGATTCAAAATCACTTCCAGGCCGGACAACCATCTATATTTCACGGTGACTTTAATAGAATATAAGTGTGGGCTACTGGCAAAGGGAAGGCCCCTTCTTGCCTATCCCACACACCCCATTTCTAATGACATCCCAGGGAGGCTGAAACGTCCATGCAACTGAGCACCAACCCAAATCAATGAATTAGTTATCTGATCGATAGAGCCAGTGGCTGAAAATTAATGTTTTGAGAGTTGCTTTTCAGCCAGAGCAGTTGTTCGACTCACTGTGGAGCTACCTGAGCACTACAAAGGAGGACTGCGAGTGCAATTTCTGGCAGCAGCCTACATTTATTGCCAATACAAATGTTACATAAAATATAGCCTTTGACAATTTGCTGATTACGGACACAAGTAAGATTTTGTCCTAGATGACTTTTTGTCTAGGAGAGAGCAGCAGCACCACACATGAAGGCCCCTTCTCTGACATACCCAGCTCTTCAAAAGAGCCAACTATCCTGAACATCTGAATCACAGAACGGTTTGGGTTGGAAGGGACCTTAAAGATCATCTAGTTCCAACCCCACTGCCGTGGGCAGGGACACCTCCCACTAGGCCAAGTTGCTCCAAGCCCCATCCAGCCTGGCCTTTCCATTCACTCATCCATTTACATCCATCTGGGACACACGCAGCACCACAGCTCTCCAGGAACAGAGTGGGGCAGAGTAGGAATACTGTCCATCAGTAGAGCCTGCAACATCTCTTTTTCATATTCCGAAGATGCCTCCAGGATGGTGGCTTGCCAGAAGCTATGTAAGGACTAAAATAGTTGCCCTGAAGACACACAGGCAGCCTTGTGGGACACCAGGGAGCTTCCCTGTACTGTGTCCTTAAATATACACCGTTTCTGCTGTAAGACAGATGATTACGCGCATTAAAGTAGAAGAACAATCAGCAGACACAAAGCCTGCTGCATATTAATTGACAGAGTCAGCTCTGACAGCTTAGTACCTTTGAGCAGCAGATCTTTTATACAAAGCAGTGCTCCAAAGCTGATGCTGTCACATGGATTACACGTTCCCAAAATTGTGGGGTGTGTCACTGGTATAAGCAAGACAGACCACGTGTTCGCTTCACAAGACTTAAGACGACACACGTTAAAGTAAAATTTCATAGCCCTTGACAAAATTCAATGAACAGGAACGGTATTTTATATCCCTAACCGCTTCTCTCCATAAATATTCAAACCAGCAAAGCTAACAGCGTGTTCCATAACCTGCGGAAGGACAAACAGTATCCTGAAGTGTCTGTATGACTGAACCACAGCTTGCAATGAAACTCAGGGCACGATGGAAGAAAAGCAGAGTAGGAGGTACAGAAAAGGCAGGAAAAAACTGCTTCAATATTCAGCAGCTTACATGATACACTGTCTTCCAGCATGGATGTCTGCTCAGAGTTAGGATCATTATGATTGTTTTACTGGCTCATCTACATGAGGACTATACTCCCATTCCAATAATCCACCATCAAACACAGGAGAGCCTGCGGGAAATCATCCTGTACGATCAATAAAGTCAGCCCAACACAGCTTTTACTGTTCACTAGAAGAACCATCTAAGGAAATAAAGTGGTCTCCTTGCTCTCCTGGTCATAAAGAAGACCCACTGCCTAAAAGATGTAAGGCCAGTTCCCCGCCGCCCACTTCACCCAGACAGCAAACCGGGGCTCTTAATATTCACACGCACGCACAGCACGTCAGAATGAAATTCCTCACAACCATAAAAAGCATAATTCATACACAGCATTTCCCTGAAAGCCCACAGTATGTTCATTCATATGCAAGGAATAGCCTGACAGAGGGCAGACACGTCTACTCCACCAGTGGTAGTGGCTGGAAAGAAGGTGACTGCATTTTGGAAGGTACTAAAACCATCTAAAAGGGAGACAAGAGGCACAGACTTCTTAGTAGCGCAGGATTACTGCCCCAAAATAAATAGGATTCTCTCCTAAACCTACCTTTCTGAAGCATCCTAAACCCCTTGACATGTAAAGAGTCCTTCTATGCCTTAGTCCATGAAGAATTTGGAAGAATCAAGGACTAACATCTGTACTCATAAGTCCTGCCTGGAAACATTCCCAGGCCCTGGAACACGATCATGTATGCTAGAAAGCAGCTAGGACATTCCCCAGCACTGGGCCGTGCCAATTAGCGTTCTCCCACACAATTCCCAGGTTTGGGAGTCAGCAAACCACTGTGGACCACTCATGCTGGGCAGTTCGGATACAGCCACCTTGCCCTGGTAACTAAAAGCATAGACAAGGCAGTCCCGAGCCAGTTGGCCACAGTGCCTGGGAACATTCCCAGGCATGTTTAATTTATTAGGAAGGAAATAGCCAAGAAATATCAGTATTTCACCTTTAGAAAGCAGACTGCCCTCAAACCGAAGCCTAGAAGCACAATTTAGGCTTCATGTTTTACCAAACAGGGCTTTTTGGTGTTGTACTCATTGCACACCGCAGCCCTGGTCATTATCATCATTGTTTCCAAAATACAATTTGGCTCCTCCATCCAAGCTGTACTTAAATCTTTCCTGTGTAGACAGCACGTAAATATACTCCAAAATACAAGCTCAAAGCTAATATACTTCCTCCCACCAGCGCAGACACTTTCATTCCAAGGATCATTTTCATTGCTGTTCTCAAAACAATTTGTAACTTGACAGAAACGAGGTCAACTACACAAAAGCTAATATTTTTATCTTTTGAATGCTAGTTTACGTTAGCAAATCTCTGTTCTCTGGCCTCTAGCACTTCCAGAGCAAGCTCACTCGCGTATCAGGATCGCTGCTTTAGCAGATTCCACAAAATAAGAGAATTTATTCTAAGGGACTTCAGGGATTTAAAGCATCACATGGCCTCAGCTTCCCAGTTGTTTTGAAGTTCTAATAAAGGGAATTTTATATTTTTAAGGAATAACAACTAGTCTTTTCAGGGATTTTTCAGGGAAAAGTCAAAGTCTTGCAGATATCTGGTTAAGCTGCTACATGTTAAACCTGGGACAACTCAGTCTTGCAACTCCTATCTCAGGACTGACCAGAGCAGTGATGTGGTGAAGAAAGGGTGAGACAAGATATTACTGGGTGGAATTCAAGCTATCTCCATCGATGCCAAGGGTTGCAAGAGTTGGCGTTTCAACTTGTCTTTTCATATGCTTATAAGGAGCTGCAATCTCAGATGACATTGTACAATTCTGGCAAGCAGAATCTTTAATGTGGCTATCAGCATGCAACAGCACACAGTATGCCTTCAGTTCTTCCATTTCATCATTTCCTTTAACAGGAAAATCTGAGTTCCAAAAAAACCCTACTCTGGGCAAGAAATTACCTAAACTGCAAAGAGCTGTAGCAATGCTTCACAGTTTTGAGACAAAGTGCCAAAATTGCCTTTCTTTAGTAAGACAGAAAATACTGACACACACAAGAAAAATGTGGATGCAGGAAAAACCTAAGTATCAAAAATAATCAAAAAGTATCTGTATTGCCTAGCCTGTATATCACTGACGATGTTCCCAGTCAACATTAACAGTGCAAACTATTTAAATGGAATAACAGTATCTGTGAGTTTACTACAGAAGTGGACTATCAAGTCCCTGTTCAAATACAGGTAAATTATTGATATACCATGAAGACTGAACATGGTTAAATGTGGGTTGCGCCACACAAAAGTGAGCAATATGACTGCTTCCTTTAATATATTATATGCTTACTGGAGTATTAAAAGCCTTTACAAAAATCCATAACAACCAGATATAAACTACCTGGGATGAAACAGTCAGAATGTGACTAGAGTCACATTCAAGAGTCCAAAAATACAGATGGACATAATATCAACTGGAACACGCTGCCTGAAAATAGATTCTTGTGTTTGCAGTATGATTAGGTGGCAAAGGATGCTGACGCATCTGGGTGAAAAAAGGAACAGGACAAGCTGGAACAGGGTAAGATGACCATTGACAACCAGCATATTAATGTTAGTCTGTGACGGCAGGACCTCATCTTAGTGAATATAGAAAGCTGTTTGCATCATGGCTTACAGTTGCAGTAATTCACAGAATCACAGGATATTCATGGTTGGAAGGGGCCTTTTAAATCATGGAGTCCAAACAAACAAACAAAAAAAACCAACCAAAAAAAAACCCAACCAAACACCACACAATAGTTGGAGATGCAACCCTGCAAAACAACCCCAGAGTCTCCTCACCAATGTCCAAATGCCACCTAATCAAGCCACATGAGGTTGGTACTTAATCTAGGCTGCTTAATTAGGTTCAGTTTCTCAGCACAGCTATAAGCCAGATGTACTGATCTACAGATCCAAGCAAGTGTGCGCAAGTACTGCCCAAATAGTCATGACCAAGAAAGACATTGAGGGGCTGGAGTGTATCCAGAGAAGGGCAAGGGAGCTGGTGAGGGGTCTGTAGCACAAGTCTGGTAAGCAGCGGCCGAGGGACCTGGCCTTGTTCAGCTCTGAGGCCAACTTACAAAGTGTTCACATTCAGTGTTTGGCCTGGTAGCTGAAGCAACTGAACAAGAAACTGGAGAAATGGAGGCTGAGGGGAGACCTCCTCGCTCTCTGCAACTCCCTGAAAGGAGGGAATAGAGGTGGTGGTGATGGGGGGGGGCAGGGAGGGGGAGGTGGTCTCTTCTAAGTAACAAGCAATAGGAAAAGAGAAATGGCCTGAAGTTGTGCCATGGGAGGTTTAGGGTGGATATTAGGAAAAATTTTTACACTAATAGGAAGCATTAGACCAGGCTGCCCAGGGAAGTGATGGAATCACCATCCCTGGAGGTATTTAAAAGAGTTAGATGTTCTGCTTAGTGATACGATTTAGTGCTGTTTTTTGTCAGTGTTGGACTCTAATCTGGAAGGTCCATTCCAGCTCAGGCAATTCTATGACTCTACAGAAGTGGTAGGTCTTGTCAATAATACTCAGTTTTATAGAGATGCTGTTTTATTTGAGGCTATAGCTGAAAGAACCTGAAGTGAGCAGAGTTTTAAACAGTACTCTGTGTGCACCAGAACTATTACACACATGCTTAGGCTGGTGTCTTGTGCATTACAGGCTCCTCCTATTCCATTTATTACCAGTTTTTAGAGAGAAAGAAAGAGCAAAGCAGCTATCTTGCTCACTAAAACTATTTACAATATTGGCAATACTGCATACTCCAGGTACTTTTTATACTAAGTTAAATGCTTGCAACAAGTACAACGTCAGATGAAAGTAGGCAGAACCACTTCAAAGATATTTACATACAAAGTACCAGAAACTCTATGGAGAAGTTTTTAAATACTGTCATAATTAATGCATAAATACAATTCCACTTTCTTCTTCAAAGTCTCTCAAAGAAGGGGAACAGCTCCGAAGGAGCTAAAAGGCACAGAGTTCAGCTGACAGCCTCCTCTTTACCTGAAGTGGTAGCACTAGAAAGACAACAAATAAAACCTGAAATGCAAATCCTGTCACACAATCAAAGCCCATATTATACAAGAATCATTACAGAATTGTCTTGGACACTGAACTTGCTTATTTGTGAAGTGTTACACTGAACCCTTAACATTTCTCCTGAATCTTCTGTATCTTTCAGAATCCACAGCCACTAACAAGTTTGTTCAAAGCAGTCTTCTCCATTTGGTTTTCTCCTGCATCTTATCACAAGCTTTTCGTTCAAGCACTTTTCCACTCAAAACCTAAACAAGAAAAATGCAACAACAGAAAAGATCAGACTTTCACTTGCAACAGAGAAGTTACTTAGCTCAGGCAGACAAACACTTCTGGACCACCTTCCACAACTTACTACTTTGACAGTGTAAAATGTAGTTTCACCAGCCTAAGAGTCTCAACTACTGAAATGGATGTTGCCCATGGTTTCCTTTTCCCATGCTGGGGGTGGCAGGGAAAAGATTATTTGCCCTCTGCTTACCTAGAAAACATTAAAGAAATCTAAAATAACAACGCAAATGTTAAGTTACTTCCATGAGATGGCTTCCCCTATTCCTCTTTGAATTTTACATCATTTTGCATCCCTGCAGAACTGACCAATCTTTGTATCTCCATCATCCCGTATTACAGCAACAAAATGTCATCAACTCACTTAAATGTACATAATTGGCAGGACTCAAAGCTGCAGGAGTTCATTCCTGTTTGTGAGTGATGTGAAGGAACACAGAGATCCTGATCTCATTTTCTTGCAACAAAACATCTAAAGATTCAGTAATTCAGTTTGAAATACTGATTACTTTTTTTCTTCTAGGCACCTGGCTAGAGGAATGAGCTAATATCTTGACCAGTGCCAAATGCACAAGCATGAATTCTTAAAAAATAATTTATACAGATCAGAGTGGCACTAATCCCTCAGAGGAGCTGGATGAGATTCTTCCATGGAGACCATTCCATGATAGACACTGGGGTAGAAAAGCAGAGCCCTGGGAAAGTTCTGTTAAAGGGCAGTATTAGCAATCAGAGTAAATGGATATTTACACAATATTAAGTACAGATGGGCAGTTAAGTTTGCTAACAGATTCTCCCACCCTTCAAAGGAGAAAGAGAACAGCCTAGGAAAAGGACTGTCTAAGTCATGCCTAAGAGAGCCCTGGACTCCAGAAAAGAAAGCTCTTAGAGAACTGAAAGCACAGGTTTCTCTTTTGGTACAGACTCAACAAAAAACAGTAAAAGTGGCAACCGGGACATTAAACTCCCACAATTATGAGTGCTTCCCCAGGTGTTGCCAACCACTTATATTAACTTTTAAGCAATTGGTCTATGTCTACATTAAAAAAGCTTGGTTTTCCACCTCCCCCATAATCCAAAAGCAGACCTTTACTTTTCTTCTTCAAGCATATACAACACAGTAAAAATTACTTGCTCAAAACAGTAACCGTACTTTCTCTCCCTGCCTCCCTTATCCCCACACACACATTCAGGCCACACTACCTCCAAGAAAGAAATGTTTATGTACACACATATTTCATGGAATATAAACCAGGAACCACTACACAACTTCTCATGATCAGAACCCTTTTACGAGTAAAGTTTACATAGAATTTTATACAGTACATTCAGAATCATTACATCAAATATTAAATGAAGGATCTGAGCTGAAGAAAATTACTTAAGTAACCTTCCTTATAAATGGATGTATGCTAAAGATTTACACATCAAAATAGCCAGAAAAGCAGGAGGCACAGCATACAATTAACCTCCCTAACACTGTGGGAAAAGAAAAAAAAAAAAAAGTCATTGAACAACTCCCATCGACTTCAGCTTATACTTTAAGGATGTCCACAGGGGACACAAAAGTAGAACGTGAGGTACAAAAGACACTGTTATAGCCTAACATCTGAGATGCCCATTGCTCATATCAGGGCCGGTATCTGGTTTCTTCCAGTTTTGCAGCATGCCAGGCCAACAAGTCATCTTGATGAACAGAATATGCTTCTGTTGCCTTTTCTAAAGGCACACTTCTTCCTGGTCACGCGTGCAACATGTCTACAAAGGCAAAAATACAGATATAAGGCAGGTCTCTTTAAAGCACTTCATCCTCCTTCCCTTCTCCCAAACCCTGACGTGCCAGCCCAGCTCTGTCAGACAATATCAAGCAGCCAACAACCAAATGTTACCTTTATTTTTCTCTTGATGCAAGGAGATGCCAGAAGGATAGCACCTCAAAGTTCAAGAGCAATTTTTCCAGGATGCCATGGAAACCAAGTAAAATATTTATTTGTTTTCCAGTTGTCCATATGGTCTGTTCAGCTGCAGATCCTATCAAGGAGCCTTTACTCTCTGTTTAAAGTCAGGTGGAGAGCAGCCTGCAAACTTGTAAGCTTCTAAATGGCAAGGTCAAGCAGTGCAGAGATGGTGTTCATAACTGAGAAATAAAAGGCATGAAATACAGCTTGGCCTTACTTAAGAATCACAGGGGTTGGAAGGGACCTCTGGAGATCTTCTAGTCCAACCCCCTACCAGAGCAGGGTCATCCAGAGCAGGTTGGACGAGAACACATCCAGACAGGTTTCCAATATCTCCAGAGAAGGAGACTCCACACCCTCTCTGGGCCGCCTCTTCCAGGGCTCTGCCACCCTCAAAGGACCGTTTCTCCTCATGTTGAGATGGAATTTCCCGTGTTCCAGTTTGTGCCTGTTGCCCCTTTTCCTGTCACTGGGCACCTCTGAGAAGAGTCTGGCCCCATCCTCTTGCCATCCACCCTTTAGATATTGCTCAGCATTGATGAGGTCCCCTCTCAGTCTTCTCTTCTCCAGGCTGAACAGCCCCAGGCCTCTCGAGCACCTCTCTGCTGAGGAAAGGCTAAGCCCCTTCATCATCTTTGTAGCCTCTGCTGGACTCTCTCCAGTAGTTCCCCGTCCTTCTTGCTCTGGGGGGCCCAGAACTGGACACAGTACTCCAGCTGTGGCCTCACCAGGTCCGAGTAGAGGGGGAGGATGACCTCCCTTGACCAGCTGGCCATGCTCTTTTAATGCACCCCAGAGTCAGCAGGGTCCAGGCCACGTGTCTTATGCTAAACAGACTGAAGACAAGGAGCATGCCAAAGTAGCTTGGAAACCACAAGCTTTTGCTGAGAAACTTGCCCTAAAGTTCCTCACCCTCAACATAACACCACAGCTTTGAGAATCTCACAAACTCTGAAGCAATCTTAATGGAGATAAGATGAACCACGACATGGATTTACTCCCCTCAATCACATGATCAGAAAAAAGCCATCAAACTGAGTGACTTCTAGACACTTTGCATCTAGTGGGGGTGACAAGTGTTCAACAGCATTGAGAATGGCAGTTTCTCAGAGACTAACCAGGCAAAGGGAAAACCACAAAAAAAACCCCAACAAATGGAAAAAAAAAAAAAGGAAGAGTACTGCAGACCCACAAGCTCAGAGGATGTGGGTGTTCGTACTTTAACGTGGCATTCTTGAAATGATAACTGGAATTCCTGCACTGATCACATTTGTTACACTATCCAATAAAGGTTTTTTGATCACTGTATTATCTTGCAGTATCTCACAGAACCTTCAGAAATGTAAGTACAGTGCTTCAATGGGGATAGAAATCTGCAAATTTGAAATTCCCACAGCTGAAAGTACCTGTTCATTACACGTCTGAGTGATGTTAAAGATAAGTTATCTGTATTTCATCTAGGAGCATCACATATGAAAGTGTCTTTGGACTTTTTGACAAAAGCTTTCCAGAGAACACAAGAACACCACCTCCAGAATTAAATAAAGAATCAAAGCTCTATTATTGGCGTAAAGGAAGCATAACCAGGAACACACACTCCAAAACCCATCAATTTAGGGAAAGAATCAGAGCTCTGGGCTGTTAGGGAGACTTTGTACCACATCATCTAGCAGGCAGCTATGAAGGAAGTATGTTCAGCAACTCAATCTAGCTGAGAAATCACCCTCTGTCCTCCACTCTCATTACACCATGCATATCAAAAAGAGTTGATGAAGCAATTCCTTTCTAATATTTAAATTACCACTTAAATGCTCCAACTAAAAGCATGACCAGCATGGTCTTCCAGATCAGGACCAACGTCAAGCTGTTAAAATACCTTACTTAAAAGTTACGTAAGGAATGAACAAACTAATAGATTCATCTCTATTTCCCTTCGCACCGCATGTGGTTACTTTTTCTTTTTCCTGGTTTGTATTAGTAAGCAATATCATGCCGTGGGTTAAGATGACACCCGATGCAGTTTCACAGATACACATTCTGTATCATCCTTAAAAGACCTAAACAGAATCAGAAATATCAAAGGATAAACTATCTTCATAGGAAGGCATACCCATCACAACACGGGCTGACCTATCCACAACAAATTGCCATCTTCTGTTAACAAACCAATCTCATAGAAGATCATGGTTTCAAAAAAGACATCAACATTTCAGGCCTAGCACCAGACAGACATTTAAAAAAACCCGACCTTTATCTCAAGTTCTGTAACCACTGTTAGTCACAGTAGATGAGGTGAAAGCTCTTCCCCATAATCTAACAGGTACAGCTACCAAGGGCTAAGTCAAATTATTTTTCTCAAGTAGTCTGTCATCCTCCAAGTGGGTGAGCAGCGGATGCTATCACGAGTGGGCTGGTTTGCAGCTGATGGACAGCTGAAAAAAAGATGTGACATTTTGATTAACCTTCTCAAACTAGTGGGTATTTGGGGTAGTGAGGGGGAGGGATTAGCTCTGCAAGACATTCATCTCATCCACGTTCCCTGAAAAATATCTTCGCAAAAAGATTACTCTTAGAACAACAGTTACTGGATCTTTTAATACCTCATTTCAAACTCAAGCTGCCTCTGGGCAGCTTCCCCTATGAACCATGTACTTATCTCAAGAAACCCAGGAAGACAGAAGAAATCAGAATATATAATGTGAAGAGCTCATTGAAGGGAAGCCACTACACCCAGAATGATCCCCGTTGCAGCCCAAGCCATGTATAACTAGCAGAAAACTGGTGAAACGGAGAATACAATTAATCTATGTGCAAACAAGAGACTACCTATAAAAATGAGGGATATGAAAATTCAAAGAAATATCAAGTACTTGATACCTAAGGCATACAGTGTTTCCTATAAGGTATTTCAAATGAAGTTAAGGTTTGAGCCACAGAGGAGGTCTCCCCAAGGAAGAGAGCTGAATGGTACCTGTGCTGTGACTGTGACATCATTTTGATAAATATCCAAATATAAAAATTAAGTCAGAAAATGACATTGCCATCACAGCAATGACCACATTTTATGAGAAACACTAAAGAAAATTCATAGCTAGCAAGGAAACTATAGAAAAGCTTGAAGAATTTCAGTATTCAGATAGAAAAACTTTTTTTTTTTAGAGGCAGTATTTCATTTTTAAAATGAACTTAGCATGTGTCCTGAGATATTGTATTGCCCTATGTCCTTAGAGGCAAAATCAAGAAAGCAATTTAATAGCCGAGATGCGTAATTACAGGCCTGTGCTCTTCTCAGGCCCAGAACTGGATACAGGACCCCATTTACATACCACTGACAGAAAAGTCTGAGTATGCAGAGTACACCCTTAGGACAAGAATCACAATCTATTTCCCAAGCTTTGCCGCCCAGACCTAGACAGAAAGTAAGTGTTAAGATCACAGAGAAGTCCTGCAGTCTTCAGGATCTTGCTCATGACCCACACCCAGAACACACATCTGGAAATGATGCCCATAAGTGCTCTTGCCTCACATGCAATTGCTTAATAATTAAAGCACTTTCCCAGGACACCCAACAGTTCCTTTTCCTCACTCCACCTAACACCACCAATCCACCCCCATATGCCCTCTGCTGAAGAGGCAGTTGCCCTGCTCTCTCTCCATCCAATTGCAGCCTAAAAGATGAGTTTCAGAAGCTTGAGGAACTCCTCTCCTCTTCCTTCCAGTGTCCCTGGTTGGCCTCTTCTCCTGAGTGAATGACAGGACCAGAGAAAATGGTGTGAAGTTGCGGCAGAGGAGCTTTATATTAGATATTAGGAAGAATTATTTTACTGAGAGAGTGGTCAGGCACTGGAACAGCCTGCCCAGGGAGGTGGTGGAGTCACCATGTAGACATGGCTCTTCAGGGCACGCTCTAGTGCCCAAGATTATTGGTTTGTGGGTGGGTGTGATGTGGTGGGGGTTTTTTGGGGGTTGTTTTTTTTTTTTTTTGTGGTTGGACTCTATCTCAGAGGTCACTTCCAACCATGATGATTCTGTGATTCGGTGATTAGAATCAGAGAACAGTTTTGGTTGGAAGGGATCTTAAAGACCATCCAGTTCCAAATCCCTGCCCTGGGCAGGGACACCTCCCACCAGACCAGGTTGCTCCAAGCCCCATCCAACCTGGCCTTGAACCCCTCCAGGGATGAGGCAGCCACAGCTTCTCTGGGCAACCTGGGCCAGGCTCTCACCACCCTCACACCAAAGAAGTTCTTCCCCAGATCTCATGTCAGTCTCCCCTCGTTCAGTTTAAGAAAATTTAGCATTCAAGTAAACAGTTATGTGGCTTCTTGCTGCCAGAACTACTTAAATCCTTCTCGGAATGTCTGTGGTTATTGGCCAAAACGTTGAAAGGTTTCCCCATGACGAATATACATGCTGATATGGAGTTCCAGTAAAGGTGTCTTCCTATCATCAAACAGATTTTTACAGCATTTTTAAAATGGCTCCACCAATGCAGCTTGAGACAGACACTTCTGTTTTCCAATGATATTATCTAATTGAGACACATACAGGAAAGCAAAACACTGATTTTCCGTTACTAACAGTGCTTAGACAAAGCACTGGTCTGCAAGACACATACATGGGACATAACTGGGGAGATTGAGATGAGATCTGGGGAAGAACTTCTTTGGTGTGAGGGTGGTGAGAGCCTGGCCCAGGTTGCCCAGAG
>JAOTQQ010000019.1:3234387-3259030 GCA_026546715.1 Gallinago undulata | reverse complement strand
GCAACCTGGTCTGGTGGGAGGTGTCCCTGCCCAGGGCAGGGGGTTGGAACTGGATGGTCTTGAAGGTCCCTTCCAACCCAAACCATTCTATAATATGCAGAACAGTAGACACTCAAAATTTAGATACGAGGGAACTAAATAGGTATTTTCCTATTAGCTTTGCAGAATTTATCAGGGCAGACACACTTGAATTAGTCCTTAACCTTATATTCAAGTTGCCCCACCACAATAGAAGGGGAGATTTATTACAAAAAGATGTAGAGATCTATTAATAAGCTTCGGTGATAGGCAGCTGTGCTGTTGTGGGCGTACACAAACACAGCTAGGTTCAGGTGTTTCTGGAAATTACAGTCAGGAGTCTGTGAAATTAACATTTGAGTTACTTTCTAAAGAAAAAAAAAAAAAAAGACTTTTCAACCAAACACCTGAGAGTCAAACACCATTTCAAACACAACTTTCCATGCCACAAAGCTGAACGATTCCACACTCTGTGCTCAAAATTTCAAAACTACAGCTTGAGTTAAAATGTAGTGTCAACAGAGGACTTGACTTGAAGCCTCCTACAGAACTACAAGGAAGTGAAGACCAGTTCTGGTATGCAACTCATCAATCAACTAAACAATAACTTTGAAATTCTGCATTTAAGCAAAACACAGTTTGCTTCATTTGCATCAGGCTTTTTCTCTATCAACACCTAGGAAAAGAGCACCTGAAGAAACGGTCAGTTTATCTAAAATTACAGGTAAAAACTAAATTAAAACTTTCAATTAAAGCTTGCTTGTACGTTTCTGAATTAAAAAAGCCACAATTTGGGGGGGGTCTTTTCTAAACAAACGCTGAAGTCAGATTACTGGTTGCAGCACTCAGCCAAGGGGATTTCCCCAATCTCATTGTTCTTCTGCCAATTTTGAAGCATATGCAGCGCGATGTGAACTTACTCCAGCTCCTTATTGTTCTCTGGTATCCTGCTGGCCTGCTCCAAACAATGCATCACGACAGAAGCCAACAAAAGCTGCTCGTGATGCGACTACGGCATTGGCTACAGTGAATTTTAGAAGTTTTCCACCAACCAGCACTGCAACCAAGTCAGAGTGAACAGAAGCAAGTAGTAAACAAGACATGGGATATTCCTTCTATGATATTAGCAGGTGTAGATTACAAGCAGGATTAAATCAGCAGGGAATCCATTAACTAGCTATTTGCATCAAAAGGTGCAGCAGTAAAAGAACCGCAGTATGTTGTTTACCCTATAAATTCTTCCCAGACTAAGAGCCAGAGCTCCACAATTAGGAAGTTTTTTCCTGGAGAATTGCTCTGGTTGTCATTCACACTAGTAAAAACAGCAATTGGGTGATTTGTTGCAGTACCAAGAAAACTAAATTGGTTGATTCCTACAAACATAGAATATAATGAGGAGAGGAATCTTCACCACACTGATATCAAAGACAAGAATTACCACACGAAACTAGAGAATAATTTAGCATTGACTTGGGCTGACTAAAGCCCCCATTCCTTTATTGGAGAAAAATAAGTACTGTTTACGAGGTAATTTGGGGCTCAACATTGACCATAAAGCACAGTCAACATATTTTTGAGTGATCAACACATCTTCTTAATGGTAGCATGATAGAGATATTATTCTACCTAGTTAGAGTTTTGTACTGGGGTCCTCTGAGCAGGTAAGTCACTCAAGTAATCACATGTAGCTATTTTTCATTTGCTTAAAATTCAACAGCTCCAGCATTGCTTGTTAACCTGCCAAAGAATTAATGGTATATAAAAATAAAGGAAGTTCTAACATTTATTTTTGATTCTGACTCTTCCTGCTTCTTACTATTAAGGCAATCCTAATGAGAAGCAACAGTAACCTGAAGCTAAGGAATCTCCACAAATTCCAACTGTTCACCCCCAAATTTGCTTGCCATCTCACTGATACTCCATTGACAACCATGCCGTAAACTTACACCCTCTAACCAAATTATTCAGCTTATACCAGCGAGGTGAACAGGTGGCATAAATCATGCACCTTACAAATCAATTTCTAGACTGAAAAATGACAGCAAATTAAAAACTTAAAGGTTACCTTGGTAAAAGCAACATAGAATGCACGTCCCCCAACCCAGTTAGTATACAATATGGTCCCCAAAATGAAACAATTTTTCCTCCTGACTCAGAGCCAAGCTCCTTTGAACTACACAGCATTTTGCTATTGCCTAATTATCTTGCATATTTATATTTTCACATGTTGACCTACCTCAAATCACACACCAATACCTTCTGCTTGGCACACCAACTCTGTAACAGATTCTGTGTGTTAAGTCACGTGGCTTCCTGACTTGCACATGCTGAACACTTGCAGCCCTAAGTTTCTTTATTTAATACTGTAAGACTTCCTCCTTCAGGAGAACATCAATATTCTAATATGCTGCAACCTGAGTTATGTCCACTCTAAAGCTTAACCTTAGTTATGGCAATTCAGTCCTTGGCATCCACCACAGCTGTGCCACAAACCAACTTAATAATTATGGTTTAGTATTTCTAATAAAAACTCACTCGATTACACTTGAATACAGTCAATACTCTAATTTCAATTAACGCTGCATTAGAAGGCTTGAAAATTTAAGTTTTTGCTACAGCAAGGCCCTGACTGCTGGAATACACAGAGCTCCACTATTCTTCTGCACACAGAGGGCAGGAATAAGGTCTTGCTGTTAAGCGGCCATTCAAGTAAGAGTGCTGGTAGAAAGAAAATATGTTATTAGAAAAAAAACAAAACATTATCTTAGGCTCAAATTAATCCTGCATCCTACCCTACATACAAAATACAGCAATGCTATGAATCAAACAGGAGAAAGCAAGCAGAAGTTAACTTGAAGCTATAATTTTTAAGGTAGTTTTGTAACTAAAGGAAATCATAGAATAGTTTGGGTTGGAAGGCAACACTCCAACACTCCTTGCCAATGAAGAAGGAAACCTTCAATTACATCAGAAATGAATAAGAGTGTATTTCAAACAGATGAAGCTGGTGTCACCAACGCTGTCTTACTGATTGCTTACCTAAAGTTTAGAAATTAGGTTTTATAGGGACTTGAAGCCAAACTTGATGTGAATTTTTATTTCCCATTATATGTCCATGCAGCATCTATGGGTGTTCTGCAACCCAGAATTTAAGCATGTCGTTTTAAATATACATAATTAGGGCCAGCATCCTTCTGTCTACACCACCACCATACTGAATATCTGCAAACTAAGGTCCGGACCCATTTATTTTGGGGCAGGAGACGATGCTGGAAAACAAGGTACCAATTTCTGCCACTCCAGCTCTGAGAAAAACCCCTAGGGAAGTTAGTGCAATCTCTCAGAGCACTCTTGTTCTCTCTCTGCACAACACAGCACTACAGAACATGAACCACTTGAAAGCGGTCATGGTAAATCAGAGAAAGGAACTCTCAACACAGATTAAAAGACACTAAAAGTGATAGAAAAAACACCCCCAAAGTCAGCTGCTCTGAACTCACCACTTTCTGCACAACGGAACGCTTATCTTGCAGGATCATCCTTTCACATTTTATGTTCAGGTGGACTCCGCTCACCTGCAAGCAGCTGCCTGACACTGGGACTGCACAACATCATTTACTACAAGGAAGCCAGGAAGCCACACAGCAAGCTGCTGCAGGAGTACATACACAGGGGGGGCCACTCTGAGATGAAGAGACACCACACACAGAAGAAAGCCACCGCAAAGCACTCCAACATCCAGCCCTCGCTGCCCTGCGGAGGCCAGAGCACGGTGCCACAAATTCAGAAAGCACCAAGAACTTCCTTTAGTCTTTCACAGAGAATGTAGAGACAACGTTCGAATCCCACCAAAATTATGGGGCTGAGAAGAGCAAGGGGAATTTGATCCTCCTGCTACACCCTTCCAGTGAACGCATCCAAAAATCTTCACAGCACCAGCTATCACAAGGAGGATCGGTGGATTTTGAAACTAATCTTGGCCAACACTCTGCAAAATCTCAGCCATCTCTTGCCAGGAAAGATCTCCTTGGCTGTGTTCGTAAGTGTTATTTTTATTGAAATTCCAACAAGAGAGGAGCAGAGGGGCTCTGCTTCATCTTCAGTAATCCTGTCATAAGGAAAAGGAGTCATCTTACCCACAAACAATTTACAAGCACACTTTTCCATTAATCTCAGCAATAAAAACAGTGCTTTGGAGTATTCTGATGTACTGTCTTAAATATCTAAACTTATTTTCAAAAGCTTAAGATGTTCGGCTACAGCCTTCAAACATTTATAGAACCAATTTACATCTAACTGAATGCATCCAGACTGAAATACAGCGTATGATCTGAGGACTTTCTCTATATGTAGCAGTTCTCAACTTGTGAGCTATGATTAAGAATCCATGCCAATCCCCAACTTATATAGTGAATTATCCCAACTCTGCTACAAACTCACAGACAGCACCAAGCTCTGTTTCTGCGAAAACAGACTTCACCTCTGCCTGGATGTTATTTTAGGATCTAGAATCATAAAATCATAGAATCATAGAATCTTCTAGGTTGGAAGGGACCTTCAAGATCATCTTGTCCAACCATCAACCTTAACTCTGACAAAAATAGACACCCACACAACAAACAAAATGCAACACCATCAACTAAACCATGTCTCCCAGCATCATGTCTACCTGTCTTTTGAACATCTCCAGGGATGGTGTCTCAACCACCTCCCTGGGCATCCCATTCCAATATCTGATAACCCTTTCAGTGAAAAAATTTTTCCTAATATCCAGCCTGAACCTCCCCCGAAATAACTTGAGGCTGTTTCCTCTAGACCTGTCGCCTGTGACTTGGGAGAAGAGACTGATCCCCACCTCTCTACACCCTCCTTTCAGGGAGTTGGAGAGAGTGAGAAGGTCTCCCCCCAGCCTCCTTTTCTCTAGGCTGAATAACCCTAGTTCCCTCAGCTTCTCCTCATAAGACTTGTGCTCCAGACCCCTCACCAGCTCCATTGCCCTTCTCTGGACCCACTCCAGCACCTCAATGTCCTTCTTGTGGTAGGGGGCCCAAAACTGGATACAGCCCTCAAGGTGGGGTCTCACCAGTGCCGACTACAGAGGGACTATCACCTCCCGAGTCCTACTCACCACACTGTTCCTGATAGAGGCCAGGATGACGTTGGCCTTCTTGGCCACCTGGGCACACTGCTGGGTCATGTTCAGCTGACAGTTGACCAACACCCCCAGGTTCTTTTCTGCCACACAGCCCCAGCCACTCTGCCCCACTCAGCCTGAAGCGCTGCCTGGGATTGTTGTGACCCAAGGGCAGGACCCGGCACTTGGCCTTATTGAACCTCATCCCGTTGGTCTTGGCCCATCGATCCAGCCTGTCCAGATCTCTCTGCAAATCCAAAAACCTGTCACAGATCTCTCTGTGCCAATCCAACTGCCTGCTGTTGTCCTCTGAGCTACCTCGTTCATGGCTTAACAGCAGATGTTGGGAACTCTCCTAAACCAGTTTCCTTCCCCCTGCAGCGTAATTGTTGAAATCACCCACCTCCTATGGCTTTAACCTGAGAAGGAACAGAGGAATTTCTCTATTGCTCTCCTCTGAAGTAACCTATTTTGGGGAAAGATCTTAAAGCTTGAAAACAATCTATTCTAGAAGCCACATTAGCTTGACAACTCTGCTCTAGGGGTGATCAAAAGCATCCCTAAAACTAGGTTACTGCGTGCAGCTACGCGATCACTTTCCTGACAAATAATCCCAAAGAATTAAAAAAAACATGCTAACATAGCATAGGTTATACTCAAGAAAAACTGTGCCCTTTGCACCTAAAGTAGAAATTACTTTTTACTCAGTTATGGCAAGAAAAAGCACCAAGATGTCATCACTTTAAAAGATTTGTTCCCTCTCAAGCAGCAGTTTCAAGCCAGTTGTCCCATCTTTAAACAGGTCTTTGCCTAGTTTGATTATCCTGTTAACTTACAGGGCAAGCAAGCAAAGTAGTAACACTAGCATAATAGAGAAATTAATAGTTTCTTTACAGAATTTTAGCCATGTCAAACGGTCTCGCCTTCATGTGTTTTATGAACTTTCACTGATTCTGCAGTGTAAAATATGTGAATCCGTACAGAATACATGGGAAATAAAACAGAATTAAGATGTGTTGGACTTAATTCCTGTACACTGTAAGAACATAAAAGAAGATAAAGCAAGCGTCAACAGCATTAGTCACTTTAAGATCAAGGGCAGCCTTAACATCAAACTCCTGGATACATGGAGTTTTGCTTCACAAAAAACACCCAAAGCCTTCAGTCAATAAATGCTACTACATTTTTACACTCTTACAGGAAAAAAAAATATTAAAAAGGTATTCTGAATGTAATGCTTAAGCTTCACCACTACACTATTTCCTCAGGAAAACGAGGGCGTGATTAGTTCTGTGACAGCAGTTTAAAGAGTTACCAACCTTCAGTATTGGCTGATGTGAAAGATATGCAACAGGTATGGCTTCAAAATACTATTTCTTCATAAAAAGCTCAAAAAAATGCCAGTTGGTCAGTAAGAAACTCCTAATTTCAATGTCAATCAACCACTTCACTTAGAGTTGTCTCCTTTGCATTCTTAACACTCCCACAACCTTCCACAGTCCCCAAAGCATGGAACCCATTGTAGTGCTTCTGCTTTGCCTCTGGATGGTAAAAAAAAAAATACACAGAATTCATCTCATACTTGAAGCACAAGGCAGGTGCTTCAGAAGTCTAATTGTTGACTGTAAATTCCACAAGTCAGCTAAATTCTTCAAAAAACAATGGCAGGATTTGAGCCCCTCTCACTATGTCTCTCGCTTAAGTCAGAATTGGGACAGTGCTGAAAACAAAGCAGAAATAAGCTTCTGAAAAACAGAAAACACAGCACAGGGATGCTATGCTCATGTTAAGCAAGAAAGGTAGAGGGCACAGATAAGACTACATTTGACACACGTATTGAACTCTTTAGCAAGAAAAACCTATTTTTCAATGGGTTCAAGCATTAAGTACCATTCTATACACAGTATCAAAAGCAAGTTTATGTAATAACTGTAATCCAACCACTACTATTAGCGTCACCAAAAATTTTATCTGTTCAAGAAGAAAGTTTAAGTTATCAATCAGGAAGTTATCTGACGCTGCATCAAACCGTTCTACAGAACTGAGATGAGTACACAAACATCTGGAAAGAGAAAACAGAGGTATACAGTTACAGATGCATCTTTAAGTTGCCCCCTTCATCACAACTACAAATAACCTTTGTCAGGGCACAGTACCCATTCACTATGCAAAGCTAAAACAAATGCAAACTAGAGATGCAGAGACATCTTCATCCTCTTGCATACAGAAAGAAATAGATGCACCTATACATTGAGTTAGGGGCTGACCTGCAGCTCTGCAGAGAGTGGCCTGTGAGTCATGGTGGACAACAAGTTCTCCAGGAGCCAGCAATCTGCCCTTGTGGCCAAGGTCAGTGTTCTCCCGGGGTGCATGAAAAAAGAGCATGGCCAGCAGATTGAGGGAGGTCACCCTTCCCACTCTACTCTGCCATGGGGAGGCCACAGCTGGAGCACTGAGTCCAGTTCTGGGACCCCCAGTTCAAAAAGGACAGGGAACTACTGGAGAGAGTCCAGCGGAGGCTACAAAGATGATCAAGAGACTGGAGCATCTGTCCGCTGAGGGAAGGGTGAGAGACCTGGGGCTGTTCAGCCTAGAAAAGAGAAGACTGAGAGGGGACCTCATCAATGCTGAGTAATATCTAAAGGGCATGTGGCAAGAGGATGGGGCCACTCTTCTCAGAGGTGCCCAGTGACAGGACAAGGGGCAACGGGCACAAACTGGAACATGGGAAATTCCACCTCAACATGAGGAGAAACGGTCCTTTGAGGGTGGCAGAGCCCTGGAAGAGGTGGCCCAGAGAGGGTGTGGAGTCTCCTTCTCTGGAGATACTGGAAACCTGTCTGGATGTGTTCCCGTCCAACCTGCTCTGGATGACCCTGCTCTGGTAGGGGGTCGGACTAGATGATCTCCAGAGGTCCCTTCCAACCCCTGCCAGTCTGTGATATGCCTCAATTTAGCACTGCATCGTGCAGACCGTGTCAGCAGTAGAACAAGGAAGATGCCAGCAAGGGGAATGGATATAGCAGTAGTCTGTGGGTTCAGCAACAGGCATAAAGCAAGATGGAATCTCCTGGGGAAGAATGAATGGTTTTTGACATGCAACAAATGAGCTGTACCTGGAGAACAATCCTTATAGGCAGGTCATTTCCCATACTACTCATCCTTCATGTAAGACCAGTCTCCATTACAGTTGTCACATCACCCAAGTGTTGGCACAGAATCAGAATTCAACATGGGATATAGACGTACCCAGTTACAGCCCAGGAAGGACACAGTTCTGCATTAGTTTTCAGATATGAATACTCTAGAGGAACAGAAGACATTAAAAAGAACTCTAAACTCAATGCTTCCCCTTCCCCTAGTTTTTTTTTTTTATTATTATTTTTAAAAATATAGGTGCTAAAACAGCCCAGGCCACCATTATCACAAGCCTGTCACGACTAAACTCTTACTAGTTGTACATTATCAGGCATTTTACAAAAGAAGCTGCATTTTGGTAAGTCTTATTTAAAAGCAAGAAGAAAGCATGAAGCATATCTGTATTTTTTTTTGAAGACAGAAAAACCACACAGCTGAGCACACCAAAATACTGGAACACTGAAACTAGTAATTTGTGTTTCCCTACTTTGGATTCCAATACTCTGTACTGTCACCACCGAAACGACTTTTTGCATAATGAAGGCAGACTATGAATATGCCGGTTGACTGTTCATGACATGGCATGGTTTGGTTTGTTGAAGTCTGGGATTTCAGCCATCACTGGTTAAAGTACTTATTTCAACAGAACAATCCATACTAATAAGAAAAAAAAAATTGCTCCATTAGAAGACAACTTGTATAAATGCATGCTCATGCTCTGTTTCTTCACTGACTACTTCTTGTGCTCCATTTGTGTCAGAACTGCAAGGGAGAGCATAAAGACAGGATCTCAAATTCTTTGTAATTCGTTCCATATTTTAGAAAAGTGAACTCACGGGGCAACATTTAGTTTCAGGATACACAGGGATTATGCGATTAGAATCCCACTGGCTTGCCGGGAGGCTTCAGCAAGATAACTGCAAATTACTTAGAGGGCTAGTGTCAAAAGGACCTCTGTACTTATTTAGCCTCTGCTCTAGATTACTGACCCACTTATGAAGAGCTAAGCATCCCTGCTGTGCAATGCCAACACCCACTCCATCTGTTTGCTTCTGCTTTCTTGGAACCTCTATCAGTCTGCGTAAGAAGTTGTGTTAGATACCACGCAAGCAGCTTTTGCATAGCACACACGAAATCAGCCTCATTCAGTACATATTCACCTTAACAAACACCACCGAAACAGGACAATCCTAATCGCAGCAGGATTATCAACGACAAAGTATATGCAGATTTGTGAGGAGGCAATTTAAGTCAATATTTGTCCAAGCTGCTCTCAGTTTTGAGAAAAGATTGTAGGTGTTTAGTTGCTTTGGGCTTCAGTGATGGAAAATTATACTAGAGTGAAGTACTGTAGCAAACTTTCTGGAAATCTCCAAGGGGACCAGAAATTTGTGAAATCACAACTGAAACTTCTGTTGAGGGAGTAATGCAACAGTTGCAAACACAAGCATCCCACAACACTTGTCAGTATCTACACTGATTTAAGGAGAATTTAAACCTGAAGATAGTTTAAAAAACCCCAACCACCACACAAAATGAAACACAAAACCCATCACCACGCAGAAGAACCTTTGGAGAGTTAGCCCAGCTGTCACATCAGAACTGCATCTCAGCAGCTTAGCACCTCAAACTTCCTGCTGACTAGGAAGAAAAAAATAGTTTCATATTCAGCACTTTATTATTTATCCCTGCTGATCTGCAGATCTTTAAGACATTCAGTAAAGCGGGTCTCAAGCAGCAGTTTCATTAACTTACTAAATCCAAGAACAAGAATCTCCAGAAGTCATTACAGTACTGAGTTGACATTTGTTCTTTCTTGGGAACGCAGACTACTGCTGTCAAAGTGAAATAATACCAACAATACAAAAGCCAACTATGAAACTCAAGAATTCTGTATAGCACTGCAGGCAACCCTGATATTATCTCACCCCTTAATAGCAAAGCCATTTCTTAATTTAATTTTAAACCTTGTATAATAGCCAATGCCACTTGAAGAGCTCTCCAGCTACCAGGTTACCCCTAAGGTAATAAAGAAAAGTAAAACCTTGGTCCAGTCCTTTTTACAGCTGACCAGAGGATGGATGAGAACAGCACATCAGTCTAGCAAGAACCACCATTCACAACATAGAGGCTGTACAGAGCCTCACAAAGCTTGTTTATTGTTTTAAAGAATTATTTACTATATCTACTTTAACACAAAAAGTCACACAAGCAGGAGGAAATACTCAAATACAGACAACTGGTAGACCCAGAAAAAAATGATAAACTGGCACACTGTATCTTCTAACCTTATCTTCAAAATTAAATTTAGACAACTATTCTTCTGAAGTAGCAGTATTTACCTCTGTAGGAGAGCTCTAAGAAGCCTAAGAGCTCTAAAAGTTAGATACGCATTTTTTATTAAGTGAATTTGTGTCTGAATATTTAGCTTCTGTCATATGAAACGCCTTCCAATTAAGCATTTTGTCTTTATCGTGGTGAAGACTTGCTAAACACATACAGTCATCTCATGTCAAGTCAAGAAATACTTATCCATACAGGTTCCAATATTAGTCTACTGAAATACACAAAGACAAAAAAAGCTCTAATATTTTATTTCTGATTGTTTACCATCTGGCTAAAGGAAGAAAGCAGAAAGGAAACCCAGACAATCTGGGGACTGCTCTAGGGAAGAAAATACAAGAAGAGGGCAGCATTAGAAACAAAACGTGAACAGAAAAGAGAGAACACAATTAAAATATTCATTCAGAGCATATTCATGCTTTTCCCAGAAAGATATGTCAAATCTTAAAGAGAACACTAAAAAAATTATAAGATAACGACACATTCGATATATGGAAATCATTACTGACACCAGTCAAATCTAGTTTGCGCTATGATTAATACAAAGCTTAAAAGTAGCTGGGATGAATGCACTAATACGGAAATTAAGGTCATGAACCAGATGCAATTTCTCTCCCTGAGAAGTTATTTTAAGTGCTGAGGGGCTAAACACCCAGAATATTCCTGTGCCACCAGATCCTCTAAGGTTTTCAAAGAAAAACACACCTGTGAAGTGATTTGACACATCTCACACAATGAGCCTACACAGGCACCTTAGTGAGAGCTCTGTACAATACAAATCGAGAACACACTGTATTTTATATACATATATATATACACACACTTACAAACATAACCCTTGCATCTCGCACAGCAGTTGCTATGAATTAAATTGAGAAAGTCAAAGGGGTAGAATGCAAGTTGTTCACCTAAACGTATATATGCATCAGGAGCGCAAGAGCAGTTCTACAAATACACCAAGTTATCAAATAAAAAGCACTTTCATTAACAAATAAGTACAGTAAAGAAATCAGTCTTCAGATAGCCTGCCTCCAAAGATAAAATCTCCCTTCAAAGGGGAGACTGGATCCAGCTTGCACAACTTAAATGAAACTACCTAATACAATTGAAAATAATTAGATGACTGAAGTGTTGACCAAGGAAAAACTAGTCTCTTTTTTTTAAAGCGGAAGTGTAGGTTCAAGTATGTCCCTCTAATTACAGACAGGGTTATTAAATAAAAGCATAAGGCAGTGCTACAAACTAAGAGCTGTGCTAGGCACCACCAGAACACATACAAATTGGAATCTATGTAGTAATGAAAACTGAAATGTAAAGCTATTATTAGCAATTGTGACTTAACAAAGCACGTGATTCAGTTGTAAGCAAGCACCATACAAAACCAAAATATGTTTAAAAGAATTTTTAAGGAATCAAAAGCATGCAACTGATTTTTTTAGTCATTTGTTCACAGGACAGCTTAAACATCCATTTAGTCATTTCTTACGTGGTAGCAACAACTTCAAACACAACAGCACTTACCTTGGTATCGTCACACATTTCGTATTGCAATTTTGAGTGGTAATTGCCTTTTCAAGCTCATCCAGCTGTCCTGTCTTCTTCAGCTTCTTGACCAAGCTTTTCACTGCTTTTTCACACCACTTTTCCTCCTGACCATTCTGCTCACCACCACCAGCCCCTCCAGAGCCACCAGCAGATTTTTTCCACCCCAGAAGTCTCTTCACAACTGGTGGAGTGAAGGGCAATATGGATGACATGACTTTCACCAGACAGAACACTCAGCAAGTAATAAATTAGAGATTCCCGTCTGAGCCCTAAAAACACAAACCGAAACAGACACATTAGCACTGAGGTTTCACATGAAATAAACACTTTGCTTTGGAACTTTCATTATCAAATATCATAGGACACTGCATCCCAAAACAATACACATAATAGTTCAGAAGTAGTCTCTGTTATGGTTAGGTCCTTTATCAGTAAAGTTAAATTTTACATTAATTTTTTTCTCCAGTCTTTCCTGGCTGAAGCCAACTCTAGAAAACACAGAAGTTAACACAAATCTTGCTTTGCACTAAAACCTGGCTGGTTTTAGTTGTTTATTAGAATTTTCCACAAGTGACTGACAAATTGCATACACATATATGCATGTTGTGCCCGTCTCCAAATTAATTTAGCAAGCAAAATTGTGTTTGGAATGTCATTTAGCCATTACAGCTTGACAGAACTCTTCCAACAGCCAGCTGTTTCACAAGCCTTTTCTTATTTTGTTTGTCATGTTTTAAATAACTATCAATTTTGTTCCACTGGGGACACAGATTTGAAATTTGCTCCTAAGTTTGGTAATAAGCTTGTTCCCATCTTTCTAGTTCAATGGCCTACACATAAGGAATCTTCTCAACTGGCAGTACTTAAAATCATGAAATCTTCCAATATTCATTAAAGGATATTTAAAATCTTAGTTTGCAGACACCTGCATAGAAACGTCCATTTTCGTTTTTGATAGCTTTTCATTCAGCATCAACTACTTGATCAGGATGTTTACATAAAATCAAAGATTAAAAGGGATGCTGAAATTTGGGCTATATTTAGCATTCACTGCAATTTGCACTTCAAATCATTTAAAAGATAAATGATAACCACTTAGGGGAAAAAAAAAAACAAACAACAAAAACAACCATACACCTTGGTTTTGCAGGTTCTATTAGTCTACTTTTAGGTATTAAAAAATAAGCCACAAATCAACGATGTTTTTTCCAGGCAGACAGCTGTTAGAAATTGCTTGAGGACATAATGGTCTTGCGGCTGAAGGTATGGTGCTGAAGTCAAAAACAACCTTATTTCCAGGCAGCAAATGGGTATTTGAGCTGCAAAAAGTTACCCTATTTCCAAGCTGTACAAGTCAGCTGAAAATACCTTGTTTTAGCTAAGGGCTAACACTACCTTCAGGCTACTCAATCTGAGCTTTCAGAGGCAGCTTACATGCCTCTCCATCCCATACAGGCGCACTTCTCATTCCTATCCAAAATATACCAACTTCATCTTACTGAAATTTCCCATCTGCAAAACAGCACAGTTGATTTGGGATACTTCAGGCCACACTAATTTATGCCTTGTCATGTCTTTCCAGTTTCAGCGAAGACCAACAAGTCAACAAATACTAAATTATATTCCACAGGTAACTTTAAATCATAGCTTTTCAATTTCCACAAAACAGAACATTCAGTAGGAATGACATTTCAGTTTCAACTAAATTATACCTCCATAAACCAGCATCTGAGAGCACCTAAAAATATGAAGCAAGAATTGTAGTTTTCTGGGGTGAAGGAGACAGAAGCTACAATTAACAATTAACTGGTAACTTTATGCAAGTGATTCAAAATGTTCTATGCTAAGTGAAAGAATCGCAGAATGGTTTGGGTTGGAAGGGACCTTCAAGATCATCGTGTTCCAAGCCCCTGCCCTGGGCAGGGACACCTCCCACCACACCAGGTTGCTCCAAGCCCCATCCAACCTGGCCCTGAACCCCTCCAGGGATGGGGCAGCCACAGCTTCTCTGGGCAACCTGGGCCAGGCTCTCACCACCCTCACACAAAAGAATTTCTTCCTAATATCCAATCTAAATCTAGTGTCTTACGTTTTAAGCCACTGCCCCTTGTCCTGACAGTGGAGGCCTTGGTAAAAAGTCAAAGCAGCCGTGTTCACACAAAGAACTTCCATTCTTTCAATAAGGTTACATTATTACAGAATTGTCCTCAGTATTTCAGACTACAGATTCTGCAAACTGCAAAAACATTGCACTGGAGACCTGCCTTCAGCAAACACAAGAAAAATATACTCAATATCCGACATTTTTCAAATTAAACACTGAATAGGACAGTCAGGCTAGAGCTTTATAGGGAGCCAAGCCAATGCAAGAGCTTCCTGTCACAGGAAGCCCAGGTCTCCTTCCTTTCTTTCCTGTGGCACCACCACCAATACCTTTCCACAAAGGCTCAACTAGGTAACTAAGTTAAAACCAATCAAGTTTGGGGTTTTTTTTTGCTGTTAGTTCTCTTTCAGGTTAACAAGTTGCACTGGCTCATACACAGTACTGTAAGTGCTTGAGCTGATATCAACATCCTGTAAAAGCACATAGCTGGGCATATATTCTAATTTAGATTACTTATTTTGGGAGTAAAACAGATTAGATGGAGCCCTTATGGAGTTCACCGAGTAGCTCCAGAGACAAAACAGGAGGCTTCCACGGCTACAGCTTCAAAAAGACCAAATCAAAGAAAATTTTGCTGCAAAGATCCTGTTTGAAACACTAGCAATTGTTGGTGTAATATCTGAACATTAAATTCAAAGTTGGCACATGTAGGCAACCAAGTACCAGCATCATTGCTGATCCACACACCAATTCTTCTCCTATTTATGAAGCCCACTGACACATAATATAAGCATTTCCTGTTTTTTAGCTTCAAATTTGACACCTTTCTATGCCCCAGAATACTCCTTTGTCAGCCTTACAAAACACACACTTCAGTAGGGTCTCATTTACCATCAAGGTAAATTGCCTATTCTTCCAGGCTCTCTAAACATTCTCAATGCCTTTATTTTTTTTTTTTTTTACAATACCTCTTGTAATGAGGTGTCCAATTTTGCATTATTATCTCCCTTAAAATATAATACTGATCTATATGTCATAGTCTGTATTCTCTGGTGGTTTTATTATTTTTTTTTTAAATGAAGATTTGCCTTTCTGCTTCAAATGCACATTGAGTGATTTAAGTCTTGCCACAGGAAACACTTTAGAAACCCCATTCATTACAGTTTTTCCTTATGTTTGAACTCTTACACTATTCTGGCATACTTGAGAGGCAAATAAATAAATAAATAAATAAATCTTTTCCCCTTTCCAAAAAAACTGTCACCTCAGACCTAACTAATTAGATACAGTATACTAGTTAGATGCCAGATACAGTACTTAATTTTTACCAGTTCCCTTACAGATGTTTGCCCATCCAGGTTCTGCAATACAAGTTGATTTTCTACCCCTGAGAAAATTAACTTTAAAAAGAAAAAAAAAATACAAAGGAACATGGTTAAAGAGCCCTTTATTAAAATGATTATTGCAGCTTAGCAGCTATTTAAAAACCCCCCACAACATATACCCTAGCTGCAGACTAAGACTCTGGGAGGCTTAAACTAACTTCTTCCTTCTAGCCATTGTTTTGCCATGTCAGGGATTTGCCAGAAGTATCAATAAGAATTTCACTAAATTCCAGTAGTGGCCCCGGATCTTTCAAAGGCTGAACAGAGAGAATGTGACACAAGTAGGACAGGACTTCATTCAGCTTAATACTTTAGCCAATAGCGAGGAATATTCAGAAGAGAATGTTTCAGCCAGTTTAATTTACACAAAAGTGACACCCTGCTCGCAGCCTAGAGGAGGCACTGGTTGAATTCTGTGCAATTTTGATAAATGCAAATTATGCAAGGAAAAAGCAATAAATAAATTAATAAGAAATACCCCTAACAACATACGCTACTCAAGGAAAGCACATGACCATGACTCTTTTATGCAGCCCATTCTCCTTGCAATCCTTCAGCATCTTAAACTGCTACAGAGGAAATTAAAGGCTACAACCCAAACTATTCCCTTTATCAGCCATTTATAGACCTGATGTCCACAAACTCATCTAATAACTTTTTGAACCTGCCTCCACAACCTCTTGTAGCAGACAGCACCAGAATATAACTGCCCACTGTCTCAAGAAGCAGTAAGCAGATCTCTTCTTATCAGAAAGTGGCCCTTGTTCTACCACTGCAAGCTTTGCTGAAGAACTGTCTGTACTCCTCTCATCCAAAAGCTTCATGATTCTGTACGTTTCAACCACATCCCTTCCCTATCAGCCTTTTGTCACAAAGAAAGTATCTGAACACAGCTCATACAGTTAGAGAAGCTCCTCCGGACAGATGCCAAGCTTTAAAGGAGCTTTACTACTTCAATTAAATTACAAGTACTTGAAGACATTGCACAAGAAGTGATCTAAAGACCCCAGGGAAAGCTTTATCAGTCATCTTTCTGGTCATATTATCCTAAAGCTCTCAACAATGTAATTAAAAGTACAAAACCAGAAATCCACACCTCATGAGGAATTTGTATGCAGAAGGCAGACAGCATTTGTCTATTGCTGAACACCTATTAAGAGTTCAAATAAAAATGAAGAGCCCTAATTTGCATTGTGTCCTAACTTTATCCACCTAGACAGCCTCAGACAGCATGTTTATACTGATGGGTTTAAGAGTCACTGTTGCAGCTCGATTTTCAGCAGCAAATGCCATGTCAACTCATCACCTGTAACTTTTGCCTTCAAACTGACACAGTAACCTTATCTTTGTTCCTAAAGAATCATCTTCTCATACACTGTCACTGTTGACAGTAGCCTCTTGCTGAAAGCATTCCCCTGGTCTTTTTCCTTGTACGCTTTATTTATCCGCAAAAACATATAAAAAGCTTTTTTCCCCAAACGCACTCAGAAAACTGTCTTTGCCAATGTTGCAAGAAACATTTCCACACCGCTAAAATGGCCACAGATTATATACATGCTAAATGTGTAACATCCCTTCTTCCTTGCAATACAGTTTTTGTGATCCGTGTTGCCTACAGCCAACCATCTCAAAAAACTGAATATTCATTTATGACCTTCGCTTTTATGGACCTTAAATGTGCTTTGCTATTGCTTATTCTTTGTGCTGCCTCTTCTTTGATCACTCTCTTCTACCAAGGCCCAAAAAATCAGTCCAAATCTGATCTTCACCTTTCCACCCCCCATTCCTGCTACAACACACCAGCATACTGGGACCCTGTGAGTAACTTGCAGGGAGATTTTCAAGACCCCTTTTCTGAGCCCAACTTCAGTTGAACTATTTAGCATCAAGGCAGCAGCAATATGCAGAGCAGAAAACTATCTTACCACTTTCCACATTCCCTGGAATGTGCCTTAAAACCGCAGCTTCGGATACCCAAGGAATACTCACTCTCTTGCTGGGAGAGGTACGAGTGTTTTCTTTAGATTCCTGGAACACAGGGAGCATGTGCCATTATTCCCAACAGATTAATACAGGAAAATTTACAAATTGCTTAACTTTGGTGGTATTTGTTTCATCTCTGCCCCTACAGTGTATCTCTGCCTCCTGATGCACACATGTTTCTATAGTTGGTCAAACAGTGTCATAGTTGGCAACTTCTAAAGTCCCAGTTTGAGTCATGTCTGCTATTATTCCATTCTACTGTGGTTCTCTGGAACAAGTATTAAATACTAAGCCCATGATCCCAGCAATAACTAAGCATAAAAGATGAAAAAAACCTTAAGGGCAGACTAAAATCTTCAAGGGAAATTTTCCTTTCCTGAGTGTCTGGAACATACTATAAACACACTCGTGCTACCAAAAATATCAAGTGATTTCTGGCTAATTATTCTAAAGCTTTATGCAACATATTTCATATCAGTCTGCCTATTCATCTTAAAATTGAAATAAAGAAATCTGATCTCTCCTGGTTTTACTAAAAGTATTCTGGTTTAGAGGAATTTCATTTGCAAGAGCTCATCTGGAACAAAGAGGACAGAAGTTAAGCTTCTGAGGAAAGAAGATCGAGGAAAATAATTTGTGGCATTTGAGAGACAGTCCAAGAAGTCATTTCCGCCCTATTTTAATTCCATTTTTGTCATTTTTTTTAAAAGGCAATTTTTTTTCATTAATCCTGGAATTTGGACAAGATTCTGTATCAATTTCACCAAGTGCACAACGTTTCGGATCTTTTAGAGGAGGAGGGAATATCCACCTTTTGCCTTCACATGATTCCCTGGGATATATTAGTGGCTTCAGAATAAAGTAACATTAATTGAAGCACAGCCTATTTAAGACAGTTATCAAGACCTTATGTTGGGCTAAACAATTTTGAGAGCTGAAGTTTAAGAAGGCACAGCTTATGCAGTAGTGCATATGTCTTCTATATTAATCCAAAGTCATTAAGACTTAGAGAAACAATAAAACAAGTATTTCATCTTGCACTGAGCAGAAGCAAAACAAAACTAATTTATGATCTGCTTCTGGATCCTTTAGGCTGCATTACTCCAAACAACAAGGAGACAGTTAGTTTATTGTAAGTGGAATCTGAGAAAGTTCTCCCCAGTGTTAATGAGCTCAACTCACAGGAAACCTGAATTGTGTATGAAGATGAAACTAAAATCAAAGCCAGTCTTTTCCCTTTCAGACAGACTACACTATAGTTAAAGCACTCTGTGGAACAGACAAAACAAGGTATTTCACTTCTATTGCACCCACAATCCCTCCAAAAACTACCTTTTGAGATTCCAGAAGGGCCAATTCTTTCTTCTTCCCCTACAAACGCATACTCTCAACACAGTTTTGTCATACTGGTGAAGCTCAAACCCTTCACCCTTCACCAGTAGAACACGAGAAACTGCAATGGTCCCCAGTTTCTTCTCTCCTCATATTCAGGTCAGAGTAGGCCGGTGACAAGTATTCCCCTACTAGTTTTGAGGTGTCTGGGAGGTTTTTGCTTTGGGGAAAGTGGGGGTGGAGAGCTGGGGGAAGGGGAAATCAGCCCTGCTGAGCAACGCCCTCAGATCCACCCCCCCAAGTTCAGCTTTCCAGCCAATTAGGCCAGCAGCGGGGAGTGGCTCTGAAGATCTCCCTCCCAAGGGGCTCCATCTGGCCCAGGGTTCCATCTGGCCAGTGTGCAGACCAAAAGCTCCAAGAAGTAAAGCCAAGGCCCCAGTGCAGCTTTGACACCAGCTGATGAAGTTCAAGGCAGGAGTAAAGAAAATTCTTCCTCTGGGTCAGCAGTAGAGTGAGGCTTTTGCAATGTGCCTATACACAGAATCAGTTAACACATTAATATTTATTACAGTCTAGTTTGCAATACATCTTGAAACTCTGCTTAATTGTATTATCTTTATATGGCTCATTGAAAACAGAATTACCCAACCTACTTTGAAAGTAGACTATTTTCCTCTCACTCATTTATGAAGTTTGATTATAAATCAAATAAGAAAACTCATGTTTCTCATCCACAGAACTAAAATAAGCACCATCATGATGCCATGAAAGCTTCAGAAGCTCAATGTTTCTTCTGTTACTAATGTCTACTGCAAGTTACAGACAAATGTAATAATGAAAAACTATAATGCTATTAGATAATTAGCACACTGTATTAACCCATGCATTCATAGTATACTAAAACTGCAAGCATCTGGAGACATGAGAAAGAAAATGTTAATTTTACTGACCTTGATTAAACTAATAGGACCAATGTATTTTACCAACTCTCCTAGAATTATGAAAGAGGAAAATTACCACAACTGCAGTTGGCCAATCCACCTGTCTCTGAAAAGCAGCAAACTTCTTCAGCATACTCTGTGTTATTAACAACCTCAAAGTACTTCTCCTTCAAGCCAAAAGGCCTTAATAGCCCTGCAAAAGCACAGAATAAGCACTCCAAACCACAGCAGTTTAAGTTCTTCTCACCTCATTTGTTTTGACTACAGTTTTCCAGGTGTAACAGGCAAGTGTTTCATTATTTTAAAAAATAAATACACCTCGACTGAATTTGACCAGAATATTCACAGAACTGATTACCAGGACCTGTTTCACTGTTTATCTGTATAGTTTACCGCTTTCTCCACGTTTTAAAAGCATAAATAGTTGCATTTAACAATTAGTCAATGCGAGTTCACTTTCCAAACAGGCCTAACACCAACGTTCTTCAAACAGGCCACCCCCTTGACAAGCAGAGTTCACTATGCATTCAGAGTGTCTTACGTTAAGCTCATGTTGCTCCAGCATAATTAAATCAAGCTCAAGCCCCAGACTGAACTGATAAAACACCCAGGAGCTGCTCTCTCAGTCTCTTCTTGGTCTTACTTCACACTATAGCTGTCAAACACATTTAATCATAATAAAATGTCATCTGGAATGAAGCCTTACAGTTTGTAACACAGTTTCTCTACTGGAAGTGGAGAGCAATGCTTAGGGGAGGTTTTCTGCAGTAGTCAGTTTCTTCTAGCCCAGAGAGTATTGAAAACAGGGCTGCCTGTACTCTCCACTCCATTACAAAAAAAAAAAAAAAAAAAAAAAAACACCAAATCCCATCGCATGACCTGCAGCAATTCAGTTTAACAAATCAACAATTACAAATATTTTGGCAAAGTAAGCTTAGGTATTGTTTGCCTCTCGGCACAGTTCACAACCAGTTTGTGGCTTTATGATAGAAGTCATTAAATCCAATCTGAAAAGCAGAATTTACAGCTCACTTAGCAAGTCAGGCCCATAAATGGATGCTTTCAATTACAGGGCATTTACATGCACAATCATTAAGGCACTGTTGAACATATTTGAAAACTCTAGAATACTTTTTATAATAATTAAAACTTTGCGTATAGTTCTTTATACAAACAAAAGTTAAGAATTCCCTTCGATCTTAAGCAGAGCTCAGATTCATTGTTATCCAGAATCTACTACAAAGCCTGTTCTCCCAGTACTTTTGTGGGAAAGGGATTAGAAAGATGAAAACAAGTTTTGTTTTTTAGAGTTGCTCTCAGTAGCAGAGATTTTTTTTTTGAACTCCAATAAACTCAATTATATCAACTGGTGCTCAACACTTCTGAAAGACCAAGTGGAACAGGAAGATGGAGGAGGACCCAGGAGGGCGTTTCATTTGGATATTCAGTGTGTAATTCAAACTGATTTGATTTTGTTTGCAAAACTAGCTTCTGGGTGGAGGAAAAGAAGAGATCAGCTAAGAGTCCCACCTTTTAAATTCATTTTTTCAATTTTGTTCTCCTTTTTATCATCAAACAGAACCTCAGGAAAGCTGACAAATTCTTCTCCAAGATTGTATTACATACACTCAGCTTCTTCCATAAAGAGAACTCGATCTTCAAATACTTCTGTTCGTATCAGTGACTGTCAGTGTAGCCTGAGTCTGACCCACGTAACTGCAGAACAATCATCAACTACCGGGTTACTCTAGTAAACAGTCCAATGTGCTGTTAAATATGTGCTCAGACTCATCTTGGAGTTAAGTTTAAACCATCTTAAGTGAGATCCTCCCCTTCCTCTTTTTAAAAGCATTTGTAACTAATGCTATCTTTCATCATGATAGTGCTAAACAAATGGGGGGAAGGGACTTCAAAAACCTCCCTTTTATTTATATTGTCATTCCTCTCTGCTTCACTAGAGTTTGTAAATGCTAAAGTTTTAAAGCTAAGCCTTGGAACACATACAAATAAATCTATTCATGCACCATGCAAGCTCCAATACTGCAATAAAGCACAGGAAAGTCTAAACAGCAACCTTATTCTGCCAATAGAAGGCCATAACAACAAGAGGGCTTTTTTTTTTTTTCCCCACACTGGAGAACAGAGCAAGGACTAATCAGTCTCTCACTAGAGAGTCCAGCCCCCACAGAAATAATGTCATGAATCAGTTTGGAAGTACAGCTCTCCAGGCTAAGAGAGGAACACTTAAGAACAGACAAACCTGCTGTTATGTGCGGTCTCCTAATAAGCTGTCATTATAAACTACTTGCTACAGATGGAATCTGACTCGTTTATGACCATGAACTGTGATAACATGAGCTCTACACACAATATACACAAGTTACAGCTTTCAGTAGCAGCATTTTTAGAAACATTTGTTTGTTAGACCCTGTAAGCCAAACTTTTCCTTAATGCTATCCACTTCTTTGTAAAGTATTTGAAAAGAGCACAACACACATGAGTTGTTTGAGTTTTTTTAGTCAAAAACTGTGATGGACAACCAAAAAGACATGAGGCTAGGCTGCAGTCTGAATCCTAGCTGTTCGATTCAGCAGCTCTCCAAGATTATCACAAGGGCTCTTCAATTATCCACCTTTTTTCCCTTGTTTCCCCAGAGTGAAGACTAAAAGACCATACTGTGTCACACTTTTCCTCTTCCCCTCCACTCCCCACAAAAAAAAAAAAATACAAATAGGAACTCTACAACTCTGCAGTAACACCAGCTATTTGCATTTATCGCAACACAACTTCTCCTATGTGCTTATCTAGGTAGATGAAACACTTAACAGATTGTATCTGTTTACATCTTCCAGTGCATAGACAGCTACAGCATTAAAACAAATGATGTGAAGAAAGACACTAATCTCACATGTACATTTCTCATGCTGGCAGTGTGTATCTCACATCCATGGCTCTAAATGAGGAAAGGAATAGAAAAAAAAAGCAACACTGGCAGAAGTGAAGTCTGCAAACCTAAACACTTCACATAATGGTTTGGGTTGAAAGGAACTTTAAAGACCATCTTGTTCCAAGCCCCTGCCCTGGACAGGGACACCACCCACCAGACCAGGCTGCTCAAAGCCCCATCCAACCTGGCCTTCAACACCTCCAGGGATAGGAAACTCCTTTGCAACTTGCTCCTAACTTTCTCCACCACCCTGGCACGGAGTTTTGCACACCTGATCTCTGCAAGAAAAAAAGACCAGGCAGAGAAAAGGAAGAGGGGGGGTGGGGGGGGGGGGAAGAGGGCGAGGAAGGAGAGGCCGAACTTTATTCACCCCCCCCCGCACCCCCCACCTCAGACACACACAGGGAGGCACAAGCCGGCGCTTCCCACCCTCCACCGCCCCACCTGGGGGGGCTATTCCGGCGTGTGGGCGGCGGGAGTTGGGGGAGGGTGTGTGTGTGTGACAGCGACCTTCTCCACCATCCCCCTTCCCGCTTCCCCTCACAGAGCCCGCGGAGCGGCCCCCTCAAACCCCAGCCCGCCGCCGGGGCCCTCACCGCCGGCCGCGTCCCACCACAACAAAGGGGGGAGGAGGGCGTGGGGAGGCGCCCCCGCTACCAGGCCCGGCCCCCTCCGTCCCCATGTACGGACCGGCGGGGCACCCTCCTTTCCCACCGAGTGGCCGCCCGGCTGCCCTCCCGTTCCGCTCCCCGTGGCGGCACGGCTGGGCCACCCGCCGAAACCACCCCGGCACCAACCTCTTCCTCGGCGAGCTGCGCGGCCGCCCTCCTCCCTCAGCGCTGCCTTCCCCCCTGCGCGCCCGCCCTCCCCGCGCCCATTGGCTGACGCTGCGCCCCGCCCCCGCCAGTGGGCGGAGAGGGTATGCGCACTGGCTACGCCGCCCGTCAGTTAAGAAAAAGCGGGTGTGGATTGGGCAGTTGGCGCGGCCTCCCGGCCCCAGCCACCGATTGGCGGATTGAGCCGCCAATCGAGTGCCGGCAGCGGAAAAAAAAAAAATAAAATAAGGGGAGAGACGCGCGGCGGAGGGTGGGCGGTGCAGCGTGCCGCGCGGGGCGGGGGCGGGAAGGCATCGCTCATTGGCTGCACTGGCTGTCACTCCTGGCTGAAGACGCCCGCTAGGGGCGGTTGGATCGGGGAAGGCGAAGCGGAGCGCGGGTTTGGATGAGCCGCAGGCGCGCAGCCGTACTGGCGGCGCGTGCGCGAGTGCGCGCGCGCGCGCGCTCTCTCAAGGTGAGAGGCGTTCCGTAACCTTCCGCGCCGGACGCGGATGGGAGCTGAGAAAAAGTAGTGCGCTGCTTCCCGCCCTCAATTCATTCCCGCAGGGACCGCCTGCCTCCGAGCGGCCAATAGCGCCGTAACTAAAACGAAGTTAAAATGCTCCTGGGACGAGGGAAGGTGAAACCTCTTCCCTCAGAGGGGTGGTGTGGGGTGGGAGCCGTGGTGGCCCCCTGAGGGCCAGGACACCCCTTCATCCCCACAGCTGCAGCCTGAGGGCGGCAGGGCCCTGTCTTCTCAGCCCCTCACCTCAGCCCAGGACAGATTTAAATTGCTGGAGGCTTCGCCTCCTGCCATCACATACGGCTTCAGGCTACGGGACGGGCTGCCATCCTGAGGGCCCCTCAGCTGCGAGGCTGAGCCAAGGCCACCTTGGAGCCTGCCCGGCTGTGGGGCTGCCGGTGTCCCCTCACGGCAGCCGGGCGACGGGGGGGGGGG
>JAOTQQ010000019.1:3158132-3175786 GCA_026546715.1 Gallinago undulata | reverse complement strand
CACTGAAAGAGGAGACCTTGAGATGGGATCTCAGGAAGAACTTCTTTGGTGTGAGGGTGGTGAGAGCCTGGCCCAGGCTGCCCAGAGAGGTGGGAGATGACCCATCCCTGGAAACATTCCAGGTTGGGTTGGACGTGGCTCAGAGAAACCTGATCTAGTTGAAGATGTCCCTGCCCATGGCAGGGGGTTGGACTAGATTGTTTTTAAAGGTCCTTTCCAACCCAAACCATCCTGCGATTCTGTGAAGACCAGGTGTGTTGAGTTAGAAGTGGAGAGTGCCGTGCACTCCCGTTCATCACTGCTTTCCAAAAGGTTGGAAGCCTTCCCTGTCCACAGTCAGAGGTGGTGTAGGACCCCCCGGGTGTATACACACCCATCCTGCCGTCTGACCCTACACACTAAGGGACTATGCAAGCAAATGCATCCTCCTCACCATGCCCTTTGGACAGGTGAGTTGTGGGGACAGTAGCCATATGGCAGGGGACGATGCCACACTCACTCCCACTTCATGCAGACCACCCACCCTTAAGGTCTCATACCCACTCCAAACCCAGACCAACACTAAATAAACAAAAATACCCTTGGAGACAAGCAGGGATGGATGGCAGTGAAGGAGGCAGGTGCCTCCACAATCTAGTTTATTTATTTCTCATTATTGCCAGCTATCACAGTTCAGACAGTGCCTGTCCTATCTGCAGAGCAGCAACCCACCTCTAGAAACCATGATGAGGTCCTAAATGACCTCCATCACTCTTTGACCTTCATCAAGGGCAGGTTGCAACTCTGCTCTTCAGAGGTATCTGAGTTTGAAGGCTTTATAAAGCCCTGTGCTTTATAAAGAGGAGGCTGCTTGTGAAAATGCACACTGAAATGAGAAAACAAAATGAATGGCCACTCCTAAAACAGAAAACTCCTGCCATAAAGCAGATTTTGAGGAAAAAAAAAAAAAAAAAAAGAAACGCTTGTGCACTGCCGTGCTTTGCTAAACAGGCAGATGGGACCTGTATTTCTCTTCTGAAACTTTAATGGGAAGAGTATGATTCTGCTGCAAGCGTATTTTATATGCCTGGCGATTAAAGAGGAAGGGAAGGGCATAATTTATAGAATTGTGAAACGCAGAGGATAGGTTTCTGGCTACAATGTTTCTTTATTTTCTTGTTATTCCTTTTATTCTTCCTTTTCCTTCCCGGCTTGTGAAAGGTGATGGGTGGGCAGCAGCGGGGACAGAAATCTTCCTTTTATATTCACAGGGCTGGTACCACATCAGAAACTGCAGCGGCTACACGAGCTGCACCTCCTCTGAACAAGAACAATCCTGACACAAAAAAAAAAAAAAAAAGTGCTTCTGTGTGTCCTCAGGCTTTCTACGGGTGCTTTCCCACTCCTACAGCCACCTCACCTCTCAGCCATTAACGGGCTTCATGCTTTCAAAGCAGAAGGTTGAGCCAGGTCTTGCTGTAGCCACTAGAGCACAATGTGGCCAAGCTCATTCCCCATCTGATCCTCCAGACCCTGCATCTCCAGGAACAGTTTGCTCCTCACCCTTTGAGCTCTGCCAAGACCATGGAACTTCCCATCCATGCCACCTCAATAGGAAGAAAAGCATCACCTCTTCCCGGGTAGAAAGCCACCCTGTAGAAGTAAACCTAGTGGTCCTGGTGGCCAATGAGGTGCCCAGGAATCAGCAGGATGTCCTTGCAGCAAAGATGGCCAGAAGCAAACTAAGTTACATTAGCATAAACTGCTGCCCAGAGGTCAAGAGAAGGGATACTTCCCCTCTGTTCATCACCTGTGAGACTGCAGCTGGAGCACTGTGTCCAGTTTGAGCTCTCCAGACAGATGTTGTCATTGTGGAGGTTCACCAAGATGACTAGGGAGCTGGAGCACACAAGGTAAGAACAGAGGTTTGTTCATCCCGGACAAGAAAGGGTTATGTGGGAATCTAATTTTTTTCATCATAACTATAGAGAAGATGGAGTCAGACTTTCTCAGAGCACAAGAAGCCGTGGACAGAAGTTGCAGCAAAGGAAGTTTAGATTAGATTTAAGGAAAACATTTTTTAGTAAGAGGCTGGTCAAGCCTTGAACCATGATGCCAGAGAGACACTGGGATTTGTATCCTTGGAAATACTCAAAACTCACCCACAAAAAGGCATGAGCCTGACCTAGAGCAGGAAGTCGAATCAGGAGCCTCCAAAGGTCCCTGCCACCAAAACCATTCTCTGCCTCCATGCTCTACTTTTGTAGACAGGGAGCCAAGACACAAAGGAGATGAAATCATACAATCACAGGAGTGCAGGGGACCTGAACCTGAGGCCACATCCCCAGAGAGCAGCCTAAAACCCTCCCCTCATTGCTTTTGGGTAAATTAAATGTGTCACCATAGTCACTCATGGCAGGGGGGGGGGGTGGTGGAGGCTTTCTGGGGTCATCTGCTCTTCTTGCTTCCTTGGTAGAAGGTAGCACTTCTCTAGCTGCAAAATTCTTCAGGTTTTTGGATTATTTTTTTTTCATCTTCCGGGCCAATTCAGCAACTCATCTTTCTGCTAAGACTGTCAGCAAAAGTGTCAACCCTACGGCTGGTTTCTGGGATGTGGAACCATGCCCACCAAGACTTGGACCAAGACTACGCAGCCCATTTCACATAAGCCACCAACCAGCCCACACTTGGCAAAAAACCTGCAGACCGTATCAGCCATGCCTGCATGACTTCTGGCTTTGGGCCATCTTTCTCCAACCCTCTGAGCAGCCACGATATAAATCTTGCTCTTCTTTCACTAGTCTTTGCCATGACAACACAATCGCTTGGCTCCCCATGCCACACTCTCGTTGGGTGCTTGTCAGAGATGTGTCGGTGGAAAAAATGAACTCTGTACCCTGGCAAGAAAGGAGAGCAGTTCTTCATAAAACCAACTGCTGCTGCCCTTTCTCAGCTCACATGTCTGTTGGGGGAGGAACTGAAGCCCTCGTGAAATCACTATCAATATTTACCTGCAACAGGGGCAAACCCATATTCCTCCCTACCGGGGAACAAGAAAGAAAACCTTGTCCAGATAAACACAGGGTGAAGAGTCTTCCTTCCCCTCCAGTTCCAGCACTCTTATTCCTAAATATCTCCATGCATGTGAACACATCCATTATTCAGAGCTAAATCTACTCTTTAGAAAGAAGACTGGTTATCCCACTGAAGTCAGAAAGAAGGGAGAAATTGTTTATAACGAAGGCAGTGAGACACTGTCCCAGGTTGCCCGGAGAGGTGGGAGATGCCCCATCCCTGGAAACATTCAAGGCTAGGTTGGATGGGACTTTGAGCAAGCTGCTCTAGTTGAAGACGTCCCTGCCCAAGGCACGGGGGTTGGACTAGATGGCCTTCAGAGGTCCCTTCCAACCCAAACCACTCTGTGATTCTACACTAAGTCAAGCTGAGTCCTCCCATCCAATGAAGCTACAACTCCTGGAAAACAAAGAAGGCCATTCCCTGAATGGGTGAAATTGAAGCTCGGTAGCAATTTTTATATACTACCTAAGTTAGGTTTTTCGCTGGCTGAAATCTCTTTTCTTGAATTATTCCAAGCTCTGACTTCCGAGCGTCGCTGCTGGTGGGACGCTGGGACACCACTGCCTGCCGGACGGTGAAGGAACATACAACCCCAACGACCACCCGGGGGGACACCACGAGGCCAACAGAGAAGACAGTGGGCTTGGACACGATGTGGGTCCAGCTCAGGAAGGTCACACAGTTATTAGCAGGGGAGGGTGGAGTCCTACGTCTGTCCAGAGAGAGGGCAGAGAGCCCATCCCCTGCTGAAAGCTGTGGGTGGAGATATTGCACTTGGCCAGCCAGGAGAATAAGGCAGGTCCCCTCTATTTAACTTTTCCCAATGGAAGGGAGGAATAAAAAGCAGCTCAGGGGGTGGAAAGAGCGCAGGTAAAATGCCAGCTGGAGAAAACAGGGTGGGCAGGAGAGGTTCCTGGCAGCGAGGAGCTGGGAGGAAGGCTTGTGGTGGTAGTGGTGGTGGTGGGGAGGGGGGAGAGGAGGCTTGCAGGAGCCACCAAGCGCTTCAAACCCCAGCTCCACACAGATAAGTGGAGCCAGGGACCAGGGTGGGAGGAGATGAAGGAAGCAGGCAGGAGAGAAGATTACAGGAGTGCAAGGAACAACAAAGAGGAGGAGAGAGGAGAAGGAAAAATTATGCAGGGCCCCGAAGGTCAAAAGAGTCAACTTCAAAAGGATTCCTTAAAAGACATAAAGCCAATGCCTCCATATTCAATTATTTAGTTTTCACAGAATTCAAAGTAATATATGGGGGTGTTTTTTTTCCGCCTCCCAGCACTCAGTTTGGCACAAAGGGACGATGAGAGAAGTCTGGGACCCTTTGCTTTCCTAAAGGACCTGGAGTCGGCACAACCCCCTTGGAAAGGATGCGGGGAGAGGAAGAGGAGGAGGCTGTTCTGGTTCATGGGAGCGGGAAGGTGGGAGTGAGCAGGGCTTCTGCTTTGTGGAACCGAAAAATGTTTTTAAAAAAAATGCCTGAAACAAAATGGTTTCCCTAAGTTCTGGGCATCGGTTTAATTAAAAACACAGGAAACGCTGAGGCAAACAAATCACGCTGCCTGTGGAAGTCAAGACTTTGGCTTTGAAGATGCTGAAATGAAACGCTTCAGTTTTTCACAACTCCTCCATTAATCCGACAAAACTGACCCACGCGCACAGGATTTTATTTTATTTTTATTTTTTTTTTATTTTGTCAACGAAAACTTCGCTTTGTACTAAAACACATTTAGCTGAATTATCGCTCCCAACTGTACTTAAGGAAGCCACAGCGAGGCACAGAGCTGAAATAGCTGGCTCCCGTACCCTGGGGCGTCCAACCCATCAGCACCATTAAAATCACTGACAAGCTATGGCAAGCTAATGTCAGTAAAATGGTACCCAACAGGAGGTTTGAGACCAGCACAGTGAGCTCTACAATAAGTTCAGGCCCATTAAACACCAGGCTTAAGTAAAATATTGCAGGGGGTCACGTTTTAAAGAGGACGGAATAGGTTAGGGAATCACTGAGGACCCAGGCGGATGCTCTTGGAGGAGGATGGAAATTCTGCCGTACCCTTTTCCAGCTCCCTGCCCTAAACACCATCATTTTCCTCCTGCCTGGAGATGCCTCCTTCCACCCAACACAATTTTTATTTTTTTTTTTCCCAGTGCCTCTCCAGCAGTGGGTGGCAGCAGGGACTTGGGCCACCACGGCAAAGCCATGGTGACCTTACCCCAAGCACCATGGTGCCCAACCGAGCTGATGAGCAGCAACTTCGGAAAGTAATCAGAAACAAAGTGACTTGGTGAAGGCCACGTAACAGGTCAGGAGCGGAGCAAAGAGCAGAAACCCTGTCCTCTGGTTTCTGCCCACCCGGATCCCAAGCGTTTAGTACTTCTCTCTGTTCAGCTTTGACCTTACGAGTTCCCTTAACCTTCTCCTGGCAGCTTCCTAATGGGCAAATAAATCTCTGGAGAGTATCTTAAATTCTTTTTTATCACAGACTGTATCAGTGTGATAATAAGATCAGCCTTCAGACTCCCCATTAAGTCACAGAAGGTGTGGTCATCACTCATGCTTTTCCCAGCCTTAATTGCCAGACAGACACTTTAAGTGGAAAGTCCATCTAATGAGCCCAATCATTAAAACATCCCTGGTTCCTATTTGAGATGGAAAATCATATTACTCTAATAAGGGGGTTGCATCTTTGCCCCCCTATTCAATCATGTGGCACCGGGAAAGGTGAGACTTCTCTGCGAGTTTGCCTTGGATGTGTTTCATTTAAATATAGCCCCCTAATACAGGCAAGAAAAAGTAATAAAACTCTTGACAGAAGGAGAACTGGGGGTTTGGAGAAGATGGCGATGACCTAGAGGTGAGCAAAGGGGTCACCACTGACCCCATGGATGCTCCGAAGGGCTGGCCAGATAGCGATGGCAGAAAAGCCATCATGGTGGCAGGGCCAGAGTGGAGGAGATGTGGTGTCTAGTGTGATTATGGCAAAGACCATATGGGATGTATGAAGTGGGCTCTTCAATGGGACACCCCTTTTCCTAAGTAGATTGCAATGGAAGGCTTCATTTGGAGAAATAATTGGTTATAATTGGTCACCATCAGGATCCTGCACCATGTGGAAGAAGCGGTTGGGTAGTTAACATGATCTTTATCTCACAGAGAGGTGGGAAACTGAGGCGAGGCACCAGACAGATTCAAAAGCCCTTGCAATGGGGCAAATCCAACCAAAGTCCCTAAAACAGAGCTCAGGCTATAAGACTTCTGCAAAGGGCTAACTCTCTCCTGCCCTGTCCAGTCCCAACAGAATTACTCGCCTCTCCCACCTCTCCATCTCCTACCGGTACTCATCATGGAAAGTTCCATCTAGGTAAGGTCCATCTAGGAGCTCAGCCTAGGTATCACAGAATCATAGAATCACAGAATGGTTTGGGTTGGAAGGGACCTTAAAGATCATGGAGTTCCAATCCCCCTACCATCAGCAGGGACACCTCCCATCAGACCAGGGTGTTCAAAGGTAAGACCAGCCCAAGTCCTTGGTGGTCTCCAACCATGCCAGATCACAGAATCACACAGAATCACACGGAGTTGGACGGGACCTTTGGAGATCATCTAGTCCAACCTCCCTGCCAAAGCAGGGCCACCCACAGCAGGTTGCAGAGGAACGTGTCCAGGTGGGGTTTGAGTGTCTCCAGAGAAGGAGACTCCACCACCTCCCTGGGCATCCTCTTCCAGGGCTCTGCCACCCTATATGTCTTCGTCTACATGCCAACGTGCCCATCCAGGTGCCCCAACGGACCCGCTCCCACCGCAAAGCGCCAGCGGCGAGAGCTCTTCCGCAGGGAATCCCAGTGGGAAGCCCAGGCAAGCCTGGGTGACGAGCTCCACATCCAACATCCTGGCTTCGCCAGGTGCTCGGAGCGCTGGTTCAGAGCGATCCCTAATGAAAAAAAAAAAAAACAACGAAGCACGGAAGGGTGTGTTGCTTTTGGGTAATAATACATCTTTAAAACTGCACGGTGAGGCAAAGACAACGCCGCACCCTAAGCCACCCGAAAGGGTGTGGGCATTATACAATGATTCGCCCACACCCAGAGCCTTCCGACGACAATTAACATCCAGCCCCGCGTAAGAAATCGGTAAATACAGTATCTCAAACCAGGAAACGCCGACATTTTCCGTGCGCGTGAGAGAAAAAACAAAAAAAAAAAACCCAAACCCCGAAGATGTGTCTTAACACGAACATCACTCTGGGCAGATCTGCACTATTCGCAGCACGCGGCTGATTATTTTCTGCCCGCCTTCTGGAAGAAACCAGGGTAAAGTCAATAGCAGCTATACTTCGTGTTCTATTAAGCATGGATTTCTCAGTTTTCATTATTTCCCTCAAAAAAACCCAAACAAACAAAAAAACAAACAACACCAAAACCACAACAAACAGAGCGGATGGAAAAAAAAATCTAAATGTATAATTACATTTTGATAACTACAAAGTCATGCAAAGTGCTTTATAGATAATAAAATGACAAGATCTCATCACGCCCAAGTTTATTTTCATAGCCGTAAATCTACTTCTGGTAAAGTTGCTGGGAAAAGATTTTACTATTGAGTAATAATGGAAACAAAATGCCACTTATTAAAGGGAAATGGGAGCAAGAACTCATCTGATGTTGACAGAAAACAGAGAAAATCAGTTTGCTATTACAAGATAGCAGAAATAACTCTTTTGCCAGTCAGAGATACCGGCAGTGAGACCAGTTGGTTATTATCAGCGATCCCAGGGTTTGGTTGTTTTTTTTTTTTTCCTAAACCGCAGCACATTTGCCGTGATGCTCGTGAAAACAGCAATTAAAGACGCAGCTCTGGGGCTGCACCTCCAGCCGCTGGCGTATCTTAGAGGAAAAACAAAACAAAAAAAAAAAGCACATAAACCAAGAGTGTCTCCAGACCTGTACCTCACCATTTCTGCTGTCAGGAAACTCAAGTTGCTTTTCCAACATAAATTCACCTGTTTTATAAAAAAAAAACAAAACAAAACACCAACAAACAACAAAACAAAACAACCAACAATGGCAAGGAATGATAGAGATGATGGTAAATCTACCTTCTGGGTGGTCCCAGGAAAAAGGCAGAGCTGATGCTCACACCGGGGCTTTGTGTCCGTGCGAAGAACGGAGGCAGTAGATTGCCCTGTACCTGACTGAGACAAGGAGGCTGAAAGCCCTCCCGAGGGAAAGGAGGTGCTCCCGAGGAGGAATGCTTCTTGCAATATTAACAAGGGAGGAGATGGGACCACCAGGGAGAAATTAAACACATCTTCCCCGGCCGACACATCGGGGACAGCTTGGAGAGCTCGGCAACAAGGGGGTTACACTTTGACGCTGCTATTTGCCTTCAGGGCAAGTCCATTGGGGCAGATCAGGAGATGGTTGTGTGGACCGGAATGTCCTGCTTGGACTCCCGAATCCTGTTTGCGGGCAGGAGAAAGGATGGATTTTAATTCTCCGGCTGTAATTCCGAGTGACAGGAACGACGCATAGCCCTACCGGCGCAGGCACAGGCAAGGAAATAAAAATATCCGCTACTATAGCTTGCTGATGATAGCTTGGAGCATCTTCAGATCAGACTGTTCCTACTGTGCAAGGTGTGGGGTTTATTATTATTATTATTATTATTATTATTATTATTATTATTATTATTATTATTATTACTACTTCTATTACTAATTGCAGCGGGCATTTATACTGCCCCAGTGTCTTAAGCTACCGATGGGATGCTCATCCCTTTGTAGGCACAGTATAAGCAAGACCGAGGAAGGAGCAATCTGTCCCTAAATCCTTGTGCCCCAAATAAACAGCGGGAGAAAAAAAAAAAAAAAGAGATTACCTCATTTGTACAGATGAGGAACAGAGATACTCAGTGATGTGCCATGGAGGAAGCCCACGGCAGAGCCAAAATTAGGAGTTAGCTCTTCCAAGTCTCAACTCACCACCTTATCGACACAATCAGCCTGAGTCTAGAGAGGCAGCCTAAAGCTCAGAGGGGCTCCAGATGGGGGCCACCACATGGGCTTCCAGGCTCCCCATGGCTTCCCATGCCAGGTGGTTGCCACCTGCTGGACCTCATGGTTGGTGGCCACCTGGCTCAGCCCATCACCGGCCACGTTTTGGTACCCGGCAAAGCCAGAGGATTTTGGGTTGTACCAGGACAGTGTCAATCACCCAAAGGAGCCGGGTCTGAGCTGGTGGCACCACGGGGAGCTCAGCATTTCTGAGATTTTTCACTGAAACAAAGCAAGATGGTTTGGGCACCAAAGGAAAGTGGGCTTTCAAGGAGGGTTGGAGGAGACCTCCCAAGGGAAAAACAGGGAAAGTTGGGAAAAGCTGAAGATGGTTGTATCCAGCACCCAGCCTGGCAAGGTGCTGGTGGGGAAGGCGAGGGCAGGGAGAGCTTTGCAGGCAACCAGGAGCTGCTCAAAAAAAAGGTACCATCAGCAGCAAAGCGGGGCTTTTCGGAACATAAACAGTTTGGGGGGGTGAGGGGGGGGGGGGGAAGAAACGAGAACGGCACACGAGCTAAAAATAAGCAGCAGCAAGTGGAGAAAGGATTAAAGGAGCCCGAAAAGAAATAGCGAACAGCAAATTGCAGGGAATTGTTCAGCAAACAATAAAAGGCTCCTCGCCATCTCCCCGCAACAGGCGGGTGGCACGGGGAGAAAGCAACCCACGACAAATGATAGCTGCAAAAAGGGAGACGGAAGCCAGGGAGGATGATGGGGGGGTGGGGAGGTGTTGGAGAGGGGGGAATGGAGAAAATTCAGACCTGGCGGATTTGTTAAGTGGTTATTTTCCCTCTGTCTTTGCAGAAGACAAAGGGGAGGTAAAGCTCCCCAAGACAGGGATTGTATTTCACTCCGCGGTCGAGAAGGCTTTCGAGTGTCTGCAGATAGCGGCAAGAAATGGTCCTAAAAAGATTAGAGCTCTTAAGGTAGGGCAAAATACTATGCCCAGACAACACACTCGAGTTTTAATGACAGAGGGGAGAGAATTGAGTGAAGCATTGTCTGCTGCCTTTAGGAAACCGAAAACTTAATTTGAAACAGCACAGACTAGAGCTGGGCTTTTCTCACGAGAAAGGCTTTATTCCTGCCCTTTCAGCATCACTTTTTATCCTTGACATATATTTTCCATTCACCGCTTTCCGACCACCAACACAGGTTTAAGGAAGGGTCTTCCCTGTTTTTAGAGTGATTTGGTAGCTCGCCTTTGAGCCTCTCCCCAGCTGTAATGCATTTCTTCTCCCTGCATCCCTCTGCCGGGCTATTATCCGTGTTTACGGGTACCCAGCTGAGGGATAAAGCAGCAAAGTGGCTTCCTGCAGGCGCACAGGGAATGTGCTGGAAAAGAAACTCACCCTGGGCTCCCTGAATCCCGGTCCCCAGACCACCCCCTGCACCTCCTGCCTCCCCGATTTCCCACATGGGCTTGCTAAGCCGGATGGGCCACCTCCCAGCGGGTGTCAAACCAGCAGAGCTTCCATACTGGGAGCTTCCATACTTCCCTTTCATACTGGGAGCAAGACCAAGCATCACCCCCATCAAACCACAGAATCATGTGGGTCAGAAAACAACCTTGAGATCATCAAGTCCAGCTGTAAATCTTAGCACTGTCAACTCCACCACTAAACCATATCTTGACTGGACCGGGAATTCTCCGTGATCTTGAGTCCTCGGCACAGGAAGGACATGGACCTGTTGGATGGGGCCAGAGGTGGCCACGGAGATGCTGGGAGGGCTGGAGCCCCTCTGCTGGGAGGACAGGCTGAGAGAGTTGGTGGGGTTCAGCCTGGAGAAGAGAAGGCTCCAGGGAGAACCTTAGAGCCCCTTCCAGTCCCTCAAGGGGCTCCAGAAGAGATGGGGAGGGATTCCTGATGAGGGAGGGGAGCCATAGAATGAGGGGGAAGGATTTTACAGTGGAAGAGGGGAGATGGAGATGAGATCTGGGGAAGAACTTCTTTGGAGTGAGGGTGGTGAGAGCCTGGCCCAGGTTGCCCAGAGAAGATGTGGCTGCCCCATCCCTGGAGGGGTTCAAGGCCAGGTTGGAGGGGGCTTGGAGCAACCTGGTGTGATGGGAGGTGTCCCTGCCCATGGCTGGGGGGTTGGAACTGGATGATCTTTAAGGCTCCTTCCAATCCAAACCGTTCTGTGATTCTATTATTTTATGCCTCCCCTCAAAAAATGAGCCTGATTGCTCTGGACCCCACAGCAGCCTAAGTGCCCAACGGGGGGTCACCAGGACCCCCCTCCCCCCTGCTCCATTTGGCTTGGGACAAAGGACAAAACAGGGCAATGCCTTGTTGTTCCCAGCCTCCTGACTGCGTCCACCAGGGCTCAGGGGCGGGGGGGGGATATCACTCCAGTGCTGCCCCCACCAAACCCTCCACCAGCGGGTGGGACCGAGGTGGCTCCAACCATCCCCATCTCCGCTCCCGCATCCCCCAAATGGGGCTTTTCAGCTGCAGGGACCCCCCCCCCCGCCACCCAACCTCCCCCCCCCCCCAACACCGACCTTGCCTGGGGCTCTGTTACTAAGAATAAAAGGCAGAGGGCTGTGCTGCACCGGCGTGCGGTGGGATAATTGCAGGGAAGCGGCTGCCGTAGCCCAGCGACCGCGGTAATTGGGCACGGGCCATCCTGTAGCCAGGTTTCCCCGTGCTATTATCCCCTTATTAATAGAAAACGAATCTACCTTTGCAGACACAGCACTGCGAGCCTGGAAATTATGCGGCGCAGGGTTGCAGGGAGGCATCTGCGGTGTCTTCGCAGTAGCCTCGGTCCTTCGCCACCCAAGGGCCGGACCCCGGTGGGGTCCAAAGGATACTCCCGCCCCCAGGGGTGGCAAAAATCCCAGCCGTCCCGACCCAAACCCCACTGTGGTCACTGGAAAGGGGAGTGTTAGACTCAGCCACACGGCGATCGCCCTCCCGGAGGCAGGCGAGCGAGATTTGGTCTCTTAACTAATTCATCCCAGCAGCATCCCTGCAAGGGATGGCAGGGAGTATTAATTTCATCTTCCGAGGAGGAAAGCTGAAGGTCAAAAAGGCTTGAATTTCTCCTCACCCGCACGGATGGGGCCACAGGCTGAGCATCTGTGGATTTAGGGCTGGAGAATGATGTGGAGCATCTCGGCTGGGATGCTCCTGCCTGGGCACTGTGGCAAGTCGCATGTAGAAGACAAAGGTAGAAGTGATGGCATCATTTTAAGGAGAAACAACCCATGATGCCAGGGCCCTCATTGCTGAAAGGTGTGAAAGCAAAGTGCTGATTTTTGAGAAACACATTGGACAAGGCGAAAGTCTCCCTGGGGCCCTCCAGGGCAAGACTTCCAGATCAATACGGTGGCTTCCCATGGCCAGGACTAACACAGGTCCTTCTCTCCATCCCTGTCTTGTTCCAGGCTTAGCTCCCCTCTGAAGCCAAACTTGGAAAAGTTTGGTAGAAAAGTGGCCCTAATCATGGCTTTTTTTCACTGGGTAAGCAGAGATGAAGGCACAAGGTGTGAGCCAGCCTTGTGGTAGGACCCTACCTTAGGTAGTAGGTGGCTACCTTGTGAGCCTACTTCAAAGGTAGGAAGGTAGATTAGGTGCCTACACCCAAAATGCAGTCCAAAATAACAGAGAATAAGATCCGGTTTGGTACATTTATTTTTTAATGCAGGTTTATCAAGGCTTTCAGGACCACCGGAATCTCATCTCAGATTTGGGATTTGGTCTGAAACCTCCCCCACGATGTTAGCTTCCACCTCCCCTCCCCGTTCGTGGTAGGCAAAGCCTAGCAGATGGCCTCCTACAGTAACAGTTTCAACCATCGACATCCTAATATGCTCAAGAGAGACAGAGACAATTATCAGCCCATAGTATTTCCAAGCTTCCCCCTTTTTCTTCACCTCTTCTTCACCCAGCTTTTTAACGCTTCCCATTTCAACGGCAATTAATACCAGCCTTTCTGGAGATGAAATCCTACAGGCTGGCAACCAAGTCCTAGCAGAGCCAAACCATCACAGATGTGCTAAAGAGCAATGCAGATGGTTTCTCCTTCCCCTGGAACTTGAGATCTTGCTTCATGCTCGCCGCTGCGGTGTTTTGCAGGCTGGGGATGTCAGGAGCACGTCCCTCCCCATATGGCAAGAGACAAGCCATCCCGGGAAGATTAGAGCAGAGAGAGGAGGACCTGGGTTGCCTCCTGCATTTCTCAACCCCTTCTCCACCACTTTTTGAGAAAGCCTGGTTGCTGTTAAGCAACTACGTGAGAGATGAAAAGCGTCGGGGAAAATAAATACTATATAAATGCCAAAGTGTCCTGCCAAGGCCACCTCCAGGATGGATCTGTACCCGTCCATGCTGCCCTCTGGACAGCTGCCTGCTCCTTCCCTGGTGAGATGTCACCGGGAGAGAAACAGAGCTCCTGGGCAAGAGGTTGTTTCAGAGTGATGCATCGGAGAACCTTGCAGGTGACAGAAACTGTAATTGCTGCGATTAAACTTCACCAGCCCTTTTCATCCCTACCGTGAAACCCAGCTTCACCGCTGATTTCAGCAGAAGCAGGATCGATGTCCCTACCAGAGGAGAGGTCAGGAGTGCTGGGGAGACCTCTCCCCAAAGCATGAGCAAAGACTGAGCAGAGGGTCCTGTACCCCTGTGGCCTCCTGGATGCTCTGGTTTCCATGAGGACCTGAACAGTGTTCTCCATCATCCCTAAAAGCGGTCCAAACCAGATGCAGAGAGACAGCAGCCTGACAGAAGGGGGTCTCAGACCCAATGTGAGATGCTTACTGATGACTTCTTGGGGATCAGAGCAGCAGCACCTTGCGCCCCAGAGGCTGCAGAGACCCCAAGGGAGCTACGCTGCATCCCACCAGCTCCGTCCCCACGTCCTTCCTTACTTCAACAGCAGCTTGGCCACATCTGCCTCTGATTTTTCTCAGCAAAAACCCCCGAGAGCTCCGTGGCTCCGTAGCTGTTAGAGGTAACGTATCCGTCACTTCGAACACATGATAAGAATGCAAAATAAAAGGCAGTAAGAATGCAAAATAAAAGGCATCCAGCGTGGGTGGATGTGATACGAGCTGCCCGGTCTCACGGCACGGAGAGCCACCTCTGCCCGCAGCCCATGAGAAGGCGTTCTCTCCCCACTTTGTCCTTTCCGTGGTGGGAAGGAGGTGAGACATCCACCTGTGTCCTCCAGAGGCGATACAGAAGCATCCAGCCTTGGTGAAAAAGGACACGTTGGGGGTGGTGGCCTTGGGGTGCTGGGAGGTGATGGTGAGGAACGTGGTCTTTGGGGTGGCTGCTCCCAACTGTATCATAACACCTCCCTGCCTCACTGCCCTTGCCTGGGAAAAAGCCAAAACATCCCCAGCAAAGCACTTTGAAACCCATTAACCCCCCCCCCTCCTCTCCTCTCCTGTGCACCCTGCTGCAGAGGGTGGCTGGAGGGGCTGAGGAGACACAGCACACGGCAAAGAGCACAGGGGGACGCTGCAGGGACTCCTCAAAAGAGATGCACCCAGATAGTCTAATGCCTCTGCAAAAAAAAAAAAAAAAAGCACACAAACCCCCCCCACACCAAACCCCTGCATCTGCCAGGATCAGAACTGGCTACAAAGGTTGAAGATGTTGCTTGAGAAATATTCGCTATAGCTGTATTTGCCTTATTAGTTTTCTCTAGTGGGAGATTACACAGCGACTGGGAAAAGAAGGGGGGGTTGGAAATACTCTCCTTGTTTAGCACAAAAATACAGGTAACAATTATTAGGCAATAATTGATTCATCCGATACTTCATTAACTGGAGATCGGGCGTGCAAGTGACAGGCTCTGCAGCGAGCCTTTCATGTGACACGTTATTAAAGGCTCTTTTTCTGGCTCCGAAAGGCAGTAGCTGGCAGATCAAAGGTCAGACATTTCAAGGAGTAAATTGGTTTAATGTGGCTGCAGATAGCCTCACAAAAACCTAATAAATATGCAGTGAAATGTAAGGAGAGAAAATTGTGGACAAGAGAGACAATTACTTTGAAACCGGGATAAGAGCAGCCCAGGCTCAAATTAATCAGCGTTCTGGCTCCTTCTCTCTGTCTCGGGATTTAGCATTCAGGGTAGGAGCCCCAATTCTGGTGGGATGTGCTGGGGAGGGTGGGGGGACACACACACTGGTACCCAACATCCTGCTGGGGGAAGATGCTCAACCTTGAGCCGCAGCCGGGATGATGGTGTGAACCACCACGGCTTTCCAGGTACGCCAGGAAGCCACCCGTGACCCCCAGCAAAGGATGTCCACAAGGACCAGGGGATTTAGTGGTGGCTGGAGAAGAGCTTATCCCTCCACAGGGAGCCCGTGGTGTGACCGAGCAGCATCACGCTGTCACCGGGACGCCACCAGGCAGTGACCCACAGCCCCAAACCCCAGCGTTCAGTGGGGAAAAAAAGGAACACAGAGGTGTTTAATTGTAAGAACTGAGGCTTTTAGCTCATCTCATCATTTTTCACCTGATCTCCTGACTTTTTCAGAAGCCACATATTTTTAAACTCCAGGCAGCGACACCTGGATACTTTTTTTTTTGGGGGGGGGGGGGTTGTTTGCATTTCTTGAAGTGCATTAACTCAAATGACCGACAAACGCTTGCAAGGCAGGATTTCTTTGCTGAAAAGTCCCAGCTTCACTCCTTTTAATTAAAGGTGAGAAAACACCCACCCCAGCTCTCTAATCTGGAAAGGGACTTCCTGCACGAAAGCAAAGCACGATATTCCCGGGGTACGGCTGGAAACCGGAGCGGAGGAAACAAAGCTTTAAAACCAAATGCCCGGTCGGAGAAGCAGATAAGGGCACAACCTCTTTGTATTCCCTCTGCAGGTCACCTTCCCCAGCTGAGTCACCCTGCTCCCGGTGAGATTTATCACGGCCCCACCAGAGAGCCCGGGAAGGATCAGGCAGCACAAATCCACCCGATCTTTCCGCAAGCACCAAAAAGTTGGGACCCAAGGGCCAAATCGTGCCATCAGCCATGTTGTCCCATTGCCTGGACCACCACGGATGGGTGAGATCCTTCTGCCCACCATGTGGCTGGTGGCTCGTCGCCAGCTGTGTCCCTCTGCCCAGGGTGGAGTTGGACCCAGGGGTAGCACTGCCACCTCCCTGGTGAGGAAACTTCATGAGAAACTTTGGGGATGGGGCAGAGGGGGGGACAGCTGTTGCCACTCGTGTCCTGCAGGTCATGGGACACTTCAAGGAGAACCACACACTCCAAGGAGAACAACACACTTCTTGGGTGACCCACAAGGAGAACCAATGGGACATGGACCTTCTGCAACCCACACGGGCAGCTCTTGCACAGAATTATCTGTGCATATATGACTCTGCCATAAATCAGGAGCCCTGACAGTGTAATTTGTATCTGGGGAACCTGGAGCAATTACAAAATCAGCCCAAACACTATTTGTTTCACAAGATTTTGCCCTTAGTTAGCACTGTCGTTCTGCTTTAATTACACTGTAATTAATTGCAACAAAACTGTTTGGAAAGTGCATGTGCATGGTGGAAAGGCTGGAATATTACAACCTGCCATGAATATAAAATCTCTGATCCTCTTTCCATATAACACCCAGCATGCCTTTTGCCATCCTATATGGAGAACATCTCCAAAGTCCTCTTAAAAACAGACCAAGACCCATGGAAGGTGGCTACCGGCCTATTTCACACCCAGGGAAATTAAGGCTCAGGGGAGCTAATCTCTTTAATTTCTCTTCAGGCAGGACTTAAGAGGGCAGAAGTTGTCAGAAGTGAACCACGCTTGGGCCTGGGTGTAAATCACAACCTTTTTCTCCACCCTGGGATGCTCAAATGATCTCACGTTTCCTTGCAGCTCCCAAAGCCACCCAGCACCTTCAAGGGGCTGGGTCCTCTTCATCGAGAAGGTTGTCTCACCCAACATCTCCCTAAAGACAAGAGGCAGCGAGACCTGCTCGCGGCACATGGATCTGACCGTAAAGGAAAGCAAATCCAACCCATTTATTTTCCAATCTGTCCCCTTCTAGTATTTCCAGTGTCTAGCCCCTGGCACGGAGGTATTAATCCCAGACGAGGTGGACCTTCAGAGTCCCCTTTCATCTGGCGTTGAGCCTCTCGGCGCAGACTGTAAGAGCAGCCGTAATGCAATCGTGGGGCAACGAGAAGCCACCAAATGCAGCTGGGGCTGCCTCGGGTTTCATCCCCCGACCCATTATTCCTGTGCCAGAGAGGCGGCGGCAGCAGAAGCCTGCCTGGGGAGAAGGCTTGGAAGGGCCACGGGAGTCAGGAGACAGGGATTAGCTGATGTGACTCATCTCCTCTCGCACACCTCCAGCCAGCAGCCAGGGCAATGACTTGCTGGTGGGGCAGGAGGGGAAATTTCCCATTTCAAAATTGCTCAACATTGAAAATAAAAATGTTCTTTTTTTTTTTTTTTTTTTTTTTTCTACCCAGCTAAATACTTTGCAGAAAAAATATATATTCTTGCTTTTCTTTCCTCTTTGCTGTTTTTTTTTTTCCTCAGACCCTCCCCTCCCTTCCTCTTCCCT
>JAOTQQ010000019.1:3130028-3141952 GCA_026546715.1 Gallinago undulata | reverse complement strand
GAGACATTCAAGGTGAGGCTCGAGGAGGCCCTGGGCAACCTGGTCTAGTTGGGGGTGTCCCTGTGACTGCAGGGGGGGGTCGGACTAGATGGCCTTTGGAGGTTCCTTCTGGCCCAGATGATTCTATGATCCTATGATTCTATGGTTGATTCTATGATCTGTGTTTTGCACGAATCCCTGGGTGGGTGAGAGCCCTGCCAGGGGGCTGCCTGCCCACTGCCCTGCCTGCCTCCCACCTCCTCCTCCTCCTCCTGCCTGACGCAACCACAAGCACCCCATCCCTCCACAGAAAAGACATTACCTCCGCTCCCACCTTCCTGCTCGCCCCCACCCCAGCCCCCAGCTCAGCCGGTGTGTTTTTCCTCTGCCACAATTAATGCTTGACGAGGCAGAACATCCCCCCTGCTCCAGCTGAGCCTGAGACGGTGCAGCCAGAGCCAATTATTTAGAAGAGAGGTGAAAAAAAAATTATAAAAAAATTAAATAACCACGGTGGGCAAATGCGTCTTGTCTTAAGACCCCTACTTAGCTGGTGTATTGGGCTGGTTGGCACCACAATCTGGTGGGGGCTGTGGCAGGGTTGGTCCGGGCACCCCGTTGCAGCACGCTCCCAAATTCAGCCTCAAGGGACCCCGGGCTCTCGCTCAGTTGTAAGCAGATGGGTGAAACCCAAGATTTCACATTTTAAGACCCAGGCGCTGCTGCAGAATCAGGTCCCTCACCCAAGAGGGGCAGAACTTGGCCCCAATGGGGTTCTAAACCACCACAGCTGCAGCCCAAACCCTGGCAGGCAGGGAGAACCCATGTCCCCCCAAGTCCTCCTGAAAGATTTAGCTCTGACAGCTCCACCAGGGCCTGATTTTTTCAACAGGTCGAAATTGCGATTGCATATTTCCCTCCCTCCCCCATATAAAAAAAAAAAAAAAAAGGAGAAGGAGAAGGAGGAGTAGGATGGACTCATTCATCATGTGCAGCCAAACCCCAGGCCGGACTCAGAGAAATGAAAATGAGTCGGTGACACTTTGTATAATGGCATTCCAGTTTGTTCTCCTAAATAATTTGTATTTTAATGAGTTCTTTTTGCTCCAGCAAAAGCTGTTGTGTGTAGCCCCCACACTTTCTCAAGTCCTTCTGCACTTTAATCTGATTTAAAAAAAATTCCCAGTGTTGTATTTTTATTAACAGAAAAAGAAAAGCAGGCTCACTTTTCTCCTGGCTTCGATGGGAGCAGGTAATGAATCTCTGCATGCTGGAGATGGCTCTTATCTCCACGGCCTTGCCATTCCCAAAGCTACTTACTTTTTAAAAAAAATCCACCATCATGAGATAACGGGAACAGAGGAAGTCAGCAAAGAAACAAAAAGGTAATCAGGAGCTTTACAGAAGCAGAGGAGCACCATGATTTCCACCTGATCTTGTCCTGCCAGGACAGGTCTTTAGGTTAAGACACTGTAAATGAGCAGAAGTCACCCTGAGGAGTGCAATCATGAGAGATGCACTCTACGTTGAAAAGCTATTTTGCAGGACTTGCTAAGGACTTCTCCACTTGGGTCATGCTTGGCTTGCTGTGAAAGAGATGGCAGCTCAGCCCTTCCACCCACTGCAGTGGTCGTGGGGTGGCTTGGCTGGGTTAGCTGGGATTTGCACCCTGCACTCAAACATTGGCTGGTCCAGGCTAAGGTGGTGGTCCTGGCCATGGTGGGTCCCCAAGGAAGGGCAGTGGGGTTCTGATCCCATAGCAGACCTGGGGTGGACCACAACTGCCCCCTACCAGCCACAGCTGGGCTTAAGGGCACTTCCAAGCCCTTTGAACACAAAGTCTGACCCTTTCAAATACCAACTCACACCTACACAACCTACTCCTGGAGACTGCTCAAGCTAGAAAGTTTGTGGGAGCAGTGAAAACGCACTAGAAAGCTCAGCAGGAGAGTGGGAACCAAGAGCTGTGGTGGTAACTTCTCTTGATGGCTTCTGAACACCATCAGAACACGTCCCTGCTCATGGTGGGGACAGCGTGGTGGAGAAGGCATTGTCGTGGCTGAAGGTCAGTTGGGAGGAGGGAACGAGAAACATCCTTGCATGTCTGCTCCCCTGTGTCAGCCTAACAAGCCTCATTAACAGGGAGGACTTTATTCTGCAGCTGGGTGGGATGCAGGCAGGGGACAGGGGGTGGGATTCCTGACCCCCTCCAGGAAAGGAGGCATTTGGGAAGAGTCCCAGGAGGACAACCCAAACGAGGTCATGGTTGGGGTGACATTGATGAACTGGAGATATCTGGGATGAGGTGACCCAGAGGGTCCGTCTCTGCTCTGTTACCTAATCCCTTCCAGATACCCTCTCCCTCCCCAGAGCTCCAGGGCTGTAGGAGGAAAGAGGCACCAACCGACTAACCAAGAATTCAGAAAAGCAGCACCTGCTCCACCTTCACCCCACCTTTCCTTTCACTGGGAGATATTATGGAGAAGGAGAGTTTATAAGCAGGGCTCTCCAAAAGGAAGGCCGGCTTAAAAATCTGCAAAAACTCAGCAAACCTTGCAAACATCAGCCCCACCAGGCTCAACCACAGCTCTCACCTTCACACCGGGGAAACAAATGTCACGGGTTTATACACCAATTTATTACTACCCATTTAACAAATCAACGTTTGCCTCCCACCTTCCTTCCCTGGAGCAGCAGCCGCTGCAGCTCGGAGTCAGCGCTTCTCCTAGTTCCCAAAGCCTTGGAGATACGCTTGACCTTCATCATTGCCTTGTTTTAATTTCCACCCTCCCTTTGCTAACCCTCCCCTGTGGAACCCTGCCAGAGCCTATCTCCCTCCCTTGAGACCAACCTTGCTGCTGTTTTACTCTGGTTTTAATCACCTTCTGCTTTGATTACTTCACTTGCCACTCTTCCAGCCTTCCTCGGTGCCGTGTCATCTCACCGGCCTTTTTGGGAGTACCAAATGCACCAGCCAGATTACTCTTAGGAAGTATCTGCTCTTCTCTTGGTTTCTTCTCTGCCCTGGGAAGGGCTTCAAAGCCTCTCTTCCCGCTGGCAGGATTCCCAGGAGCAAAGCTTCCTCAACAAGGCCAGCAATGATCTGAAGCGCACAAGCAACCTGACATTACACCTTTAGGTCAAATCCAGGGTCCACCAATTGCCCTAAACAGCCCAACACCAACAGGCTGATGTACCAAACCCTTGCTGTGTCTCCAGGAACGTGCTCTCTCAACCCCAGTCAGCTCCAGACTCCTTTAAATCCTGAATAAGGAGGTCCAATCCCTCTTCCAAATCTCACCTCTTCCTGCTAAATTACAGCTCTTGTTTTCCTTCCCATCCCCAAACAACACCCAAGCCTTATTTGAGCAATTTTCACAGACCCAACCCGATGGGAGAGGATTTTCTGAGACGGGGAGATCAGAAACATCCAATGTGCTTTCTCTGGCCGCTCATCAGCTTCCACATCCCCTTTTCTCTGCCTCTGCTTGGCTACATGCCTTCCCCCCCGCCTCTGTCCCCCCAGCTTTTTCCAGCCTCTCGGTGATTTTTTTCCTCTGGCTGGTAATTGTTCTCATTGCCCTTCGCTCACAGATGGTCTTCGGAGAGCTCACTATTGATGTGGTGCCAGCTCTCCTCAACCCCAGCTGCTAAATTACGTTAGGAGATGAGCTACCACTCAGAGAGATGGCTCCTCCGCTCCATCTGCCCTTTCACATCCCGGCCATCACTGGAAGAGGGTTTACTCACCAGAGACACCACGGCTGGCCAACCTCTTGGTCCCCTCCTGGCAGCCAGGTCACCCTGCAACCCCCCTGTTTCCCACCCAAAGCCCCCCAGGTCTATCTGGATCTCCCTACCCACCCTTCCTCCTCCTTGATGTCCTTCCCACTGTGCAAGTGAGTCACTTTCCCCTCTCCAAACCTCTTCTTCAAGCTTTTCCAATCCATTTTGGCTTGTGAGAGACTCTGTGCTCCAAGCCAGCAAACCTCACCCATGGAGGGGTCCTCTATTTTCATGGAGCAGCCCTTGAGCTGTAAGTTTTTACAGTGGGGGTGGTGAGACACTGGCCCAGGTTGCCCACAGAGGTGGTAGGTGCCCCATCCCTGGAAACATTCAAGACCAGGTTGGACAGGTCTCTGAGGAACCTGGTCTAGTTGAAGGTGTCCCTGCCCATGGCAAAGGGGTAGGACTAGATGGCCTTTATAGGCCCCTTCCAGCCCAAACCATTCTGTGATTCTGTGATTCCAGCCCCTGGGCTCCAGCCCTGCTCCACAGGGACAACCTGGACTGCCACCCAGGCAGGAGGGACGTGAACAGAAGAAAACAAGGGGGGATTAAAGCACTGCAGACCAGACAGGAGGAGAAAACAGCTCTTATTTTTCACTGGATCAAGTTGTTTTTGGAGGCACAAACACTAGGTCCATTCATAAAGCAGCTAAGTGCTGGGTTTTCGACGGAAACAATGAATTAGCAAAGATGAGCAGCGACAGGATAAATTACTTTTTTCCTCCCAAAGTGTCCTGTTTCTTTCCTAACCCGCCAGCCAACTACTCATTAAGCTCCACAGTGCTCAGCTCCAGAGACCTGGAGCCTCCAGGGAAGCCCAAGGGCTTGGAAAGGAGGTTCCCACAGAGACACCTCCTTCCCTGCACCTCCACACCCTTCTCATCCAAATCCAGGGGCTGGAGGGGACCCCACATGGTGCTGGGAATGTGAAGCATGAGCATTGCCACCCAGAAACCTGACAGCCCCACGGCCAAAGCCAATGAAACTGCACCAGGGGAAGTTCAGACTGGACATTGGGAAAAGCTTCTTCACTCAGAGAGTGGTTGGTCACTGGAACAGGGTCCCCAAGGAAGCAGTCACAGCTCCAAACTTGGATGAATCTCTTAGTTGGACCCTTCACCTCTGTTCTGGTGAGACCCCACCTGCACTGCTGCATCCAGCTCCGGAGTCCTTAGCACAGGAAGAATATGGACCTGTTGGTACGGGTCCAGAGGAGGGCCACAAAGATGATAAGAGGGCTGGAGCCCCTCTGCTGTGAAGACAGGATGAGAGAGTTGGGGGGGTTCAGCCTGGAGAAGAGAAGGCTCCAGGGAGACCTTAAACCCCCTTCCAGTCTGTAAAGGGGAGGGAAGCCATAGGACAAGGGGGACTCAGTTTTAAACTGAGAGAGGGGAGATTCAGATAAGATATAAGGAAGAAATTCTTCTTGAGGTGATGAGACCCTGGCCCAGGTTTCCCAGAGAAGCTGTGGCTGCCCCATCCCTTGAGGGGTTCAAGGCCAGGTTGGAGGGGGCCTTTGAGCAACCTGGTCTGGTGGGAGGTGTCCCTGCCCAGGGATTGGAACTCGATGGTCTTTAAGGTGTCTTCCAACCCAAACCATTCTATGATTCTACGAATCCATGATTTTATGGGTCTGTGATCCGTGCCCTGCACACCAGTCCGGTGGGACCCAGCTAAACCCATCCAACATCGCTCAACGGCACAAAAAAAATCCCAGTTCCCAAGCGCCGCGAACCCAGTGCCTTCCACCAGCGCATGATTTGGCTTCAGAGAGATACAAAGGAAGAGGTTTGACTTTTGGTTCCTGCTATCTCAAAATCCATCAGAGGGATATGCTGCCTTGTGCTAACATAACGGATTAAAGCAGAAGATAAAATGCTGTTCCATTATCTATTTATTAAAAGCACCACTTGAACTGCTTTTATTCAGCATACATCTCCTACTAAAGAGGCACTCCTTGACTGTGTAAATCAGTGAGCAATTGTGTTTTAACAGCCTTTAGAATGGCATTTCCCCACAGTTTTAGATGGACTATCAGACAGAAAACCTCTTCCAAAACTCACTTATCATAACAGGCGTGAGCACAGAGCTCTTTACCGCTCCTCTACCACCGAGACAAACACAAAATGGGCTTGTAAAGCTCACAAAGCATAGATCATTCCCACCTTTCACCCTGCTGCATGAATATCCTTAATGACAGGTCAAAATAAATAATTTCGTTAGAAGAGGAGAACTATTCAGCTCCCACTGACGGATGGGACTTCTGGTAGGTGGTAAAATGAAGGCTGCAGTTCCCAACCCGCTGATGCTACCTGTTCTGCGGTAATGAGTTCTCGCAGAACCAGAGAGGATGAAGCCACTAGCAGATGAAAATCTGCTAGTTCCCTGGGCAAAAAGGGGAGGAAATTACGCCGAATTTCCAGTAAAAGATTTCAGGGGTGAGTATAACAATATCTGTGAACTGCAAAACAAAAGGGAGGTTGCTGGATTGCCTCTGCTCCACCAGAATAAATAAAATTTTTCCATACCAAGAAACATTCTACCCCCTGCTTTTTCTTTTTTTTCTTTTTTTCTTTTTTCTTTTTTTTTTTTTTTTTTTTTTGCCAGGCTCTGCTGCTTTTGGTAGTTTAATTTTCTTTACTAAGCATGTTTCTTTACAAAGAAACCTGGAGCAACAGTACTCGGGAGCTGGTTAGGTATTAACTGATGGAAGGCAGGCACAGAAGGCTTCACCCTGGGCTTTGGAAGTCAATGGAGACTCTACCATGGGCATGAGCAAAGGTCAGGTCTGTTGAGAAGAGGAGAAAGGGATGTACCCACACGCATGGGGAAGGATAACCATGGTCTGGAAACTGATGGATAGATGGAGGGAGGGATGGATAGATGGAGGGAGGGAGAGGGTGAGGGAGGGAGGCATGGATGGATGGATGGAGAGATGGGTAGATGGAGAGAGGGAGGGAGGGATGGATAGATGAATGGATGGATGGAGAGATGGGTAGATGGAGAGAGGGAGGGAAGGATGGATAGATGAATGGATGGATGGAGAAATGGGTAGATGGAGGGAGTGAGGGAGGGATGGATCCCTACCACTCTGCTACCATCAGAGGGACCTCAGCACATACCGTGGCAAACTCAACGCTGAGGCTGATGTCCTCCCTCCTTTTCTTGTGGACCCTGCACTTTCTCCCATGCTGCAGACAAACTGGAGCACTGCCTTGCTGGAGAAAGCACGGGTTCCAGCTGGGTCACCCGCAAGGACACCCATCCTTGGCTGGCTGGTTGCCCAACCCGAATGCACCCCTTAGGCGACTTAAATTCTGACGGAGCTGACAAACCTGGAAGATCATTCCAAACCACAACCGCTTCAGATTCAGCTCCTTCCAGCCTACGACCTCCTTGGCAGGGTCTCCCTTCAGCGCGGCGGCCCCAAACAGGAGCTGACAAGGCTTCGCAACCTTCTGAACCCGCGCTCGGGTCCCTTGGGTACTCGCGGGGAGGACTCCACTCAACGGCGTGCGAGCTCCCCGGCTCTGACAGCCCTGCTCTTGGCCTGCCTGGGAGGGGACCAGCGTCCCCTTTCCCTCCGTTTGGCGCTGCAAAAGGTCACCGGGGAAGGTGTACTTGTCACCAGGAATAAGCCGTTACATGGAGGTTGTGTCTCGCGTCTCTCCGGGAGGATGGAGGCAGATGAAGTCGGGTGGAAAAGCTCCCCCCGGTGCCGGTGGGGTTTGGATCCGTCCCTGAGCACCAAGCAGAGGGGCAAGGAGCAAAACCCCTCCTAAATGACACTGGGTTATCAGCTGGAGTGGAGGGAGCCCCGGGAGACACCCAGGGAAGGGGTCCCTTCACACCGACACGTCAACCAGTCCAGCCCGAGTGTCTCCTTAACAGAAGTCACCCCACGACCACACAGCTTGGAAAGTGCCAGCTTCCCAGTCAAGCTAAATAAGTCCCTTCCCTCTGCTTCCCCTGACAGCACAACTTATCCACAGCTATCCTGAGACAGGAGCCACCAGCAGACCTGCGGGGACTGGGGTTTAGAGCTCTATCTCAGGAGAAGGTGGATGACCTCCTGAGCTTCTGAGATGTTGAAGTTTCCCAGAGGAACCTCCTAGTTTCCTGCATTTTACTACCTTGATATATACCGGGGTGACACCAGAGGAGATTTTCTTTCTCTCCACAATGCATAGCAAACCAGAAACAGGACTACAACAAAGGTGACATGCACAGAAGAGAAGCAAACATCATCTCATCTTCTGGGAGGCAGAAACCAAGGCCAGTCAGCAGCAACCCCTGCCTGCTTACCCAGCTTAGTGATATCCTGGGAACCCCAGCACAGACCAGAGACCCCTTGCACAAGATGTCCTGCAGAGGAAAAGACCATTTCCTACCATGCTCTGCTTGAAGACCAGGAGAGAGCAGCCCAGCACAGGGCTGGTAGCAAACAGCACCAGGAACCCAACAGCCACAAGTTTTGTGTCACCTCACCCCAAGAACAGGTCCAGGGAGGTGATTCTGCCCCTCTGCTCCCCTCTAGTGAGACCCCATCTGGTGTGCTGCATCCAGCTCTGGAGTCCTCGGCACAGGAAGGACATGGACCTGTTGGAGCGGGTCCAGTGGAGGGCCACAAAAATGATCAGAGGGATGGAGCCCCTCTGCTGTGAGGACAGGCTGAGAGAGATGGGGCTGTTCATCCTGGAGAAGAGAAGGCTCCAGGGAGACCTTATAGGGGCCTTTCAATGCCTAAAAGGGACGACAAGAGAGATGGGGAGGGACTCTTGATCAGGGAGGGGAACCATAGGAAGAGGGGGAAGGGTTTTAAACTGAAAGAGGGGACATTGAGGTGAGATCTGGGGAAGAACTTCTTTGGTGTGAGGGTGGTGAGAGCCTGGCCCAGGTTGCCCAGAGAAGCTGTGGCTGCCCCATCCCTGGAGGGGTTCAAGGCCAGGTTGGATAGGACTTTGAGCACCCTAGTCTGGTGGGAGGTGTCCCTGCCCAGGGCAGGGGGGTCGGAACTGGATGGTCTTGAAGGTCCCTTCCAACCCAAACAATTCTATGATTCTATGATTCTATTATTCTAAAAGACCAAGACCAAGCTGTTCCTCCCAGCTCTTCCTGTGCACAGGTTTCAGGGTGACTCCTTGCCCAAGCTCAAGTTTAAGAGCTTGCCCAGGGAGGTCACCAAGCCAGATGTAGCTGCCATTGTGACCGCTTCATTGGCACGGGAGATCAGCAAGAGCAAATTCTCAGCTCGCACCAGTGGGCAGGCAGGAAAAGGCTGCCCATGCACAAGGCTGATGCAGGCAGGGGTGTCACCACTCCAAGGGGCTGGTGAGCCCCCCATCCTGCCCCTCTCTGCCCCTCGCCCACACGTAGGTCAAGCCACAAGGTGACAGTTAGTGCCAGCGGAGCCATCTCTGCCCACCGAGGTGCTTCCAGCGCTGTATCAAAAATTAAAGAGAAGCAATAAAAATTAAGAGAGAAGTAACACGGTTCATAAAACCCAAGCACCAGACTAAAAAGTCCCCGGACGCTGACGTATCGTTAAGGCAGGGCATGAACCTCCCCTTGCACCGCTGCCAAAGCCCCTTTCTGTGGGAAATTATCCTCTTCTCTGATTGCTTTCATCACCCGGCACTCCGGCAGGTGATGTTCTCTGGTGTTCAGAGAAAAAGGCAGTGGAAAGGCTGGGAAGAGGTGTGTCACCCCCCTGTACGCCGCTTTTTTGTGCCTCATCTGGGCACATCACCGGGCTTTGTGGCTGAGGCCATCAGCATCCCGAGCCAGCGGCCGAGCACACCCTGTTGGATGAGGGATGCGGTGGAGAAACTGGGCCCAGCCCCCCAGGGCTGCTGGGATGAGGTCCGATGAGGGAAAACATCATTTTCTCAAAAACTTCCTCATCCGCCAGCCTTGCAGCCACCGGTAACTCAAAGACATCCTCCCCCATTCCAATACCCTGCCATCATCCCACCCCAGAAGGTCCCACTGAAACTGCAGCCCTGGCACCAGGAGTTTAATGGGAGGGTGAGGCCGGTTTTGAATCACTGGGATGCAAGGCTGAGGTTTTAATTACCCCCAGGGCTCGGGAGGGGATACGCAGCCTCCCCACTGCCCATCATCTCCATCCCCATCCCTGTTCGGCCCCAGTGACCCATTAACATGCCCTTCTTCTTGTAAATATTGCCCGAGCACTCCTGCCTGCCCTCCTGGCCTCAATTAATTGTGGCCTGGGGGAGAAGCAGGTAAAAAAAAAAAAAAGAAAAAGCACTCAAATTTAACTGTTTCTCGGCAGATGGTAAAAACGGACCTCAATGTGACAAGCAGAGGCAGCAGGGACAGGCACAAGCAGGGTCTGTGGAATCCTCCTTGCCCAAACATCCTGGGGGATGCCCAACCATCCTCATCTCCCCTGGCTTCGTGGGATTTGGAGAAGTCTGGCAAGCCACGGGGTTTGATTCATGGAGGAAATTCCTGCTCTGGAGCAGGTTATGCCAGTGAGGAAAACCTTCCCTCTGCTGGATTCCATGCTCCCAGAGCCATCAGGTATCACTCCAATTCCACCAGTCCCAACCAGGTGGACCTCCCCTCAGCCCCACTCAAACTTGACCCCGTATCTCATCATACAAGGCAGAGGTTGAGCCCAAAGAAGCTCCACAGCCTCCAAGTCCCATAGGAGCCTTGGTGGCTGTGGAGACCACTGCATGAGGAACCACGGTACCTAAGAAACCAAGTGATGGCAAGAAACATCTCAGGGTCCAAAACAGCAGCTTCAGCATTCCTGGCGACACCAGAAATGTAACTGGCACCTTCAGCATGGCACCGTGGTGCCAGCTCCTGCTCCAAGGAGCAAGAGGTCATCACCAGAGAGGTCCCAACTCTACCCAAAAGCGGTTCTGTTGAAACGAAAGCAAAGGCCACACAGTTTGTGGTTTTTTTTTTCCTAAGACTTCACTAAACTCCACAAGCAGGTGGTGCCTCAGCATCCTGCAAGCCACGCTTTCAACGGGAAGGAACAAAAGGCTGCGGTGGGGAGGGGAACGGTGGGAAACCTTACGGGCTCCCCAGCTTCATTTGAGACCTGGTGTTTGCAGCACAGGCTGCATTTCATCTTTTCATGAGTAACTCTTACCAGGAAACGTTAAAAAAAGGGGGGCATTTCAAGGCAGAAAAGTTGGTCTCCAAATGCAATTTTTATATATTTTTTTTTTATTATTTTTATTAAATCTTTTGTTAGCAACTCTTCTGGGGAGCGGATCCAGCAGAGGCGATACAGTGCAACGTGCACTCCTAAATTAGTTTCCGGGCGCTTGGGGGATGCTTTATTATTCATTTCCTCCAAATATTAGGTAATGCCTCTCGCCCCTTTCAAAGTCTGTACGAGGGGGTCTTTGATGCATTGTGGGACTTGAAAGTTGCGGGTCCAAAGCGGCGTTCCTTTCAAGTCCCCCCTTTCATCCAGCGTATTCTGTTCCTGCTCGCCGTAACGCGCACAATGGCGTGAGAGTCTTGACCTGCTTCACGTCTGAGGGGGGCTGGCATCTCAGAGGCACCGGATGAAACAGCCGCTCCTAGCAATCCAGCTTAAACACTTAACGGCCTCTATTCAGGCAAATATTACCCAGGGGTCCGCCACGCCGCTGAAAAGCTGCAGAAATTGGCTCCGTAGAAGGCTGACCAATTCAGCAGCGAGAAACGACCCCGCTACATTAACTCCCCTTTTCATTTCACCCTGGGCGAGCCGGGGTCTGGAGGTACCCGCAGCAGGAGGCGAGAGCCGGTTGAAGCCGGATTCATTTTCTTTTATATAAAGTATTATATTATTTTATTATTTTTTTGCGTGTGTGTGCGTGTGTGTGACCATGAATGTCATTATGCGGATCTGCAAAAGAGGGAAAGTTAACGACATTTAGGGCACGGGCAGAGAAATCAGTGCGTTTTTTGTTTTGGTTTTTTTTTTGTCTCATGGAGAGCTGGCACGTCTCCTGCAAAAGTAAAATTTGTAGCCTTCAAGAAGACTGCAAACGTCTCAGTTAACCCGGTCCCTGCCTCTGCTGAAGGTAGGACTTTGGGGGGGTTACTTTACCCCATCCAGCACGGGGGGGGGGGGGGGGGGGGGGGCGGGGGGGGGGGGGGGGGGGGGGGGGGGGGGGGGG
>JAOTQQ010000019.1:3086091-3116809 GCA_026546715.1 Gallinago undulata | reverse complement strand
TCTGCACTCGTGAGACCCCACCTGGAGTGCTGTGTCCAGCTTTGGAGTCCTCAGCACAGGAAGGACATGGACCTGTTCGAACGGGTCCAGCAGAGGGCCACGAGGATGATCAGAGGGATGGAGCACCTCTGCTGTGAAGACAGGCTGAGAGAGCTGGGGTTGTTCATCCTGGAGAAGAGAATGCTCCAGGGAGACCTTATAATGGCCTTTCAATATCTGAAGGGAGCTACAGGAGAGCTGGAGAGGGACTCTTTGTTAGGGAGTGCAGTGACAGGACAAGGGGTAATGGTTTTAAATTAGAAGAGGGGAGATTTAGATGAGATACTAGAAAGAACTTCTTTGGTGTGAGGGTGGTGAGACCCTGGCTCAGGTTGCCCAGAGAAGCTGTGGTTGCCCCATCCCTGGAGGGATCCAAGGCCAGGTTGGAGGGGGCTTTGAGCAACCTGGTCTGGTGGGAGGTGTCCCTGCCGAGGGCAGGGGGTTGGAACTGGATGATCTCTAATGTCCCTTCCAACTCAAACCATTCTATGATTCTAAATATAAAATAATGTGAAGCAATGGGTTTGTTTATGGGAACTCCAAGAACATCCAACCAAACTCCATTGCCCTTGTTGACAGGGACTCCTCAGCTCCTGGCCCTGGAGTCACTGGAACAGCTTCAGATTGCTTTTCCAACACGAAGTCATCCTTCACGGTTTAGAAAGGTGTGAGACTTATTTGCATAATAAATGACAAGAGAGGGATACACATTTCTGACAGAAGCCCCCTTCTCCCCCCTCTCCCCCCACTTCCCTCTGAAAAAAAAAAAAAATAATCTATTTATTCTGAGTGAATCGTCTCTTCTCCAGATAAATGGTGTTTGTAGTCAGTTTAGCTCAGCGAGATACGCATTCTTTTGCATGCCCATAATGAATTTTCACAGCCAGAGCCCTAATCCAGTCTAGTCATGGAGGGTTTATCAGGACCTCTTATTTTATTTCTACCGGTAAAACGGGAATTGCTTTCCTTATCGCTATCTAGAAGCACCTGAGTGATTTTCGCTTCATATTTCCTATCCCACTGGAATTCAGGATGCGGTGTTATCTGATGCTGTACAATTGTCACTCATGTTAGTTGCCTTTTTATTTTAATTTGTTGGAGGTACTGCTGGTGGGTTGTTTTTGTGGTTTTTTTTTTTTTATTTTTATTTTTAAAGAGATTTTACTTTAAGATCTGAGTCCTTCCCTGCTCCTTGCCATCCTTCTGCCCACGTTTCTTAGGGCGATCCTCGGGAAGGCAGGATGGGGGCTTGTCTTGCCTTCATCTGCCTGATGCTTTCCCTGGGGAGATGACTCAGCCATTGGGCTTGCCCCACCATCCATCCCACCCCCCTCCACGGGGGCAAGTGCAAAAAAATACACAATAACAAGCAGAGGGTTTTTTGGTTTTTTCCTAAAATCGGGTTTTAAAGCAAACAAACCCAGGAGAGAAGGACGACTACAGCTGCTGCAAATGGGGAGCATGTAGGTAGCTCTGAGCTGCGGGAAAGTGAACCCGCTGGAAAGGCGCGAGAAGACCTATAAATCCTGCAGATAACGCCGTGATGGATCAGTAGTGGCAAGACATTAACCTTCACTCTTGAGGAGACACCCAAATGATAACACCTGTAGCCATGCCACTCCAGAGTTATCAGTCTTGTCACTCGTGAAGATAAATCTATCTGACCTAAACCATCATCCTACGCCCCTCTGGCTTCCTCGCTCAAAACCCTCGGTAGATACCAGCAGGGATCGGGGAAGATCGCACCTAATAACCAACCCAGCGTGTGTAACAAGGCTCACATGGAAACCATTTCCTTCCAGTATGTTCAAATAATTCCGCGGAGCAGGGAAAAAAAACACACGGTGGGCTTGAAGGCCGGTCTGCAGGGGAAGTGCTCCATGTCAGTGACAACTGTGGAAGGACAGAAAACAGCTACCACAACCTCAAGGAGCTGTCACGCACAGGAAAATGTAAGTTAATTAAAGCCACTTAAAAAAAAAAAAAAGTACATCTGGGACAGGGGGCGTGGGATGTAGAGAGGGAGAATGAGGTGATATTAAAAGCTCAAACAGATGGTGAGTCCCAGACAGGAGGTGATGAAACCCGTTCTGCTAAATCCAGATGAGCCCCTCGCCCCAGGGCCATGCCAGAGGGGGCAGGATGAGCCCCCTCCACCCCAAGGCTAGTGCCTTGCCACCAGGCACTGCATCTTCCCGCAGACCCCACGGGGATGCCCAGGCTCAGCAGGTCTGCCCTTCTTGCTGGAAAGCGCCAGGGAAGCCCCACCAATGCTCTCCTAGACCACTCTTGGGATTGTAAATCCATTTCTTGCCTTCATAACATCTTCCCTCTGGTGCCCATGGCACCATTCAGCTGAAACGAGAACCACATCTGGCTGAGAGTGTGAGGATCTAAACCCACCTCAAACACACCACCAGCACCAACATCGCTTCCACCTTCAGCCTTGGTCCTCCTCCTAGCACAGCCTCCCCTGAGCCTCCAGACTATGCTCAAAAGATGAGTAGAAGTTCCTCACACCAGCCACGGCTGATATAAAAGCAAAAGAAGAAAGATTTGGGTAGGTTCTGTGCAGACATCACACCCTGTGTGATATATGCACAATAGCTTTAGAATTTAAGTGCCTTGAAGCAAAACGAGACAAGAAGCTTGAAAGTTGCTTTGAGTTGTTTCAAGACAAAACCCTACGTCTATGCTTTGACCTCATGGCTCCGCCACAGAGGACTTTATTTCTATTGTAATCAGCTCCCAAAGAAGCTTAAAATGTTGGGACTTTATATATTCCATTGAGTGTTAGTTCAGAAGCGGTACCAAAATGCCCACATAAGGGTGGGTCATCATGGAGAACCTACCTCCGCTAGCGCGGCCACTCAACTGGCCGTCTGAGACACCCCTGCTTGGAAAGCAGGGCTGGCCAACCTCAGATGGGAAGGGAAACAGGCAGAGCCTTCTGCACACCATCATCAAAGCCCTGCTGCGGAATGAGAGCCGGCGAGAGGAAGTCTTGCCATGACATCAGCCCAACCCAGTCGGAGCGCAGGAGGCATGGAAACACAGACGGAGGAGCGAGGAGAATCCAGGTTTCCAACACATCTCGGTCTGCTCCCCATCCTCCTTCCCCTGCTGGGATGGGGGGAGATGCAATGAACCCAATGCCAGCCCAGTGTGGTCCTCCAGCAGAGCTGGGGGGCTGCTGGAATTTGGTTATCGGGGAGCTGGTGTAGTGGAGAACACCTAGGAGAAGGTCCCCAAGATCTCCTTCTTCACCCCAGAGCCCATTTTCTAACCCCAAAGCGGGGTTTTGGCTGCAGGTCTTTTCACTCCAGGGTAAAATTAATTCATCCCAAGTTCCCCATGGACTCTGGGGAGAGCATCACAGCCTGGGCTCTCCAAATAAAGCCCGGCAGAGCATCCCCCCTCCCTCCCCGCAGCCCCGGGCAGGCAGCCAAGCCCCCCCAGCCCCCCCCCCCCCCATGTCCCCCAACCCCTTCCCTCCCAAGGGCTATTTCCTTAACACAGCCCAGCTGCCTGCCCCCACCCGCCACGGGCTGACAGATTTGTGCAGTCCCCTTAGGGTGGGGTAGGTACATGTATTTCCTCTTTTCCAAAAAAAAAAAAAAAAAAAAAGGAAGAAGAAAGAAAAAAAAAAAGGAGAGGAAAAAAAAAAATTCAATTAACCTTTTCCTCTCTTTGCAAGGGGCAAGAAACATCCCTGCCACAGAAATGGTCTCGGGACCAAAAGGTCTGCTCCCGCAGCTGCACCAAAGCTATTCTGGCTGAGCTAAAATTAAAGAGCTGAAGTCGTATGTGGGCCCTCATGAAATTGTCACGGGGACCGCAAGATTAGAGGACCAGCCAGTGACCTGAGAGGCCAAGGTCTATTCCCAGCTGCGCCAAGGGATTCTCGTGTGAGTCACAACAAGTTTCTCAACCCCCAGGTCCCCAGAGATAAAAGAAGGGCTGAGAAACGGAGCCTATCAAGAGTGAAGACCTACACGCGAAGGACCTGCAGGTCCACAGGACCAGATAAATGCACAGGCAGGACCAGACACCAACCTTACTGCACTCCTGGGAGGATGGAGTCGCTCAGTTGCTTTTGGAGGCAAGAGCGTGGAGAGGCTTTCCCAGTCCTTCAGGCCAAGCTGCCTGACCCTCTAAGTGATGCCATAAGGAGCAGGTCCATAGGCACACCTCAGGACTTCTGCACCATTTCAATAGGGAAAGGGTAATCCCATCCCACAGACTGTCCTGGGTGCCTCAAGCAGCTTTGTTCCTTCCAAAATAAATCCCGTTTATCCCATGCCCAGCCCAGAGCACTGATGGACCTCCACTAGATAGACACACAGCAGGCACATCTCACAGATCTCTACAGAAACAGAAGCAACCCAAGGCCAACAGAAGAACCACGGCCACATCTTCATAGAATCATAAAATCATCAAATGGTTGGGGTCATCCATTCTAACCCCCTGCCATGAGCACGGTCATCTTCAACAAGATCAGGTTGCTCAAAGCCCCGTCCAACCTGACCTGGAATGTTTCCAGGGATGGTTCCATCTGCAGAATGTTTCCATCTACAACCTCTCTGGGCAACCTGGGCCAGTGTCGTACCACTCTCTGCATAAAAAAATTCTCCCTTATATGTAGTCTGGATCTACCCGCTTTCAGTTAAAAATCATCGTCCCTTGACCAACCACTACAGGCCCTACTAAGAAGTTTGCCCCATCTTTCTTGTAAGCCCCCTTTAAGTATTGAAAGGCCAATATCTCTTGAGTGAGGACCTCCAATGCCCATCCAAATGCTAGCTGGAGATCTAACAGCACTGAAAAAACAGCACAGCACAGGATAACCTCAGCATCCCGGCCACCATACCCTCTCCCACCATGAGCAGGTCCTCCGGCGCCAGCCGTGCCAGCTATTGTTGTGCACATAAAGACCTCTCCACCAGCCCCACCATCAGCATGGAGCTCATTACTCTGCAAAAGGGCTTTGAAATGCTCTGAATATGAAAGGTGCTCCATCAGACCAAATTCAGCTCCGTTTGCTATTATAACACAGTGCATTTCTTTTGTCGGCGCCTTTTGATGGTGCCCAATTGTTCCCCTCAGTCAGTATTTCGGAGTCATTAGCTGGAATTAGTAAAGTTCCCGCTCCCCGGACTTTTCCAAGGCTCTGTTCTTGGGCTACAAAGAGTCGATGAGGAGTTGTCCTGCTTTCACCGAGCTGGAGGCACGGCGGGGAGCATTTTTGGGGGGGGAGCAGGCAATCTTCTCGATTCCACTCTGCCATCGCAGGCACTGGGGAAAGGCACGTGCTGACAAGATGCTGCGGGTGGTCACAGCAAGGCTGGTGCTTCCTGGCCATGAGGGAACCCATAGACCTTCTCATTTGGTACCTCTGCTGGGTACCAGATGAAGGGATTTGCCCAGGCGCATTCACATTGAGGCAGCCTCGTCCCACAAAGTTCAGGGTTTTCACCCAGAAATCCCCTGCTCCCTTTTTCAAGGTGGAGCACTTGAAAGGTGACAAGGAAGTCCCTTTTCTCCGGGTGACAGGCCACCGCCACGGTGAAAACATCTGGATTGCCTAACCTTGTTCTCCAACCTCTCGCTCACATTACACCTTTCCAACTACACCAGAAAGCCTCTCGGTGTAGAGACACTTTTTCTCTGAAGGCATTTATACATGAAGCACGGTGGTTCCCCCCTGTCCCATACCTTTCTGGGATATTCACTGGACTTAGGAGGAATTTGGTGGTGGATGATTTCACTGGAGAATCTTAACCCATTTGGACCTGTGCTCCTGCCGTGGCCCGGCTTGCTGGAGTAAGCCAAGGAAGGCCTGATGACACATCAGGAAATAACATGCCCCAGGCAATACCCAGCTGGTCTAGTCTGGTGATGCCCAATCTACAGGTATATGTGTGCATTTGCTATGGGAAGCCCAGCAGAAAGGGTTCAGCAGATGTGGTTTTTCTTGTCCTCCACCAGCAGGCAGCAGGTTCCACACCAGAGCAGGTGCCCAAAGTCCTGCAGGCCAAGATCTCCACTCCGAGGGTGACCAAGGGGTGCAGGAAAGGGGGAATACCTGGAGTACTTCTCCGGGTATATCCTTCCAGTGGCCAGCAAGCAGCTGAGATGTTTCCCAATTCGGTGGCTGTACCTGCAGAACTGTGCTAACAGCCCCTGATGGACCTTTCATCCAGAAAATTTCCCTAATCGTTTTTTCAAGCCATATACACTTTTGGCATCCGCAACATCCTGTGGCAGTGAGGGCCACAGTTTAATTACATGTTTTATAAAAAAGCAAGTCCTCCTGTTTAAGGCTTCTGCCTGATTGTTTCACAATTCCTCTCTACTCTTGTGTTGTGAGGCACAACAAATAACTCTTCCCTGTCCACTTCCACACCACATGGAGGCTTACATACCCCACTTAGATACCTCCTCAGCTCCTTCTCCTCCAGAGCCTGTTAAGCCACTTTTCACACTGAAACTGTCTCCATCCTACTCTCGTCACACCACCAGTCTTTGTACACACTTCTGGCTCCTTCTTTGTCACCAGGAGGCAAAAAACCCTCTGCTGCTCAGTGTGATGGCAGGTCCTCGTGTTCTGTTCACACATGAGGATCTCCAGCAGATATATGAAGCAATGAAGTTTCATGGGCTACACCCCATGCTGGTACCTGGAGCTCAGAGATGCTCCAACTTTCACCAATAATTCCTGTGGGTGCAGAACCTTCCGCGCCCACCTTGGCCATCCCAACATGGCTTCTGGATGCAACGTGGGCACCACAGGGAAACACAATGGTGGAGGAGACCAACCTTAGAGGGCATCCCCAGGGAGTGGGAGGAAGAGCCCAGCACCGAACCCAGCTCCTTCAGCTCCTTGTCATCTCTCATGGTGGATTATACTCCCATCCCCTAAGGATTTCCCCAAAATTTTTCTCATAGATCATCCCACCTGACATTAGAGAGAGCATTTCCACTGCAACACAACCAAAGGCAGGCGATTCACGCCTCTCACATTGCCATTTTCTGGGCAACCTGGTCTAGTTGGAGGTGTCCCCTGTTACTGCAGGGGGGTCGGACTAGATGACCTTTGAAGGTCCCTTCGGGCCCAGATGATTCTATGATTCTATCATTCGATGATTTTCTGAAGTAACACAGTACAACAGAACAGCCTGCACAGACCCCAGCCTAATCTAAAAACAACTTTATGGCTTCTAATTTTAGCACTAATCTTCCTTTGCTATGGTTGTGTGATTTCTAATTATTTTATCCCCAAAGACTTGCCTTGACGGATAGTTGTACCTTTTCCAGTGCCGAGTGACTTGCAAAGTGCCTTTAAAAAATACGCTGATCGTTTCGGGTTCATTTCCAGTTCCTACACAAATAGCACTCTCGTATATTCTCATACACAGTTTCGCTGTGGAAATATTATTATTATTATTATTATCATTATTGAAAGAATAATAGAAGCAATACCATTTTAAAAGGAGAGCCCTATTCCTTAGGACGATCCTGCAAAAACCACCGCCTTTTCTCGTAAAAGTTGTTAAAGAGCATAAATCTGCTATCCAGATACGGATCTCTTAATAACTCGGTGCCTTTGGCTTGGCATCGCTCCCAGGACATTTCGCCTTTATCTATCCCTGCTTTGAGGTTCCAGCACATCAAAGAGCCATCGGCCACGCCGAAACCTCGGTGGGGGAGCTTGGCGAGGGATGGGGAGAAGCAGCCTTGATTGCTCCCGATTGCCTTGATGCTCCCCAGGAGCGTTGCCTATCCGTATCCTCCGAATCTATCCCAGCAAAGATTGTCCCTTGGCTGAAGATGCATTGTAGGGGCTTAAGAGGAGCCTCCAGCCCAGGCTCTTCAGTGGGCAGATTTTTTCTTTCCTACCGTGCTCACCTGAAGCAACCTCTCCATCCTCCTCGCCGCTGACCGAGATCAGACCTGGATCTGACACTCTTAAATGGGCACAAAATTTTTCTGGGGAGAGGATGCTGCGGGTAGAACATTTCGGGGTGCTGAGGAAGGCAGCTGCCACCGGGCTGCACGTCCCCGTAGGACCTGGGTAGGGGGGACAGGCAGGCTGGTGGATGTTTGGTGGGTCATTTCCTTCCCCGGGATTTACATTACACTCTGGACAGTTGGAAAACATCCATTTGACCTGTGACATTTTTGTTTTAGTTACTCCCCGAGCTTTGACATCAGCTGCTTAAACACAGGGTGCGTGAGCTTCAGCACCGAGAAAGCACCTCACCCCCCCAAATTCAGAGTGGACGGGGCAAAATAGCACACCCCAGCCCTGGTGGTGAACATGTTTCTTCTTTCTCGTTCTTCATTTTCCTCTCTTTCACTTTCTGAGCCTGTCTCACCATCCGTGTCCTCTCCCTCCCCACTGGAAACGAGAGCTTAGCCCCCCACCGCCCACCACGATATTGAAAGAGAGAAGGATACGGGGTGGATTATTTTATATTTTTTTTTTTTAATTCCCTGCACAATGCTGTTATAGAGTATTAGAAATGGAGATTGTCAAGGCAGGAAACAACCCAGTCAAAGTCCTCAGGCCGGGGTCCCGAAAATGTCACTGTCCAGAGGTCACAAAGGATGGAGAATAGCCCTCTGTTCCCGCAGGGAGAGAGGATGCTCTGGGAGAGCGGCCAGTGACACACCATCTGCCCTCACACCACCCTCAGCCTGGGAGCTGGGCCTTAACCTCTGCCGAAATCAGTGGGAAGATGGGTTTTATTAATTGGTTTACTGGGGGGGGGGGGGAATATCTTGACAGACAGGGTTAAAAATTATATCCCTCTGTTGAGCGATACTTCTATCAGCATAGGGAATTTAGCAGGGAATATCAACCCCCTCGGGAAGCCAACCCTGCAGGAAATCATTCACAGAATCATAGAATCACAGAATGGTTTGGGTTGGGAGGGACCTTAAAGACCATCCCGTTCCAACCCCCCTGCCCTGGGCAGGGACACCTCCCACCAGACCAGGTTGTTCCAAGCCCCCTCCAACCTGGCCTTGAGCCCCTCCAGGGATCGGGCAGCCACAGCTTCTCCGGGCAACCTGGGCCAGGGTCTCAGAGGTGTCCCTGGCCATGGCAAGGGGTTGGAACTAGATGATCTTTAAGGTCCCTTCCAATCCAAACCATTTTATGATTCTATGATTCTACTTCAGAGTAATGTCCACAGCATCCTGCTGGCTTCATTCTTACTCCTCTTAAAACTTACCCCTGAAATCCTCACTTCTCAAGCTCATGCTCTAAGTTTGAGTTCACCTTGGGGGCTAGAAGAAGAAATCTTGGGTCAAATCCTGCCCATGGCACTGGGCTACCACCGCATCACCACGGGGATGCAGAGCAGGACACCACTTGGCCCTAGGCTCTTTGATTTCCATCTGTCCACCTTGGAGCAAAGTTTTAAAGTTTCTCGGAGGCACAACAACAAGGCCAGGTTTGGAGAAGTCAGCTGCTGTAAATCCAGGTAACCAAGATTTTCACTGTACATAATAGTTGCTAAATTTATTCTAAAAAGCAGGCTGCTGCAGTTGTAGGTGTTGAGCCCTTCTTAAAAGTCAGACCTGAGCAGAAGAGCTGGAGGCCATTGCCAGAATGGTGATCCAGTAACTCAGGTTGCCCAGAGAAGTGGTAGATGCCCCATCCCTGGAAATATTCAGGGTCAGGTTGGACAGGGCTCTGAGCAACCTGATCATGAAGATGTCCCTGCTTATGGCAGGGGTTTGGACTAGATGGTCTTTAAAGGTCCCTTCGAACCCAAACTATTCTATGAGTCTCCCTCCAGAAGCAAGTGAGGAATGTATTTTTTTATTTTTGAGGGAACCGAGGTTATTAGTGTAGTGAAAAGCCACCAATTACCAGAGTGACAACCCTCAGAGGGAAAAAAACTCCATGCATTCATGGGATGGACAACTAGGAATGTGTTTTCAGATGGTCCACATAGCCCAGAACATCAAATTTCACCCATCACCCAGGCAGAGAATTGGTGTAATTACCTCAGGCCTGATCGTGAAAGGTGCAGAGTGCAGTCAAGTGGTCTCCACTCCCATAGGGTCCAGTATCTCAGGGTCTCTCAGGAGGGTCAGCCTTGGAGCCTGGGCAAAACAAGACAGGTTGGTCTTAGTCCAGTCTTTTGTAAAGAACCTATGCAACTGGTAATTAAAAAAACCACCATCCCAGCTCCGTGTGCTGGCCCCGTATTCCTGTATGAAGGGTTAATGCGATGATCATGCAGACCACGGCTGGGGACACGCTCTCCAACCCACAGGAGATCAGGGATGGATGCCCGCAGCACACGGCAGAGAAACTACACCAGGACGGATGCCTCCACAGAGCTCTGGTCCACACCCAGGAACATCAAAATGATGTTTCTTAGGGGTGCTGCTTTATCCCAGCCGTCACACGCGGACATGTGCACTGTCAGCACCGTCCCCTGAGCTAACACACCTCCCTGGCAGAAGACAAACTCCAGGGTTGCCTTGCCAAGCCTACCGGAAGAGATAAAGCTGGAGATAAGAGAAGTTTGCCCGGTTTCCAAGGAGGAACACCCCTCCGTGCTCCCTGCCGGCTGGCGGTGACGCGTGGCACGCCAGCCCTGGGGCAACCGTGGCCGTGCCAAGAGGAGGGTGAAGAGGGGGAAGAGGATGACGGGGGACAGGATGACGGCACTTCTCCCCACACAGCCCTTTGTTCTGGGAGGTCCCCCGAGATGCTCAGCTCAGGGTGGCCAAGTCCTCCTCCTTCATTCCCCTATTAAGGAGAACGGATGGGGGGAGGAAAACAATGCTCTCTCTCCTCACTCCCCTAATGGAGGAACAAAAGCACAGTCATCCCTTCCAAAAATGTCTTTTGAGGAACAGATGATTGAGTCCAAAGACCCAGGATTTCTCCTTTATTTATTTCTGGGTGAACTCCAGCCTGGCAGTGTCTTTCTGTCCTGCCTCCAGACTCTGCCCAGAGCTGCATGGATCACGCGGGGCTTGCACAGACCCCGAAAACCAGCCCGGGATTTAACAACCAGCACTTTGTAGAGGTGATGAAACCCAAGGTGAGGTTCCTCCACCAGACCCCATCACAAGCTTCGGCCATGGGGTGGAAGGGACAAGGGGGCATCACCCACCTGCAGCCCTGGTCCAGCAGCATGCCTTCGGCAGGAAGGACCTGCCCCAGCCTGACCCCACTGGAAACTGGGACCAAAACCCACTAAAGCCAAAACCAGAATCAGACCTTTCATTTCTCGGCAGCAGTGGCTGCTACGAAGCAGAAGGGAATTTCTGCCTTGCTGACTGCTCATGGAAAGTCCCCGACTGGCCCACAACCGTGGAAAAAATGGAAAATATAACTTTAATACCAAGTTGGTGGCAGGCTGTCTATTTTTCTCTCCTGTGACTAGTTACCATGGATGGATTTCTGAGGTCGACCGTGCAATTGTTTGCTGCACTGCTGCTCTTAAACGGAAGATGAGCGAATCATCCCATTCGTACCCTACTTTAATTTCCAGAAATTCTTTCTTCATTTGTTTGCTTAAATTATTTCTCTCATTTAAAGAAACAATGCAGTCTCACAAAGCCAGGACCCAAATCTCTCAAGTAACCCTGCTGCGGTTTGTTACTTCTATGCTAGTTAACAAGGCCAGTAATTTCCCTAAGGTTTAATAGAAAATCTTCTTTCCAGAACGCAGAGAAGCAGGAAATTTTAACAAACTCACTACTGTATTCCAGTTAGGTGAGGGATATCCTAGGAAAGGCGCGTGTCATCCTCAGGGGGACTGCATAAAAGCAGGTATACTAAATGGAGATATTTTTTTTTCCACCCAAAGGGGTGAAGGTACCCTAAACTGAGCTTTCTTCACCCAGATCTACCCTCTCAGCTGAGGAAGGGGACCTGGGGGTTCCTGTCCCTCTGCTGAGCCTTGCCTTGCTCAGAGCATCAGCTGTGGCTCTGCTGGGCAACAGGCTGGCTCCTGAAGCATCCCAGTCCTCATCCCAAAAATGCGGGCTGGTTTATCGCAGTAGGCTGGGATGAAGTAGATGATACCAGAGAGGGCAGATCCCAGACATCCCTGGGGTGGGGTTGCTGGCTGTTTTACCAACGATATGGACTGCAAAGCGAACAGGACACCTGCTTGACCACAAATTGCTCTCCCCAACTGTTTTACAAACCTCTTTCCAAGGTTTGTAAAAGGACCAAAGGACCAAATCAGAACACGTTCTGAAAAGTCAAAAGCCAACACAGAGCAGAGCTTGTGGAAAACAAACACACACATAAAAAAAAAAAAAAAGCATATTTGACAGGCCAGTAAAGCTCTGTTGAGAGGCTCACGCAGGTGAAACGCATCCTACACCTGGGGGAGAAGCTGGCCACCTTCGTTTACAAGGAGACCTGCCCTCCCGGTGCCTCCGTAGCTCCTTGGTGTTGTATCTACAGCAGGATTTGTCAAACAACAGCTGCGGTTGTTTGCACGGAGCCTTCCAGCCTGTCCGGTGATAACACCCCCTGCCTGGGACAAGCTGAAGGAATCACAGCGGGTAAATGATAAATATACGGCCGGGTTAATCAGGAAAGAGGGGTAGGCAACCCGGGAATTCCCACGGGCTCCCCGCCGCCAGGAAGGAAACAAGAAAATGCCCCTGGTCTAAGCAGGGGAGGAACAGATCACAGGGAGATCACAGGAGGTGTTTGCAGATCGCTTGCCGGACATGAATAATTCAAGCAGAAGCAGCTGGAAGCAGAGGAACAGAAAGATGGGAGCTCACCAGCACCAGCCGCTTCGGCGGGTTCGATTGTGTCGAGGCAAGGCAAGGAAACCACAAGCCCCAACAAAAAGTCCTTCCCCAAGCGTTGCCAGTGTCATCATAGAATGGTTTGGGCTGGAAGGGACCTTTAAAGTCACCTAGTCCAACCCCCTTGCCATGAGCAGGGACATCTTCAACCAGATCAGGTTGCTCAGAGCCCCCTCCAACCTGGCCTTGAACCCCTCCAGGGATGGGGCATCTACCACCTCTCTGGGCAACCTGGGCCAGGGTCTCACCACCCTCACAGCAAACAATGTCTTCCTTGTAGCTAGTCTGAATCTCCCCTCTTTTAGCTGTAAACCATTAACCCTTGTCCTATCGCAACAGGCCCTACTAAGAAGTCCCTCCCAATCTTTCATGGAGCCCCCTTAGGAGCCTGGAGAAGGCCTGGAGCCTTCTCTCCTCCAGGCTGAACCCCCCCAACTCTCTCAACCCCCCCTCACAGCAGAGGGGCTCCAGCCCTCCCAGCATCTCCATGGCCTCCTCTGGCCCCGCTCCAACAGGTCCATGTCCTTCTGCTGTTTGGGACTCAGAGTTGGATGCACTACACGAAGCACCCAGCAACAAAAGAAGTATTTCCTTTGGGGGCTCACACCAGCTTGCAGACCTCCTCCCACCCCCAGGGACATTTCTGGGAAAAGACAGGGCACTCGGAGACTAGTTTAGAGCCTTCAGGCTCCTCTGCACCTGGAAGAGCTTGTGTTTCAGTGGAGTTCAGCTCTGCAGAAGAACGGGTAGGGAAAAAAAGGTGCCAGGGAGGAGGATGGAAAAGAGGAGGAAAAAAAGGGGGTGGGTGGGGAGGAAAGAAGGGATCCAAGGATGTTCTCTTTATTCTGGAAGAAAAACACAAGCAGGGTTGCTCCTGTAGGGACAAATTAGTAGCCCACACCCAACATGGAAGCCTGTAAGCAAATAGAAAACCACGAGAAAAGGCAGAGATGGTAAAGGTGGTGGAAGTAAAACACAGCTTTGGTAGAACCTGAAGAAATCCAGAACTCATCTCCCTGAAAGCCCATTGCCACCTACTGACTGCCAACAGAGGACCCTCATTGTCCAGTATCAAGGGGCAGCTCTCCCACATGAGGTCAGAAATGGGGCACCAAGGTTGGCATCTGCCCAGTGAGCCTGGGGACACCTCATCCCCAGAGAACTGGGGGTGTCAAGGAGGGATTTGACACAGGAGTCTGACTTACTTAACAGGATTTCCAAAGCTCCCTGATGGAGAGACATGCTCCATCACTACAGGCACCCTTTGGGAATTCCCAACCCACATCTACAAATCCATTATTCTGCTGCAATTCACTCCTCCTGGATTTGGCCCCAAAACTGCCCACTAAGCTCTTCTCCAGCTGAACCAGAAGAAAACCACTGCACATGTTGAGGACACACCTGGTCATAAGCCCCACCCCCATTAAACATACTTCTTGGTATTGGGTGAAATTTATCAGATTAAAAAACCACAGTGATAGTAAGAGACATTCACCCCACATCACAACACAACAATCCCATGAAATATGGGTTTCAAGGTAGGCCAGATGAGAAACATTCAGGTGAGAAGCTGGCTGAGAACTTTGATGTCATTGGCAAACAAGTCTGCGCTTTCAAATTTCCCCAAATTTCCCTTGAACATAAATATATTGACACTATTCACACTTTCTCCTATTCCTAAGCGACTTGAGCTTAATCTTCTGAATTAAAAACGTCCTTCAGCACCATTGCCTGTAGCACCCTTGATCTAGAAAGCTCAGTCTGGAAGTGACATCTCACTGGTGTCTACTGCAGGTGCTCTATTATCTACATCAAGAAAATTTCACTCCAGTCTTTAGCATTAAACTGAATATTGCTGGTAGGAAACCTGTTCCTTGGCAGGAGCCTTCACAGAGCTCAGGCCACTCATGACACATCTTCGCGTTACCCCAAAATAATTACTTGGCCACACACTGCATCTGATCCTCAGGGTTCTGGGTTCCCCACCCTCGTGTGTTTTGTTTTTTTTTTCTTTCCATGCAGAAAAAAATAACTAATTAATATATGTCTGACAGATGTTCTTTGAAAGAGATACCACATCTTCAAAACACAAGATGATGAAAGGAGTAATCGAATAGATTAGGCTGACCAGAAAAGCAAGGATCGTAGCACGATGGTGGAAAGCAGAGCTTTAAATCTTTCTCTGATATTTAAGATGGTTTTTGATTTGCATATCTAACCATGTGCCAATTAGCTGTATATAAATCCATGATGAAATTATACCGTGCAGCTCTCCAAAGTGAGGAAACGCCAGGGCTGGGCTGCATCATGCATCCTTAACTCTGCCCCTCCAGGTGTTCCCATTCCAGCTCCCTCCTAACGATCGTGTGCTATTTCCCAACAACACAACTCAACAATGAGCACCTTTTGCAATCCTATAGAGGTGCACCCAACATTTCCATGTACTATGAGCTACTTTGTGTGTGGTGGGACCTCTGCCTCTCCTGTGGCCACTTCAGGATCGTTATTTTCTTCACTCTCCTCCAGCTAATTACAGCCCAACACCTCTTGTCCCAGACTGCCATCTCTTCAAGGCAAGCTTTGGCTTTGTTGAGGCTTTGTACCACCTCATAGGAGAGGTGGAGATCCTGTTTTAAGACCTGTAGGTGACACTGGGATGCCAACAATAATAGAGACACATGCTCCCGGATTACACATCAAGAGGAACGTGAGGAAGCATCAGCCTGGTCCTGGAGCAACACCACCTGCTCGGAAGGGGCGTGCACGCTTGTAGTCAAACTAGCCACCTCAATGAGGTCTTTGTGCTCCACCAGATATCTGCAGAAGGCAGCATGCAAAGCTGGAGCCTACTGTTACAGCCAGCAGTGCCTGAAAATTGGGCCAGACACCCTGCCCATGCAGGCCGGGAAAGTTTTTTTTAGCCCAGAGAAGAGAAGACTGAGGGGGGATCTGATCAACGCCTAAAAATACTTAATGGGTGGGTGTCAGGAGGGTGGGATCAGCCTTTTCTTCAGTGGTGACCCGTGACAGGACAAGAGGTAACAGCCACACACTTGAACATAAGAAGTGCCACCTCAACATGAGGAGGAACTTCCTTCCTGTGAGGGTGGCAGAGCCCTGGCAGAGGCTGCCCAGGGAGGTGGTGGAGTCTCCTTCTCTGGAGACATTCAAACCCCACCTGGACACGTTCCTGTGCAACCTGCTCTGGGTGGCCCTGATGTAGTAGGGGGCTGGACTAGATGATCTCCAGAGGTCCCTTCCAACCCCATATCATTCTGTGATTCTGTGTCTGGGGAGAAGGTATTCTGGAGGGGCAAGCAGCGCTGGTGCTCCTCATGGCTCCTCATGGCTTTGTCTAGATGAGGAGCACTGGTGCAGGTCCCTGTAGAAATAAGCCAGATGGTTACATGATCCCAGCCTGTCCCAACACCTGGATACAGCAGCCATCAACTGGGTCAACTGCTATGATGGACAACTGTACCATCCTATGATTACTGCCAGTCTGCCTGCATTCATCTAGGGTCACCAAATTAAGCTAGCAGGAGGTTCAAGACAAGCAAACAGAGATGGTGTCTCAGCAGCAGATGGTGGATCTGCAGAGCTCCTTGCTGAAGGACTTGAAGAAGCAAGCTTGCATGGGCTTCTGGAGAGACTGGATGATCCAATGGGACTCATAAACGGATGAATCGCTGTAGGATCAGGAAATCACTATCACTGGAAACAGGTCCTCTAATGATCCATTAGACCAAGAGAAAGAGCCTCATACCATAAATTTCTTGCCACTCTTACCAAGAGTATTTGGTTTGCAGGTGAATTATGGCCAAAACCAAGGACAGCATCACTGAACCTCAGGCACCGTAGAGAGACGCAACAAAAAGAGTTCCCACCTCAAATAGGTGGGACAAACACATCACGGGAGACATTCTACTGGTGGGGAAGTGTCACCCAGACACTGTGTAAGACACACTGCACACAAAACCTGTGCTCAAGGTGGGAATCAAGCCCTTGATCTCCTGAGCCCCCTTTCAGTTTCTAATGACACCCCGTCCTTCATGGTTGATAGACACTGGTCCTGCTTGCCTCCCCTGTAGCTCAAAGTCTGCCCTATCTATCTCAAGAAATGTCTCTTCCCATCTGGTAATCCTGCCCAGAAAGCAAGTGAAAACGTTGAGTGGAGGAGCACTAACTCTGTGGGAAAACTAGAAAGGAACTCTTCAGTATCTGATGTGTGTGGGACACACCACTGAAGGGAAGCAACACTTCTCTCCGTGCACCCACAACACGATTTACCTTCTCGATGCTCTCGTGATGCCACTTTTGGGTTGGGATCAATATTAAGCCTTCTGAGCTTTTCCCTGCAGAGCTGCTACCAAGTAGGTCTTCTTCTAGGAAGATCCCAGGCGTAAGCAAGCCATCACCGGAGATGATGTGAAGAGGAGCAAGGAATGAGCCTGCATTCCCTGGGACCATTTTTTTTTTTTTTTTCCTGGCCCAGCGGAGGTAGCTAGTTTGACTAATTCGAGCGATTAGGCACATATTCAGCCATAAAATATTAATATGAGAACAAATCAAAGGCAGCTTGGCTGGCTGGGCTCCTGCTTTGAATTCATTACATATATTAACAAAAAAAAAAAAAAAAAAAAAAAAGGTTTTATATTTTCAAGTCCGTATGAAAAGGTATAAATCCCCTGCTCGACTGCAGCACTTGGCCTCGCTGGGCTGCTAATTGGAACCAGCGTGCCCTGCTTCCCGGGCGTCCCATTCACAAGCCCGAGAAGGAAGGAAGCCTTCAATTTTTCAATAGGGAATTTCATCGCCGGAGAAACAATCCACCTTCCTTCGCCTTCCCAAGAGAAGCCCGAGGGCGAGTTTCCCCCCTCTGCCAGGGCTCGGGGACCCCTGCCAGCCCCAGCCAGAGCTCTGCCGGCCATCCCAAAGTCATGAGATGGCCCTCAAGACAAAGCGTGGTTCTTTTTGGTTTTGTGTTTGTTTGTTTTGTGGTTTTGGGGGTTTTTTTGTTGGGTTTTTTTTTCCCCCCTTCTAAATGCATTGAGTTCTTTTCTTTTCCTTTGGGATTGCTCAGAGGTCCAGTTGGTGATTTTTCTTTCCGTAACCACACAGGATAAACAAGCCTGGCTTTTGTCATGACAGTTTTCCCGAGATTTTTCAGCTTTCCACCCAGTTCCAGAGCTGGGGATTCGTGGAAAGCAGCCGGGTGTATTCCCGGGCCACACGGGGATATTTTGCACAGGGATTTTCCCAGAGACAGAACCCACTTTAAATGGGTCTTTATGAGCCTGGCACTGAGCAAAAAAAATCACTTTACACCGACGGTTTCTTTTAATTGCTGCTTTTTTTTTTTTTTAACGTTTTTTTTCATTCCTTCAGTTGGCGCCTTAAAAATTTTTAACGGGACTTAAAGGCCACAAAAGCCTGTGAGAAGCTCCTGCAGGACTCAAGAAAGCCAAGGAACAGGCAGAGGGACCACAGCAGGGCGCTGGCAGATGAAACGCAGCACCAGCCAACATAAAACCAGCACAAAAAACACCTTCACTGCAAGGACTGGGCTTCAAGGATTAAATGGACTCAGGAGCAATTGTCCCATGCTTCTGAAGGCACAGTGCAGATGTGAAAATCACCATTTACTCCTACTCTTAAAGCTCACCTGGAAAGTTATTTTCCTCCTCGTTATTTATGTAACTTAAAGCATTAATTAATAGTTCCCACTGTAATGGCCTATTTCTTTACGCACGTATAAAAAAAAAAACCTGCATTCTGCAGCCTTCTTCTCCTGCTTTCCATGCCATCCCCAGGACAGAGCTGGGAGAGGCAGGACTCCCTCAATTATGAGGAGTCCTCTGTCACGTCACATCTAGGGCCAGAGGGCTGGATGAGAAAGCAATCATGGGCAATGCATGAAGGAGTTCTTCAAAAGTACATCAAACTCCATATTTATACTTTTTCCCTAATATCTTTGGAAAAGGTCACTATCTTTAAGGTCCCTTCCAACCCAAACCATTCTATGAATCTATGACAAGTGTTGTCGCAGTCTCAACTGACAGATAGAAATGGTCTTCTCACCCCAACTACAGCATCATTAGGGTGCTTTTAACCATATTTACAGTACTTTTAGCTGCCAGGAGCTGATCAGCAAAGGGAATTTCTGACGCAGGGACGTGTGACCAGGAGCACAGACTTGGACCAGTAATTGATGGCGCAAGGGGTAGGAGATGGGCAGATGGATAAAGCTGAGGGGAGCAGCTGGAGCAGGAGGAGGAAAGCTGAGCACAAAGGCAGCATGGAGTCACGTGGAGCGTTGGCTATTTTGGGATAATTTGGGCCAGCGGGGGCACTTGCTATTCCTCCATTCCAGTAGGAGATTGTGTGTTCCTCTCGAGAAACCAGGATTCAGTTCCCCCAAGATTACCCAGAGTAGGGTAGGCTCACACAGAGTAGGACGCCTCACACAGCCCCAAAGGAAGACATCAAGACTATAGCATCAAAGTTCTGAAAGCATCCTCAAGAAGTCTTCTGGTCCCAAAGCAGGGATCCCCAGGGATGCATAGAGGATGCTCGCCTACTTCAGGACTGTCAAGGATGGATCCACAGCACTAAGAGGTATCTGGTGCTTCACCAGCCTTTTCCTTAGAGTTATTTTACTGCCCCAAGGATCTGCTCTCAATGGGAAGACATATCACTGGATTCTACTAACTCCTCAACGAGCCAAGAAAGTCAAGCAACACTTTCTCTCTGCTGGACTTCCTCCTAGCTGTGACACACGAGGCTTGGACCCTCCTGTTGGACTCAGACTCCAAGCCCTCATCCAGACCTCAACACAGAAGCTTATTGCTCTCCTTGAACACCAAGGATCATGAAAACCTGAACAAATTCTGGAGCAAATGAAATGCAAGCATCTGTTTTTGCAAGCCAGGATCACCTTTGTTGAGCCCCCACCAAAGTTTTTCCTGTAAGTCATTAACTCTGATGGCCAAAACACGGTTCCTCCTCGCCCCTCTCCCGCCCTTTCAAGGGCAGGATGGCAGCACTCGAGCCGCTGCAGCGCTGATTGTCCTATTGTTCCACAAAGTGGTTCCTCTCCAGCAAATTGAACACTGAGAGCCATCAGAGAGCGCCCCGGACAAAGGGACCAGTGCCTGTTTCTGGGATTATTAGAGGGAAGCAGAAAGAAGCCTCTTGAAGAGTCTTCGTGGCACTTAACGTGACAGCTGGAAATAATGGGTAGGACAAAACAGAGCAAAGATGATTTAAATTAGGCAACTCCCGGAAAGTGGTGTTCACTTAGGCTTCCAAAGGAGAATTGCTATTTCTTAGAAACATTAACGCTCACGTCTGTGTGCGCTCCCCCTCTGCAGCGTACACACACGCACACACACACCCCTTTTTAGGTTGCTCTACAGAGCATTTGTTCAATTTGCCAGTGGACACTGCATCCCTTCCATGAGGGGATGGAAAAGGTGTAAATGAGCAGCATCAGCTGCAGCTCATCAATCCTCAAACAAAAACAGCCTTTAATTTCTCTCCGCCGCCAAAAGTTCAGGGACCTGTAGGTAGAGATTTACATACACATGTTCCAGAAATCATTCATTACTCTCCTCCAAAGTCAGCCAGAGGAGAGGGGCCTCACTCCTACTCAAGGTGTTTTACCCAGACAGAACGAGAAAGGCTCTGAAAAAAGTCCAGTGCCATCTCACCCCAGTCCCAGCTTGGTGGAACCAGTGTGGGGGCTTGTTTTAAGTAACTGGCAGATCTCGTCTATACCCATCATCTTCCTCCTGACCTGGGGAGGCCACCAGTGCTGCCTTGCAGCATCATTTGGGATTCACCCCACTTCTCATGCCAGTTCTGCCAGAGCTGGACTGAGACAAAGTCACTCCAAGTGAGTTCTTGTACCAAGGGAGCCCTGGGGATCCTCTCCGGGCTCCCTGCACATGTAGGCACAGCTTTCCCAGCTCAAGGAAGGCACTTCCCAGTGCCACCTGAGAGAGTGGACTGGCTTCTCCCCTCCGTGCTCTCCCCTCTGGGACAGCACAACTTGATCAACACCACCACTGAATGGAAGCACTGCCTTGAGAGCTCCTGCCCCTTTGCTGTGGTTGTCCTACCAAAGCAGCTCCTAAAGTAGCCTTAGTGGTGAGTCCCTTATATTTGCTGCTATCTCCATAGATACTGCCCAAAGCATCCCTGTTTGCTGCCAGGACCCCCATAAGTCCATGCCGACCACTGTGGCTTGCGATGCTTTGGTGCAGCCTTGAAATGGTTACCAGTTGGAAAGAATGTTGGTGGCTCTTCCTCCTCCTGCATGTCAAGACCTGCCCAGGTCTCATCATCATCCTGATTTCATCCAGGCACTGAGAAACCCAGGCACCTCCTGGACTAGGGACACTAGTTCCAACCCCCTGCCATGGGCAGGGACACTTCCCATCAGACCAGGGTGATCAAAGTCTCATCCAACCTAGCCTTGAACCCCTCCAAGGATGAGGCAGCCACAGCTTCTCTGGGCAACCTGGGCCAGGCTCTCACCACCCTCACACCAAAGAAGTTCTTCCCCAGATCTCACCTCAACCTCCCCTCTTTCAGTGTCAAACCCTTCCTCCTCCTCCTATGGCTCCCCTCCCTGATCAAGAGTCCCTCCCCATCTCTCCTGGAGCCCACTGAGGGGCTGGAAGGGGCTCTAAGGTCTTCTCTTCTCCAGGCTGAACCCCCCTAGCTCTCTCAGACTGTCCTCACAGCCCTCCAGTCCCAGCAGGATGGGTCATGGTGTAGCTATCACACAGACCCTCTTACACTGTCATCACCTGGATCCTTCTCTGAGCCCCAGAGCCCCAACAAACCCATCTCCCAGACTCTTAAGGCTAAAGCCTCAATCATCAGCCCAGGCTGCTTCCAAGAACCCTTTATCACTGTTGCAACCCGTGTACCTCCTCACCCTGCTGGCTGTCACTCCCATCCTACTGAAAACAAGACCTCTGGGACATGATCTTCCATTTGGTAGCCTGACGAGGAATCGCCCCAGAGTCCCAGGTGATCCCTCCTGCTTGGTTCGGTCCCTCAAAGTGCAATTTCTTTCTCTGTCCCTCTCTTTGAGAAGGCAGCGATGCCCAAGACACCCTCAGCCTGGCCAGGGAAGCTCCTGAGCACCGGGGGATGCAGCCCAGCAAATCCTGCCCTCATCACCGTGATGGATAAAAGCCCCTTTAAAATGGTTCCCCATGCACAGAGCTCTCTGCAAAGCACCTTCACAATGACGGGTGCTTCATACCTTCCCTGGGTGCTTCATACCTTCCTCGCTCTCTCATGCGAGTAGGTAACAAGGCTGCTGTCCTGTTTGGGCAGCCAAAGACCCTGAGACACCATAGCAGCAGCTGGAAGGTGATGGTGGGACTTGTCCTGGCAACAAACAACTATCCTTGAAGAGAGGAGCCTTCACAACAGGAGTGACTCCCGGGAGTCAAAGAATCAGAGAATGACATGGGGTTGGAAGGGACCTCTGGAGATCATCTAGTCCAACCCCTGCCAAAGCAGGGCCACCCAGAGCAGGTTGCACAGGAACCCATCCAGGTGGGGTTGGAATGTCTCCAGAGATGGAGACTCCACCACCTCTCTGGGCAGCCTCTGCCAGGGCTCTGCCACCCTCACAGGAAGGAAGTTCCTCCTCATGTTTAGATGGAACTTCCCATGTTAAAGTTTATGCCTGTTATCTCTTGTCCTGTCACTGGGCACCACAGATAAGGTTCATGGATGTAGTCAGAGCTGGGAACGTCACTCTGGATTTGTGCAGCATCTGGCACATAGGGAACTGATCTAGGTGTCACCAGGTCCTGCTGCCATACAGGTTTGCAGTAATGGCTATGGTAGAGGTGGAGGAGGAGGAGAAGGAAGGAGAAGGGAGAAGGAGGGTGAAGGAGGAGAGTGAGAGGAAGGAAGGAGGAGGAGGAGAAGGAAGATGAAGGAAAAGAAAGGAGGAGAAGGAAAGAAGAGCTCTCTGAATTCATCATTAATGTATTCAATGGAAATTGAGCAATGCCTGGATCCATTCAGTGTGGAACAAGGCCACCATACTCTTTTCTCCCCGGGCAGTCAGTAAAGTAGCTGACCTGCTGTCCTCTGCTCTGGCATGGAGAAGACCCCGGAGAGCAGAAGCACGGACAAATTATGGGGGGAGAGATGCTGCAGAAACATCGATCAGACACTCTAACAGGAACATACCAGACAGCATGGAAGGCAAAACCCAACCTTCCTCCATGGACCTGCTGTTCTCTTACATTCCTGTTTGTGAAAAAGGTGACTCAAGAAAATTGGGAAGGAAACCACGGATGGCGTGAAAGTGGGACAAGACAACATCTGTTTCAGAGCCTCAGAGCTGGAAGGCTCATAACCTCCCTTTGTTGGGGCTGCAAGGGACAGTCTGGTCCAGAGTAGGCTTGTAGGAGAGGAGAGAGCTGCCTGCTGGGCTTTGTGCTCTGGGATTCAACCAGCACATTGCACACACCACATAGCTGAGATGAAGGACCTCAATCCACTCCCACCCCTGGTCATGAGCCCCAGTGCGACCTCACATCTGGCAACATCTGCTTGGGGCATTCCCTAAACACTGCATAAAAGGACCACCCCAGGTCAAGGTGGGCATGTCCCACCTTTGCAAGGTGACCCATGGGGTGGGAGAGCAGCGGGATGCAGGAGTGAACGGAGCATCAGTAGGATGGGCAGATGTACCTTCGTGATGCTCCTCTTCTCCTTACTCAAAATCAGCCAGAAAACTGCTACTGGAGCTTCTCGATGCACAGGAGCCTGAACAGCAGTTCACTGCCAAACCACCTCAGATAGCTGTGCAAGAGAGACAGGAATACACATGGGAATACTTGGGATTTTACCATCTTTCTGAAGCACCAACAGAGAGGGAGTGCAAATTACTGCTTTTTATTGCAGCTGGCAAAAAAAAAACAAAAAAAACCAAAACAAACTGTAAAGTATCAAACACTGAATGTGCTCATGCTACTGTAGGTGGGAAGATTCTTGATTCTTACAGATTATCTAATCCAATTCAGTCCATACTCTCAAGGTACTTACAGTACCACAGTCCTTACCAGGATTTCAGAGTGGTATTATTTCTGAGCTGATGTTCCTGAAGGTAAGATTGAAAGGTGAGTAAATTCTCAGCTGAACTTGTTCTTTACTGAAAAGGCAGAAAGAAAAAAAGAGGAGAAAAAAAGAAAGCAAGAGAAAAAGAAATTTAAAGAAAAGAGGGGGAAAAAGATGAAGGAAGAAAGAAAAAGAAGAAGGAAGGAAGAAAAGGAAGCAAAAGATGAAACGGAGGAAAAGGACAAAAGAAGAAAAAGGAAAAATAGAGAAGGAATAAGAAAGAAGGAAAAAATAAGGAAAATAATAGAGAGGAAAAAGAAAAAGTGGGGGAAGAAAACAGGGGGAAAGAAAAGGAAAAAAAGGAAAAGTGAAAGCCAGCAAGCAAGAAAATCTAGAGAATTGATAGTTTCCAGACACTAAAGGAACAACCTCAAGTCATTTTTTAAAAAGTCTGAGCCCTTCCTAATAAGATGCCCAACAGTCTGTGAATTATACAGCCATAAAACTTCTACTTGCTTGTGACATTCGCCGGTCGGAATAAATCAGGGCTCAGAAAAGAGGAGACGCTTCGTAGTTCAATGGGTATTATCCTAACTCTAACCGTATTAGTGGTGGTCTGAAAGCAGGACATTGTCAGCCAGACAGACGGACGATGTTCATAACCAATGGTAATTTGTAGGACGCATAATTTGCTACTACCAAAATAGCACAGCATGTGGGTTTTTTTGCCCTTTTTAGTCTACAGTCGTGCCGTTTCTTTTGGCTTGCTGAAAGAAATCTGCTCTGCACAAGCGGAGCAAGAGCTCAGCCCTTCAGCAGCTCATATAAAACAGGTGGCCAGGCACCGGGGGAAATGCAGCTTTTTTTGAAAAAGCTAATAAAATAAACAGATGATTACAGAAAATGAAGATGAAGCCGGCCTCCCTTTCAAAAACAGAAAGTCGGGGACTAAGTTTAGACTGAGCAAACGCTGATTGAAAACACACCCTGCCATCACCTCACCGAGTTTTCCCAACTACACAGAGTTTTCACCTTAAAAAAAAAAAAAAAAAAAATTTAGGAAAAGAAGAGTCATCCCCTCCAGGCTGATCATCCTGGATGCAAAGACCAGCTGCCCCTGGCTTACCTGGGCTGTTGCCTTAACATCAACCAGGCTGGGGGCTCCTGGAAGTCAGGTTAAGATAAACTTGCCGTCTGAAGCCTTCGTCCCTGCCGTCATCATCTCCCCACCAGACAAGAGCGCGCAGCACTTACATGCAAGTGGAAATTTGGATCTGGTTAAGTCCCCAATCCTTTAATTTTCCACGGGGGAAATGCTAGGAGGTATCCCTCCTGCACGCTCCAAGGCCACTCACTTAAACCCTTGGTTATTTCATGGTGGAGATTCACCAAAAAAAAAAAAAAAAAAATATAGAAGGGGAAAAAAAAAAGCCAAAACCCACCCCAGAAAATAAATGCCTGTATCCCTAACAAAGCAGCAGGGTGGAGCCAGCACACCCTTATATTTAGCTGCAGGCAAAGCCTTAAAGTTGCAGCACATTTATTTTCCATGAATCATGTCAAAGCTACAAGATCAAACTCCCCCCCCCACCCCCAAAGCTCTCGCTATTTGCCCCACTCTGTCTCTCAGGGGACACACTGGCATTGCTGTTATCACCATTTCATTTTTATTTTCTCATCTGAGGACTTTTGGGATGGATTAGAGGCTTCAACAAGCCCAGCCGAAGTTACCTCAAGCCGAAGCACGTGAAGTTTCTCCCAGCCCTGAACTATCAATTTAATTTTTTTACACTGGAAAAAAAAAGGAGTTATCAGGCTCAAATCACACTTCATAATATTCGGGAGTTGCTTAAGGGCTGATTGCTGGTCTCAAAGGCTCTGAATTTCTCCAATTTCTACCTGCCCCGGCAGAGCAAGTGCGGGCAGCAGCCAAGGTCAAAGCCCACCTGCAGTGGCCATGATCTGCTGGGATGTCCAAGACAAAAAGACACGGAGAAGAAGGGAAAACAGGAACTACGGAGAGGGGACTGGACCTGCCTCCCACCCCTCTGGAGGCTGCATCCAGCCCTGACCACCCCACCACCTCCCTCTTGGCCTTCCAACTCACTTTCGCTTTCATGCAATGCCAAGGGCCCGGGTGTCGTGGCAGATGCTGGGCACTGAATTGCAGCCTCCTTTGCCAAAGTGCAGGGACAGCAGAAGGCTCGGCCAGCCCCTAAAAACTGTCATCTGCACTTTGCCACCAGCATAGACATACTGTGATGGCAGGGTCTGGAGCCGAGGTTATCTACAGGGACTTCGGGGAGGGAAAGGGAAATGAGACCATCATGCAACTGCAGAAGCTGCCACTGACCTTCCAGAGATCCCTACACAAGCTTTGAGGAACAATCTTGAAGGACCAAATGTGGAATTTCATCTCTCTCCATCTTTTCCCTTTAACTTTCCAGCAAAGCTGAGTGCAGAAGAGTGCCTGAAAACCCTCAAGAGAAGAAATCATTCATTTCCTTGCCGAGTAATTAGCTATAGAACTTGTTTGGTTAGTCATCCACTCATTTTTTTTTTTTTCCCAACCAAAGGGTTGTTTGCTCAGCAGTCATAACACCTGAGAGCAGGACAACCCACAACCCCTGCCATGAGGATCCACACGCTCCACATGGCAACCACCACTGGGTCAACCCTGCCTTAGACAATAAAACACAAAAACATCAACGAAGCCCAAGCTCTCCCATGAAAGCCTGTCTCCATGTCCAGCAGAAATCTGCTCCCTTTCACCGATGCTTCAGCAATATTGGCCCCAAAGTCTATTTTTTTCATGCATTTAAAGAAAATATTGAAAATATTTCTTCTTGTGTTCTCCGTGGGTAGGGACCACAGCGCTTCTCACAACTCTCAACAAGGGACAGGGAGGTCCCTGGCCAAAAGGCACCACTCTGCTGTGACTTCCCTGCCTGTCAGCATCATTTCCTAAATCAGATCAGTAGATAGAAGTGAAAAGCCATTTTTCCTTCCCATCTTGAGCTTTCAAGCTGATTAGCAATCTGGGAAATCCTCTTCTCCCATGCAGGGTCCCGTAACAGGACCTGACATTTAGCCCGTGGTAAAGAAGGAGCATCGCCATGGGTTTAAGAGCATCAGCCTTTGGAATGATGTCCCACATCTTTCCCCAGCCTTTCCCCTCCAAAGAGCTCCAGAGCTGTTTGGAGGAGCTCCTTGGCACAAGGTGGAGGATCACAGAATCACAGAATGGTTTGGGTTAGAAGGAACCTTAAAGATCATCTAGTTTATCTACCTCTCACCTCAGGCAGGGACAGCTTCCACTAAACCAGGTTGCTCAAAGCCCCGTCCAACCTGGCCTTGAACCCTTCCAGGGATGGGGCAGCCACAACATCTCTGGGACCACCAATGAGCAGGTTCAGCTTTAACAGTGACAGCCAAGACATGGCACGTTAGATTGCTCCACCAGATGTGATTAGAAGTTGGTAATCAACTAATTATGCACACAGCATCGTTCATTGACACAATATGGGTTTTCTTCTCATGGCATCCCTCTAGAGCAGCTTGTCTTGCTGCACAGGCCAGCTCTGGAGGGACACCATAAGAAAAAAAACCCGTATTGTGTCAATGTACAGGCATTTGGAGAGGACCCAACAGCAGATCTCTTGACTGAAAGAGATATTTTTGTTTGTTTGTTTTCAACTGTTGCTTGCCAGTGCAGGACCTCACGTTGGGCAGTTGTCCTAGCATACAATTTACATGCCAGATGCTCTTTCGGCTTGCTAATTGTTGAAACAAAGTGGATATTGAATGAGGTCCTTCGAGGTTGGCAGGGTCTTCACATATGGCCAGCGTTGAGCTAATTCTGCTTCCAGTGAATGGAACAGCAAACGCACACTGGCAAAATCCTCTTTGCTTTTTCTTTTTAATAACACAAAACTGAAAGCACTAGAACAATGATGAATGTCCTCAGAAACCCCTTCCCCTGTTCAGGTCAAACCCCTTGCTGGCCTCCAGCTTGCAGAAAGACCAGCTTAGCACCAGAGATGAGCAAACCACCTCACGAGGTCCAGTGGCAGCTTTATTCAGGCTCACGAATCAGCCAGTCCTTCCTTCTCCTAGTCCACATGTGCTGTGCTCTCCTGCAGAAGTAAGAGGAGCTGAGCAGCAAGTTCACATCATCAGGGAGTTTAAAAAGCTGAGCAGGAGACTGGAAATAGGCCTAAGTGATGGGCATCAGAGCCTTAGTAGGTGTTTTCCTGAGCTACAGGATCCTGGGGACCACAAGGGACCACCTGAAAGACTAAGTCTCATTGCAGGACACCATATAAGAGATGGGTAATCTACCTGGGACCACAACACATCAACTCAGGTCTGCACCATGGGAATAAACACCTTCTGGAAAAGACGTCTCACCCCATATCTTGTTTCTAACTGTGGCTGACATGGGATATGCAGGAGAAACGAAGAGAAACGTAGGAACATACAGAGATGCTTTCTTCCCACTCAACCCACCAGTTGGATGGACCACCCATCCACCTGTGAGAGCTTCCCAGGCTGGAGGCTGCATTTGAATCCTTGAGCCAGCAGCCCTCACTGAGTCTTGAATTCATCTAATTGCTTTTTGAAACCTCTTTTATACCTTTGGCCTCCAAAAAACTTGGTGCCAACAAGCTCTCCGATTTAATTATGCACAATGTGAAAAACGATTTCCTTTTGTTTGCTTACAACCTGCTGCCAAATAATTTCATTTCGCAGCCATTCATTTCTGGGCTAGAAAAGAGGCAATGAACAAACCGTTCCCTGCTCCCCTTCTCCACTCCAGTCATGGTTTGATATTTTCTGTGTATATGAAATCTCCAAGGGCATGGTTTTTATAACTCCAAAGGGACCTCATCCATTGATTCCCTCTTCCTATGGGTTCTTCCCACCTCCTTCTGCACCGGGGTGCACATTGGCCAAGATGTTCTTGCACCATGAAGACCATGCTCTCCTTTCTTCTCAACCTTCATCCTAACCTCTAGAGTTCAATTCCTCATTTCCTTCAATGATAAATTCAAGCCAAAACCTAAAATCCTCCACCCAGACACCCCTGAGCTTTGGGGCTCTGGACATCTGGCTCTAAATTTTGCAGCTTGCACCCATGATCTCTACACACCAGCTGGCTACAGTGAAAAAAACAGTTATTCTTCTCCATGTCCAAGCCACAGAAGAGCTGTAGCATCACTGCATCTGCAGCAGCTCCCAAAACAGAGGGTGGGCTATGGGGGTGGGAGAAAAGAACACAGAGGAACATCAAAGAGAGCAAGACCTTGGGCAGACCAGAGGCAGGTTTTACTATTCAAGAAATAAGTTGCCCAGAGATGCCCCATCCCTGGAAACATTCCAGGCCAGGTCAGATGAGGCTTTGACCAACCTGATCTAGTTGAAGATGTCCCTGTCAATAACAGAGGGGTTGGACATAGGTGGCCTTTAAAGGTCCTTTCCCACCCAAACCATTCTATGACTATATGACTATATGAGTCATATATGTCATATATGAGTTCCTGCACAAACACGTGTGGATGGTAGCTCTCCTAGCTAGGACGCTGCAGTCTTAAATCTCAATGCTTGGCATGGCACAGGGCAGGGCAGTGTCTCCAGCTTCCTGGATATTTATGTCGCAGCCACCCGGATTCATTTTTTGCTGACCACGCTGGCTCACCCTCCCTCTGCGGAATTTCATTAATGCTGCTCTGCGGGTTGGAGGGAAAAAACAGTCTCTCATTTTTATTTTATTCCTCCCCTCTCTCCCTTTGGCTCCAAAACACTTTCAAGGATCTCCTCCTGGTGTCTACACATAACATCCTTCGGCATTACCCATGGGTGAGACAACACTCTGGGGCTGCTCCTAAGCCTTGAGCCCTGATACCAAACCATCACTGTCAGAGCACGTTGAGCACAAAGGACCTCATCGCTGAAGATCAGCAGCCCAGACTAAGACCAGAAAGGATGTCACCATCACCACCATGGTGCAAACCTCTTCCAGGGCAGATGTAGCCCTTGAAGGCAGAGGCTGGAGAGCCAAGAGTTCCAATCTCAGCACCGGGCTACCCAAAATGGACTTTCGAGCCCTGCAGCCACCCTGGGGAGAGTCAGTTATCCAGGAAATCCAGGGATGGACCTCAGCATCCCCCTCATGGAGCCAGCCTTGCTTTGCACAGCACCGGCTAGATGACTTTTTCCCCAGCACAGGAGGTCCAGGAGGACGTCTGAATGTTTCAAAGCCACCAGCAAGAGCAGCCACCAGGTCAGCAGACCCACGCACCAGGGAGTTTTCAGAAAAGGGTCTCAGAAAGAACAACAGGCCCAACTCCTATTTTACCTGGGTGGGGGTCGGGCACCCCACGCCATCAGTCCTCTCGGAAATTCCAGCTTTACCGCCAGAGCGAAAAGGAAATATTTTTCTACAGAGGGGTTGCAAGACGTTGCCGTGGTGGCATGCGTGGGTGTGCTCTTACACAAATTACCCAAAGGCCTGGAGGCACATAAATCACTCGATTCCAGCAAAAACAGCAAGAGCGGCCATGAGACAACCCGGGCACTGAGATCAGACCCCCCCAACAACGCCAGCGTGTCCTACTGAGGTGTAAAAAGGAGAGAAATCAAAGAGAGATGGCACACAAAGTTTTTATTCCTAATGAAATTTAACAAGGGCAACCGTAGGGTGCTGCACCTGGGGAGGAATAACCCCCTGCACCAGGACAGGTTGGGGGTGACCTGCTGGAGAGCAGCTCTG
>JAOTQQ010000019.1:3050364-3066274 GCA_026546715.1 Gallinago undulata | reverse complement strand
GCCCAGGGAGGTGGTGGAGTCTCCTTCTCTGGAGACATTCAAACCCCACCTGGACACATTCCTGTGCAACCTGCTCTAGGTAGTCCCGCTCCAGCGGGGGAATTGGACTAGATGATCTCCAGAGGTCCCTCCCAACCCCATATGATTCTATGATTCTATGAATAGGCGCTTGCAAAACCCGTGTAAGGGAAGGGAACCACCCAGCCTGTATTTAATGATGTTCTGAGCGCCCGCACGCTGTCATCTCCTGTGAAAAACCTTCTCCAAGATGCCAGCCTCCTCCGGGCCAGCATTTCCTATTTGGAGAAACCTTCACAGGCACGGCAAGCATTTTGAAATGGAGGTGCTGGGATCCTTGATCACATTAAATATATCTACCTCAAGCACTGAAATATGCAGCTTGGATTTCCTTGGAAGGGAGGGAATCCTGGTGGGAAGAAAGAAACAGGATTTCGGTGGAGGAAATGGAGAGGAGAGTAAGGGTTTGAAGGGGAAGGGAGGAGGGTTTTTGACTAAAAGCAAAAATTACAGCAAAAACAACTTACTCAGATGCTCTCCTGGGGATTTGGGGCCCTTGAAATGCCAACACGAAGCTGGCAGCCACTCTGCTGTGTCAGAGCCCAGACACGCCAACCCTCAGAAGACCAAGGGGAAGTCAACACCAGGGCTTTGGTTTCTCCCAGCAACTGCCAGGTTCTAAGCCCGAAGGAGGGTGCTGCAGCCCTTCATGTCCAAGCCTGGGAAAAGCTGACGGAGAATGGGTGTCCAGCAGCAGAACCTGCCTGCAGGCATCACCTGGCAGGGCGAGGAGAGCGAGGAACTAGTCAGGGCTGCTCTGGACCTCGCTGCCAGAGCGCTTACTGGCCATGGTGGCTTTGGTCTCTGCAACAGAAAGCCCGCCCTGATACATCGCTACGAGCAATGGCAGTGCAGGAACAAGCTGGCCTCCTGCTCAGCCACCCATGCTGTGGAGAAGCCACCTCCACCACAGATAAATAAAGAGTCAGAGCATCAGAGGGACCTGCAGGATATACCCTCATGAGTCTGTGATCACTAGCACATGGACATCAGCTAGCATTCTATCACAAGGGGTAGATCAGAGAATCACAGAATGGTTAGAGTTGGAAGGGACCTTAAAGATCATCCAGTTCCAATCCCCTGCCCTGGGCAGGGACACCTCCCACCAGACCACGTTGATCAAAGCCCCATCCAACCTGGCCTTGGACACCTCCAGGGATGAGGCAGCCACAGCTTCTCTGGACAACCTGGGCCAGGGTCTCACCACCCTCACAGCAAAGAAGTTCTTCCCCAGATCTCATCTCAATCTCCCCTCTTTCAATTCAAAACTGTTCTCCTCGTCCTATGGCTCCTCTCCCTGATCAAGTGTCCCTCCCGGGCTTTCCTGGAGCCCCTGCTGGGACAGAAGGGACTATAAGGTCTTCCTGAAGCCTTCCCTTCTCCAGGCTGAACAAACCTAGCTCTCTCATAGTAGAAGTGCTCCAGCGCTCTGATTGATAGCAAATTCCCCTATATTTTCCCTGGGAAGCTCCACATTGTTTCAGCCCTATCTTTCCAGGTGCCTCATAAACCTATCAGAGCCTGGGTGAAAAGCATCATTTCTGCTCCCCCAGTTGGGAAAAAGAGCACAAGAATTCAATTAGCAGATAAGCATGCTTAAGCCTTCCTGCATGGGTGGTCCCACATGGGATTAACTCATGGGCTTCATATCTCAGGACCAGGTCCACATGGCTTCCAGCCCTTATTTAGGTACCTGTCAAAATCCAGTTCGTGTATCTTGGTCTAGAGCAATTTGGCCAAGGTCACACACGGAGACTCAGCTGAACTCACAGCACGGAAGCCACAGTCACTAAGAAATTAATTGTGAAGCTCCCACAGAGGTCTTAAAAGGGAAAGTAAAACCTCTCTCCCTCTCGGATCTAAACCACTTTGCATTAAGCCAAGCCCGTTCTGCTCTAAAACACCAACCCACCCATCAACCAGCTGGATCTCAAGCCTTGCCTTTTGCTCGTTAGCAGAAATTACCACTAACACAAAATTCAAGCTCAAGCCTCCCAGCAGATGTGGCTGAGCTGTGCACCCCTCCCTCGTGCTGCCCAGACCATACCCCACGTCCTCTCTTTCCCATCAACCACCAGCTGGATCATACAGGATGATGCTACCGTATCCTGGTGGGATGGACACTCCTTGGCTATAGTCTGGGTTCACTGGATGAGCAGCAGTCTAAGGCTCCTCATTTCATTTTCACTGCCAAAAAACTCTTTCACCGACCTCTCTCCTTCCAGCTGCTTATCCCACCCTTTGCAAATTCATCCCTGCCTTCTATAAAGTTTGCAAAGGTCAAAACAGTAAACTTTGGGGTCCCTTGTATTTGAGAAGAAAGAGGAAAATCCAAGCCATCTGTTGCTTTGAACTCTGCATGTATTTTGTGCAAGTTTCACAAGGCAGCGATCTACAAGTTTGGTTAGTGCAAACCAGGGTCATTTCACTGCAGACCTTCTCATGTCTCCCTCCTTAAGGAGGTGGAAGATCTTAAGAACCACAGCTCGTAGCCTGCTGGCTTTGGGTTGAATCTTGTATCACTACAATTCACTGCCCATATCACAGAGAGGTCCAGAGACCTAGCCAAGAGGGCATATCATCACGCCAGACAAGCTACTCATGTTTTACTTGCAACATCAAAGACAATCCCTGCCCTGGAGAAGCAAAGAGATGCTCCACAGACAAGACGGTGGAAACACAAAACCTGGAATGACTCATCGTGGTCACCCAGGCAGGTAGTGGCCGAGCCAGGGAAACACCCAGGTGTCCCCTCAGGGGGAAGGAAAACACCTCCTGGGACGAATTCCAGTACTCAACATCAGCTTTTTGCTACCTGTCCTCACCTTGCTTCCTCCCCCAAGTTGACCTGTGGGTAGATACCTGTTCTGCAGCAAGTATGGAGATCAGCAGGGTTTCCAGCTGCAGACAAGAGCTGACAGCTGACAGGACCCAGGAGGAGTCACAGAATGGTTTGGGTCGGAAAGGATCTTTAAAGGTCACCTAGTCCAACACTCATGAGAGGACATCTTCAACTAGATTAGGGTGCTCTGAGTCCTGTCCAACCTGACCTGGAATGCAAATATTGCCTGTGGAACAACAAGGATCCGACGGCCAAGTACCACTGGGCTTCCCATGCTGGGGACAGGGCAGAGCATCAAAGAGGAACCCAGTGCAGCACGAAGCCCACCACCAGAGCCCTTATCAGACAGGGAAGGCTCATCCTTTAGCTGAAGGGATGGAGAACACACCAACATCTTGCCTACAGGACCCTATCCTACCCCCACACTCGTTCTGGCATTTTCATACCTCCAACATCAAGCACAGCACTGCCTGGATATAAACCCCAAACCAACTCCAGCATCTTCATCACTTGATTCTGCCTTTCCACCATTCCAGTTGGGCACCACAAAATGGGCAATAGCCTAGGAATAATGACCATAATTACAGTTTGATAGGTCTTAACTCACAGAATCACAGAATAATATGTGGTTGGAAGGGACCTCTGGAGATCATCTAGTCCAACCCCCTGCCAAAGCAGGGTCACCCAGAGCAGGTGGCACAGGGCAGGTGCATACAGGCAGGTTTGAATGTCTCCAGAGAAGGAGACTCCACCACCTCTCTGGGCAGCCTCTGCCAGGGCTCTGCCGCCCTCAAAGTGAAAAAGTTCCTCCTCATGTTGAGATGGAACTTCCCATGTTCAAGTTTGTGCCCATTTCCTCTTGTCCTGTCCCTGGGCACCACTGAAAAAAGCCTGGCCCCATCCTCCTGACACCCACTCTTGAAGGATTTATAGGTGTTGATCAGATACCCCCTCAGTCTTCTCCTCTCCAGACTCAAAAGACCCAAGTCCAAGTCCCTCAGCCTTTCCTCGTAAGAGAGGTTAGGTCTGCTAATGATCTTTGTAGCCCTATGTAGCGGGGAAAGACAGTTCTCCTCTTCATGACATTCCTGGTACAATGTAAGACAACCAATGACCCGAGGAAGGTCTGTGGAGTTGGACATAAATGTTTTAATGTGCCCGTGACAGGGCTTCTCAGTGCCTACTGTCTACTGCCAAAAACTGAGCTGCTCACCAAGCTTGCATGGCTACTTGGGCACGCATCCTCATCTGCCGTACACGAGGAGTCCTCCAAAATCCACCTGCTCTTATGGCTTTCCACAAGAAGAGGGCTATGTTCCTTTTCTATTTAGAAAAAAGAAATAAATTAGAGAGTGGACAGGCAGTCAGGAATTTCTGAGGTTTGACAGCCCATAATCGGAGACGAACATGACAGAAATAGAAGTTGTCTTCTGCCGGAAACAAAACCCCCCTCCCCAGAACCGCTCTCCGTTCGTTTTTAGCAAGCAAGCCAGGTGAGCACGGCCAACCGCTAGTTATCCTCTGAGTCATGGGAAACAGCACCCGAAACACATGCTCTGCCCAAAGCTTTGGAGGACTGTGGAAAGAAAAAAAAAAAAAAAAAAAAAAAATTATGCAAGCAATTTGAGGCAAGTTTTGAGGCTTGCAAATTCCCTGTGAAATGCAAGATCCAGGAGCTCCAGGGCTGAGGTCAGGCTGCTGCCGAGCACCTGCACTTCGTAATGCATTATTGACCGAGTTCTGCTCGGGGGCATCGAAGCCCCACAGACGTCACCGGCTGCGCAGTCTGGCCCGGTAACCCGTAATTTCTCCGTAATCAGAAGCACCAGGGTGAGGGCTTTGCTGGCCATACATAATGCATGTCTCCTGGCATCGCCGGGGAAGCGGGAGATGAGCACCACAACCGGCAGGGCCGGCCGGAACGCCCCCAAAATGGACACCTAAATAACCAAGAAGAGCTCCGAACGCGCCTAGGATCCCGAAGGCAGTTGGGAGCGTATCCTCCCCTCTCTCTCCCCGTTCTCCAACCATATCCCACCTCTTTTCCACATCCCCCACGCAGCTAGACATGGCTGGTTTCATATCTGGTATCTCTGTGGTGGTGGACCAGCCAACTGCTGCCCCACAGCACGGACAGGGGCCAAGCCAAACATCTTGCTCACACACATCCCCTCCACTGTGGACAATCAGGCTCTTTAACTTCTGTGGCTTTCAGGAAAGAAATCTCCCCTCCTGGCCTCCCCTGGGTGGGTTTCACTCCAAGGCCAAGGTTCCACCTGGCCTCCTCCACTTGTATGATCACACCTCCACCAAGTTTCTCCTCTACTGGCACAGGAGCCAGACAGAGAGCATGTACTGGGGAGTCCCCCCCTCCATTTTATATCCAAAAGATGCAGGATTTGGACCAGAAACCATCCTCCTGGCCAAGTCCACCCTCCTCCTGTCTACCTGGGGCACCAACTACTCTGAGAGTGGTGAGATACTGGCCCAGGTTGCCCAGAGAAGCTATGACTGCCCCATCCTTGGAGGGATTTGAGGCCAGGTTGGACGGGGCTTTGAGCAACCTGGTCTCGTGGGAGGCATCCCAGCCCACGGCAGGGGTGTTAGAATTGGATGATCTTTAAGGTCCCTTCCAAACCAAACCATTCTATGATTCTATGAACTACAATGCCACCATGTCACGCTTTGCTCTCTTGGCCACACTGTGGTGAAGGAGAAGCTGCTGCTCCTTTAAAGGATTCCTAATGCATTAAACCAAGGATGGTTGTGGCAGCTGCAACCCAAATAGCAACAGGAACCATCTTCTGGAGAACGGCATGAAAGAAGCCAAAGTCCTAGAAATGGGGGTTTAGATCCTGCTGCCACCAAAATACCTGGGTTTCCCTGGGAGGAGGGCCCTCCACCTAGCATGGGGGAGCACGATCCCATAGATATCAACCCTGATTGAACTGCACGGGGCATGACATTTACCACCAGGATGGAATGCATCTCCTGCCAGTGATTATCACTGAGCACACTCCGTGCCATGTAGCCATCACCGCTGAACGACGATCAGATCAAGTCATGACAGAGTTCCCAAGAAACTCGTGAACGCAGTACATGGAGAACACCAGAAGGTGCTCCCCAGCCCGACCACGAGTGAAGAGCAGGGGCGGGAGATCATCAAGATTCGAGTAGGCTTAAGCAGAGCAGACCAGGAGATCACCATTGAGCAACGTTTGCTACGGCAAGTCCTGCAAATAAAGTCAGGGAAAGCTCTTCTGACAAGGCCCTCTGGCTGTAGGCTTCAGCACATCTGGGGAAGGTTGGCAGACAGGGAGCTGAAGAGATGAGGGCAGACGGTCGACAAGTGTCAACAGCAGCACAAATTGGGACCCATCAGAAAAATCTCTGCAAGAACTGGTTTCCTACAGAAAAGCGTATCTCTAACAACAGTCCCCTCTGCACGGAGAGCTTCCAACGTTGCTCAGGAGGTCTGTTTTCAAATATTTCACTAAAAAACAAGGTTTGCTGTTGTAGAGGAAGATTAATGTATCTCAATCCTTGCTGAGAATTTATCTATCTGCTCAAGAGGATGGGAAACCATACCCTTCCCAGGCCACCAACCCATCATCACTTGGTTTTTCATAGAATGGTTCAGGTTGGAAGCGACCTTAAAGATCACCAAGTTCTAAGCCCCTGCTGTGGGCAGGGACACCTCCCACCAGACCAGGTCACTCACAGCCCGGTTTCCATTTCTCTGCTCTGAACCTGTGAATCTTGGCAGACATCAGACACTTCTGCAAATCCCACCCCAGCTGCAGCAAAAGGTGAGCCCCCCTGCATCAAATGGGGTGCAAGACCTTGGAATAAGGTCGCTTAGATCATGTGTCATTTCTTGCAGGGTTTACATAAATGATTGATGGGTCCCCAAGGAGCAGAAGGGGATTTCAGAGAGAAAAAAACAGCGACAGACCTTCAGATTGAATAATCTTCACCAGGCTGCCACTGGCACCGGACAAGGACCTTCTCCTAGGCTACAGGGCCACCACTAGCTCTTCTCTTACATGTTCCCCACCAGTCTCAAGACCAGAGAGGTTTACAGAAACAAACATCTCTGGTTCACCAGCAAAGACATGAGCTGTGGGAAGTGCATGCCACAGAAACACGTCCAAAAGACCCATGTCCTGCACCCCACCCCAAGTCCTGGGGAACCAGCACCCAACACACACAAAACACAGCCTCAAGTCCAAAAACCACACCATTACCTAAACCCTCCACCCCATAAACACACAGCAGATCGCACAGATCCCTCTTCAGGGCACGTTTGGTACCAGGCTATAGAGGGTTAAACTTTACAGCCTCAAAAATAACACTTTAAACCCAAAAAAGGAGGCGGAGGGGAGGAACAATGTTCCATCCCTACAGCCACCAGCTCCGATATTCGGGGGGGGGGGGGATAAATCTCACCTGAATTCTCATATAAACCCACCCAAGTCCCCCGAGCGCACCAGGAAAATTAAAATAGGACCAAAGGAAACGAAAATAAAGCCGGAGAAAATGAAAATAGAAACTACCTCCTGCCATCCGACGGTCCCCGGGTCAGTTGCTGTACGTCCTGGGGAGTTTTTTGGGGGGACACCTCCACATCAGCAAAGAGTCGACCCTCTCGAAAGGACTGCGCCCCATCTTCTGCCTGCAAACGCTCCAGCTGGTGGTGTATTTTTAATTATTTTTTTTTTAATTTTTTTTTTCTTTTTCCTTTCCTACAGCGGTTTGACTCAGAGGTCTGGCCAGACTCAACAGCTCTCAAATTCGTTTAATAAATCATCTCCTCACCACGCCCAGAAGCAAAAGGCAAATCTGTGTCTCCCAGGCACCTGCTGATTGGACTAACGTGCCTCTTGCTAATTACCCCGCGAGGAAGAGTAGGGCTGGAGTGACGTGTTTATGAAGATAAATATTTTAACTTCACAGTTAGCGCTGCAAACTCGTTCCAGCCAGAGAGTCTCTTAAGTCGATTCCAGAAGAAAATGCCTCGACAATTAAATTTATATTTTTTTTTATTTTTTTGTAAAAGGCGATGAAATATTAATTTTGGTGAGATACGTAGCCTGTCTTTCAGGTGCAATTAGGAGCTGCTGGTGGAAGGAATAAAAAAAAAAAAAATTAAAAAAAAAAAAAGAAAAGGCCAGGGAAGGGATGGGGAGTGTTTTCTCTCCCCTCGGCAGAGGGAATGCAGCGCTCTGCCCTATCTAATCTCACTATAGCAACGGGAAGACCTTGGCAACCCCGATCTTTACAGTTATTAAGATGGGAGCGGGAAGTGTCGGGAGCACAGCGCGGAGGGATGCTCGGCCAAGGAGCTGACCCGGTTCCTACCGAGGAAATAAAGCTCCCCAGTCTCACTCAGGGGTGACGGAGGGTCTGCCAAGCTCTTGGGTGGATGGGTGGTAGCCCAAGGTTGGTGTGTGTGTGTGTCGTCCCCCCCCCCGCCCCCAACCCCACCTCCCAAAACTTTCTGGTGGTGCCTTTTTGAGGGGAGAGTTATGCCAAAGTGGAGATGTGCATCCTCCCCGCCACATCGTGGAGAAGGATCTCCAGGTCATGCTGCTTGGACCGACTGGAGCAGGTCCAGAGGAGGTCCCCAAAATGATCGGGGGGATGGAACACCTCTACTGTGAAGAGGGGCTGAGAGTTGGAGTAGTTCAGCCTGCAGAAAAGAAAGCTCCGGGGAGACCTTATAATGTCCTTCCAGGACTTAAAGGGGACTTATAAGAAAGATGGGGGCAGACTTCTTAGTAGGGCCTGTTATGACAGGACAAGGAGTAATGGTTTTAAACCAAAAAAAGGGGGATATTTAGATGAGATATTAGGGAGAAACTCTTTTCACTGAGGGTGGTGAGACCCTGGCCCAGGTTGCCCAGAAAGGTGGTAGATGCCCCATCCCTGGAAACATTCCAGGTCAGGTTGGACGGGGCTCTGAGCAACATCATCTAGTTGAAGATGTCCCTGCTCATGGCAGGTGAGTTGGACTAGATGGCCTTTAAAGGTCCCCTCCAACCTAAACTATTCTATGATTACCCAAAGTCCCAAGAAGAAGAAGCTGCTCTTGGGACCAAAGGCCAAGTCTGCAGCTGGCTGCTCTCCCTCAGCCCTCCTGATCTCACCTCCAGCTTTGGCCATGAGGATGTGCCCAGATGGGAGAGAGACAAGAAGGCTCCTCCACAACTGCCCCACAGCCTGGGGCTGCCAGGAACCTGCGCTGCTGCCATCCCAGCACCTCTGGAGATCGGTCGCCCGCTCTCGGCTCTCGCCAGGATGATTCACCCAGAAATGCAAAGATGCAGAGCCCTCAGATCAGCTTGTTGCAAAATACTACATCTTGGCGACTGCCTGGCCCAGAGCCACTTTGGTCCTGGGCTCCTAGAAACTAGGGACGGCCCCAGAGCTAACCTGGCTGCCAACAACTCCAGGCCATAGGCTGGTCCCACCTGGACAGAGCAGTGTCTGCTGTAAGAGTTCTCCCCTGTCAGAGAGGGACAATTAACTAAGACCTCCTTAATAGCCCTGTACCACCCCATAAAAGGGGACTTCAAGCTGCCAAGATCTCAAAAAATAGACCCTGCAGCTCACAGACCAGCCCTGAACATCTCCCGCCCACTCTGCTCGACCATCTCACCGTGATGGTCACTCACCACAACAGGTTACTGACTGCAGAAGGACTGGTTTGGGACACTGCAAGGCTAAATTACTACTACTACTATTCAGACTGCTAGTAGAATAATAACAATAATCCATACTAAACTTCCAAGGTAGCATGAGTCAGCCTTTTTGGTGGCAGAAGATGTGTTTGTCTCTAGCACCGCTCCTCTTGGCACCTCGAAGTCCCAGGACTACATTCCTTCCACTGCTTTCTCCATGATCATGGTTTTCACCCAAACTCAAGCTGTTTCTTTGCTTGCAGCATCTGGATTAGACCAAAGAAGTTCCTCCACCACACTGTCCCACAACCTGACCCTACTGTAGGTGCGTGTCCCCAACCTATAGCAGCCAGGAGCAGCCTTTTGGTGCTCCACCCTACCTTCTGCTCCCTACCAAGAGCTTCCTCACCACCAAAGTTCCCAGCTGACTCCCAACCACAATCCTCGTGATCCCAGCCTTAACTCCTCCAGGGCTTTACCAGCATTACAATATAAAGCAGGCAACTGGGCCAATTCCAGATGGAATTAGATGAAGTAGATGCTGCTGGTCATTTTTCCTCCCAAAGAGCTCTGTTGGGTGGATGTTGTCCAGCTAACACCTTTGATAGAGTGATCAATGCTCTGAGGACAGAGCTACATTTCTGCTGGGCTGCGCTGGTGCCCACCATCAGGCTGTCTTTGGAGTCCTTGGAGGTAATTAGACGATAGCACTGGAAACATGAATCCTTCAGCAGATGGAAGAAAAGCTGTCAAGGAGGTTTGGAAGGCCTGGAGAGCACTGGACCACGGAGAGCATTTAAATACCATGAATGAATGGAGAAGCAGCAGGAAAAGAGGTTAGATCAGATAAAGCAACCCTGATTCCACTCAAGGGAGATGGTGCAGAAAACTTAAATATATGACCCCCTACCCTCAGCCAGCTCTTCAGATGGTCTATATGGGCCAAGCTCTGCAGAGCCACCCACCGAGGGCTGGACCCGAGCGTCTAGGACTCTTTTCAACATTTGTCAGCGTTTTTGCTAGCTTTTATGGTTTATTTTTGACTGGGCTGGAAAGTACCTCAGTCAGAACCTGCCGTGCCCTTTCGTTCACGTTAAAACCGAGAGCTATCGGAGACAAAATGTCAAAATTTTAATAACGAGCTGGATCCTCGGCTGGTCAAAAAAACCAGCACCCTGTTTTTGGGGGGTGAGGGGGACATCATGGGGCCAGCCCCACTGCCGGCTGTCCCAGCAGTGTGAGTTTTTTTGGGGGGGAGGGGGGGCTGCCGGGTAGGACGGCGGTGGTGAGTCAACCAAAGTACAGCGAGACGGTGTGTCACCCTAAAGAGCCCGTTTTTGCCTCAGACACCCGTCAGCGTTAGATACCGGGAGGCTCTTTATCTTGCCACCGGTGACTAAGAGCATCCACGGCATGGCGGTACCACGAAAATACAGGTGATGGAAAATGGCCCTTTTCCAAGGAGGATGGATCTTTTATTACGCCCTGTTTATCTCCCGTATTACTAAAGAGAAAGCCAATGAAGCATGCGATCCTTTTAGGTTCTCTGAATCCACTTAGATTTTATCTCTGGAGACGGAGCTTTCCAGGAATGAAATAGCTGCAAGACACAACGTGGGTGAAACAAAATCAAACGGAGAGTCTCCAACATGAAAGGCAAACTAACAGGATGACAGCACTAGTTATACGGAGGGAGAAATAAGGAGGAAAGGAAATTAAAAGCAATTAAAGGGAATTAATTAGAAGGTATGATGGAACTCTGAAAGAGGAAAAACAGCTATGCAGAGTTCACTAAATACCCCAAACTTTTAATTGTCGCACTTGGAACTGCAAGCCCTGGAGGTTCAAAACCCCTGTGGCAGTTTCCAAAAAAAAATTTCCCATGGCTTAAACAAATTACTTCTTTGCCTCTAAGTCTGCATGGCAGACAAGTTTCAGAGCTTCTCCTTCAAACCACGAAGGCAGAAGCACATCTCGTTCTCCCCTGTACTCCAACGGCCAAAGCGGACAACCCACACCAGCATCTTGTGCCAGGACTTGGGGCTTCAAGTAGAGTGTTGATGCTGTTGTCTCAAATCTTGGGAAGAGTTATTCACACCTACGCAATCTGGTAGGGTTTCCAAAAGGCCCTGGGGGTGGTGGGACCACTGCCTGTGCTTGAAGTCACCAGGATGAGACCAGGCACTGGGTTAGTCGCGGGGGAGATGACTATTGGCTGGAGCATCTGACTTGTCATCGAAACCCAATGTCCACATTTCCCACTAAAATCTAACAGTCCTTTTCATAGAATCACAGAAAAGTTTGAGTTGGAAAGGACCTTAAAGACCATCTAGTTCCAACCCCCTGCCACGGGCAGGGACACCTCCCACCAGAACAGGTTGCTCAAAGCCCCCTCCAGCCTGGCCTTGAACCCCTCCAGGGATTGGGCAGCCACAGCTTCTCTGGGCAACCTGGACCAGGCTCTCACCACCCTCACTGTAAAGAATTTCCTTCTGGTATCTAATCTAAATCTCCCCTCTTTCAGTGTAAAATCTGCCCAACATCCCCAGTTCTGAACTGGAATAAGGATCTAAATCAAAACATTTTCATTGCCATGAAAAGAGCTGCAAAGAGGAGGAGCCCCTGGTCTCTCCAGGTCTTCCCTTTGCCAACTGCCTTGGCTTTAACCATGAGAAGTAAGGAAGTCCCCTATGGAGATCAAAACGCCCTTTATTAAGGGTATGGTGTTGATGGCTGGGAGGAATGACAAGAGGTCATAAAAAAAAAGCAGGCAGACATTGTTTGTCTTGGCCTCCTGGATACGTATTATTCTCCTGGGATGCAAGCTCCAGCCCCAAGCCGAAGGCAAGGAGGCATGAAACCAAGACGGGCCCGCCTTGCCAACTCGGGGTTTGTTTCGGAAGAAACTCCTCACCCAGTGTTTCCGTGCAGGAAGGAGATGATGGAACAGCAAAGCCAGAGCTGCTGAAGGGTGGTCAGAAACCAAGGGCCAGATCCTTCAAGGTTGGGGTGCGTGCATGGGGTCCATGCAGTACCCCCCCCCAAAAAAATCCATATGCAGAGATGGGCAAGGTCTAAAGCTCTTTATGGTCTTCCCATGTTCTCCATCCATATGTATCATGCTCACCTCTAGGACAAGGCAGGTGCCATATAGACAAAAGGCAAAAGACTCCATCTCCATCCCATGGACCTGTTGGAAAGGGTCCATCGGAAGACCATGAAGATGATCAGAGAGATGGAGCACCTCTCCTATGAAGACAGGCTGAGAGAGATGGGGTTGTTCAGCATGGAGAAGAGAAGGCTCCGGGGAGACCTCATTGCAGCCTATCAGTATCTGAAGGGAGCTACAGGAGAGCTGGAGAGGGACTCTTTGTCAGGAAGTGTAGGGACAGGAGAAGGGGCAACGGTTTTAAATTGGAAGAGGGGAGATTTACATTAGATATTAGGAAGAAATTCTTTACTGTGAGGCACTGGCCCAGGTTGCCCAGAGAAGCTGTGGTTGCCCCATCCCTGGAGGGGTTCAAGGCCAGGTTGGATGGGGCTTTGATCAACCTGGTCTGGTGGGAGGTGTCCCTGCCCAGGGCAGGGGGTTGGAACCAGATGATCTTTAAGGTCCCTTCCACCTCTAACCATTCCATGATTCTAATATCGCCTGCACCAGCAGCAGCCCTGCTGCCCCCTCTGCCTCCCCCACTGCTGATGCCGCCTCTTCAGAGACCCACAAAGCCCTGATTGTGTTTAATTAAGTGACCGCACGCTGATTTACACAACAATCACCCTGTTTCCAAACAGGCAGGCTTCAAGCAGCTCGCCCCAGCGACACAACCTGGCTGTTCCTATGAAAGGGAGAAGTTCATTATCAGTTACTTATTACAACGCAGAATTTCAAAAATACCCTTTTTTTTTTTTTTTTTTTAAAGGCACAGCTGACATGACACGGAAAACCACTCATTTTCAACCCAAGCTCAGGAAGGAATTGGGTTTTTATTTTATTTTTTTTTTGCTTGAAAGACAGAGTGGTTCATGCTTTGAAGTTAATTATAACTATTTTGCTTTATACATCACTCGCTCGGGACGTTAGGAGCCTTCCAGATCTCCCTGGTTTGTTCAGTACCGAGACAGACCAAGGTTTGAAAGTCACAGGCCCAGCTTCCATTAGGAAGATTGATCTTCCTCACAGATGCAGCCACGGGAAGGTCTGGACCACAAGGTTGGATCCTGCTGCCACTTACACGGCTTCAACTGGATGGCGTGGAGATGAAAGAAAAGCAAACCTGGGCTGGTGAGCACCAAACCTCATGCCATGGGACCTGAGAGGAGCAAGGCAGGAGAAAATCAGCTCTTTAGGACGTTTCAGAGTATTTATGCCCCGTGTGGCAAAGCAGAGCCTTCTCCATGGCTAGGTCCACCAGGCACAGAGGCAAATCAATAACTGCTCAAGAGCAGTAATCAAACTGTGCTTGGAGAAGTCATCGGAGCATCTACCAGCAGTCATAAGCATGTGGTGGGATGGGAAAGCACCAGCTGCTGGTCCTCAGGGATGCTCCTGGAGACCCACTGCTGCTCGGGGGTGTGACACAGCACGTAGGGCCGCCTCCATCCCTAAATTTGGGGAACCTCCTGATTCCCCAGTGCTACACAAACTCGGATAACAAAGAGGTGAAGGAACAGCCCATCCCACGGCAAACACCGGGCGCTGCTGGGACAAGCCCCTTGCAAGCAAGGCCCTGCAAACAGTCCTTTTTTCTCCACCCTCCCCACTCGCCCTCCATCCACAGGAGCAACATCATTTAGCTTTGGGCTTCTAAATCAAAGAGAAGAGCGCCTAACATGATGAATCTGGGTCACACCATCCTTCCCGAGCACCATGGTGAGAACACAGGCAGCACTTACACAGGAGAAAGATGCTGAAGCTGCCAGATCAGAGGCCAACTCAAAGCAAACCCTGAAGAGTCACCAGGTGGCTCTTAAGATACTCCTACACAGGCAGACACCAAAGTGACAGAAGAAACGGCTTGGCAGAGGAGGAACTGGAGCTCCTCTGAACAACAGGATGCACTCCTGGTAGAGCTGATAGTCAGAGGTATCAAAGCTCCTGCCTGGCTCTGTTGCCTGCGACTTGCAGGCAAATATAACCCAGAGCAGGTCTCCTGCTGGTGGGTTTTCTAGGAGCACCTCCTAGAGGAATTTCTAGGAGCACCAAGGCAGAGGAATTGGGGCTTTGAAGATGCTCTGAGGGCTGGAGCCCCTCTGCTGTGAGGACAAGCTGAGAGAGTTGGGGGAGTTCAGCCTGGAGAAGAGAAGGCTCCAGGGAGACCTTGGAGCCCCTTCCAGTCCCTCAAGGGGCTCCAGAAAAGGTGGGGAGGGACTCTTGATCAGGGAGGGGAGCCATAGGATGAGAGGGAAGGGTTTGACACTGAAAGAAGTGAGACGTTCTTTGTTTGCCCAAAGAAGCTGTGGATGCCCCATCCCTGGAGGTGTTCAAGGCCAGGCAGGATGGGACTTCAAGCAACCTTGTCTAGCAGAGGGGTTTGGAACTAGATGGTCTTTAAGGCCCCTTCCAACCCAAACCACTCTACGATTCTAAGACTTTTAGCGATGGCTAAGCTGAAAACTGGGGAGAGAATCACAGCTGGTGAGGTTCTGCCCTAGAGCAGGAAGAGCATCACCACCACCACACCTGGTCTTGAACCATGCATGGAAAGAGCTGGTGATCTTCTTTTTGGTTTTATGGGGTTTTTTTTAAAGCACAGTCTCTACAGAACTATGCTGCCTCCGGGCTCCACCGGAGTTTGCAGCGCCCCGTATTTGTTTCCCAGCTGAGATGTCTGCAAGTGAAGCGTTGGCTGGTATTTGCTGCTGCTGCAGAGACCGTGCACCTAAATAATTCAGCAACCAATTACTGTTTAACAGCATCGCTCCCCATCGCTCCAGCAGCGATCCAGCACCCAGGGCGGGAGACTCCAGAAAAAAAAAAAAAGAAAAAAAAAAACAAACAAAAAAGAGGCTGCCAGAAGCCTTGGTTTGATGTAAAGACATCGACTTGTGCACTTCTCCCGTGTAATATACAACTCAACTGATCAGAAGGCTAGAGAAGGGCTGTCATGAATTGCTGAGTGTCTGCAGGTCACCCCTTGGATGGCCACCAAAGCAAAATTGGTGAGGGCAGGAGGATGAGAAGCTCAACATGAGCCGGCAGTGCGTACTGGCAGCCCAGAGAGACAACCCCATCCTGGGCTGCATCAAGAGAAGTGTGGCCAGCAGGTCTTGGGAGGTGATTCTGCCCCTCTACTCTGCACTCATGAGA
>JAOTQQ010000019.1:3036616-3047446 GCA_026546715.1 Gallinago undulata | reverse complement strand
CTTGAACCCCTCCAGGGATGGGGCAGCCACAGCTTCTCTGGGCAACCTGGGCCGGGCTCTCACCACCCTCACACCAAGGAAGTTCTTCCCCAGATCTCATCTCAATCTCCCCTCTTTCAGTGTCAAACCTTTCCCCCTTGTCCTATGGCTCCCCTCCCTCACATGTGTCAAACACCACAGCACCCCTTCAGCCCAAAGCAGTGCTGAGCCCAGCTCAGGATCTGCTCTCTCTCTACAGAGACCAATGCTCCTCTGCCTGCTCCAGCCACAAAACCTTCTGCCCACCCCACAACGGGCTGTGATAACTACAGCAATCCTATGCCCAACCAACCTGCCCCGAGCATGGAGGATGCCTGCAGGAGAGCAGGACACCCTGAGCTGGCTTCTCCAGGCACCTGTGAAAACCCAAAGCTTCCCCTTTGATTCCTCTTTCAAACAAGAGTTCCTAAATTTTCATATCAAAACAATAAGAAACACAGCCAGCTCTCCACCCCCATCCTTAATTTAACAGAAACTGGAAGATCATGGGCTTTGAGAACCCGGGCAGTGCATTTGGTAATGGAATGGGTCTGGGTTGGCTTTTTTTTTTTCCCCATTGCATCCATTTTTGCAAGGCTAAGGTGCAATCCCACCAGTGCCCCCATCTCCACTGGCAAAGCGCAGGGTGGGCTGGGAGCAACCAGGTGGCTTGGGGATTGCTTTCGGTGCCTTTGTCAGGTCCAAGAGCCTCGGCAAGATAGAGCCCTTTTGCACACCAAAAATAGAGGGGTCAGAAATGGGGGAAGATGTCTCAGGTGGGGTCACACCAGCCTGCACAAGATCACCTTACTGAGGTCGCCTCAGCAAGGTGAACCCCAAAGCGAAGGCTGAAGGTCTGCCACTTCCACATGGACCTCGACCAAGAAGCCACCTCCCGCAATCCTCCCCGTATCCATCCACAAGCACCTGAGAAAAGCTGCTCCATGGAGATATGCCGCTTCCTTTATGCTCCTAATGAGTAATTATCGATAACCCATAGACATAACCAGCCGGCCAGCCTGCCAGGCATGCAGCACAGCCTCCTCTTGCTCAGCTGCTGAAGGATGTGACCTGCAGGAGACCCCACCTGGAGTACTGCATCCAGCCCTGGAGACTTCAGCACAGGAAGGACATGGACCTGTTGGAATGGGTCCAGAGGGGGACCATGAAGATGGTCCGAAGGCTGGAGCCCCTCTGCTGTGAGGACAGGCTGAGAGAGTTGGGGGGTTCAGCTTGGAGAAGAGAAGGCTCCAGGGAGACCTTAGAGCCCCTTCCAGTCCCTCAAGGGGCTCCAAGAGAGATGGGGAGGGACTCTGGATCAGGGAGGGGAGCCATAGGACAAAGGGGAAGGGTTTGACACTAAAAGAGGGGAGATCTAGGTGAGATCTGGGGAAGAAGTTCTTTGCTGTGAGGGTGGTGAGAGCCTGGCCCAGGTTGCCCAGAAAAGCTGTGGCTGCCCCATCCCTGGAGGGGGTCAAGGCCAGGTTGGAGGAGGCTTGGAGCAACCTGGTCTGGTGGAAGGATATTTATGGTCCCTTCCAACTCTAACCATTCTATGATTCTAGAAGATGAGATTCAGCTGTGGGGAGGGAGGAGGAGAGCTAACGGGCGAGTGGACTCTGGGGAAGCCCCACAGCATGAGGCCGGTGTGATGGAGACATGCCCAACACGGGAGAACCAGGAGAAGACATGCCTGAGCATGGGGTGCAGCAAGAGGGGAAGATCTAACCCTCCAGGTCATGTCAGTCACCTGCATGTCCCCCAGGACCTGAGTCACCAGACACTCATCAGCCACCTCAGCCACCCAAGGCACCACTAGCCCTGGGGCCAGCTCGATGCGGGGAGCCCTGAGGAAGCATTGAAAGGCTGCGTGGAGCCGCTTGCTTCAGATGGCACTGTCTGAAGGTTTGCATACTTGGAAAGACATAAAACCATCCCGTAATACCAACAAAAATAGCTTAAGACCAAAAGAGAAGTGCAACTACAACTATTTCGGGCGTGCACACATCCCATGCTGAACCCACCACCGGCAGCTGCCAAAACCCACAATGATGTCCCCATCCCCAGGAGCTCACAGTGGAGCACAAGAAGAGGCAGAGCCTGCAAGAAAAAGGTGTCCATCAGCGGTATCCAATGCAGCAGAAAATAAAAAAAAAAAAAAATTAAAAAGAAGTGGTTTCTGTGTGGTTTTTTACAAGCCACACCTGCACAACACCCACCCATTGGTTTCCCTCCAGACTCATCCAAACACTCGCTACTTGAGAGACGCTTCCCAACAAGGATCAGCTTTGCTAAGAAAGAAGAACAGAGCCCTAGGCAAAATTAGCCTTTTTGTCTCCCAAATAGGCAATTATCCCTTGCAAAACTACGTACTTCTAAAATACAGGAGAGGCAATATTAAGCTTTACTAAAATGGTGCCTTTAAAGCACGAATTGTTGCAACATGGTGAAAACAACACGGGGGACTTGCAGCCGCAGAAAACTGGGACTATTTCTGATTTTATAGTTTCCAGGCATACTGGGCTCCAACAGAGACGACCTTAAAAAATCACAGCTGTATTACATACGGCACCCCCATTTTTAGATCATTTTAGAGGAGGTGCAAGCCAACCGCTTCGCCGTTCCTCCCGAAGCCCCCGTAGATAGGCTCCAAATATGACTGAGCAACCAAGGTATAAACCTGTAAAACATAAACCCAACTGCAACGTATACCTCATAGATGGTGGAGTGATGTGCCTAAAAACATTCTTGAGGTTTATTCGCCTCTGAAGAGGCAAATAGAGCATACTGCAGCATAGAGCAGAGAGTACACTGCCCACAGAAGACAACCCCAGTGCTCCTACCTACGTGGCATGCCAGATGAGTATCAAAACATCTTGGTGGCCCACCATCAATACACATAGCTATTAAGCAGAGAGATGCAGACAGAGATAAGGAAACATTTCTGGAGATCACTGGGGCAGCCCTTGTAAAGGCACAAGCTTCAGGATGCAAGGAACTGAAAGGCAAAGCAGAGACCTGAGATTTACATCCCAGATCAGGCTCCGGAGCGTGAAGCAATAACGGTGGTTCTGGAGAGCAGAGGCAGCAAACGGCGTCTGATGCGACTTCTTCAGACAGGCAAAGCAGGCAGGAATGAAGCAGGCACAGGTCTATGCAGATTCCAGCCCATGACACACTCGGCAGAGATTAAAAAGTCTAACTACTTTCTAAAGAACAACAGGGGGGGAAAAAAAAAAAGTAAAAAGAAAAAAAGAAAAAAAAAAAAAGAAAAAAAAAGAAAAAAAAAGCTCCTTCGGTCATTATTTCATTTATTTTTATATGAAACAAAAAAAGAAAGAAAAACAGCAGCATCTCTGAGAACAGCTTCAGGGATGCCCCTCCTGCGTGTCTGCTCTCCCCCACAACCAGTGAAAGAACCGAGCTGAAGGGGAAGCGGTTTTCCAAAGGACACAGCTCTGGAAACCCCATGGAAAAAAAAAAAGGACTCCTTCTCATAGGCCTGAGCGTGTCACACCACCGACCTGTCCTGCCACCGGGATCACCAGCACGTCCCCATCCAGAACCAGAGCCGGCACGAAGCCATCACAGCATTTTGCAGGAAACACTGCGCATAAATAAATGCCTGCACAGAATCAATGCAAAATTATGCAGCTAATTTGCATGGGTAATCACTATGAATTAGTATGCAATTGGCCAATTAGATTCCCTTCTTGCATGCATGCAGTTTCTAAATTCAGGCCTCATCATGGAGTGATGTCCTGGTTTGATAAGCGGTCCAGCCGATGGGCTGTTTCCAAGTTCCATTCCCAACCTCAAGATCATCATAGAATCATTGAATAGTTTGGGTTGGAGGGGACCTTGAAAGGCCATCTAGTCCAACCCTCCTCCCATGAGCAGGGACATTGTCAACTAGACCACGTTGCTCAGAGCCCTGTCCACCTGACCTTCATGTTTTCCAGGGGTAGGGCATCTACCACTTCTCTGGGCTATTCTAGTTCCTTTATGGGTTTCCATCAGATTACAGGCTAAAAACATTCCCTGATACCAGATTTCAGTAAAATCACAGAATTTTATCTGTAAGGGACCTCCAAGATGACCTAACCTCAACTCAACCTGAAGAGCAGAGCTTCATAAAGCCTAGGTGTGATATTTGAGCTAAAGCAGGTTTTTCATGAAGACACCCAATCCTGAACTAAAGATGATGGAGAATCCATCCCATTCCAACACAAGCATGTCAGCACCCTGCCTGGAAGTTCATATGATGTTTGGCACATCCAGTTAAAAGATACAATGGAAACGCCTTAACTCCTGATTCACAGGTCACATGCTCCAAGGACTGAGAGGGTATCGAGAAGGACCAGCCATCTCCACCAATTTGGAGGCAGCACATTTCTCCAAACTCTTTTTCTCACTTCTAGACACAATCTGGCAGAGTCCAATCAGAGAAGGAGAAGATCCTCCCAACAAGCCTGGTTTGAAGCCACCCCCCTAGGAAGAGGTGGGCTGCATGGATTTGGAGTAACAAGATGGAGCTGGACAGAAAGACTGATCCTGATCCTTGCCCTTCCCCGGGTCCTATCCTAGGGCTTTGGACCTTAAGGACAAGCAGCCACTCTTCCAGGCAGAGCTTCTTGCCTCTGGTGACTATGGAGACGTCAATGAGACATCACGGAGAGAAGAGGCGGTGAGCTGTGAGCCCATTTTGGGGAGCTTGGGGGCTGTTGGGGGACCAGGACTATGGTGGACCCCCATGGCCATGTGGCATTTTCCTGTTCCTGCAGAAAATGGCAGAGAGGAGAAGAAGGAGGACAAGGACAGGAGCAAGGGGGAATGACTAAGTCCCATTAACAGCACTGGGGTTGTCAAGCAACTGGGAAGCACTGCTGAAAGACAGTAGGGACAAGAGCCAAAATCACAGCAGGACCGAGACCACCAGGCCGAGGTGGGCAAGAGGAGGCTCAAAACCAGGCAGTGGTCAACACCCATGCACCCATCAGCAGCTCCTCCACCCAAAATCAGGCCCCTGAGGTCCATCTCATGAAGGATGCTCATGCATCAGGACCATCTGTGAAGCCAAAGATGTCCCTACTCATCCCACCAAGGAAGGCATCACCACCCTGTATTGGGTGGGGTGAAGAGAAGCATTATCTCCCAAAAGCCCTGCCACCAGCACACCGACCCCCCACCTTGGCTCCCCACACCATGGTCTCCTTTATCCGGAACCCCCAGGCAGCAACAATGGAAAGTTACAGCAGATTTCCCCTCCAAAGCTGCGTTAATTCTTCCCAAAACAGAGGAAACTCACTCAAGACTGGAAGGTGACTTTAATTTCCTCCTCTGATTTTTCTTGGCAAAGGGGAGGGAGGGCTTGATTTATTTCTTTCTTTCTAATGCCTTCGCCTGCCTTTGAGCTAGAAGTCCCAGAAGAGGAGCATCCCAATGGCATGCTCCTCCGTGGGTGCCTGAAGGGAAGCTCAGTGCTTGGCGCAGCAGCACCTTCCTCAGTTACTCATGTTTCAAAATCAAAAGTGCCTTTTTCCTCTATTCCCCCCCCCCCAAAAAAGTACCCAAACCCAAGCGACCCTGAAATTCAGCTTGGCCACAGGACAAATAGCTCCAATATCCCATCTTGGGATCACATCATGGATGCTCCATCCCTGGAGGGGTTCAAGGCCAGGTTGGAGGGGGCTTGGAGCAACCTGGTCTGGTGGGAGGTGTCCCTGCCCGTGGCAGAGGGGTTGGAACTGGATGATCTTTAACATCCCTTCCAACCCAAACCATTCTGTGATTTTATGATTCTATCTTTTCTCTCCCCAGCTCTGCAGCAAGCACATCCCAGGGAAGCAGTCCAGGTCCCATTTGAATGACGGTGTGAAGAGCCTCTCAGCGTCACCAACCCCGAGATGCCACCACCCTCAGCCCATCCACAGCCAGGGCTGATGGCACTTCGCTTTGATGAAGACTCCGACGTCTTTCTCTAAAGAAGTCTCAGATGTGCAGGTAACTGTTGGTGTAAACAAGGTGACCTCCAATGCCACACCAGCAACTGCTGTGAAGGCACCATCCTCCTCCTCCCTGCTCCTCCCTGGACCAGTCCAAGGTTAAAACACGCTGTGTTTAAAATACGCTGCGCTTTAACCTGATAGTTTTCCTACCTTTTGCTTTCATCTGGGATTGCACCCTCAAAACAAGGACAAACAGGCATTTTTAAGAAGGATGGCCGGGTATTTCTTTACAATTCAAAGCCCGAGAAAGATAAGGGGCTTAGAGTAACCACCACATGGGGAGTGCCCGAGGAGGTCGGCTCTGGAAACCAATGGACAAGCCAGGTGAGCAAAATCACTCACACTCGGAAGCCCTGTGAGCTTGGTCCACAATAAAAGACATTTTTAAAAGCATCAAAAAAATACCACAGGGGGTGCCGCAGGAGCAAGTCCGTGCACGTTACTCATGGAGCGTGAGCGAGACACTCAAGTTGTATCAACGTCACCAAAAAAAAAAAATTAAAAAAAATGGGGTTAACACCCTTTTTTTTCATATTTTGAAGGGGAACCATAAAACGAATTCTTTCTCAACCGACGCTAAACTAATTTACAGCTCCATGTTTATTTCGGGAAGCCGGTCATTACTACGGGTCACTCTGAATTTACAACCCGAAGCCGTTAAATTCCCGCATCGTCGTATTAATTGCTCATTATCAAAGGGCTCATTTGTAACCTCATCGTTTGAAACGGCGACCGTTAGAGAAACCCTGCTGCTTGTTTCCCGCTCATGCTTTCACGTGGTACCTCCACGCTCCTCAACAGGCTGGCCAAGGAGTGCCTGTCTTCTTGGGAAATAATAAAACGAAATTTAAAAAAAGAGTTTAAAACGGAATATCAGGGATAACCTTAATCAACCCAGGGCACCGGCTGACACCAGGTTGGCACCAACTCCTGGTGCCCTTTGGGTTGAAGAGAGGCCCCCAGTACCAAACTCCAGCCCCCAAAAAGCTCCTCCAAGATGAAAACATCCAAAAAAAGGTCGATTTACAAAGGCAAGGCTGACGAGCGGAGCGCTGCCCGCAAATCCCCGCCGAGCAGCTTCGGCGACTGTCATCAGTCATGTTTCCCTCCTCCGCTATTTAATTGACAATCAAGATGCCTAAACAGCGACAGAGAATGCCCTGAAACGTCTCCTCTTGCATCACCCTGATTAACTCCTGGAACTCAATTCTCCAGCTGCAAACGGCCACCAATTTTAGCGAATCTTCTGGACTTTAACCTCAAGCTCCCTGCTGACCCAGCTGAGGTCACCCTGCTCCTGCCCACCCTTTTTTGGTTTTACTTTGATGGTGTGCTCATCACAAAGCCAGGCAACCTAAAAATAGATCCCCCAAAGGGATTTATATTTAAAAGTTGCCAGTGGCTTCTTACTCGTGTCCCTGTGCCAAGGTACAACACGCTCTACAGAAGGGCTCGTCTTCGTTGCAGTCATGGAGTTCATCACCTGCCAATTAGCTCGAGGTCCATACATTTGCTAATGCCGATTTGTTTACTCCCATCAGATTTGATCAAGCATGCAAATCTTCAGGGCTTACGCTGGGCGAAGCCTGGAGAAAGGAGAAGGCCTGTGCCGATAAATAAATAAAATTATCATTTGGGGGATTAAACTGGGGAAAAAAGGGGCAAGAAGTAAACTTTTCTCCGCCCTCCCAACCTCCTCCTCTGCTGCACGTTGTGAAACACGCCGTGAGAAGGTTCAGACAGCATTGGAAAGGCACCTCCCACCAGGAACAAAGCCCAAGAGGTCCTGCAGGACCAAAGGTCGTCTTGCAAACCGGTGAATCTCACCTGCATTAGACACAACATCTGCAAGAAGTAGCCACAAGAGGTTGCGAGACACCACTTCCCTCAGCAAATCAGCACCCCATAAGGTTACGTAGGACTTTCTAGAGCATTGTTCACCCCACAACCCAAAAGGCCCCATGTCCCTCTTGAGGGTGCTTGGCTGGCAGAGGTGACAACTTTGAGACAAGCCATAAAGCTGCTGGTTTCGCCCACTGAAAGACATAAATCAAATGACATGTTCATAAGAGGTGTCCTATCTGGTTTCCAGTAAGGTTCATCCTATTTGTGGACACAAGTTTTCCCTGGAGCTCCAAGTGGAGGCAGTAATTCTGCATTTCAGGTCCTGAACTAGTTTTGTTATTAAACAGCCGATGTTGCCTTGAAGCCGGGGAGCAGCGTATTATGTGCATGTGAGGGTTTATAGAACGTTTGGGTGCCATTTCTGATGAATGGCTCTGCATCAGTGTTAGATCTCCAACCCCTCGCTCTTGCAAGTACTCTTATTTTTTTTTTTCTTATTTATTTGTATTGCAGTAATTCATTCAGGTGCCAGCCATGACTGAGGCCGTGCTATCAATATGCAGCCTGACAGCAGCAGCGGGAGACGGCACCAGCTCTATAGACCACACAGGAGAAAAAGAAGTGTCATGGCTGCCGTTGGTGGGAAACAGAAGAAACACCAGGTCATGTCCTCAGATCCCTAGGAAAACCCCAGCAAAACAAACAAAAAGAGAACTCCAATCCACAGAGCATAGAGTCCAAGCATTTAATCCAAAGAGGACCACGGAATCATACAATCATACAATCATAGAATGGTTAGAGTTGGAAGGGACCCTAAAGACCATCCAGTTCCAACCCTCCTGCCATGGGCAGGGGCACCTCCCACCAGACCAGGTTGCTCAAAGCCCCATCCAACCTGGTCTTGAACACTTCCAGAAGCCCCATCTCAGGCAGAAGGAATCTCAGAGAAACCTTTCATACCAAGACACGTGTCCCACCAAAACACCTGGACCACAAGAAGAGTAACTAAAGGCCATCAGCTCACACCTCTGCAAAGTCAGACCCAGATAAAGCTGTCCTACCTGGGACAGCCTCCTTATCTACCCCAGAGACCTGCTTGCCTGTAGGAATGATAAGCACACCCAACGCGTGCTCCAGCGCTGGTTTGTATGGACCAGCAGGACGAGATGCTATCAGCCCCTACCACTCCTCTTCTCTACAAGTGCCCCAAGGCGGCATGCAAGCCCTGCTGCTGGTGAGCAATGCAGAAGCAGTGGGTGGAAGCAATATCCCAGCTCTGGCAAAGTGCAGACCTGCACCATGCTTGACCTTGACAAAGCCAACATTGGCCAAAAACAAGTTGACATGGCCCGCTGGGACCCATGAGGATGCGGGCTAACTCCACATCTGTGGCCAGGCCCTGTGTCACCTCCTCTATCTATGCCAGATGTTTTATCCCACTGCATGAAGGACCATACGTGTGGACAACCACCACAACCTGAGTCACAGCCACCAGGACGGGCTGGACCTCTAAGATATGGGGGTCTGCTAAGAGCCTGGTCCTGCTCCCTGGGAATTGCATCACCATCCTGCTCTAGGTGGACCTGCTTTGGCAGAGGGGGTGGGCTAGCTGATCTCCAGAAGTCCATTTCCACCTTTCAACCCCATAGTATTCTGTGATCTGCAACAGAGGCAAGAGCTGGCTCCTGGTTCTCCTTCCCGCCAGGAACAGGCAGTGTCATCTCGCCCCTTTGAAATTTTTCTTCTGAGCCCTGCTCTTTGAGCAACTCCCTTTGCTCCTGGAGATCCACTGGAGAGGAAACCAGCAGCTTGGCAAGCCCCACCACTCCCCACCCACCCGCTGCTCCTTCCTCCTCCTCCTCCTCTAAAAAAAAAAAAACAAAATAAATCCAAACCCTTTCAGCTGAGGCAAACAAGCCACCGCAACCTCCTCCCGACATCGACAACGGGGAGTGGGGGGGGGTGGGGGGGGTGGAACTAAGATCTAATTAAGTAAATGAAACAGATTCCGAAGGAGGAGGAGGGTTGTTTCTCGGGGCCGGGCACGGTGAGATGAAAAGCACAGCGAGACCCGGATCCCTTTTCACCCCAGCGCTGTTAAAACGAGCAGCACAGACCCAGCCGAGCTCAAAATACACAGCACACCCTTCCCTCCAAACACACCTGACACTTTTCTTACCCCCCCCCCACTCCTACCCCCTTTTCCTTTTTCTCTCTCCCACATCCTCTCCGGAACAGCCAAACTTTCATTCATTACAGAACCCAACTATTTTTATTTTTATTTTTTTAATTCTAATATTTCCTTTTTTTTTTTTTTTTTCCTCTCCTTTTTTTTTTATAGGCGGCCATCTGGGAGCGGGGAGGGGGAAAGAAGCCCTGGAGCTCTTCAGACACAATAAATAAATAAAAAATAAAATAAAATAAAATAAAAAAAATAATGTATGATTAAAACCAAAAAGCATAAACAAACAAACCGTGTTACCCGGAATAATGAGGTCGGGGAAAAGCGCCAAAAAAATTGTATAAGCTTCTGGAGCGTGGCAGAAGAGAACGGAGAGTCCTCGCGGCCGAGGAGGCTGGGACAGCAGGGACGCTCTGGGTGAGGAAGGAAGGAGAAGGGTTTCACAAAGATGTGGCTGCTCCAGTAAGCCTTCAGGCACCTGGTTTTGGTAACGGCAAAGCTCCAATCTGGGTAAACTCAGACCCATTCGTTATGGTCTAATTACCTCTCTGTGCCGCCCCGGGGGAGACACCGCCTCCAGCTCTGGGGCCACCAACAGCAGAAGGACACGGACCTCTTGGAGCGGGACCAGAGGAGGCCACGGAGATGCTGGGAGGGCTGGAGCCCCTCTGCTGGGAGGGGGAGCTGAGAGAGTTGGGGATTATTTTTCTTCCCAGTTCCAGCCGAGCAGCTCGTGTTAGGCAGAAGGCACAGAGACCCTCTATGGGCGAGCCAGGC
>JAOTQQ010000019.1:3015649-3031581 GCA_026546715.1 Gallinago undulata | reverse complement strand
CCTTCTCCTCTCCGCCCCCTGGCGTCCCCTCCCAGCCCCGCTCCCTCTCCTCAGCCCCGCTCCTTCTCACAGCCCCGCGCCTTCCCATGACGGTTGTCCGCTGTCACCTCACGGCTCTCCGGCCCTAAGGCGTCCTCTCACAGCCCTCTGGCATCCCCTCACAGCCCCGCGCCTTCCCCTCACAGCCCTGCTCCTTCTTCTCACAGCCCCGCGCCTTCCCATCACGGTTCTCCGCTGTCACCTCACGGCTCTCCGGCCCTTAAGGCGTCCCCTCACGGCCGCCCGGCTTTCTCCTTACAGCCCTCTGGCGTCCCCTCAGCCCTGCGCTTTCCCATCCCGGTTCTCCGCCGTCCCCCTCAGGGCTCTCCGGCCCTACGGCCTCCCCTCGCTTTCCCCTCACAGCCCCCTGCAGTTCCCCCCACGGCCACCCGCCCTCTCTCCCCACCACGGCCCTCCGCCGTCCCCTCACGGCTCCCAGCCGCCCCCCCTCACGGACCCTCCGCGACCCCCCTGAGGGGGAGTAACGGTCACCAACACGCGTGGGGGCGGCGGAGGGCCGTGGAGCCGCCATCCCCTCCCTCAGCCCCCGCCGCCGTACCCGAGGGAGCCTGTCCCCCGCCGGGCTGGCAATCGGGGTCTGCGGAGGCGAACGGGGAGAGGCTGGGGGAAGCCGGTGCCCTTGGGAAGGGGGGAGCTGCCCGGTGTGTCCGCCTTCGGCCCCGCTGCCACCCATCCACTGGGGAGGTTTGGCAGGGCAAAATGCAGTGACCTCCGGAGAAGGACTGGAAGCGACACGCTCCTGTCCTGAATTATTAGGTAATTCCAACGGAATAAACCCTTTAGATGCTCCAGCATTGTCGTCCCCCCTGCGAGACCCCCAGGTCCTGCTGACAGGCCAGAGCATGGTGGAGTCCAATATGCCTCCACCACATTCCTTCCCTGGGGCATCCAGCCAGCCTGGGTCCTCTCTGCATCCCTTTCCTAATTGCCCCCATCCACCTGCGTTCCCCGGTGTGGTGGGAAAGGGGATTTAAGGTAAAAGTTTTTCTTCTGAGGGGAAAAAAAAAACAAAAACACAAAGCAGCAACTTCCTGAAAGTATCGTTTTCCATGCTCATGTGGGTCACAAGCTGAGGGTGCCACCTGCCCCACGCTTTCTTATACCCACATCATCCCTGAAGCCAACCTGACACAACTTGGAGATGACCCCCATATCACTCCTCACCCTCCTGAGGGCTGTGCTGGGAAGGAATGGAATCTGACTTGCAGAGAAAGCAAGCAAAGAGTGCGTCTAAATCCGTCTCACTCCATGAAATTGGGATAACAAGAAGCCTCCTTTATATATTTAATCAACTCGGTCCCAAAACTGCTATTCCAATGGAAGAAATATCGAGGTCCTGACAGCAGGGCGGGCGCGGGGCGGGGGGTTGATGGTTGTTTTCTTTGGCAGGCTGTTGTTTTGGGTATTTGGGATTTTTGAATTTTTTGTTTTGTTTTGTTTTTATTTCCTCTGGCAGCCTACCCTGTCATCAGGCTTCCGTGCTTTCCCACCGGGTCCCTGAGCGCAGTCGGCACGATGCTGAGTCATGGAAGAACATTGTCAGCTGAAACCCTTAAGCAGTTGAGTCTTTACCCTCAATATCAGTTATTTGGAGGGGGTGGCCTTCCCATGTGCACTTAGAACATTTCCAGCATATTTGCTCTCTGTTTTCCAGGATGTCTGTGGTGGGTGCAGCAAACTTCCATCAAATGTTTTCAATGCAATACCGTGTCCAGCTGTTCCTTTAGGGTCCATTGTTCTGCAATCCAGCTGTTTCAGGTGGAGGACCCTGGCAGAGCGATGCTGTGGTTTCAGCCTGGGATCTCTGCTTTAAGAACCAGTGTAACCATCGCTAACTGCTGGTCCTACCTGGGATCTGACTCTGAATGTGTTACTTACCCAAAAGTCTCTGATTTCAATGGAAATCTTTCATTATTAGTGTGGTTTTGGATTTCAAGGGAAGGTTTTATTTTAGAGAGGAGAGGCACAGATGCTGTGATTTTTTCTGCTGGCGTTCCCAACAAAAAGCGGAGGCAGGATTTGGGGATAACCCTCAAAGAACCGCAGGGAGCTTTTGCATGATAAAACTATGACTCCTTTGTATCATCTGGTTTTGGAGGGGAAGATCTAGCTACAGAAGCTCCAGAGGAGACAAAGGAAAACTCCCATGCTTTATCTTGTTCTCTAGGTCCACAGTTATCACCTGATTATTTTTAAAATAACAAGCTTGTGTGAAACACACTGACGGGAACAACGTGGTGCTTCCCCTGGCACGTCCTGCCTTCAAACATCCATCGAGATGCTATTGCCTTCCCAAGCATCCAAACCCACCGCCACCACAAGCTTCTTGGAGAGAGTGTGTGACATGAGACAGACGTGCCTTAAGGACTCCCACACGCCTTCATCTGGCAAACACTCACCAGCGTGACAGGCGAGAGGCTACGAGAGAGAGGAGCTTTAGGCACAGCGTGTCACGAGATAGGAAGTGCCACATGTGATGGTCTTTACCTCCTGCCCAGCTGCAGGGCAAACCTGAGATGGGACCAACTCGAAGACTTTGGTCAGAGGTTAAAAAGAGATGAAAAAAGAAACATAACTTCCTACTCCACTTTGCATCTAATCGTGTCAAGGTCCTGAGTGCACTAATTGGCCTTAATTGCCCTGACCAACGTCACCTCCACCCATGCATCCTCCATTCATTAGTCCAGAGGCTCCTGGGGACCTTGCCTGGAGCTGTGTTGTAGGAGCACCTATTTGTACTCCTGCTTGGGGTCCTGTGTCTTGGATCGCTGTCAGACCTACGTTGTAGCCTTGTTCCCAGCTGTTCCCAGTCCTTCTCCTGCTCTTCCTAAATGGATCCTTGACCCAGTTCATCCCCTCACCTTGCCTGGGACTCTTGGTCATTCCTTTTCACCAGCATCTGGCCCTGCCAGCCCTCTTCAGATCCAGCAGGTCTCTGTCCCAGCCAGAGAGGACACCACCTGTGCTGTGGTCATCCTGGGCACATGGCTCACCTTCCCGTGACAGGAAGGATCACTGAATCTGAATGTACCGCAGCACCTGGGAACCATGCATGAGCATCTTGCTTCTAGACCGTGTTCCCTACCTCACTCTCCAAGGCACATCTGGCAGCTCTTGTGGCTGTAGGACTTGTGAAGACTTTGGCATGTGGTTTATAGGATCAGGAAGATGTGGTCACCCCTTTCTGGACACCCCTAGACATGGACAGTGGGATTGAGTGCACCCTCAGCAAGTTTGTCAATGACACCAAGCTGTGTGGCATGGTCAACACGCTGGAGGGAAGGGATGCCATCCAGAGGGACTTGGACAGGCTTGAGAGGTCATGCGAACCTCATGAAGTTCAACCAAGCCAAGTGCAGGGTTCTGCACCTGTGACATGGCAATTCCAAGCACAAATGCAGGTTGGGCAGAGAATGGCTGGAGAGCATCCCTGAGGAGAAGGACTTGGGAGCGCTCATGGATGAGAAGCTCAACATGAGCCAGCAACGTGTGCAGGCAACCTGGAAAGCCAACCACAGCCTAGGCTGCATCAAGAGAAGTGTGGCCAGCAGGGCAAGGGAGGTGATTCTACCCCTCTGCTCTGCGCTCGTGAGACCCCACCTGGAGCACTGTGTCCAGCTGTGTCCTCAACACAGAAAGGACATGGACCTGTTGGGAGGGGCCCAGCAGAGGGCCACAAAGATGATCAGAGGGATGGAGCCCCTCTCCTATGAAGACAGGCTGAGAGAGCTGGGATTGTTCAGCCTGGAGAAGAGAAAGCTTTGGGGAGACCTTAGAATGACAGAATGATATGGGGTTGGAAGGGACCTCTGGAGATCATCCAGTCCAACCCCCTGCCAGATTTTGAAAGTCTGCAGAGAAGGAGACTCCACGACCTCTCTGGTGGGGCAGCCTCTGCCAGGGCTCTCCCACCCTCAAAGGAAAGAAGTTCCTCCCCATGTTTAGGTGGAACTCCTTACATTCAAGTTTGTGCTCAAGTTTGTCCTCATTTCTGTCCCTGGACACCACTGAAAAATAACTGGCCCCGTCCTCCTGACACCCACCCTTGAAGTGTTTAAAAGCATTGATCAGACCCCACCTCAGCCTTCTCTTCTCTAGACTAAAAAAAAGACCCAAGTCCCTCAGCCTCTCCTTTTAATAGAGGTGCTCCAGGCCTCTCATCATCTCTGTAGCCCTCTGCTGTCCCCTCTCCAGTAGTTCCCTGTCCTTCTGGAACTGGAGAACCCAGAACTGGACACAGTAGCATGTCTTGCACAGCAAATGGCAGAGCTGGGATGATGAAGCTGGTGGACCTAACACAGTCATTAAATCATAGAATCATAGAATGTTTTGGATTGGAAGGGACCTTAAAGATCATCCAGTTCCAACACCCTGGCATGGGTTGGAAGGGACCTTAAAGACCATCCAGTTCCAACCCCCTGCTGTGGGACACCTCCCACTAGACCAGGTTGCTCAAAGCCCCATCCATCCTGGCCTTGAACGGTCCATGTCCTTCTGAACATACAAGCTCTAGCTACGCAGCCAAGCTTTGCCAGGGCAACCTGTCACTGATATGATGATTCTCTCAAGATAATGCTTAAAGATGGTGTCACAGCCAGCTTACTAAAGATCTCTGCACCCATTGGCAGTATGGTCAGGACTCAGTACCTTCAGAGATCATCCAATCCAACCTCTGCCAAAGCAGGTCCACCCAGAGCAGGTCCCACAGGAACGTGTCCAGGTAGGGTTTGAATGTCTCTGGAGACAGAGACTCCACCCCCTCTCTGGGCAGCCTCTGCCAGGGCTCTGCCACCCTCAAAGGAGAGAAGTTGTTCCTCATGTTCAGATGGAATTTCCTGTGTTCCAGTTAGTGCCTATTGCCTCTTGTCCTGTCACCAGGCACCACTGAGAAGACTCTGGCCCCATCCTCTCACCACTCACCCTTTAGATATTCCTCAACATTGATGAGGTGTCCTCTCAGTCTTACCCAGGCTGAACAGCCCTGGGTCTCTCAGCCTTTCCTCAACAGAGAGATGCTCCAGTCCCTTGATCATGTTCATAGCTTCCACTGGATGCTTTCCAGTAGTTCCCAGGCCGTCTTGAACTGGACGGGGGCAGAACTGGACCCAGTGCTCCAGCTGTGGCCTCCGCAGGGCAGAGCAGAGCCGGGAGGGTGACCTCCTTCGACCTGTGTGGCCACTCTCTTTTCCATGTCCCCCAGGACACCAGGGCACCTTGCTGCCTCGTGGGCAACTTGAAAACTCAAACCTGAACTCTTGCATCTGAGCGCCAGCCGCTGGAAGCAGCTTCAGGGACGACGTTCCATCTGGGCTGAAGAGGAGGGTGAAGGCTGACAGGCACTTGCGGGGGTGACAGGCGGTCCCACCAGCAGGGCTGACCCGCTGTAACTGGGAGCTGAAGCTGGGATGCTCCTCTTGAAACGGCCCAGGGACTGAACAGATGGCTCCTCTTTATTTGCATGCTACTTGGATTTGTGAGTCGAGCAGAAGAATAACTTAATTTTTGACATTTGCTTCTCCTCTGAGCCCGGCACAATTTATGTCACCCTGGCATTTGCGTGAAGGATGTTGCTTTAGGCACCAAAACCCAGCCTGGCTTTAACCCTAAAAGGAGCCAAATAGTCAGGAACCGTGTTCCTCCTCGGCTCTTTTGTAGGCTCTGCCAAGGGATATCACACTTACACAATGACCAAAGAATCAGGAGAAAACAGTCATTTGGGGCTTGTGGAAGGAAGGGGCAGGGTTGGAGTTAAACTGGCCTGGAAAATATCTCATTTGGAGGCCTGAAATGAGAGGCTTGTTTGTGGATGAGGTTTACCTCCTATTAGAAAAAAAAAATAAAAAAAAATAAAAATACCCTTGGAGGCCTGCGCAGTTAAGCCTGGAGCGCAGGGGATAAATTTAGTCGACTCCTGTTCCCGCTGACATAAACTTAAGTGAAAATAATATATATGGCCGGGGCACAACATCTGCAAGCCAATTAAAAACCGGGCTGATGGCACCCAAGATGACGCTTGCCATGACTAGTGTGTCTGTGTGCCACCCCTTCGAGAGGGGGGAAAAAAACCCCCACCGAGTCCTGCCTGGCTGGGCAGCATCTTCCCCGCACCCGCAGCAGCTAATGGTCATTATGTGGTGGCTCGAGTCCTGGGGGTCCGTCCTCCTCCCCTCAACGGCTGTCCCCGCACCGTCACATGTGTGACATTCATGGGTTTGACCGTAGGTCGGTGATAAAATTCACAGGATATGAGAGAAAAGCGCGTTTTCTGGCTTCGGGATGTCGGATGTGAGAGTTACCCGTGTGCTTCGGCCACTATAAACACGCGTGTTTTTCAAAGGCTGTGTTTGAAATTCCTAGTAGGGAGAGATGGTCTTGCTTTTCCAGTGGACAAAGCGCAGCTCTCCTTCGCCTGTGGTTTTAAGCGATGTATCAGGTGGCCTTTGGGAAACTGGTTTCCGAGTGGGAGAAGAAGCAGCCAGAGCGGGGAGGTCCATGCCCCTGAAATCTGGGGCTCCGGTATATTTTCCAGTTTTCAGCATTTCTTGCATTCACTGTGATCCCCCTCTTGTGGCTACTCCAGCGCCTGCAGAATTTCCCTACCTGAGCCTGTCGCGGCTTGGTGGCTTTAGGTTCCTGCACCAATGCCACTGAAATGTGGTGGCTTCATAGGTTAGCTGCCCCTCAGCTGAGTTGCTGTGACTGTCATAGAATCACAGAATGGTTTGGGTTGGAAGGGACCTTCAAGACCATCCAGTTCCAACCCCCCTGCCATGGGCAGGGACACCTCCCACCAGACCAGGTTGATCTTCCCAGAGCCTTCTCTTCTCCAGGCTGAACAACTCCAACTCTCTCCTGTCCTCTCTTGTCCTCACAGCAGAGGTGCTTCAGCCCTCGCAGCATCCTCGTGGCCTCCTCTGGACCCATTCCAACAGGTCCATGTCCTTCCTGTGCTGAGGCCTGGACACAGTGCTCCAGGTGGGTTCTCCCCGGAGCAGAGCAGAGGGGCAGAATCTCCTCCCTTGCCCTACTAGCCACGCTTCTTTTGGTGCAGCCCAAGGTGCAGGGGGCTTTCTGGGCTGCCATTGTGCACTGCTGGCTCATGTTGAGCTTCTCATCCACCAACACCCCCAAGTCTTTCTCCTCAGGGCTGCTCTCAATCCATTCTCCATCCAACCTGTATTTTTGCCTGTGTTTTTCATGTCCCAGGTGCAGGACCTTGCACTTGGCCCGGTTGAACTTCACGAGGTTTCACAGGCCCACAGGGCAAAGCCTGTCCAGGTGTGTAGGAGAAGACAACCCAAACTGCGAGATAAAGTCCATCGGCTCAAATCTCTCCTGTTGACTATTACCTCAGCAGCCTGAGTTAGCAACCTCCCTTGGAGCTGCTGACCTTGTATAAGCTCTTAACATCCTCCCGTTCTGAAGAAAAACCCATGGTTTAAACCCCATGCGTGGCAAGTTCAGCTGACATATTTTCCTTCTCCACATGGGCAGGCCATGAGCACATGCAGGAACGATTTAGCAGCCCATCTCGTGGACCATAACATGTTATATTATAATAATTTGGTCACATCTGATGGCACGTCTCCGATTTGGCCAGAGCCCTGTCACTCCTGGAGTAGTGATTGCAGTGTTGCGTGGATGCAAATAGGTCCCCTGCACGTTCCACCCTCCATCTCCTGTGGAGCAAAATGTCCATTGCAGTTCTGACCTTACTAAGTAGGTCACTTTGGAAATGAGACTGAAGCCAGTGTTCATCTGGTGGTACTTGGGCTAGGAGCCTTGGTGTGGGGATCTGATCCTCCCAAGCTCACCCATCATCTCTCTAGTGTCTTCAGGGAGGCCAGAATCTTTGCAGATTGAATTGTCAGGTGGCCAGTGGATGATGAGGGGCCTAGAACATCTCTCTGATGAGGAAAGGCTGAGGGACTTGGGTCTTTTGAGTCTGGAGAAGAGAAGACTGAGGGGGGATCTGATCAACACCTATAAATACTTCAAGGGTGGGTGTTAGGAGGATGGGACCAGTCTTTTTTCAGTGGTGCCCAGGGACAGTACAAGAGGGAATGGGCACAAACTTGAATGCAGGAATTTCCACCTAAACATGAGGAGGAACTTCTTTCCTGTGAGGGTGGCAGGGCCCTGAAAGAGGCTTCCAGAGAGGTGGTAGAGTCTCCTTCTCTGGAGACATTCAAAGTCCACTTGTATGCATCTCTCTGCAACCTGCTCTGGGTGACCCTGTTTTTGCAGGGGGTTGGTCTAGATAGTCTCCAGAGGTCCCTTCCAACCCCATATCATTCTGTGATTCAAGATCAAGGCCTCCTATTTCCTCTTCCTTTGGTGCTGCAAGGAGCAGGGACAGCCACACGGTGCTCCCCATCCCCTTGGGCTCCATCCACATGTTCAGATCCAGCAGTGAGACCCCTTTGAATCTCCTTGTAACTTTTTTACCTACTGGTTTCAGTTTCAGAAGCAGAATGCCCTGAATTTGCAACTGCCTGGCACGCGGGTGGGCCGTTTGTTAGATGTGACACGAACGTATCTTCATCTCCTTCTTCATGATTCTTGCTGGGTGGGACTCATCACCACAGAGGGCCTGCAACCAGAACCCATCCACATCTGAAACGCTGCTTGTAGCCCAAGGGCCGGTGTGTTTGGCAGCAAGCGGGGCTGCGCTGCAGGGGGAGAGTAAGGAATTGCACTCCCTCTCGTGGCTGCGCTCTCCCCTACCTTTTCCTAGAGCAGAAGACCCTAAAGCTTCATGACTTTTGCAGACCATGCTCATGGTCGGTGCAAGTCCCCAGTATATCCAGAGCTACCAGAGCCTGGCACTCCAGGCGCCGGTAATTCGGCTCCTAGTTTCGTCAAACTGTAATTGTTTGGGCAAAAATTTTTCCATGCCAGATGTCTGCCTTAGGCTGAAGTTCTCTGGAAAGTTTCAGCCAAACAATTTTGACCATTTCCAAGAAGGAGGGGAAAGCGCAGTGTTTTGCCCAGATTTTGAAAAATAAATAGTTCCATAAAAACTGCTGCAGGAGAGAGAAAAGCCTCCACTCATTGAAGAAAGAGCATGAAATTTGGTCCGGCTGTCAAAAAGTGCCATTTGCCACTTCCAGGAAAGTTTATTTAATTTTGACTTGGTTATAAGCTCTGCAAATCATGGTTTTCTTGTGCTCAACAGATCCGGTCACAGATTAACAACTTTGTTCTCTGAGGACTCTCCGAAGCAGGCTCACTCCAGCACCCACTCCAAAGGCTTGAGTATGAAATGGGCGCTTCCAGCGCTGGAAATAAGAACCTGGGGAAGTGAGGAAAGCTGGGGAGAGCAGAGAAGCTCGGAGGTGAGTGTGGAAGGTGTTGGGATGGGGTCAGAAATGGGTAGGTGCTGTTGGAGATCTCTTGATGAGAGGGACAATACAAGCTGGCCTAGGAAGAATAATGAAGAAGAAGCCCCCCTGAGAGGTCCAGGACCAGGGACTGTCTCCCTGCTCCTCCAGAAGCTCTTCACATTGGCGGCAGGGACAGGAGGGGCAGGTGACCTCAGCTTTGGGTCACCTCCTGAGCTAAGCAACCTTCCCATGCTGGAAGAGTTTCTTCTCATAGCTGCTACAGTAAGAGATTCAGAGTTTTGTTGCAGTGCCGTCATCCCGGGGGCAATTTCTGAGGGAAAGCAGGGATGCCTGAGGAGCATGTCTAGAGGACTTTCGGCTGGCATGTGATGGAGATGCGCTGACTGAGCCGGGGTGTCCATGGGAGCGTTTGCCGTGGCGTTGCGGAGACGCAGGGCAAGCTGACTTGGAGCTCTGGGCTTCTCCTCCCACCACCTCGCCTCTGACATCTAAAGCTTGCACTGGGTGTCTGGACACAGCCCCACAGCGTGCCCCGTGGACTGGGGCGCAGATAGCATCTGACTCCCTCTTGTCCTGGCAAGAAGATTGTCTTCTTCCTTTATAACGCTGCAAACCAGATGCCAAAAAGGTACTTTTGCCATCCAGTGGAGGCAAGGTTGTTAAAGAGCGGAGGCGTTGACACAAAGTGCCTTTGGGGGAAATGGCACGGAGCAGCATCCCTAGTTCAAGAGGCTGTCTGAGTTTAGCAATAGTCTCTTGTTCCCAGGCTCTGGGCCAGGGTAAATTGGCTGCAGCGTACTTTGGGAATGAGGATTTTGCCTCCAGGAGAAAAAGAGCTCTGCTGAGAGTCCCTCCTAAAGCTCATCCACGCAAAGGGACGGGTGCCAGTTCCTCGGGTGGGCTTGTTACTGGCCTTTCCTTGGGTGTAGGAAAAGCTGCCGGTAGCAGGTACAATCAAGAGATATAGGTGTGGGGGCACAAGGGGGGCAGAGAGGCAGGAAGGGCCCACGGATTTAGTTTGCTTGTATGAAGTAGCCCGAGTTGATTGAACGGCATCTCCCTGGTGGGGAGGAGAAGAAGGCAGAGACCAGGATAACTACTCCCTCCGTGCTCCTAGCTTTGCGAACACAAGCCCGTGTTCCCCACCGTGCCAAGTATTTTAATGCATTACACGGTATCTGGGAACAATCAGAGTACAAAGAGCTTCCAGCCCTACACCCTGCCCAGCCCCTGCTGCCCTGGATGCATCCCTGCCCCTGGGTCTGGGTGGTGGATGAGGCAGGAGACAGGCGAGGTCTGCTCTAGCTGAGAGGTCCTGGGGGGTTCTCTGTTGGCTCCATCCAGCTGCTTTGCCCGGGAGTCCTTCAGGTTTCGGGATTGTTTGGCCTGCAAGGGGAAGAGTGAACTGAAACAGGCACAACTGGAGTCTCATGACCCACATCCTCACTGGAGAGGAGTGTGGTTGTAGCACAGGCCCATGGTCCTCTTGGGTTGCCTAAACTAGAGCCTCCGCTGTTAGCTGAGGTGTTTGAGGCAATCTCTGACCTTGCCTTCAGCCACCACTCCATGACATGTCTCCTCTAAGCCCTGTGTCATGTCCCTCAGGCTCCATCTCAGTACCTAGAGCATCTAGGTAAAAAGGGAGAAATTAGGAAGACATTCCTGTGAGGGTGGTGAGAGCCTGGCCCGGGTTGCCCAGAGAAGCTGTGGCTGCCCCATCCCTGGAAGTGTTCAAGGCCAGGTTGGACAAGGCTTTGGGCAACCTAGTCTGGTGGGAGGTGTCCCTGCCCATGGCAAGGGGGTCGGAACTGGATGATCTTTAAGGTCCCTTCCAACTTAAACCATTCTGGGATTCTATGATCTCATGTGGCATTGGAGACCTACCTAAGTTTAGGCAACTGAATTGAGACCTTGACTTTCACGCTGCACACAGGTTGTCCTGAGACATAACACTGCCACTGCTTGGCTCAGCAGTAACTTTCTTGGGTTCTCCATTCATCCAGGCTGCCTGGATGAGTGCACCACAAGAAGATGGTAGATATGTTCAGTCAGCCCTTCCCAGAGGGCTCCAGAGCTTAGCCAGGGCAGATGATGGCTCCAAGGTCTGGGTCAAGGAGCAGAAAAAGCCTCATTTTTCCCCCCTGGACTTCAACCTCCCCTGTACAGATCAGACATCCCTATTTCCTACTTGAGATGCTTTAAGCTAGCAGGATGGAGACCAAAATGAATATCTTTTAATGGTTTTTTACTTAGAGCAGGGTTGGTTTTTTTGTATTTAAATTACATACACCTTTAAAAATAAAGGATTACAACTTCTTGAAAATCTTAGGCTTATTACACTCTATTAAATTGCCTTAATTACCAACTTTGTGAATACTACCAGATCAGTGGAGCAGGCAAAGTCAAGGCAAAGCGCATGAAGCCCTGTTTTCTTGAGGAACTAATGCACCTTTTGACAGAAGCCAACTTTTCCACAGATGCAGGGAGACTATTTACTTCATTTCCATTTCCTTCCCTAACTTAGCTCAATGACTGCTTCATCCAGGGCTCAGAAGAGAATTGGCAATTGAAATAAGCAACAAAGTGTGTTTTAACCCTCCAGGTATAAAAAAATGAGGTGTGAAAATCCACTCGTTCTAAAAATCTTGTTTCTGGTCACTACGTACATCTGTCAAGTCAGGTCACCGACAACGGGACTTTCTTCATTTAAGTTGGTTTTAAACAAACTGATGTTTCCCTGATTTATCCAACACATTTAGGCTTCGTCCCTGAGAGCTCTGGCCAGGAGCAACCTTTGTCCACGTTGTGAGACTCTCTCATCCTTCAAAACAAGGTGGCCCTTCTACAAACTGCTTGCCAGAGCACGGGTCTCAGGTCCACGGGAATATTATTTTTGAATAAACTCAATAATAATTCATTTATCCATGGCATTGTAGTTAAATTTCATTAAATTCTATGATTCGGTACAAACAAGTAAATACATGTGCAACACTCATTGTTCTCTAATGTAAAACACTGAAGTGTGAAAACTCTGAAAAAAAAAAATGGGTATTCATTTTTATGATGACATAAATATGTTTTTTCTATCCTAGACTTGTAGCAAAACAGAGCCGGGAGGGACCTCGGCTGTTGGGCTCATCCGTTCCCTACCCCCAAGACAAGGTTAGCTGTGATTTCTGGCACCAGTTTCCTCCCGCGTGTTCTTACTGGTCCCCAGTGATGGAAATCCCACAGCCTCCGCTTTGATCACGTACCCACCTACTAACTAAAACCTAGTAAAACGTTATATTTAGCTGGAAAGCAGCATATTTTTAATAGTTACTAGTAAACGGTCTCTGGGGGCAAGGAGGGAAAGAGTTCTTATTGCACAGCAAGATTAAAAATAACGTCTTCGAACGTGACCGTATTTGGAAATTCAGGTGATTTGATCGAAACTGGTCTTGGCACCAGACCCTGCCCTGAAACCCCTCACTCTTTGCTTCTAACCTGGATCGTTTTGCTGGTCTGCTGTAGTGCCAGGACAACGGAGGAGCACGGGGTGATGCGGTGACCGGTCGGGGTGGGGAGAGCAGATTATTTTTATTTTTCCAGCTGGGTTGCTGCAAGGGAGAAAGTCCTCGCAAATCATCCCACCGGTGGTTTCACTGCGTCTGCTCTGCTCGACTTTCCCTTAACCCAGCAGCTTACCTGGCTTCACCAGCAAGCCAAAGCAGAGACGAGCTGCCAGGGACGAGCTCGGGGTCTCCTGTTGTAAAATCATAACGAAGCATTTTGCTTTTCAAACGCTTGTCTAACCCAACGGGAATAATTTGCGCAGGAATCCTGACTATACTTGTCCTTCAGTTCATTATCTTTATGATCCCGTCCCTAAAAACACTTAATGGTTAATAAACCTTGAGGAAACACAATCTTACAGGCAAATGTTTTGGCTGAGCATCTGCTTCAATGCTGGAAAGGGATGGTCTTTTGTCTCTTTAATTGCCTTTTTGACCTTTTCAGAATACAGACTTTCACATTAGCCACAGGACAGCTGTGCAGAACCGGTGACACTGAACCCCTGGCTACACCTCCCCTGCAGATGCTCTTGCTCCACAGCTATTTTGATGGTAACCTTTCTGCAGGTTCTGTTACTCATCCCAGAAAGGCTCTTTCAAAACCCCAAGGAAGTGTCCTGGCATTTCCAAAATGTCCATAGGGAGGCCCAGTGGCGGTTTGGAAGAAATCCTAGTTTTGTGATGCCAGCTCTTCAGCCTGTGTCAAGCTATGACTGCAGAGGTTCATTTGCATACATTAAAATGTTTTAGAAGAAAGCTCAGCATTGCTGCACCACATTTGTAGAAGACCTTCAGGCCCAAATGAGGTGGTCTGCGTGAGCAAAGCTGGGCTACCACAAAGGGAAGAGCTTCAGAGATCAGCCTAATGTCATCTTACTCCGAGCTTGAGCATTTGCAGCAAGGACAGCATGCAAATCTAACCTTGAGACCAGTTCTTTGTTGATGATGTAGTCATGAGCTGGCTGGAAGGAGATGATGAGACCACAGGGAGCAAGTCAGAAACACTCAGCAAGGAGGAGCTTGCTCCTCCAAGGGGTCTGTGCTGGACCATCTCTTGCAGATTAATGTACAAAGTAATCCTTCCTTGCCAAATAGTGCCATGGAAATGCTGTGCCTTTTTACTCAATAACCGATGAGTTAGAGCACCCATCTGAAAGTGCTTGAGGAGACCTTGAAGACCCCTTCCCAGCTTTGAGGAGATTTGCCGTCCGGCAAGTTATTCCGAAGTGGGGCTTGTTCAGCTTCTTCCTCTGTTTTGTATAAAATAATTAACTGGGGGAGAGAGAGAGAGAGAGAGGGAGAACATGTGAGTTTATAGCTCATTGCCTAGGCATTTGTCTAGAAAGGGAAGACCTAGTCCCTGCTCTTAAGACTGTTTAAATTAAATGGAAAACTGCACATAACTCCAGAGACTTCCCAAGAACCTTCTTTGTACCCAAAGGAAATCAGAAAGTTAGATCAAAACTAACGAGGAGAGATGAGTGTGGAGTTTCCAGGTCAGTGGTGGCCTCCTCAGTGTCACTACCCAAGGATCAGGGAAGCCTGGAGACCACATATCTCAGTTGTAGACTTTGGGGCCTAATGTCAACGATGAATTGAACATCACCAATATGGCCAGGTGTTTCAAAAGTACCTGCCACCTTGATATCTAAATACAAGTGATAAGACTAGGATCTACTGGTGGAAGATTCCTTCCTTGGGAACAGAGAGATGCCCCCATTTTTGCCCAGTTCTTGCATTTTTCAAGAGTGAAAGACCTGGGAGGAAAGGTTTGCCCTTACTATAAACATGATTTAGCTGGAGCTGCCTCCTGGCCTTCCATCAATGGTATGTCATTGCGCTGGAAGCCCTTAGATAGTGGTGTGTTTAGAGACCCTTTGTTCTTGTGTTGGGTGAATTGATCTCCATCTGAGAAAGTACCACTCACTGTCAGATGTAAAAAACAGCCCGTGAAAAAGAAAAGGAGCAGCCTGACTTCAAAGGGCTGTGGTTCTTTTCTTGTGGCCTCTCCTAACCTGCGTGCAGCTGAAAAACTTGTTTGACCCAATTCATTTAGGGCCTCCTTCTTCCCCTCCAACTGACAAAGGCGCACAAACAATGAGCGCATTCAGGTGCAGAAGAGGGAGGGAAACCCAGAGACCCAGGCGAGGCTCCGGCCCCACACGCCCCGTTCCCACAGATAAGCCAGAGGAGTGACAGGTTATCGTGGGCAGAACCAGCTACATGCGAGGTCTCCTTGAAGTCAGCGGTGTTGTGTGGAGAGATGCTATCTTTCTTTTTTATTAGGCCAACTGGTAGAGTCAGAAAAACTAGACGAGCTCTCAGGCACGAAACCCTTCTTCAGGCCAGGGAAATATCTGGGCCACCTGAAGATGGGAGGTGCATGAGGTGTTCTAGGAGGGACAGAGTGGGCTAGAAGGTGGGGAGAGGTAAGTTATTGGCTAGGAGAACCCTGAGCTGAGTGTCTGGTGGGTTGGCTTGGCATAAAAACTCTAAGGGAGATCTTACAGTGGCCTTCCAGTATTTAAAGGGGGACTACAGGGGAGATGGAGGGGAACTCTTCTCCAAAGTCACAGATGGTAGGACAAGAGGAAATGACCTCAAGTTGTGCCAGGGAAGGTTCAGATGGGATATTAGGAAAATTTTTTACACTGAAAGTGTTATTAAGCATTGGAATGGGCTGCCCAGGGAAGTGGTTAAGGCACCATCCCTGGAGGTATTTAAAAGACGGGTTGACATAGTGCTTAGTGACATGGTTTGGTGATGGGTCTTCATCAGAGTTAGGTTGATGATTGGATTAGATGATCTTAATGGTCCCTTCCAACATGGACAATTCTATGATTCTATGACTCTTTGTCTGGAGTGAGTCCAGAGGAGGCCACCAAGATACTGCAAGGGCTGGAGCCCCTCTGCTGTGAGGACAGGCTGAGAGAGTTGGGGGGGTTCAGCCTGGAGAAGAGAAGGCTCTGGG
>JAOTQQ010000019.1:2953483-2965002 GCA_026546715.1 Gallinago undulata | reverse complement strand
TCAAAGACCTTGAAGAATGGGGGCACCTTGAGGCTTTCCTGCTCCCGTCGGACAGAAGAGCTTAATTTCAAAAAAAAAAGAGGAAAGCTATGAAAGCTGTGATGAAGGGAAGGAATCGGTGGGGTTGGAGGTGAGATTCCATGAGGATGTGACAGGACAAGAGAAAATGGGCACAAAGGTGAGTATAAGAAGTTCCACCTGAACGTGAGGAGGAACTTCTTTCCTGTGAGAGTGGTAGAGCCCTGGAAGAGGCTGCCCAGAGAGGTGGTGGAGTCTTCTTCTCTGGAGACATTCAAAACCCCCCCGGACAAATTCCTGTGCAATGTGCTCTAGGTAGACCCACTCCGGCAGGGGGGGTTGGACCAGATGATCTCCAGAGGTCCCTTCCAACCCCATATGATTCTATGTGCATCTCTTGAGGTTCAACAAAGCCAAGTGCAAGATCCTACACTTAGATCAATACAGGCTGGGGGATGAGGGGATGGAGAGCAGACCTGCTGAGAAGGACTTGGGGGTACTGGTGGATGAGAAGCTCAACATGAGCTAATAATGTGCACTGGCAGCCCAGAAAGCCCCCCGCACCCTGGGCTGCATCCCCAGAGCGTGGCCAGCAGGGCAAGGGGGGGGAATCTGCCCCTCTGCTCTGCTCTGGGGAGACACCCCTACGGTGCTGCCTCCAGCTCTGGGGCCACCAAGAGCAGAAGGACATGGACCTCTTGGAGCAGGGCCAGAGGAGCCCACAGAGATGCTGGGAGGGCTGGAGGACAGGCTGAGAGAGTTGGGGGTGTTCAGCCTGGAGAAGAGAAGGCTCCGGGGAGACCTTGTTGTGGACTTTCAGTACTTAAATGAGGCCTATAAGAAAGATGGGGACAAACATTTTGGCAGAGCTTGTAGCGATCGAACAGGGGTTAATGATTTTAAGCTAAAATAGGGAAGATTTGCATAAGATAGAAGGAAGAAATATTTTATGCTGAGGGTGGTGAGAGCCTGGCCCAGGTTGCCCACAGAAGCTGTGGCTGCCCCATCCCTGGAGGGGTTCAAGGCGAGGTTGAACAGAGCTTTAAGCAACCTGGTCTAGATGAAGACGTCCCTGCTCATGGCAGGGGGGTGGAATTAGATGGTCTTTAAGATCCCTTCCAACCCAAACCTACCATTCCCAGGAGGAGAGGACCAGCTGGCTCCTTCTAGCGTTAACTCCCCCTCCATCCATCCCGAGTGGCAGCCCCGGATTTTTGGCTGGTGGCCGAGGTACGTCCTCCGAATGCCGCTAAAAGCCAGGCTACAGATGCAAAAATGCTCTTTGCCAGCAAACTAGGGGCACGGTTTAATGGGGATTAAACGCCCTCGGCGCCTGCCCTGCTGCTGACCGGGGGATGCCGCTCCCGCCCCGTCCCTCCCCACGACCCACGGGATGGATTACTTCAGCGGCTTGACATCTCAACTTAGAGTTGGCTGTGTCTCTTGGGATTACAGGGCTTTTCACAGCCCGAGTGCCCATTAGATTGCCTGGATGCCCGGAAAGAAAAGATTTACTCCCCTTCGATAATGGTTTCCCTTCGGTTATTTGGGAAAGAACGGTGCGCGGCAACCGGCGCCGGCGTGCGGCCGCGGGGGCGAAACGTGCCAAGTGTAGGGATCAGCTGGTTGGTATAATGCTTTTATTTAGGACGTGGGCTGTGCTCTTTGCCTGAGGAGCGCTGCCCTCACAGGGAGTTTGGCACCCTGGCTGCTGCTGCTTCTTCCATGGGATCAGGGCTCGTCCACCGGGATTTGCGGAGGAGCTGGGCAAAATGGCTGCCTGAGGATTGCTACTCGCTGCAGGCATTGTAGGGGGGGGCACACGCGTGTGCAAGCTCTCTTGGCAGGAGAACACGCTTCGTTTGTGTCTTCTGGCATAATTCAGGGGAAGCCACGGAGATGCTCCAAGGGCTGGAGCCCCTCTGCTGTGAGGACAGGCTGAGAGAGTTGGGGGGGGTTCAGCCTGGAGAAGAGAAGGCTCCGGGGAGAACCTTAGAGCCCCTTCCAGTCCCTCAAGGGGCTCCAGGAGAGATGGGGAGGGACTCTTGATCAGGGAGGGGAGACACAGGACAAGGGGGAAGGGTTTGACACTGAAAGAGGGGAGATTGAGATGAGATGTGGAGAAGATCTTCTTTGGTGTGAGGGTGGTGAGAGCCTGGCCCAGGTTGCCCAGAGAAGCTGTGGCTGCCCCATCCCTGGAGGGGTTCAAGGCCAGGTTGGATGGGGCTTTGAGCACCCTGGTCTGGTGGGAGGTGTCTCTGCCCAGGGCAGGGGTTTGGAACTGAATGATCTTTAGGGTCCTTTCCAACCCAAGGCATTCTGTTATTCTATGAAATCCTGCTCTCAAAGGAGAAACAGTGCAGCTCCGAAGAGGAGATCGTGGAGGACATGTGAAATATGGGGTTTTTGGCTATTTCCTCAAAGATTTTTACTTCTTGATGTTTCCTTTGGAAAGGTGAAAAATAACAAGGAGAAGATGTAATGGGGGCTCTTGTTCCATTAGCTTTTAGTAGAAGCAGGGGAATGTGAAAAAAGTGGGATTAAGTCTGACTACAGTCACATTTTGTAGTATCAGCCAATGTAGAAATAGGTTATAAAACTCAGGCTCCTCTTGATTCGGGTGGTTGTGGGTTTTTTTTGTGGCCTGTTTCAGGTTTTATTTCTAGAAATGCTGATGTATTTCCATGGGTCGAATTTGGACAAAAATCAGGGGACGAGGAGCGCGCTTTGCTGTTGTGCTGCAGCCGGAGTGATGCTCCAGCAGACCTCCTGCCCTGGCGTCCCACTTAGCGGAGCATCCCACCACGGGATGGGACTGATGGCCCATCAGATGGGCCATAATCCCACCTCCTGAAGTTGAGGCGGTGGTTTTATTAGCTGTGTGCTGGTTTTTCCTTTCTTTTCCTTGGCAACGTCCACCACAAGCCAAAGGTAACATCTTCCCCCCCCTGCCTCCTCCCCTACCCCCCTGCCTCAGGCAAGGAATCCCATCTGGAAGGAAACTGCTCCAACCTCGTGCACAGATTTGACACACAAAAGGACTTTGTTTTCTAAACGTGATGAGGCTTTGTGGTTGGTTTTTTTTATTAAAAAAAAAAACAAACAAATTCACCTCCCAACCACAAAAAAAAATAATCCCTTATTGCAGTGAAGCAACCTACGTAATAAATTATTATCTGGCTGAGAACAAGCGATTTCTGGATTTCTGATTAATTCTCTCCTTTCTGTGCTGGATCTCTGCATCAAGGTGGCTGCTTTGGGTTGGATTCTGTGGCCTTTTGCACTGGGTTGTCTCCTGGCTCTCTCCTTTGTTTTTTTCTTCCCCCTGATGTATTTCTGTAGTTATTTTGATAGCTCTGTTTTGATGCGCTGTGGCATTCTCCCGCTCTGTGGCATGCCAGGCTCATGGATGGCGCTGCAACGTGGCAGCTGCTGGGCTATTTTCCTGTCACTTGGGTTTTTCTGCATCACCAGGTACCAGAAACCAGACCTGAGGCTGGAGGGGATGATGAAATCTATAAAATGCTCAGCCAGCCATGGATGCCTCGGTATCCGAAAAACCCAAGGCTGGTGCCAGCAGCAGACGCTCGGTGTGGTTTTCAGAGGTGTTTACATTTTAATTAGAACAGGATCAGATCCAGGATGTAATAATTTATATCGCTTGATGTTTTGGCGTATGGAAAAAAAAAAATAGCGGCCTCGGAGCAGCGAACCCAAACTGGCCACGTGATGCTTCATCTGTGGTCGCGGAGACGCGGTAATACCTGGATGGAGGGAGTCATGGTTCATCTCGATTGCTTTCATTTTCCATGGTAACTGTTCCTGCTGTTTGCTGGATATTAAATCTGGATGTTGCCGCCGGCGATAAAGATAAACTGCTGCTTTCATTCCCTGAGATGCTCTCGCTGCTTTAGAAAGAGACGTTGCTAATTACATCTCGTTGGAAATTGGCTGGATTAGGAGAGAGAAGAGATTGCTGCTGAAGGAGCTCGTTAAAAGGAGATGCTGGGAAGCGAGCCGGCTGGCCGTGGCCGTGCTGATAGGCAGGAGGTCAAACCCCATACACAGGTGGTCAAAGGTCCTTCTGCGTGTAGAGCTGCCAGAGTGTGAACTGGCAGATGGTTATTTGCAGAGTTAAAGCACGTGGAAGGTTTCACCTGATCTGAAGGCACTGATAAGAAGTAGGAGAGTTGTCCTGCACTGCCCTTGGGCAGTCAGGGCATTCCTCACCTCCCAGGTCTGGGGCTGAAGGGACCTCCTTCCCCATGGCTTTGCAAAGGCCAGCTTGGAGAAGACAGGGAGCAAGCAGTGTGAAGGTGATGATGGAGGGTTTGACCACATACCGTTCCTCTCTGCTCAACCATAGATAGGCACCAAGCAGAAGAAGGTGTCATCTCACTGAGAGGTGATGTCCAACAGGTCTTCATTGTAGGGAATGAAGAGCAACGGGGTGGGTTTTGGAGACCCAACAAGAAATTTGAAAATTAATGCTGGTTGCTCGTGGGGCAGGATGTGGTGTCTGCTGGCTGGTGCTGGGCTGGAGCTTCTCCCTGGGTCTTGCTGGGTGGGGTTTCTTCAGTTTGGTTTTACCGTCATCCCATGCAGGCACAGATAAATAAATCTGTGGGCTGCTGGGGTGCTTCTTGGTTCATGTCCCAGGTGTCTCAGAGCAGAAGGGACCTTGAGGGTCACAGGAGCATTTAAAGTTTATTTATTATAAACTCCCCAGGGAGAGCAAACGCGAGAGGGATGCTGGATGTCCTACCACAAAAGGCACTGGAAGGAAGTGGCTCAGTCGGTACGCAAAGAATTTGCAGCGTGGCTGCCTTTTATAGGAAGCATCTCTTGTTCCTGGGAAAACCTGGGATGATAAATCCCACATGGCAAGAAAAAGGCTTTTGGTGATCTGTCAGGGTAGGTCTGGAGCCCGTCACAGCCTGCCTCTCCGGTGGCATTGCTGGGCAATAAATCTGCAGAGAGAGGCTGCTCCATGTTCCTCTTGCCCTGAGTTGGAATTGTGAAGGAGCAGAGGACTGGCATGGGAACTTTTTCAGCCTTTAACTGGCGGATAAGTAAGGAAGAGACACAAGTTCTCCCACTGGAGTGTCTTAAATCAGTCATTTAAGCCCATATCTAAACAGCTGGAGCCAGGTGGTTGGAAAGATGGACTGGGAGCTTGCTGTTTACTGACATTTGGTAGTCATTTGACCTTTTGATAATTGAACTTTGACACAGGTGCCTAAATCTGGGGAAGCCTGATGCTAAGCACTGCATTAAGCAGCTGAACTCTGTATTTTAGAGATCTTTTCCAATCATCGTACCTAGATGTTAGCATTGAGTATTCACTCCTGGCAGTGTAGTTGGGGGAGTAAATCCACTTCCAACTCTCGCTATTTGGGTGTGTGTCATAGCGTGGTGCTCCTGGTTCTCCTGTCTTTGAAGGCCACAACCTTCAAAGAAACTCATTGCGTGTGAGAAAGGCTTTCAACATCCATCCAATGGAAGCAAAAAAAAAAAAAGGTGGCAAAATCAACCTCTTTCTTTTGTTTCCTTTGCTGATGCCTGACCAGGTTGGACCTGAAGAAGGTGTGCAGATGTGATGGTAGGTTAGGATGTTGGTTCGTCTTGCTGAGTTGGAGCAAGAGTTGTTTGAGGAAGATCTCTTCATGGGCAGCAGTCTTGCTAACGAGGTTGCCACGTCAACGTGTTTCGGACCAGAAGACCCCACTCCTTGCTTCAGGGAATGATGTTTGTATGAGGCTGGAGTTCCTGCTCCCTTGGGATGGCTGGGACACAAGCGGGTCCCACCCCAGGTGAAGAGCTGTGTGTGGCTGCCTTGTGTCTTTAGTCCAACCACTTGTTTGAAGGGTCAGCATCAAGGTTGGGTTTTACCCCACTGCTGCAGTGATCAGGGAAGTGTGGTCCTAACCATGAATGTGGGAGCATGGTCAGAAAAGGGCTTCAAAGGACAAATATGGAAAACCCAGAGGTGGTTTCTAGCGGGGAGAGTGCCAGGAGAGGCCACAAAGTCTGCTCCTTTAGACTCTTTATTGATGCCCAGTGTTGGGTGATGAAGACACATCAGCAGTGGCCTCAGGACAGCCGGCATGCTGAGATGTCTACGTCAGCTGGCCAGTCTCTGTGTCATTACGTGATTCACACCAATGCTGTGCAGACTAAGCATATAAAGAAGATTATAGACCATGACTTCTTAGTCTTTCATCTTATTAGAAGGGTTGGATGCTGACCAACTTGCTGTCGATGCCTGGACATCTGCTCTAGATGATCCTATCTCAAGTGTATATGGTAACTCATCACCCTTAAACGTAGGGGAGTTTTCTTCCTGCTAAGTTCTGGTCTCCTGTAGAGAGACATGAAGGTGCTGCAAGATGGACTCGGGTTTAGAGTTTCCTACTAGAGATCCAGAAATATCTCAAATACGTGATTTGGGCTCCTTTGCTGGACCTGGTGACTTTTGCCAAACTCATTCTCTTTCAGTCCATCGTCTCTCCTGTTGCTAACCAGCAAAATGCTGGTGGTGAGCACCCCGAAAGTGGAGTCATGTGTTAGCCCTTGCTCTGCTTTATGACAGATTTTCAAGGGGGAGCATCCTCAGAGCAGTGCCCTGGCCTTGATTTCTTCCAGTTCCACCTTAAAAACCTCCATAATAATAATAAAATAGGCAAAAACCCCATTGGTTTGTGTTTTATGGCCCCAGGAGATGGAGGATACCCTACATGCTCCAACCCAAGTGATGCCACCTGTATCAGCTGTCCCTTACCTCATGCCATCACTTCCCCACGTGCCATCGTGCCCTCCAGGACTTGTTGCAGCCACTTATTCTCCCAGCTCTTTTTTTTTTTTTTTTTAGCAATTTCTATTTATTAACTGGTGCTTTGCATATGGTAATTGGCACTAATTAGCTAAAAGGGGAGAGGCATGCCCTTCTCCATGCTCTCTGGGGCTCCTCTTTTTATTTTTTTCTTTCATCTTATGTTTTTTTCTTTCTCCTTTTTAATACAGCACTTGATTTTTGTTCAGGAGTTAATGTGTGATATTGATCTGCATAATGAGCCTTTTTGACAGTCTGGGCACATTTGGGAATAATTCCTTGAGCAGATGAAATCCTTAGGCCAGAACTGCTCGTTCTCAGCAGTTTCCAAATGAAGCCACAATTGTTCAGAAGTGACAGATGAGAAATAGTTCAGGAGCTGGGAACAGATTATGGTGGTTGGTTTGTTGTTGTTTTTTTTTCCCTTCTTCCTTTCCGGATGGCATGTGACTCACTCCAAATTTACTTGGTAATTTTATACTTGTCTCAAAACAGTCTGTAAATACCGGTTCTTGGTGAAGGATGAAGTCTTGATGTCCTGCAATGTGGTGGGATCTCCTCTGTCTTTTCCCTCCCAACCTCAGGGAGCTGAAATACAGAATCGGAGATCTGTAGACTTTGAAAGGGACCTTTGGAGATCATCTAGTCCAATTCATGTGCAAACATGTCCAGCCCAGGTAGAGGAATTGATGGCTTCTTCTCTTTAAGATGTGAGTGACATTCAGCCATGGAGGAAAAGGCAACAGGAGAGGGGTTGGTCCGAGCTCTTTCCACAGTGGTTGGGTGGGATGCTGAGCTCCCTCCCCATTACTCATCTCAGCTTCTCTTTATGGGAGGATGTGGCGTTTGAGGTGAACTTGGCGCCAACACCTGACTGATGGCCAAAGAAGGGGTGTAACCCCTCATAGAGTGGTCCCATCTCCCACAGCAATGAGTCCCAGAGCTTTTATGTCACATGGAAAATCCTTAGTTTTGGTGGCTCTCCTTGTCCGTCTTGTTCCTGTGGGTTCAGCCCATGTTTACAACCCAAGTGGCTCCTGTTTTGGTCAGTACCTTTAGGAGAGACCTCCTAGGAAATCCCGTGATGTGTGCTAAAGTGTGGGGCTTGAAGAGCGTCATCTGCAGATGTTTGCAGCTCGAACGGTCCCCACTTCCCACTTTGTGTCCCCAGGCACCCCAGGCCTGGGCAGGGGAGAGGACCATGTGGGAGGTTATTTTGGGTGGTGGCAGCCCCCTCTTCAGAGCAAACTGTACCTGTCCTTGCTGGTATGACCAGATGTGTTGCCCTCATGGGAGCTCTTGTGTTGACCATATGGTGTGCAGCCACTGTTAAATGTACAAACTGTGGCTTATTGCTCCAGCCTGGGCTTTGGGAATCTTCTAATCATAAGTCTTGTTTGAAGAAGCATCCACAGTCGGGGTGAAGGTCTTCTGATGCTATTTCCATCTTAGGAGACCACGGGAGGACCTCTCCATGCCTTTTGCTTGCCTCTGGAGGGTTCCTTTTGTTTACCTTTCATTTCTGTCTCTGGTGATGGTGTGATTTGTGGAGCTGCACTGTTCTTGGCCAGAGAAGGTGGCATTTCAGTGACATGAAGGGAATGTTGTTGGAACATATCATGTTGTTGGAAGACAGTGATGGCCAACTTTCAAAGGAGCGTTATCTGGGATGATGTGCTTGGTAGGTGCACACAACAATCACAGGAGCATCCACCTGAACTTCGTTAGAGCTACTGGCTCTAATGATGTTGCATTTGAGGTTTCACCAGCTTCTCTTCATCAGATGCACATCTTTTGATGATCTGGATGTCACCTGTTGACGTGTCCCACCAGCAAAACCATGGATCCATGGCACTTGGTGGTCTGGCCTCCCAAACCCAGCACTGGGTTTGGGAGAAGGATGTTGTGGGTGCTCCATCCCCTCCATGGATGGAACAGCCACAGCTTCTCTGGGCAGCAGTTTGGGTTTTGGGTTCTCTCTCCAGTAGTTTATAGTTTCTCCAGTCTTTTGGGCTCTTCAGTAGTTTGGGTTTTAAGAAGAGGAGGATCAGCAAAATATTTGTTGTTGTCTTTAGATGTAGGAATATTAGAGAAATGGGATTTTTTTGTCATAAAATCATAGAATCATCTAGGTTGGAAGGGACCTTTAAGATCATCAAGTCCAACAATTTAGTTTGTGCACACATGGACACTGCAATAATTAAGGTTATTATAAATATTATCGGATGTACAGCAAAAAGTATCCTGCCTGCAGTAGCTGATAGGTTTTGGCTGCTGTTTTTTAATATTTTTTTTTAATAATTACTGGTAAATCATTTCTCGCTTTTTTTTTTTTTTTTTAATTTTACTTTCTCAGGCCCCCTCCGTTCTCGGCATCTCTCCTGAAGGGATGGAGAACTCGTCGGTGGCATCGGCCTCCTCGGAGGCGGGCAGCAGCCGCTCTCAGGAGATCGAGGAGCTGGAGCGTTTCATCGACAGCTACGTCCTGGAGTATCAGGTCCAGGGGCTCCTGACGGATAAAACAGAGGGCGATGGCGAGAGCGAGAAGACGCAGTCCCACATCTCCCAGGTGGGCGATGGGCACAGTGTGGGGTGGGAGAGGGCCTGGGGGACACTGGTGGCTTGTCCACCTGGGTTGGGGATGCATGTCCAGTTGAAACACCTTTTGGAGCGTTGAGGTGTAAAGCAGGACACAATAAAAGACTGGATTTGGGGCATCTTGCTTGTTCAGCCAGATCTGAGGTCTTCATCTAGTTGGTGGGGGTCTCCATCTAACTGGGTTTTGTTTTTCCATGACCTCAAGGTGCGTGCCCTGAAGCTTTTTGACTTTCCCAAGTTTCCCATTTATAACTGAGGGACATTTTATTTATTAATTGTGTCCCTCTCCATCCCAAACAGCACGTTGCTTTGGTAGGGTGGCAAAATCCTGGAGGGATAGGGAAGAGCTGCTGGGGCTGCAGTTGGGGGGGTGCTCAGTAGTGAGAGGTGCTCCTGTCCGTGTACACAGTGGTGTCCATGCAACAACCAAGACCAGAAGGTCAATCAAAAGCCCCAAAAGTGTGGTTCTTGTGGGCATTTTAATATGTGTAATAACTTGGTTGCTTGTTTCATGATTGTTATGTCAGAGAAGGAGATGGCTGTATTTCAGAGGATGTGGTTTGGTGTTGTCATTAGGGACAACATGGTCTTAGTTAGGTTTGTTCCGGAAATGGCAAGTATAGGTCCAACACAAGGAGAAATGAAACCTCCCGAACTGTTGTTGTTGTTTTTTGGGGGAAATAATTTGTATTCTGGTGCCACGGTGTGGCAGATGTGTGCTGAAGGCGTGAACTGTTGAAGGAATAAGGAGCCCATGGTGCAGGGAGTGGTGATCTTGGGCTGTGATCCTCCATTTGTGACAGAGGTGCTTTCCTAAACCACATGGCTCCCAGTGGGATAAAATATTTGTGTTAGGGACTGCGTATGTACTGGTTATGAGGACAAAATGAGAATAGTAAGACTGAAGGGTCATAACAGTATGGATATGGAAGTTGTTGGAGAGCTGAGATGTGTTTGAGCTGCTGGAGAGGTCTGCTGGTCTGATTTGGGTCTTCATCTCTTTATGCGAGGTGCAAGAGAGACTGATCCTGAACAGAGATCCCCAAAACACTTCTCATTAAGCCTTAACGTTAGCTTAATGGCTAATGAGATTGTGTAGCAAAGATGAGCTGGGGGTACGATGATGGGGAGAAGGACAGAGTCCAGACAGTATTTGTACAGGACCCATGACCTCCTCCTCCATCACGCAGAGTTTTGTTGCAGGTCGTTTTGTCTCTCATTTCATGCTCAAGTTTATTAATTGCTTACAAACGATACCCTGCCTCCCTAGGGCATTGTTTTGCCTTTAAATTAGGAGGAGTGGTTGGGGTAGCAAGGGCAAGGTGCTCTCCTGCTGGTTCCAGAGATGCCTTCTCCCATCCCCTACCCCATGCATCTCAGCGTGCAAAAGCCTATCTCCCCAAGTCCAGCAGAAAGGAGTTTGCTCTCCCATGTGAACCTCATGAAGTTCAACAAGGCCAAGTGCAAGGTCCTACACCTGGGTCGGAGCAATCCCCAGTAGCATTGCAGACTAGGGGATGGATGAGTTGAGAGCAGCCCTGCAAAAAAAGGACCTGGGGACACTGGTGGGTGACAAATTAGGCATGTGCTGGCAGTGTGTGCTTGCAGCCCAGAAAGCCAAGTGTATCCTGTGTTGTATCAGAGGAAACGTGGCCAGCACGTCAAGGAACGAGGTTCTTCTCCAATCCAGAGACCCCCACCTGGAGTACTGTGTCCAACTTTGTTCGAGAGAGACATGGACCTGTTGGAAAGGGTCCAGAGGAGTCCATGGAAATGGTCAGAGCACTGGAGAACCTCTGCTATGACGGCTGAGAGAGTTGAGGTTGTTCAGCCTGGAGAAGAGAAGGCTCCTGGGAGACCTCATTGCAGCCTTTGAGGATACAACTGGGGCTTAAAAGAAAGATGGATGGAGGCAGACTTTTTACCCAGGCCTGGAGTGACAAGACAAGGGGCAATGCTTGTAGACTGAAAAAGAGCAGATTTAGACTGGGCATAAGGAAGAACTTCTTTGGTGTGAGGGTGGTGAGAGCCTGGCCCAGGTTGCCCAGAGAAGCTGTGGCTGCCCCATCCC
>JAOTQQ010000019.1:2907267-2953383 GCA_026546715.1 Gallinago undulata | reverse complement strand
CTGTGGCTGCCCCATCCCTGGAGGGGTTCAAGGCCAGGTTGGATGGAGCTTTGAGCAACCTGGTCTAGTGGGAGGTGTCCCTGCCCATGGCAGGGGGGTTGGAACTAGATGGTCATTAAGGTCCCTTCCAACCCCGACCTTTCTGTGATTCTATATATGAAGGATCCCATCTTTGTCCCACTATCAGCAGTTTTTATCTGATTTATCTGAGCCGTGCAGGTTTGCTGGAGCTGAGGATCCAATCCAGAGTTTTACACCCTTTATATATTAACTCAGTATAAAGAAATTACCTATCAAAGGAGTCTTTTTAAGAACAGATTTCACTGAAGAGGTGTTTTGCAATTTGAGGATTAAAATTGTTAGAAGTGGGAGAAACTAAATTTAAAAATCAAGTGATTTAATGTACTTTATAGTGCATTTTTTTTTAACCTAATGCTGAGAAATGGCTGTATTTGAAGTGACGCTTTGGAGGGGCTTCAGGTGAAACCAGCAAGTGGTACTTTATTTAAAACGTCAAGTTTAGAAATAGTATTGAATTAGAAATAAATCGTGAGTCAAAGTTTTACAGCCACTTGGAGCCTGTCCACACTTCTGCCCATCCTCAGGACAAAAGCTGCTAATTCCGGTGGCAGCCCCGGGTACAGTTTTTCGCATTAAGATCCTTGGTTGCAGCCACCAAATCCATCTTCCAGTTGTGGAAATGGGATTTTAGTTTTCCTCCTCCCTGGCCTACTCTGGGGAAAAAAAAGGAGCTGCTAGGGTTTTAATGTCAGTTCTGGGAACGCTGTCTTTAAAGACGGTCAGATTTTATTTTAAAGGAAAAATGATTAATAATGAAAGACCTAAATGTTGAACCTTTTATTTAGACCCCTTTTAGTGGTTTCTCAAATTAAGCAAGTAAATGTGCTTGTATCCCAGACCATTGGTGTATAAGTTTAATTAGGTTTTCTCTCTGAAACTCCAGCAAAATGCAGTGTTTTGTGTTTTTAGGGCTAAAAATGGGACAAGAAGTGAGGGTGGGCTTTTTCATAAGTCACCTGCTTTTATGGAGCCATATCTTAAGGGATGCGTTAGGAAGGAATTATCTGTTGTCTCCCAAAGATATTTGCTTTCGCACCTCATACCTTCATTTTAAACTGAAAAAGGGGAGATTGAGATGAGATCTCAGGAAGGAATTCTTTGCTGTGGGGGTGGTGAGAGCCTGGCCCAGGTTGCCCAGAGAAGCTGTGGCTGCCCCATCCCTGGAGGGGTTCAAGGCCAGGCTGGGAGGGAGCTTTGAGCAACCTGGTCTGGTGGGAGGTGTCCCTGCCCAGGGCAGGGGGTTGGAACGGGATGGTCTTTAAGGTCTCTTCAGCCCAAATCATTCTATGATTCTATGAAATTTATATAAGAAATAATTTTTTTTTCTGATTTTCTCTTCCTGATCACTTCTTATCAAAGCAAGGAATAAACATGCACGCATCCTGCAGCTCGCCGGAGTAACTCTGGTGGAAGCCAACCTGATTGAAGGTGTTCCTTCTTAATGAGAGCTGGAGGAAAAAGGATGGGTTTAGGGGGAATGTACTGGACTGAGACCAAGAAAATTGGTTTTAACTGCAAGGTTCTGCCAGCAACTTATTCTTGAGTGTTGGGCAAGTTACTTAATCTCTCTGCTGTTCGTTTCCTTGTGGCTGTAATAATGTTTTCCCTCCCTGAGAGAGGATAAATCCTCTCACCCACATGTGTGAGATGCTTGGAAGGTACCACATTGTAGAATCATAGAGTGGTTAGAGTTGGAAGGGACCCTAAAGATCATTGAGTTCCAACCTCATTGCTCTGGGAAGGGACACCTCCCACTAGAACATCCCCAGATAACTGCTCTTCGTGCAGGGGAAAGGAAAGGCAGGCACCTTGTATGCTCCTCCATGCTCCACACCACTTGCAGGGGAGCTGAATAGTATAGAGAATCCCAGATTGTGGACATTTCCATCCTGGGAGTGTCTCCAGCCTTGCTCCCACCAGAAGAAAAGAGGGAAGTCAGAGGGAAAATGCAATTTTCTTTCTGCTCTGGGCATAATATTGGGTGAGCTGTAGCTTGAGAGAACTTTCCAAGCACGTGGTTGCACTCAAAATTGTTAAAGGAGATATGCATAGATCTAACAGAAGGCTCTTGAGGGTGGTAGCATCATGAGCTTCTCCAGATAGGTCAGCAGAGGTGGCAGAAGAGTGATGGGCAGCTCATTAAAGAGCTCATTAAAGGCGAGGCTACTCCCATCCAGTTGAGCTCCCATGGGCTCTCCCATGAGGGCAGAGCTGTGCAGGGATGGTGAGCAGTTCTAGTGGTGGCTCTTCCTCTTATTTGTGAGGAAGGTCAAGAAGGTCTCAGGTGGATGTTGTTTGTATGTTTCCTTGGGGCGTCAGCCTTGGTGATGGCATCCAAGGGATTTCTGGAGCAGCCAGATGCTTCCAGGATGAAAGACCTCAGAAATGCAACAGGTCGCCAAGGCTCAGTCTCAGCGTTGGGGGAGGGACAAAAAAATGAATTTAGGATTGAGCAGCATCATTTATGTTTGCTTGCTTGATTATTTTTATTTTTTTCCCCACTATGATGCAACCCTTCATTTCATTGCGGGGAAAAGACCCCAAATTGAATTTTTTTGGTGGAGACACCTTGCTATCAAACCGTGGGGGAAACAGCAGGTCATATTCCAGAGCTGTTCTGCTCTGGCCTCTGCTACCCTGCTGTCCTCCCCCTGTTACTGGGAGGTCCCCCAGTGCCCATGTACTTCACCATGGGGAGAAGCTGGTGGGACAGCAGGGCTACCATCCAGGCTGCGTTTTGCAGCTGCAGCATATGGCAACGACCAAACCTGCAGCTTTGAGCTCTGTTTTCTGCTTGGTTTAAAATAAAAACACAGATTTTTTTGGCAGCTCAGGACTCGTATCTGTCCCTGAAGCGAACGGAGTTGGGAAAAGCAGAAGATTCCCAGCTTTCCATGGAAAAGTGTAATCAAGTCAAGCTCTCCCCGTGCCTACCACACTCCTGCGATACCAAACACCGCTGGAGGCTGCAAGGAAGTGCTGGGGGTGGTTTTTTACGGCAAAGCATCGTTTCAGGTGCCTTCCTGCAATTGTTCCCGCATCTTCCCTCTGCTCAGTGCCGGCGGGTGGAGCATTTCCGAGCCAAAGCCTTTGGGATCATCCTCGATAAGGGGGAGGCAGCACGTGTACAGCGATGCCCACAGCCGGAGGGTGTTTGCTGCATGCTGTGGAACTGACACAGCGTTTTGTTTTTTTTCCCAGCCTGGCTATTATTTTACACAATCCCTTTTTTTTTTTTTTTTCTTTTTTTTTTATCCTTTTTACAGTGGACAGCGGATTGTAGCGAGCAGCTTGACGGCAGCTGTTCCCCATCCCGAGGGAAGGGCTCGTCGTCTCACGAACATAATCAGGTAGGGGTTGTATTTAGCTCTTCCTCAACAAACTTTTTGCTTTTCTTCTTGTTCTGGCTCATCTGGCGGTGTGGAGTTTGCCCATGCTGCCGGCTTTCCCATGGAAAGGGAGATGTGTCCCTCTGCTCGACATCTGAAAGCTCACTCCCACCAAAACCATGGGAGATGGGCAACATCCTGATGTGTGGAATAAGCTTTGACCAGGAGCTTATTGCTCTGTGATAAAGGGGGGGGGAGGAATATGGAGTGTCCAATTTATTCCTGAAGGACTTGTTATTGCCACCTTTGGGACCTATTTTGAGCATCAAAGCTCACTTTGGAAGTTTGGGATGTAGCTGGAAGCTTTGTGTAGCTGTGTTTCGTGGTTTTGTGCTGCAGCACGAGGATGGTGTTGCAGGGAAGAGGAGAAGTGGGAGAAGAAGCAAAATTGCACGTGCTGAGAGCCTGTGTTGGGTTTGCTATGACAGAAGCCAGGTGTGAGTCGGTTTTGGTGGTTGTCCCTGGTGTGAGGTCCAGTGAAGTGTATTTACTAGGCGCTGCTGGCATTGCTGGAGGTGGCTGTCCCTCCTCTGTGTGAACACCAGCATGGGACAGGATTGGCGAGGATGGAGACAAGGGTTTGACTGTTGTCACCAAGTTGAGGAGCTGTTGTGGGACCATCAACTCTGTAAGATCAGCATTTGCTCAAGGAGTTGTGAGACTGAAGTGGCATCTGCGGTTGCTGTGACTGATGGATGTCCCACCTGGAGAAGGGGCCTCAGGCTGGTGGGTTTTGGTGCTCTTACCCTGCTCGAGGTCCTCCAGGCTTCAATCCCAGGTGTGAGATCCATGAGAAGTGTGGGAGCCCCTTGTAGGGTGGTACTAGAGACTGTGCCTATCTGAGTGGTGTTTACTGAAGTTCCTGGTTTGGGCACAGCTTCTTCTTGCACAGAGTCGTGCTGGAAGCTGCTGGGATGGGGCCTCCCTGCCGTGTGCTTGGATGGAAGGATGCTGGGAGCATCTATAGAAACACCAGCTCAGAACAAAGGCAAGGTCTTGTTGTGTATAAATGTGGCGTAGGGAGACCCTCCTTCAGATGAACCTCTGAAGGTGGCACACGGAATTGTGGTTTTAATTTGTGATAGCTTTGATCTGCTCTGAAATATTCAGCAGCAAAACCCTGGCTGTGGGCTCCCTCCCACCACCACCACAGCTGCTTAAGATTCAACTGGGTGGCTGGATGTTTCCATCGAGCCTTCTTGGGTCACTCAGGTTTTTAGCAGGACCAAGTCCTTTTTTGGAGGGGCAGAAGGTCTCTGGCTCTTCCCCCAAGGGCTCAGCTGATGTCTCTGGTGGATACCACGGGAGGATGCAGGAATCACACACGAGTGATGCTTTCCCGACTCAAATCAGTGCAGCCCTGACATCTTCCATCTGCCTGGTGCCACATTCTCTTTTGTTTCAATTTATGTTTTTTTTTTTTTTTTCTTGTCTGGTTGTTTGTGTTTTTTTTTTTTTTCCCATTTTTTTCCTTGGGAATTAAACATATTTTATCTCCACCAGCACGGAGCTTGTTTTCTACGTACGAATAACACTCGCCGATGCCCAAAGCTGTTTTCCCTGCCTTTGGGCTCTCTCCCAGCCTGCAGCTGAGCTAATAATTATCTCTCTCCGTGTTGGGCTTCCTTTAACAGCGAGTAACAAATTCTCCTTGGCACCAAAGAGGAGCTGCGAGCTATTGTTCTTCTGTCCAGGCAAGCGTTTCTCTTGCTGTTACTGATACACGAGTGAAACGCTGCTGGTGAGAATTAAGGGCTCAGTTTATTACCATTTCTGGCTGTTGATTTTTTCACTAGTAGCTTTAAACGTTTAAAAAAAAAAATTAAAAATAAGATGTTCGTCTTGCCTGTAAATTATCAATCACCTCTTCAAACCTGCTAAGGAAAAAAAATGGCTATTTATTTCCCAAGAGATGTTGTGGGGGTTGGGGTGGGGGTTTTTTGGTGGGGTTTGGTTGGTTTTTTTTTTTGGTGCAATTTTGTACGGATTTTGAGGGGTTTGGTTGAAAAATCGAATTCCTGTTTCTCCTGGTTTATTTCCAGCTTGAGATTTCTGCCTTGCTGGTTGTGGAATTGAAAAATGCTTGGATGTGGGATTTCTGCTGGCTTCAGCTACCGTGAAAATGTAGTTTATGTATCAGGCACCGTAATATGCCTCAGGCAGTTCTAACCTCACGATCAGAAAGGGCATTTCTATGGAAATTCCAGGTTAGTCCTGGAAAATGTATTTGGCATCTGGTTCCTTTTCTGCGAAGGTAGAGTTTTCAAAACCTTTTCAAAAATAATTGGTTTCCTTGAGGTTATAGGGGAGCCCAGATTTGAAACTGACTTTCCCATGTCTGAAAATCCCCCTCTGCATCCCTAAGTACCTGATGACTTTGAAATTCTTGGCTGTAGGATCCAGCCTTAAGGCAAAAGAATAAAGTTTTATATATATGTGTGTATATAAGCATCCACAAGATGTTGTATAAGTGTGGGGCTGAGAGCATTTCCTGGATAGTGTGAATTTAAGGGTAAAAATAAGGTGTTTTTATGCAACCTGCAGTCCAGGAGATTCCTGAATTGCTGTTTTTCTGACGTTGCTGGGTATCTCCGGGAAAGACCACCCTGTACTTGCCCTGCTCTTATACTCCTTGATGAGACATCTGCAATTAGCAGCTGTGGGAGACTGTATAGGGGTCAGTGCCCGTAGGAATGACACTGTGCATTCCATACGATGGAGGGAAAAAAAAATAGAGCGGGTTTCCTCTGGAAACCTTTTACTCTGGTTTTGTCAGTTCTCTGGGCAGGTGGCTGTGAGAAGATGTGGAGGATCTCGTGAGACACATTTCCTGAACTCCTGGTGCGCTGAGAAAAATCCCAGCCTCCTAATTACATTGAGTTCATCTGTAATTCTCCTTGTTTCCTACCACAAACCCTTTCCTTTGCTGCTGTGCCCCGTTAAGCCCCTCCCTGCATTTGAGTGATACCCCCCAGAAGGTCTTCTAGCCACTGGGTGAGCCTCTGGTGTGTGAAGACCACTCTGTCAACGTATGCAAGATACTATCTGAGCACCATGTTGCCTCTATAAACGAGGAAAATTTCCATAACAGAATCATTTTAAATCTTTCTATGTTTGGATTTAATTTAGCTTTTTGTTGATTTTTTTTTTTTCTCAAAAGACCCAGTGGGAAGATTTTATATAATACTTTATTTGCATTCCCCTTGTGAGGCTGTTGGAAGTAGGAAGCTCTTTGATATGTTTCTGAGAGCAATTCATTAAGTAAAAGACTTTGGGTATGGTATGGTACGTGTTTCGAGAGCCAGAGGAGCTCTTGGTACATGAAAGACCTGGCAGAAGCTCCATCCCAAGCTTCCCTTATGGAAAGGGCATTAACAAAAACCAGAGCGACTCTGCGGGTTTGTCCCATTTCTCCAGGCGGTGGGGGAGGGCGAGTTGAAAATCCTCCTTCCAGGCCAAGTCCATCCCTTCCCCTGTGGTGGCTGGCTGTCACCCATCGTCACCAAGCAAAAGCCCGCATTGTTGGCAGCAAATGGGACTGCAATTGATTTGACTGCTTATTTGCATGTGTGTCCACGTCCCACCGACTGCAGCAGGACTTCTAAGCAGGTACTTAGAATCATAGAACAGTTTGGGTTGGAAGGGACCTTAAAGACCATCTAGTTCCAACCCCCTGCCATGAACAAGGACACCTCCCACTAGACCAGGTTGCTCAAAGCACTGTGAAACCTGGTCTTGAATGTCTGTAAGGATGGAGCAGCCACGGCTTCTCTGGGCAACCTGGGCCAGGCTCTCACCACCCTCACACTAAAGAAGTTCTTCCTGAGATCTCTTTTGGTTTGAAACCATTCCCCCTTGTCTTATGGCTGCCCTCCCTGATCAAGAGTCCTTTCCCATCTCTTGTAGGTCCTCTTTAGGGACTGGAAGGGGCTCTAAGGTCTCCCTGGAGGTTTCTTTTCTCCAGGATGAACCTCCCAAACTGTCTCAGCCAGTCCTCACAGCAGAGGGGCTCCAGCCCTTGGAGTATCTTTGTGGCCTCTGGATCTCCTACAACAGGCACGTATTCTTCTTGTACCTGTTGCATGGTTGGGGACCTCTGATGTTTCTCCGGTTGACGGTCATGTTGCCTTATCTACTGAGCAGTGAAGGAGCAGGGAGGGCGTGTGGATCATATCTAGATTATCCTACACCCTGGTAGTACTGCCCTTCTGTTGTCCACGAGGAGCTGGTGGTGGAGGAGGTGACTTTGTTTGCCTTCCCATTAAGCCACTAGAAACAGCAGTACACCTGTGGTGGGTTTCCACACTTGGGCAATGGTTGGAGAGGACTAGATGGCCAGGGTCAAGAGCATCCCAAGGGCTGCACTGGCAAGCTAACAGTGTAAGATGTTGAGTGTCGCATGCTGTTCAACGTCATGGAGATGTAGAGGGCTTTGCAGGGAGCATGTGCCGTTGTCATCAAGCCTAGCAGCTCCTGTCAAAGGATGTCTGAACCCAAGCCTTGCTGCTGAGGAAACCATGAGAAGTTCCCACAAAATCAAAGCTAATACCACGTGAAACTATATTCTGCATCTTCATGACTCAAAGAGCCACAGTGCTGTGCTAGTCCCAAAATGTTCCCAGGCAGGAGATGCTTCTGGTTGCATGAACTCAGGCTGTAGGCAGAGGACATCTGTCCTACCTGCATCTGGGCAGGTGTCTTTGACTCAAGATCAGGCTGGATGGGGCTTTGACCAACCTGGTCTAGTGGGAGGTGTCCCTGCCCATGGCAGGGGAGTTGGAACTGGATGATCTTTAAGGTCCCTTCCAACCCAAACCATTCTGTGATTCTATGACTGCTGTGAGTGCAGTGGGGTGAGATCAGAGCAGATCCACTGAAAACTCTCGGGTCCTGCTTTCATGTGTCTCACCTGAACCTCAAACCCCTCTCTGATGCTGAGTGATTGGCTTCCAACCCTATGAAGTCATGGCTGGAAAAGCTGGGTCAAACACAAGGAAATCCTCCCCAATGGTTGATGTGGAGGCCAATGGGGAAAGGATCATGATCTGAGGTGGTGACCACATCACTAGGGCCACAGTTGGACTTAGGCTCCTGTGGCCATCATGTAAACTTCTTGAGTTGGCGGTAAAGTTGTCTGCTTGCCAGCTTAAATCTGCTGACATCAGCAGACAGCATGTAATGCCCCAAATACTTGGCTGACCAGATCAGTGCTGGAGAGTGGGTGGACGCTGCTTGAGAAGAGACTGGGAGGACCTCTCCACTAAAGGTGTAATTCATTTCCTCATGCTGATCAGACAACCTGTGTCTGGCTTTAGTTGCCCATCCTTGGGTCTGGATCTGTAGTGCAGTGGTTTTTCTTGCTCAGCAAAGGTGAGGGATGATCCTGGGGGCAGGTTGGGGTTCTCCATCTCACCAACCCACGTGTGTCATGGTTTCTACGCTGAATTTGGTTGAGGACCTGCCAGGACAAGTGGGTGTTGGCAGATGCTACAGTCACTGTTGTCTTGTTTCCAAAAGAGAAAGCAGAAGAGAGGGAGTTACTTTGAGGCCTTGCCAGTGAATACGGGTTGGTGTAGCCCTACCTGATGGAGGAAGAACTTAAGTCTTTAACTGAGGTGACCTGCCCATGATCAAAGAGCAACTCTGAAAATACCAGTCGCTTAATGGTTTTCTGCCCCTAATTGCTGGGTGACACTCCCTCCGTGTAGTGAATGCAGCCCTGTTTAGTTGTGGTTGGAGAGAAGTGCTGGGAAAGAAATAAAGTCCTTCAGCTAATATATGGGTTTAACTTTCTCTGGGACTTCTCTTTGGGATACACCTTGTGAAGAAGCACCACCCCTCATGAAGCAGCCACCTCTTGGGTGTCTGAAGACCTGGGAGCAAAATGCTTCACTGCTTTGCTGCCTGGATTAGAAGAACTGTTGCTGTTTACTGAGCGTGGAGGAATCTCTATGATGATCTCTATGGTCCCTTCCAACTCTAAAAATTCAGTGAAATTCAGTGAAGGTGTCTTCTAGGCCTATGTCACTAGTGACTCACATGGGAGGACGTGTCATCACCCTCAGTTTCCATTTGTGTGGAGAGAACTCGGTGATGCTAGTCTGCCCACTGAAAGGAAAGCTTCTCATGCTCCAGTTTTGTGAAACCTGAGGTAGCCAAGTTACCTCTGAGGTCTCCATTCTTCTTCCAGACTGGGTTGAATAGGTCAACAGGTGCCAAAGTTCTTGGCAGGAAAGGGATGATGTGAGCCCTTTCCTCCAAGGCCTGGATAGGGGCTTGCTGCTGGGCTTCCATGGCACGTCTGAAGTTCTCGGTGTCATTTTGAGTGCTGTCAGTGTTCCTCATCTTCATCCTTATGTGTAAACAAAGTGTCTAGCACATCCTTGGCTCACAGGTCTCTTCTGATGTTCTCCAGGAAGAACACAGCCACACAGCCTTGGGCTTTTCCTGGGCAGTTTGGAAAGATCTCTTAGACTTAACCTGCAGCTCCCAAGCCCATCAGGTCCTTTGGTTCTGTATTGTGGTCCAGGTATAGGTGGAACCTTACTTTTCCTGGGATGGGAGAAGAGCTCCAAGCAATGTTTGTTGACCCTTCAGCTGTGCTTTTACCAAAGCACAAAGCGCTGTACCAGATTGGAGAGTGCTGGGGAAGGTGGACATGGAGTTGGGAAGGGAGGGAGCAGAGCCAAAGTTACTGTTTTTTCTGCATGATATTTTAATAGAATCATAGAATGGTTAGAGTTGGAAGGGACCTTAAAGGTCATCTAGTTCCAAGGGTCAGTTTTCTCTTTTTTTCATAGCTTTATGCAATACATTGTGAAGAAAGAATCTGGAAATTTATCCCTCCTAAAATGCTTAGTTTTTTTCCTTAAAAGGTGCATTTTAAATTATTAAAATAATTAAATCCTTATTTTTCCATAGAAAAAATGAAGTGCTTGTTCTTGAATAGATCTAGAAGAGCATGAGATGCTTGGAATCCAGTGTCAAAATTCTGCATAACTGGAAGATTTAGCTGCAGCACAAAGTGGGTGTGTGAAAACCTACCGTGCAGAGAACAAAAACTTCCAAATGGACCTTTTCCTGTTCTGACCAGATTTTAAGACTCAAAATTTGGGAGTATTTTGAAGAAAACTCCACAGCCTGGGCTAGGGAGCTCCTTGTAGATGCAGTGGTGAGACAATTGTTAATGCTTTTGGGTATCTGAGAGGCTTTTGTGTCCTGAGAAGTCCTCTGGCTTTCTGTTTGGTTTTTTTTCATTTTTCTCTGGCCCTTGTACTGTACACTGAATATTGAGATTTTTACATACAATTGAACACGAATCCCATCAAGAAACTGGTGTCTTTGGGCCACTTAAAGCTTGTGGTATTGACATGGTTGGTCTACAGCTCTACCAACACAGCCAACTTCACCCATTCTTATAGTCACTGAGGGCAACCATGTAGGTGGTCACGCCATTTCCATTTATTGCCTGTGCTATGGGGCATGGAAGGACATGGACCTGGTAGAAGGGGTCCACAGGAGGGTCACAAAGATGCTTAGAGGACTGGAACACTTCTACTGTGAGGACAAGCTGAGAGAGTTGAGGGTGTTCAGCCTGGAGAAGAGAAGGCTCTGGGGAGACCTTAGAGCCCCTTCCAGTCCCTCAAGGGGTCTCTGGGAGAGATGGAGAGGGACTCTTCATCAAGGAGGGGAGCCACAGGAACATAGGGAACAGTTTTAAATTGAAAGAGGGGAGATGGAGATGAGATCTGGTGAAGAACTTCTTTGGTGTGAGGGTGGTGAGAGCCTGGCCCAGGTTGCCCAGAGAAGCTGTGGCTGCCCCATCCCTGGAGGGGTTCAAGGGCCAGGTTGGATGGGGCTTGGAGCAATGTGGTCTGGTAGGACTTGTCCCTGCCCAGGGCACGGAGTTGGAACTGGATGATTTTTAAGGTCCCTTCCAACCCAAACCATTCTGTGATTCTATGAGAATTGTCTCCTTTTTCTACAAATGGGATTTGCAAACTTGCACTGAAGCAGCAGAAAGTATTAACTCTTGAAGCTGGCAAAGGGAGCGGGATTAATTAGTTCATGCCTCAATGAGCTGGCTGCGAAGGTGAAAATTGCAGTGTAAGTGAAACATATGATTATCGCTAATTAAAATGCAAATGTTAGATTTGACAGCTAGTTTCCAAAGGAATGTGGCTGGCAGCATTAATGTGCACAAGCCTCGCTGTTCCCAAGAGGGTGTAGAGCTTTGGTGGCCAGAAGGATTGTCATGGATGAGAGCAGTGGCTGGGAATCAATCTCTGGAGGAGATAACGTTTCCCCCCAAGCCTCAAAGTGTGGCTCAGAGGTCCCATCTCATGCTGGTGAGTGTTGACCATGAATGGTAGGTGGAGAAGCCTTAAATAAGAGCTGGGAAGAAGAGTTCAAGGGTGGTTTGGGATGTTGGGAGAGACTAGGACAATTTTGGTCTTTTGAGTAATGGATCTAGATGATGGGGGATTGGGTTGACAGGACATGAGGGCATGGGATGGAGAACTTCATGGCATTACCAAAGTTTCTTCAGCTTTTGTAAAAGCTGTGGACAGATCTGTTCCTGCAACATCCTGAACTACCATGGGGGAGACATGTAGGTGGCCATGCTATGGGATGGGGAGTGAGCAGCACTGTGTCCCGACACTGCAGAACCTCAGCTTTTGGCTGAGGTCCAGCTGCCTGTATGGGTTTGGGATCAGGTTTTAATGGTTTCTGTGGTGATGCTGGTGGAGAGTTTTTGTTGCTTGGTGGTTGCTTATTAAGGAGTCATCATTACCTGCATATTCTCAGCCATCGATCATCACCCGTGAGGTTGGTGTGAACTTCCCTGCTCTTGCAGAAAGGGGGTCTGCAGAGAAGGTTCATTTTAGCACAAAAGGGCTTTAATAGAGGACACCAAGCCACCAGAAATATCGTGGAGAGTTTCTAGTGGATGTATTTAGGTTCTGGAGAAGTCCCCTCAGTAAGGTAGCAGTAAAAAGTTGTTCCTCTTTGGCAATTAGTCAGAGATTCGGGTAAAATATTGAACTTGATTGTGCTGGTGAGTTTGAACAGGAGTGAATTTAGGCCATACTTGGTTGAACTGGTTTAGTTTCAACAGAAGTTTCAACAATTTTTGGTTCAACATATTTTATTTTTTAAACCATTTGGTTTTAAATATAAATATTAGTAGGGTGTGATAAAGATACAGAACATGAACAGGGAAGAGACCTCAGGCCATGAGTTAGAGCTGGGAGGGAGACAAGTTGGTCTTTCCTGTGAGGGTGGTGGGACCCTGGCCCAGGTTGCCCAGAGAAGCTGTGGCTGCCCCATCCCTGGAGGGGTTCAAGGCCAGGTTAGAGGGGGCTTTGAGCAACCTGGTCTAGTGGGAGGTGTCCCTGCCCATGGCAGGAGGGTTGGAACTTGATGATCTTTAAGGTCCACAGGCAAGGATGGCCAAGAGCTGGGTCAAGCAAATTTAACTGAGGGATGATGTTTATTTTCAGTGTCTCTTTGAAAAGGGAAGGGTGCATGTGTTGACTTGGTCCCACTGTAGTGTTTGGGCCAGAAGTTTTTCATATGTGGATAAACAAGATGTTCAGTGTGTAGGATACAGTCAACTGGTAATTAATATTTTGAAGGTTCATTTCTCCCAACCGCTTTTTCAGTTGGTGCCCGTCTTTCCCACGTCAAATAAAGATATTTCTCACTTCTCAGGATGCCTGCAAGACTTGGCTCTTCCCCAAGGCTTCCCAAAGTGGCCTTCCCTGCCCGTGTCTACCAAGTAGCATCAATGAAATTTTGTTTCCCTTCACGCCAATTTAACAACTCCCTGATCTTTGTGCTGCTCGGCTTTTCTCAGCCGTTGGAAAATTCAGGTCACGGTGTGATGAGGAGGGAAGAAGCTGCTTTCTACTGTTGTAACCCGTGGTGGGAGTAATCAGAACCTCTCAAATTTCATCTATATACAACTTGAAGACCAGATGACCTCCTTTTTTGAAGTCAATACTGATTTTTGGCTACAACAACCACAATATATTCAAGCTTGCTTGAGCCTTGCTGGGTTTGAAGACGGAAAACATGCAGCTGGAGAAAGGCAGAAACCAGTACTGATGCATTTTGCTTCTAGTCCCTTGTGTTGAGTAAATACTTTCATGTTTCACGTGCGCTGAGGTCCATGCTGGACCACTGGGTAGCATCACCCTAGCTGCTGGGCAGCTGTCTCCATAGTCCATCCAACCCAGGTGGCAGTGGTGGAGGTGAGACCTGGTCTGTGCCCTCAAATTAGCAATTTGGAGTTAGCTGTTGTCTGCTCTGCTGCTGAGTCCTTTTGGCTCTTGAAAGCCAGGGTGGTTCTGCCCATGTCTTAGTCCATGGCAGTTTCCTCAGGTCCTCGTGTAGTCCCATGAGGATGTTTGAGACATGAGAAGCCCTCTTAAAGTGTCACCTCAACACCAGACCTGAAGCTCCCCTTTATATTTCCCAGATTTTCAGAATATTGAAAGAGATGAATATTCTGCACTCTGAGACTTAATGTTTTTTATAATCATTTTAGGTCACTTCAAAGGTCTTTCCCAAGCCTCTAAGCAAAGCTTTTGGAGCAATTACCCTGACAATATCCACCTTTCTCTCCAAGCACCTTGTGGAATGTTTGGGTAGATAGGACTGGTTGGGTGAGTTTTTCTGGTTTTCAGATGATTCATCTTGCCCCAAGGGCTGCCAACTGAACAAGGAACCTGCAGGTCACTCCACAGTAGAACAGAAGCGTTAGGAAAATAAAGGAGAATAATGGGGCACAGCACCTTAATAGGTGAAAATAGTTATTTATTAATGTATGTCCTGGTGAACTCCAAGTATTTTCTGGTACGTGAGTGGCCGGACTCCCAAGAGTGGGCTAAGCAGAGGGAAAAACTGACTGAGGACTTGATTTGGGCTTGGGAGGAGAATTAAGGGAATAGAATAGAATTATAGTGGTTTGGGTTGGAAGGGACCTTAAAGATCATCCAGTTCCAACCCCCTGCCATGGTCAGGGACACCTCCCACCAAACCAGGTTGCTGGAAGACCCATCCAGCCTGGCCTTGCAACACCTCCAGGGATGGGCCATAGCATAGAGTAGAACTGTTTCAGTTGGAAGGGGCCTGGATCATCTAGTCCAACTGCCTGACCAATTCAGGGCTGACCAAAAGTTAAAGCACGTTGTTAAGGGTGTTGTCCAAGTGGCCTTAAGCAGTTTTAGAGAATGTGGGGTTCCTGAATATGCATAATTAATCCTCTTGAAGACAGAGGAGGTAAGTATTTTTCCCCGTCCATATAGATTAGAGCACTAGAAGCCGAATCTTACCTTTCTTGAAGCTTCCCACAATGTCATCCCTTTGCAATGTGTAAATAGAACATGTTGGAAGGGCTCCAAGAAAGCCCCAAAATCAGGGTGTTGGGCATGGGCATAATTTTGTAGGTGCTTGCATGTGTAGTCTGAGAGCTGGAGCTTTCCTGGATGACCTGAATCAGTGTCTTTTTTGTGGGTGCGGGGACAGAGTTGCCCTTGACTAAAGTGAGCTGTTTGTTGTTTCCAGGAAGATTGGGATCACAGCAGCAGTGGGAGCGCAGGATCCCGGCCGGGATCAGGCTCCAGGCGTGGGTCTGGATCCAGGTCTGGCAGCTGTGGGAGAAACAGCCAGTTCAGGCAATCGACCAAGGTATATCTGGTAGCGACGTGCTGAAGTTGTGTCCTTTGCTTGCTGTTTATGGGAGTCATCCTCCTAATGATGTGCTTTGTGTGTGTGTCTACACGTAGGGTGTGAGTGCATGTCAATTATGAAGGCCACCTCAGGGATCTAATTAATTCACGCATAGTGTGTGACTTGGCTGCTGAGGGCTGTAGCTGTTCTTCTGCCTCAAGACGTCTGTTGAGTTGTGTCGGCTGCCTTAATATTGGGAAAGAAGTCCCTAGTCAACTGGTTTAGTGCAAAGGAAATTAGGGTTTTTTCTTTATTTGAAGTCTGGGAATATTTTAATTTTGAGAAATTAAGAGGTGTGTGTAATTATTTTTTGGCAAGTCTTCATTAGAGGTTGATATGTGAGTGGATACCACTGAGATGGTGTTAAATGGTGATCTTGAGTTCAGCTGCTTTCTGAGGGAGCCATCAACTGGGCTAAATGGAGAGTTTTCTTCCTCCCTGCAAAAGACTTTAAGAATTGCTGGCCACGAAGGCCAAGAGCATTCTGTCCTGTATCAGGGACAGTGTGGTGAGTAGGACTACGCAAGTGACCATCACCCTGTACTGGGCACTGGTGATGTCCCACCTTGAGTGCTGTGTTCAGTTCTGAGCTTCTCACCACAAGAAGGACAGTGAGGTGCTGGAGCATGTCCAGAGAAGAGCAACTGAGCTGGTGAGGGGTCTGGAGCACGAGTGTTGTGAGGAGCATCTGAGGGAGCTGGGGGTGTTCAGCCTGAAGAAAAGGAGGCTGAGGGGAGACCTTCTCGCTCTCTCCAACTCCCTGAAAGGAGGGTATAGCTGGGGGGGGGGGGTGTCAGTCTCTTCTGCCAAGGAACAGGCAATGGGGCAAGAGGAAATGGCCTCCTAGTTGCACCAGGGGAGGTTCATGATGGATATTGGGAAAAATGTCTTCACCGAGAGGGTTGTCAAGCCTTGGACCACACTGCCCAGGGGAGTGGTGGAGTCACCATCCCTGGAGGTATTTAAAAGTTGGGGAGCTTGGTGCTGAAGGACATGGGTCAGTGGTGGTTTTTTGTCAGTGTTAGGTTGATTGTTGGACTAGATGATCTCGAAGGTCCCTTCCAACCCAGACAATTCTGTGATTCCATGAATTTGCTTCTGATTTAAGTTTAGGTCCATTCCTTGAACTCGGAAGAGGGCCCTCTTCTGCATGTTTTAGTCAGTCTCTGTTCTCGTGTCTCCTCTTGGAGTTGCTCTACTTCTGCACACATGAGCATTGGTTGTGCCAGAAGTGGATGATGGGCTCTGGGACATTTGGAACCAGTGGTCAAAGCCCTGATCCATTCAGCCATCTAATCCGTTCTGGAGAGCTTGAGGAAATATCTGTCCTCCTGAACCATGCTGTGGTGGGAGAGGACCTGCAGAACCATGTCGTTGCTGGGAAGTGACAGTCCTTTCTGAAGGAGCAAGATTCAGCCTTTTTCTTTGACCAAGGATAATAATGTCTTCCTCAAAATATCTATATTTTTCTTATGAAAATTTGAAGTTTTCAACAAGAAAACTTTTATTCAGAACCTTTTCAGACAGTTCATTATCTGTCTGTCCTTTCTGTTTTCTAATAAAGTTCAGCCAGGAGTTGTAGGCAGGTGAGAGAGCGTGGCCAGCAAGGTAGAGGGACATCATTCTCCCCCTCTGCTCTGCCCTGGTGAGGCCCCATCTGGAGCACTGGGTCCAGTTCTGGGCTCCCTGGTTCAAGAAGGACAGGGAACTGCTGGAGAGGGGACAGGAGAGGGCTACAAAGATGATGAGGGGACAGGAACATCTCTCTGAAGAGAAAAGGCTGAGGGACATGGGTCTTTTTTGTCTGGAGAAGACTGAGGGGGTAACTGATCAATGATCTAACAAGACCAGGCTGGATGGGGCTTTAAGCAACCTGGTCTAGTGGGAGGTGTCCCTGTCCATGTCATGGGGGTTGGAAGTCGATGATCTTTAAGGTCCCTTCCAACCCAAACCAGTCTATGATTCTATCATTCTATGAATGCTTATAAATCCTTCAAGGGTGGGTGTCAGGAGGTTGGGGCCAGTCTCTTTTAGTGGTGCCCAGGGACAGGACAAGAGGTAATGGGCACAAACTCGTACGTAAGAAGTTCCATCTCAACATGAGGAGGAACTTCTTTGCTGTGAGGGTGGCAGAGCCCTGGCAGAGGCTGCCCAGAGAGGTGGTGGAGTCTCCATCTTTGGAGATATTCAGACCCCACCTGGACAAGTTCTTGTGCAACCTGCTTTGGATGGACCTGCTTTTTGCAGGGGGTTGGACTAGATGATCTCCAGAGGTCCCTTCCAACCCCTACCATTCTGTGATTCTTTGAGAAAGAAGACAGGTGGAGGAGTCTTCTCAAAGCGCAGTCAGTGGTTGTAAGCAGCTGAGAAGGAGGAAAGGTGGGGGGATCTTCTCAAACGTAGGAATGAAAAATTCTTAAGAAGTAAGATACGACACAGGATAATTCCTGAATTTATACCACGGACTCATCCGACTACGTGGCGTCGTTCTACGTTAATGCCAAGCATGGCAATGAGCTGACGCTGTCCCAATCGCGTGACCGAGAGCACAATTTTATATTTGTCGTGGTTTGCTGGAGGCCTGTAATGAAGAGCAGCGAGAGGAACCGGTGGGACGCTGAGCTGGGCTTTGAAAAAGCTGCTGCAGGCATGCAAATGCTGACTTGGTGGAGAATTTGCTGAAGCTGCATCCATGGATAAACAGCCAGAGTCCATGCAGCCGGTGGCGTGGTCCATCCCTGCATTTGTGTGGGCAGCTACAGGGGTTGGAGAACGGTGGATGGAGATGGTGTGTGCTCTCAGGGACAGAGGTTATGGACCTGCGTTTAGAAATTTCTGGATGTAGCATCAGCTTTACCAGGTCTCTGATCGTTCCGGTTACTTATCTCATTCTTCTCAGCGTGTCTGTCAATCAGCTTTCCTGGTAGCTTAATTAATTTTCGGCAGTACTAACCCCTTCACAGTCGAAAATTATTATCTGAAGCTGAGGGTTGGGTCATTGGGAGCTTCAAGCTAAAACTCCTTATGGTTATAATTGCAGTCCTGGGGGGAACTGACAGCAAATCACTTCCTTTCTTAAATACATGCAATTTGGGTTTTTTCTTTTTGTCCCTGGACTTGTGAATTGGCTTTTTTAAAGTCATATTATTAAGTCTTGGTGGCGTGTCGTGAGCATTTTAGTACGAGCCCTGCAGTGCAGGTTTGCTTGGGTAGGAAGCACGTTCCCTGCCTTGTGAGTCAAGAGAGGAACCGGTTGTAAAGATGGGTCCAGTCCTCTTCCATATATTCATCAGTGACCGGGATGAAGGGATGGAATGTACCCTCAACAAGTTGGCTGACACTACAAAACTGTGAGAGGTGGTTGACACACCAGAAGGCTGTGCCACCATCCAGAGAGACCTGGACAGGCTGGACAGTTGGACAGAGAGGAACCTGATGGACTTCAACAAGGGCAAGTGTAGGGTGCTGCACCTGGGGAAGAATAACCCCTTGCACCAGGACAGGTTGGGGGTGACCTGCTGGAGAGCAGCTCTGAGGAGAAAGACCTGGGAGTCCTGGTGGACAATAGGATGCCCATGAGCCAGCAATGTGCCCTTGTGAGCAAGAAGGCCAATGGTATCCTGGAGGGCATCAGGAAGAGTGTAACCAGCAGGTTGAGGGAGGTCATCCTCCCCTTCTGCTCTGCCCTGGGGAGGCCCCAGCTGAAGCACTGGGACCAGTTGTGGGCTCCCAGTTCCAGAAGGACAGGGAAGTGCTGGAGAGGGGACAGCAGAACGCTACAAAATGATGAGGGGCCTGGAGGATCTCTCTGATGAGGAAAGGCTGAGGGACTTGGGTCTTTAAAGAAGAGAAGACTTAGGGGGCATCTGATCAATGCTTATAAATCCTTCAAGGGTGGGTGTCAGGAGGTTGGGGCCAATCTCTTTTAGTGGTGCCCAGGGACAGGACAAGAGGTAACGGGCACAAACTTGAATGTAAGAAGTTCCATCTCAACATGAGGAGGAACTTCTTTGCTGTGAGGGTGGCAGAGCCCTGGCAGAGGCTGCCCAGAGAGGTGGTGGAGTCTTCTTCTCTGGACACATTCAAACCCCACCTGGACACGTTCCTGTGGGACCTGCTCTGGGTGGACCTGCTTTTTGGTGTTGGGGTTGGACTAGATGTTCTCCGGAGGTCCCTTCCAACCTCATGTGATTCTGTATCTCTTTTTTGGGTGATAGATATAAAGACCCGCACATGTGTATTTTCATTTTACTGCAGGAGGATGCTTCTAAATATTCAGAAAACTGTTTTCTCTCCTCAGTGGGAGAAAATCTCGCTTTTGTTTGCCTAAAATTAAAAGCTCTGCTTCCATAACCGAGTGTGGGAATTTTCTGTATTTCTGGTAGTTCGTTTCTGGTGCAGAAACAAGTTGAGTTGCAGATCCTCCGCAGGTGCAAAAAGATATTCCATGGGGCCCTTGGAGGAGACAAAAAAAGGGAGCAACGTGGCTGTTTTGGGAGTTATCTGGTGTCTGAATCGGTGGTTGTGCTGGGAATGGCTGTGAAGTCGGACTGTGTCGGACCGAGGACGCGTGTCCTGCTCATTGGAAAAGCACTGCTCGCTTCATGGGCAGAGAGAGGCCTGAAATAGGCACATTTTTATGAGTTTTTAGTGTCTCAGTGGTTATTATTAATAGTAGTTGAAAAAAGGCAGAAATTACAGGATGGGGAATATATGGGAGGCACCATCTCCAGCACTTGTTTCACCAGATTGGGCTGAAATACTTAAATAATCTGAACGCGTGTGAGAAATGTTGAGTCAAGTCTTTCTTAAATGGTCCCAGCAAAATCCAACCTCATTTACTTCTTCACCTCTAAAGGGTGGAGAGGGCAGCCCTCTTTCTGTGGGGAGGACATGTGTAGGTTGAAGACTGTAAAGGGACCATGAAGGAGATGTGTGGGGTCTTTGCTTTAGATACTTTTGCTCGGGTCACTTCCAAAAGCAACTGCCACAGCAAAATTCAAGGTGCTTTGCAGTTTGCTGGTCCTAATTCCCACCTGATTATTACTGCAATGCTTTTTTTTTCTGGAGGGGAGGAGCCATCACCTTAGTGTTGGTGGGACACACACCAGAATAACCGTGTGAGCTCGTTTGCTGGTGTGCACGGCAGCGGTGGTACAGTGTAGTGTTCTGAGGTCCCTCAGCTGTTGTTAGAGCCAGGAGAAGTCATGCCACCATGACTCCTTGAAGAAGCAGGATGGCTTTCCTCATCCTTGGTGACAACAGGCTTTGGTAGCTGCTGGTGAAGAGTATCTCCATCCGTGGATGTGGTCTTAGGATCTGGTTGTGGGTGGCCCTGCTTGAGCTGGAGGGTTGGATTAGATGAGCTTCCCACCTCAAGGGGTCTGTGACTCTGAAGTTGGGTGTCTTCATGGCCAGGATGTTGACCTGCCCGTCGGAGCTTGGTGGGGTCTTGGAGGTTGTGGCCAATGGGGTAGGAGAACGGGGCTGGAGTCAGAGCTGAGCCTACCTATTGTCTGATCCGTGTTGTCCACAGCTTTGTGTCCCCAAGGCCGAAACTATGTCACTCCTTGCCTTCACGGTGTGCTTTGGCAGCGGGCAAGGGGACCTTGCGTTGCAGTGAGCATGGATTCACAGGGGAGCGGAGAAGCCCATGCACAGAGCTGGTTCACCTCCAAGGCTGGTGACAGGAGAGGCTGTGCTGGCCTGTGCCATGGTCCAGAAAGCCCTGCGTGCCTTCTGGCAAGTAACCAACTTTCCCTCCCTCCTAGAATGGCAACAAGGAGAGCTCCCTTGACATGCTGGGCACGGACATCTGGGCTGCCAACACCTTTGAGTCCTTCAGGTAAGCTGGTTTTAAAATGCTCTAAGAGAGAGATGGCCTCTCAACCTTTGCTCGTGTGTCCGTCATGCTGGTAACCAAGTGCCAGTGAGTCTCCTGCCAAAACTCATGTCACTGCTCCTCCTATTCCCCATCCGCATTTAGCCCATGACATTAAGCACAGTCAATCTACTTAAAGTATCCCACGTGCTTAGAAGAGGCCATGGATGGATTTGGAGGCCAAATATCTGAAACCAGTGGTTGTAATCATCTGAAAACCGTGTAGGCAAGACCAGAGAAGTTGTGTCTGCCCCATCCCTAAAGATGTTCAAGGCCAGGTTGGATGAGAGGATGAGGCTTTGAACAACCTGCTGTAGTGGGAGGTGTCCCTACCCATGGCAAGGTGGTTGGAACTAGATGGTCTTTAAGATCCATTCCAACTTACACCATTCTATGAAGCTCTGAGCTGCTGCTCCAGGATTTTACTCCTCCATTAATTGGCGGTGCAGTAATGCATTGACTTTGCTGCTGCTGGGAAGAGCTCTTCATCTGCTGCTTCAACATGGGGACAGTGGTGAAATATGCTCTCTATCCAGTTTTATGCATATTTGTTTCTGTTCTTGGAGCACTGCAAGAGTCTGCAGGGGCTTGCTCCAGGCCATTGGAGTGAGCAGGTAGTGCAGGACCAGAGGGAACATCTCCATTGCATGGAACAGACCACTACATGTTGTGAAGCAGAGAGCAAGTATAGCTAGCAAGGTGTGTGCTGCATCATGCTGCGTCATACCTGAAAGTTATGGGGGTTTAGAGCAACCAACAAGGGCTCAGCATCTCCAAAAAAACCCCAGAAGAAATGAAAAGAAATGTGATGCAGCAGCGTGAAGGTTGGAGTCCCCCAACCACATGTTCTGCAGCAGGGAGTGGTTCTTCCAGAAGTACCAGCTTCTCTTGTCTACAGGCTCCGATGTGCCCTCTGTTCTTCGGCCTGTTGGCGTTTAATTAGCAGTGGACTTTCTTTCTTTGTCTTTCCCTGTTTTTCTCTCCTAGTGGTGCGACGTGGGACTTGCAGCCTGAAAAACTAGATTTCACCCAATTTCACAGGAAGCTGCGAAACACCTCAAAACACCCGCTGCCTCACATAGACAGAGAAGGGTGAGTGCCGTGTGTGCGATACCGTGCTCTCAGCAAGGTCTCTAACTTCTCCTTTGCACAGGGAATGCTAGTTTGGTGGCACGACTCAAGTGGAGGATGTGGGGAAGAGAATTTAAGAAGAAATTCTTACAAAGAAATTCTTTGGTGTGAGGGTGGTGAGAGCCTGGCCCAGGTTGCCCAGAGAAGCTGTGGTTGCCCCATCCCTGGAGGGGTTCAAAGCCACGTTGGAGGGGGCTTGGAGCAACCTGGTGTGGTGGGAGGTGTCCCTGCCCATGACAAGAGGGTTGGAACTGGATGATCTTTAAGGTCCCTTCCAACCCAAACCATTCTATGATTTTAAGAGGAGCTGGACCATCTATGAGATTTGGGGGATGCTGTGATCAGTCTCTTTGGCTCCTCTGTCATCCAGTTCTGGGCTGGAGCAGAGCTGCTCACTGTATTTTGCATTGCTTGGTAGAGATCTATCTTTAAACCACGCTGTATCCAAGCTTTCTTGATCCAGGTCTCCTAAATTTCAACGTTGGAGGAAAGATCCTGGCTTAGTGATGGTTCCAGTTATAGTCCCCACAAGTGACAGGGCTTCTTTTCCCCAGCAAGACTTCAGGGAAGGGGAGAGCATCAACTGGATGAGGTCCAAGTGTTCATCTCCTCTCTGCTAGCAGTAAAATATCTTCATTAAACAACACCAGGCTGTATTACCTGTGCCATTTTCCCAAATTATGACAAGGTTTCAACTCATCCCTGCCAAAACTCTCTGCAAAATCTCTGCTAAAGAAAAAAAAAAAAAGAGTAATAATTCCATAACCACATTTTATCCCGTCAAATTTTAGTCTTTTTTTTTTTTTTTGCTAGTCATTAATCGTTTCCTGCCCATAGAGGAAGGAAAAAAAAATTTAGAACGGGGCTAAAAGAAGGGTTTGAGAAGATTGCAGGTGACTTCTCGTTGCCACATTGTATGTGGGGACGGAAATCATCTCTCACAGAAATTTTTCAGTTGGTAAGTTGGTTTTGATGAAGTAAAGGCTCCCTGGTTGATGGCACTTGCCAGGTGATCCTACCAGTGACATCTTCAACGCATCAGGAGGATGCACCAGGGTTTGCTTTGTGATCCCTCTTCAGTTCCTGGTGGAACTGTGAATGCCCAGGGTGCAAACAGGTAGAGAAGACAGTATAGAAATGAGATTCTTAATTATTTTTAAATATTCCAGCTGTAAAAATGGAATAAGAATTCTTGTCTGTGCACAAAAGTTAAATAAATGTCATCACCACAAGCAGCGCATCTCCCAAAATGCAGGTTGTGTAAATAATCTGCAGTAGAATAGAGGAAGCACAGACAAAAATTGCTTTTTTTTAAAAAAATTTGTTAATTTTAAAAGTAGTGTCTGTTGTGCATTCATCAGCTCTCCACACCAAACCTGTGCTGAGTGTGATTCAGCTGGCTAAACCTCCAAGAACCTCCACCTAGACATGCTTACTAGGCATTTTCCCTCCTACTTAAACGTGCAATGAAATACCTACTAGAGAAAAAAAAAGGGGGAAAGATGCTGTTCAGAACGTTTTTTTTCTACACTTCAAGTGCCAAGAAGACCTTTTTGTTCCTGGTTACTTGCCCAAGGTTGGCCACTTGGCCAAGGTTGCATCCAGTTGATTGACCTCAAGTGTCTTTTTGCTCGGTTGAAGAGTTTTCCTCCGGAAAGACGTCTGGTTTTATTTGCGGATACTGAGTTTGGTGCTATGCTGAATAATCAAAGTGTTGAAGGAAAACCAAGGAACTGTACCTTGTTTCTGACCTGAATTTGTCTACCTTTACTTTCCAGCGTTAGCTCTTGCTGTGCTTTTACTCTTCCAGTTCAAATAACCTTTTGTAGGTGGTCTTTTCGCTTCGTTCCAGGTATCTCCCAAGCCCACGTATTGCTTTAGTTTTTCACGCAGTATAAGAAATATCACACAGTATAAGAAATTTCAAGAAATTTCTCAAGTTTCTTGAAACTTGACTGCCAGAGATGCCTGTGGTTCAGGCTCAGCTGTGCTGCCTGTAGAGGAAAGCTGCCTTCATCCCCCTAATCGTAGAATGGTTTGGGATGGAAGGGACCTTAAAGATCATCCAGTTCCAACCCTCTGGCCATGGGCAGGGACACCTCCCATGAGACCAGGTTGCTCCTAGCCCCATCCAGCCTGGCCTTGAACCCCTCCAGGGATGGGGCAACCACAGCCTCTCTGGGCAACCTGGGCCAGGCTCTCTCACAGCAAAGAAGTTCTTCCCCACATCTCATCTCAATCTCCCCTAAATTTCAGTGTCAAACCCTTCCCCCTCATCCTATGGCTCCCCTCCCTCATCCAGAGTCCCTCCCCATCTCTCCTGGAGCCCCTTGAGGGACTGGAAGGGGCTCTAAGGTCTCCCTGAAGCCTTCTCTTCTCCAGGCTGAACCCCCCCAACTCTCTCAGCCTGTCCTCACAGCAGAGGGGCTTCAGCCCTCTGAAAACCAATTTGCTGGATTTCAAGCCCAGTGCTTTTCCACATTCTATGTTTCTGTAATTTTTACCCCATTTGCTCTAATTCCACCAAGATCTGTTGTTCTCTGACTTCTAGGCACTGATTACCTGGACCTGCTGCTATCAAAGTTTCTGTCTAATATAAATTATTTAACAATATCTTGTCACTAATTGACAAAAAAAAAAAATACATTGTCATTCTTGCATAATAAAAACAGATCATCTCAGTTGTTTATAAATGCAGAAGGATAATAAATATTTATTGACCCTTTTTTCTTCTTCTGTATCATTACAAATTCTCTCTACAATTCCAGGTAGTAATTATCTTTGGATTTTTTTTTTTTTTCTCTTCTTGGTACAAGGAAGTCCTTCACCTGCCAGCTTTGTGTTCGGTCGGTCAGTGCTTGGCTTCTCACCCCATTTTTTTGGTGTTTCCAATTGTATTTGTTATTATTTATTGCGTTTATATCGCTTGCTGTTTGCTGTCGGAGACGTTCGTTCCTACTTGTTCGCCAACACCTTTCTCCGCAGGGGAACGGGATCTCTTGCGGCGACCAACAAACGAGCAGCACTTCCAAAGGAAACACTTTTCATTACATTTTTGTATCCTCATCTTTTTGTTGTTGTTGATTGTTGTCATCGTCCTGGTGGGCTGTTCTTCTCGGTTTTACTTGGGCTGGGAATTGAAGCACACAACTGCGCTGCTCAGGAACGACTGTTTTCTCTCTGCTGCTGTTGTCACAAGCGTCTGAAGGCAGTGGTGGATGGTTCAGGTGGAAAGGACTGGGAAAAGCATTTAATTTTGTACTAACGGCTTTGTTGCCCGCGTGGGAGTGTTTTGGAAGCGCGGCTCACTCACTTTAGAGAGCCTCTTTGTTTTCATGAGGATCCTCTTCAGTAACAACTAATCTTTCCCATGTGCCGTAATAGAAAATTAACTTTGGCTGCAGTGAGATTTCACGTGGTTTTGTTTTTGTTTTCTTCCTCTCACAGGCTCGGAAAAGGGAAATATGAGGACGGTGAAGGCATCAACTTGAACGACATAGAGAAGGTCCTTCCAGTGTGGCAGGTAGGTGATGAGGACATCTTCTGCCCGTGGTACGGTGGAAACTAGCAGCTCCTTGCCTTACCTTTCTTTGTGGAAACCCTCCCCAGAAGTCTGGGTTGGACAGTCCTGTGGGGTTTGTGATGGAGAATTGCTGCTGTGAAGACTTTGTTGGGACATGAAATGTTGAGGGAAGTATATGTTTACATACATACATACGTATATATATATATGCACATGGACACAGGGTTTATCTGTTTTAGGAAAGATGCTGTGAGGGCTGGAGCCTCTCTGCTGTGAGGACAGGCTGAGAGAGTTGGGGGGTTCAGCCTGGAGAAGAGAAGGCTCCAGGGAGACCTTAGAGCCCCTTCCAGTCCCTCAAGGGGCTCCAGGAGAGATGGGGAGGGACTCTGGATGAGGGAGGGGAGCCATAGGATGAGGGGGAAGGGTTTGACACTGAAATTTAGGGGAGATTGAGATGAGATGTTGGGAAGAACTTCCTTGGTGTGATGGTGGTGAGAGCCCAGCCCAGGTTGCCCAGAGAAGCTGTGGCTGCCCCATCCCTGGAGGCCACGGTTGGATGGGGCTTTGAGCAACCTGGTGTGGTGGGATGTGTCCCTGCCCATGGCCAGAGGGTTGGAACTGGATGATCTTTAAGGTCCCTTCCAACCTAAACCATTCTATGATTCTATGAAAGGAGGTTCTGAAAAGCACCAAGCCTCCTCACCTCTCCAAAATAAATTCCTTCTAGGAAGCCAGCAGTGAGGGTTTGCTGACCCACATGTTTCCCCTATGGGGTGCATGCATGTTTATATGCAGTGGTCATCTATTTATATGTTTTCTCCAGTCAGTTTCTCCTCCAGATCTGTCCCTACGTCTGAGTTTTGGTAGTTCTGGTTAAATGACTTACAATGCTTGGGTGTTGGAAGAATGGCAAGTTGAGGCCCTCAGTTAAAAAAAGAACCCACTGAATAGGTCAATTTATAGGTCAGCATTGTATAATTTTTCACTTTCCAGAGCCCTAGTCCTCAAAGGAGCTGAGTGGCCTGGGCTGGGCAGGTTTCTGAGGATGCTCAACGTGTTTTTGCTAAAGTCTCCTCTTTGCCTCTAGAAGGAAGGACAGAGACATCTCACGTGCTGGGGTAGTGTTTCCCTTTTCCTTGCTTGAACAAAGAGCTTCCTGGGCTTCTTGCTCATGCATCATGTGAGGAAAAGCCTTTCTCATCCTGCAAACCATGTGATGATCTTATTAGTTCTTTTGGATGAGCTAACTGGCACCAAGTACATGAACCAGTGGAAAGAATGGAGAATTGCTGCTGACTTTGGCAGGGAGGAACGCTGCCTGCAGCTCCTTTCTGCTCAGTTTCTTCCATGCCTGGTATGTCTGGACTTTAGGTCACTGTGAGAAGACATCAAGTTCAGCTGATACAGACCCCAGTAATTCTGCAAAATAAGGTTATTCTCCCTGGGGAATAATTGGAAACGGGGAATCAAACCATCTGTGGTGGGAGGAACTGACATTCTTCTCTAGTGTTAAACTTCTTTTAGAATTGACAGCTCTTAGATAAGCCAAGTCCCTCGTGCTCTGGTTGTCATCTCATCCTGTTATAACACCAGGTTGAGTCCATTGACTCCGGTGAATTAATACCCATATATACCTTAATATCTAACTTAATTCTTCGTGGGGCAACTCTAGGTTGGAACACCTAGTGGGAATGCTGGATTTGGGGCTTTGTTTGTGCCTCTGGGCAGACTTAGGCAATTCTTTATTATTTATGAGACTCACCTTCGCGTGTACAGCGGTATGTGCCAGTGGGAACCAGGAGCCCGGGTAGTTCTGGGTGAGGATTTATCTTGTTCGGCGTTGACAAGTGAAATACTTGCAGACAGCTGGTTTAATCCCAACATATCATTGTTAACTGGATTTGAATGCGATCGTGCAATGCCGACAGGGATTTTGCTGGGATTTATCCCTTGTTTTAAATGGCTTTGTGGAGCACAGCGCACGGGGGAATAAGGGAAAATATTCGTAAGGAAAAAAAAAAACCAAACAAAAAACAACTTTCACCTTTCACAGGGCTTCCCCACACTGCGGTTATGTTTGTGTCATAATCCTGACTTTTCAGGTTGGAAATACATAAACTCTTGTTCTGTCTCTTGTTTAAGACCTCATGGGTTGCTTACGGAAGCCCATGAGCTCCTCTGAGCGTCTTCTGGTGTGACTGGGGCCAGTCCGAGCACCTTCCAGTGCGACTGGGCTGCTCTGAGTATCCTCCAGCACAACTGGGGCTGCTCTGGGAGTCCTCCAGTGTGACTGGGGCCACTCCAAGCACCTCTAGATGCTGGTCTGAGCATCCTCCAGTGTAAACGGACCGGTCTGAGTATCCTCCAGCATATCAGGGGCCGGTCCAAGCATCCTTCAGCCCGACTGAGGGTGCTCCGAGCATCCTCCAGCACGACTCAGATCCGTATGTTTTGCTGCTGAACATGCTTCAGCAGTTACAACAGGGTTAAGAGTACCAAATTTGAGAGAGGTAGCGAGTCTTAATCAGAGGCTGCTTTGGAAATTTGGGTTCCTTTGATGGAAAAGTAGGGTGAACATAGGACATGAATCTAGAACTATTTTCCAGTGCACAATCCAATATTCTGGATTTCTGGACAGCGATATATTATATATTTGATTTTTGCTGCTGGGATCTATCTATTTCATATTTTAACGAAATATCTCAAGGGAAGCCGATGACTATTTTGACCATTAAAAGGTGAAAAAATGAACAAAAACCAAAACAGCCTCTTCCCAAACCCCTCTTTCGTCATAGCTGTCTGAGGGAAAAAATGCTTTTTGCCAGCCTTTTGTCTTGAAATCAGAGAATTCCTGTGTCCTGCTCCTCGCAGATGCTCCGTAGCACGGCTCTGCCATCTTGTGGACACGAACAGGCAGGAAAATCTCAACTGGTATTTTGAAGCCTCCTCCTGCCCCATCTTTTCAAAGCTCGTCTGGGGTGCTGGTTTTTACTGGTGGATAGGCTTTGTTTTGGAAGCTTCACGGCGAGGAGCTCGTGAGGTCATTGCTTTGGCTCCGCTCATGAGCCATAACTTCTTCGTCTCTCCTCGCTCACAGGAGCCTGTAGTTGGATTTGGGCACTGACTCACCTCAGCACTGCCAAAAGGTGACTTGGGAAGAAAATAATCTTTTGAAGATAAGTCTCCCTCATTCATAAGATCTGCTTTTTATTGCACGCTAGGGAGGATGGGGTTGTCTGCTGCGGTAGAGAGGCGCAGCTCAGATGCAGAGCCAATCTTCATCATCCTCTCCGCTTGCACCTCAGCTGGTATGTTGGAGGGACACCGTTTTGGTGTCACAAAGACGTCACGGGGAGGGTTGAGTCAGTGCATTTTGCTTTTCCTCCCTTTGGCAAACTCTCAAAAAGGCTTTCAGGCTTGCATGTGTCGCGGCCGAATACCCCAAACCTAGATATGGTCTTCAGACCACGAGCTTGACAAATGCTACAGTTACCAGAGAAACCCAATCCAAGGGGTCATGTCCTCCAAGATGCCCTCCATCCTCTCTGGGAAGCTCACATAGGATGCAGGGGACATGAGCAGAGAGTTTTTGGGACACATCCCAAGTGGTTTCTGGGCTGGCCTCTTGCAGCTGTTGGCTTTCAGTTTGCTGGCCTTGTGCCCTCAGGATGGGCCTGGCCTCCTCTGAATGGCATGGCCATGCCTTCGTTGGCTAGCAGCTCCTTGCCTTGTGTTTTAGGAGGCAGAAATTACGTGGCACTTCTGAAAGGCATACTGGGTTTTACGGGTGCTATGGGATGAACTTGGAAGGCAGCACTGATATCGTTTGGTTTGGCATCTTGATCGCTTTGTAGCTCATCTCCTGTTTCCTTACTGATTTTTGACCCTCTTTGTCATATGCTGGGATTTACAATAAACTTCTTGTTTCTCTTCTGGCTACGGTTGTCATCCAGCTTCCTTGTTGGATGAGAAACAAAGGAGCAGCTCTTTAGGAGAAAGGCAGACTCTTTAAGTTGTTCCTGTTCCTCTCAGCACCACCATATTCCTGACCTTGTCCAAACAGGCTTAGAAGCACCGGGATTCCTGACTGTGATGGGATCCCCCCTGAATTTAGGCACCCAACAGGCCTAAATTCTCCTTGGGACCCCTCCTCATTGACAAGGGTTTTCAAGTCAGACTTTACAATTCAGTGTAGAGATTGTGTGAGTAAAGGTAGGACAAGTGCATGGGCTGGTCACTTGGGGATCCTGCTGTAGGAGAAGCATGGACATAGAATCATAGAATTGTCTAGGTTGGAAAGGACCTTTCAGATCATCTAGTCCAACCATCAACCTAACACTGACAAAAAACTTCACTAAAACATGTTTTGTTGCATCTCAGTGTAGAAGTCTAGAGAAGGTTGGATGATTCCCATCTGAAGATACCCATGTCCTTTTTCTGTCAGCTCTGCAAGGAGCCCAGAGGGACCAGCTAACACCAAGTCTTATTCCAACATGGTAGGTTCCGTAAGAGAGATGAAGCCAACCCAGGTGTCCGGGGGAGAGAAGGGTGGATGGTGGCTGAGCATCCCCTCTGCTGTCACTCTCCATGCAAGGAGAGGAGGTTGGTGTTCAGCACTGGTGTGAGGGCTTGCTCCTGGACCCTACAGATCGCTGACCCTTCCAGGATGGCAGTGACAGGTGGACACGTCTCTCTGGAGCTCTTTGGCAGGGTGTTGTTATTTACTGTCACCATACAGAGTCCTCATCCTCTCCACGTTCTCTCTTGCTTACTCTTTCTGCACTGTGAGGATGGGCAGTTCTTGTTCTGGTCCGGCTCGTTAGCCAGTCCAGATGCCTCCTTTTTCAGAGCCTTGGTGACAACAACGTGGCACTCTCTCTTCTGCACCGGTGGAGCTGGGGTGAGCTCATCCCTCTGTCTGGCTTCCCCTCCCACTGGGAGTGACCTGATCCGTGTGGTGTGCCCCATGTACCTCCTGTATGTCCCTCCTGCCATTCTCAAGGTCTAACCCTGACATCCCTTGAGTGTCCACCAAACGCCTATGAGCAAGTCATGGTGGCTTCCTAGGAGCCCTAAACAAGGGGAATTTCTTCTCCCTGCCCCCAGGTCCTGCTGGACTCCATCCAGAGTGGGTAGGCATGCCATTGCTTTCAGAGAAGGTTTCTCATCTAACAAGCCAACTTCCCTCGTCCCAAGGGCCTTTCCAATGCTGTAACCTCTAAAACCACTGTGGAAAGTCCCTGTCACAGAGCCAAGGTTTACTTGAGTATAGGTCACAACGTATTGGGAGTCAGATCTCCACTGCTGACTAAAAGGCTTTTGTTTTGCCATGATTTCCAGTAAGATATGGTCTTTCTGTAGTCTGAGGTTTTTTTGTGGCATTTAGCCCAACTGACAATGACCATTTCCTTGGACCCACAGAGGTCATGACAATGACCATCTGAGAGGGGAAACTGCCATGGTCACCTGTAACCCCTTCAGCATCATTCCCATGTTAGACTTAAGGCCACCGTTGACCAAGGAAGGCAGATGAGACCATTGCCATCTCCAAAGCACTGGAGAGGAGAGGTCTGGACCAAGGTCACAGGTTCTTGCAAGGCGCAAGCCTGAGTTCTGGCAGTAGACCACGGTCACTGTGAGCTCTGAACCAGTTGATGAACCCCATGTTTTTTTTATCAGATGGGCAGAAAAGAGATCTTCCAGTGAGTTTTTCCAGATTATAATATTCTTCATACCATATAATAGATTTATTCACTCCACAAAGGAAACACAAGGGAAATGGACAAGAGCTTTGGCATTTGTATCATCATTGTTATCAACCCAGTTCAAACAGACTTAGCAATGGTGGCTAATAGTTCATGGGGGTGTCTTCCCAATGTGGTGGGAACGGAGATGCCTTTTTTGGTTGTGGTTCCTGGAGCTGGTACTGGTCAGCTGGGCAGATTTGGGACTCGTTGTTTGGAGAGTTGTGGTCCACTGCTGTGAGGACAGGCTGAGAGAGTTGGAGGTGTTCAGTCTGGAGAAGAGGAAGCTCTGGGAAGATCTTAGAGTCCCTTCCAGTCCCTCAAGGGGCTCCAGGAGAGATGAGGGGGGACTCTTGATCAAGGAGGGGAGCCATAGGATGAGGGGGGGGGGTTTTAAACTGGAAGAGGGGAGATTGAGATGAGATGTGGGGAAGAAGTTCTTTGGTGTGAGGGTGGTGAGAGCCTGGCCCAGGTTGCCCAGAGAAGCTGTGGCTGCCCCATCCCTGGAGGGGTTCAAGGCCAGGTTGGAGGGGACTTTGAGCAACCTGGTGTGGTGGGAGGTGTCCCTGCCCAGGGCAGGGGGGTGGAACTGGATAATCTTTAAGGTCCCTTCCAACCCAAACCATTCTGTGATTCTCTAGAAAGAGGATGGAAGGCGTTGGGGGACTCTCACACCCCAATTGAGTTATCTGTATTCAGAGATGCAGGTTTGTGGTGTGCAAGGAGGATCAGTGGAAAGGGAAAGGGTGGCTTACCTTCTAGCTCTGAAGACTGGCTTGGTGGCCGAGGAGACAGGGCTGGTGGCAGAATGGAGCCCTGCAGCACTAGAGGGCACTGCGACCTCAGCCCTGAAACAGGGATCTGTGCAGAGGAAGCAAGAAGCTTTTTCTAAAGGCTTTTTCCAAGCAGAAACCTCACCCCGAGGTGTCTGCGTCTCACTCTGGCCTTCACTGTGTCATGCCGCTCTCTGTCCCAGTGTACCCACCTTAGGCTTGGGGTTCATGACCAGCATGGGTGACCCCCGGGGCTTGCAGAGGGGGAAGGTGTTTTTCTGCACCTGGGAGTCAATTAGGTTGGAACTGAACATTGTGAGCCTCAAAACAGATGGAAGCCTTGAGCAGAGCGGGATCCAAACTTGAAGGTATCTGTGAACCCCTCTGTGGTTGCTTTACCCAAGCAGCACAGTCCTGAGGGCATCTGGTGCTTGGACATGCCCCACAGCCCAAGTATCCCTCATTTGCATCGTGACACCTCCCCAATTCCTCTTGGAAACTCCACTTTTGTAAATGTAGTAATCCTCAACCCTGCTCCTAGGGGATGCTCCAGCTGGGCTCGCTCCCAAGCGGTGCTCCACACACCAAGGAGCTGTGCCAGATGTGCTGTGGGTTCCTCCCTTTCTCCTGAAGTTGCCGCTGCCCCATCAAACGTGGGATATTCTTTTGAACACCCACCCACGTCCCCATTTGCCTATCTGTCCCTGTCTCCCATCAACCCACATTGAAAGATGTGTCAGCTTCAGCAGGAGGGAGATGAGGACCGTGGTGGTTTCCACTGCTGGACTATATCTGTTCCTTAGACCCCAGTTTGCCAGGCACTGGTTTGTGCTACCAAAAATAATATGAATAACGGCATTTTGGCTGCTTTGCAGCTTTTCCTTGATCCAGGCTAGTGGAGATGTAGACACAAAGCAGCAGAACTAGGTTGGGATTACCAATAGTAGGTGGTGGGGTTTGGATTCATGGCCAGGAACCATGAGGAGATGAGCAAAGAGCATGGGGCAACTGGATGGGCAAACCTGTTCCTGGGAGCCTGGTGAAAAAGAATCCCTTATTTTGCTTTTAAGGATTTCACAAGTAGTTTTAGCCCTGAGAACTGACGTTTTCTGGGAAATTAAATGATTTGGATATGAGGACTTGTACTGGGATAGAAATAACAACTCGATAGGTGTTTGGGGCTCAAAAATGTCACCACATTGAGCTCTGGCTTAAACCCACCAGAGAACAAGACGGGCTTTTCTCAGCCTTATCGTTGACTTCCCTTTCAAAAAGGTTTGCTTTTGTGCAGCCATATAATACCCGAAGCAAATCCAAAAGGTTTTGGTTTGTTTTTTTCCCAGTCCTTTCTATAGACTGTGACACACCCCCCACCCCCAAATCCTGCCTGAATTTTAACTTCCAAATAGAGTTACATCTTGTTCATCTTTCTTTTCCCAGAGAATTCATTAGAGGGCTTTTGCTGCACATCCTCAAATTCACTGAATATATTCCCGAAGCTGGTTGTGGAGTAATGATTAAGTTCAAAAAAAAAAAAAAAAAAAAAAGTTATTAAAAGTAGCAGAGAAAAAAAAAAATATTCCAGATTTCTAAAGAGCCCGAATAAAACCTCAGTGTCTCTTTGGTCAAGCAGCTATTTCTGTTGCCTTGGCTTTTTTCGCATCCTAATCCCCTTCCCCTTTCCCCGAGAAAGAACTGAATTTTTCATAACATAAAGGGAAGGAAGGAATTTCTCTCTAAAATTAAAAAAAGAAAGCAGATGTACGGCAGGAGCAGAGAAGAGACGTGCGTTTGTCCCCGTTGGCGGAGGGACCTGTAAAGCCTAGAAACACATCGCACTCTAAAAATCCCTCTAACGGGGGGATGTCCTTGTCCCTTGTCTGACAAAATATGAAGTTAATGTTTCCTGTCGCATTTAAAAATGTCTTCTTACCCAGAAGATGGTGCCCCCCCCCTCCACCCCCGCCTCTTTCTGCTGCTTTTCCTCTGATGTTATAGAAATAGCAACCAATACAATAAATGAGACCAGAAGTTCTTAAAATGTGAATTTCCTGCCCGGAGGCAGCAGGTAAGTGAATCCCATTCAGTTTGGGGAAATATATATATATCGAGAGAGTTGTAGTTATGGGTGTAAATATAGGTATTTAGTGGCAGGAGAAGTGTTTATTGCACTCAGGCAAAGATTGTCCTTTTAAGTGGGAAATTTACTGTTCTACACGACGCCTGGATGTCTCTTCCGTGGGGAAAATAAGAGACTGTTCACGAAGGGAATTCAGTGACGTCCTCACCTGCGGTAGCAGACCAAGCTCTGTGACCCAGAGGTCCTTTCTAGTCCCACCTTTGGATTGTCCCTCCCTTTCTGATTTTTAAAATACCTTTTTGGGGTTGGTTTGTTAGGTTTTTTAAGATACTCCATGAACTTTTCTGCCAGCTCTAAAAGTGACAAGCACTCGGTTGGGCATAGTCAGTGAAAGAAGACTCTTGTGCCACCCCCAAAATGCCTTTGCTGGATTGTGGGTTTGAAGGATTTCGTTGGGGCTAATAGAAATAGGAAGAGGAACATGGTCTCCATGTCTTTGACCACACGATGCTCCCCGGTGTCCACGTCTCTAAGGGTTATTCTGTTCCACTCCTCACCTGCTGGTACCACCGTGGAGAAACTCCTTATTGTTGGCTTGCTTTCTTTCTAATTCTCTTAATTCTCTTTTTTCATTTTTGCCTTTTTTTTTTTTTTTCAAATTCCTGTAATGTATGAGCAGAGAAACCACTGGAGAATGATAAAGCTTCATTTCTTCCTGCTTTTGTGACCCGCTTGATTATTTCGTTTCTCATTGTATATTCTTTTAAGGCGCCTTGTCCCAACGGAAAGAAAATATGTTTGCTTATAGGAACTGTTTGTTTCCCGTTGGCTGGGCAGAATAAGACTCTTTGGCTGGGCAAAATTAGCAGGTATCACGTAAAATACTGATTGCTTCTGCTCGTTGGTGCTGAAATAGTTGGGGGGGTTCAACCTGGAGAAGAGAAGGCTCTGGGGAGACCTTAGAGCCCCTTCCAGTCCATCAAGGGGCTCCAGGAGAGATGGGGAGGGACTCTGGGTCAGGGAGAGGAGCCACAGGATGAGGGGAAAGGGTTTTAAACTGGAAGAGGGGAGATTGAGATGAGATCTGGGGAAGAACTTGTTTGGTGTGAGGGTGGTGAGAGCCTGGCCCAGGTTGCCCCGAGAAGCTGTGGCTGCCCCATCCCTTGAGGTGTTCAAGGCCAGGTTGGAGGGGGCTTGGAGCAACCTGGTCTGGTGGGAGGTGTCCTTGCCCATGGCAGGGGATTGGAACTGGATGGTCTTTAAGCTCCCTTCCAACCCAAATCATTTTGTGGTTCTATGATTGGTCCTGGGGAGGGGCCACCAATGCTCACCTTATCCCACACCTGTAAGGGACATTATTCGATAGAGCTGGTGGGCTGTGTACACCATCATTTGGCCACCCTTCCTCTTGGGGCTCTGAATAAATACTCCACAAAGTTCCTCAAGTTTGGACTTCTGCATGTTTCCTAGGTAAGAATAAAAAGGTTTGGGGTCACTAGTCGCATGGACGTAGTTTGTAGCAACAGTGGGAGATGTGAGATGCCCCGTTTCATGGTCACTCTGCAGCAATAATTTGGACCAAAGCCAGTTTTTATGAGTTTGATATGAAGAACAAATTTGCATTTGTTGTAATGTAAAAGAAAACACGGACCTAGGATGATCTCCAGGTTTCTAGCCTGATGGTATTGGCAAGTCCCACCACTGCAGGTGGACTTCCTGGACATGCCATGGTGGCCAGTCTGCTCAGGCCATTGGGCCTGTGGTCAATGGAAGTTTGGTTTTCCAAAAGCAGGTGGGCTTTTATAAAGCTCGCTTTCTTGTCATTTGGGTTGTTCCAGTCCACCCCACTGCATCTGTGGAAGTTGCTCAGTTCTGCAGCTGGGACCTCTGATGCAGACAGTGCTGGGAGACAAGAATGGCAGAGCTTCAAGGTTGCCCGTGGTTGTTCAACCAACTCAGCTTAAGGCTATGGAGAACCTGGGGGGCTAGGTGGGCATGGGTCATGGTTTGACTTGTAGATGCAACTTGTAGATGCAACTTCTAGATGCTAAAAAGTCATCTCCTTGGATGCGAATTTTGATCTGGAAACCCAGCGATGAGTTTTGATATCTGGATTGTTGGAGTGAAGTTTCCATTTGTGATTTGTTTTGCTTTCTGTCCACAAATCAGCCCTGTAGACCTTAAAGCTTCAGGAGCTGGTGTGGTCCCCACAGCATCGTTGCCCGGTGCCAACAGCGTCCCAGCAAAACGGGTCACCACCCCGATAAGCAGAAAGACGAGGAGTCGAACTCGCACTTAAAAGGGTATTTTAGCCAAAAAGAGCAAAGAGGGTAAAAAAGATACCTTCCCCTCCCCTCCGACCATTATGAGTGGCCACCTTCGTCATGCGATCGCGATATCGTTTTGCTATTTTATTTTATTGTATTTTATTTTTTATGGCTGGCTTAACAATTCAAGGGCTACGCCGCGCTTTGGTTTTTCCAGTCTGCTGCATCGTGTGACCCCGGTGACTCCCAGTTAAGCCTCATTATATAATGGCGGGGTGTTTTTTTGGAAAACCTCCATTTAATCCTTTCGGAGCAGAATTTGCTGGGTTTTGTTTTCTTTCATATAGACGTCTCGCTTCCCACCACCCCCTCCTCGTTTCCCCCCCCACCGCCGCCGCCTACCCCTTCCCCGGCGGCCGCACATTGGAGGCGTCAGTCTGGGAGCAGGGTCCTTTCTTCCTTTCTATTTAATTTTTTTTTTTTTTTTCAAATCTGTGGAGAAAGGAAAAAAAAAAAAATGGTTTATTTTCGTTTGCTTGGGTTACAGCGCCTTTCCCCGCCGTCGGGGGGAAGGACTACGTGATGTGCAGCAGGTATTTTGTGAATGGAGCTCAACCCTGTGACTCCCCGTCGCTCGGCCGAAGGGGGAGGCAGGGGAAGGAGAGAGACAAAAAAAAAATAAAAAAATAAAAATAAAAACCACCACCCAGTGACTCCGTCTGACTCGTTTTGGCTGGAAAACTTTTTCAGCGCCGTGGTTCTTAAGCCAGAAGGAAGCTTTCTTCTGGCCCAAGAACAATAAAGGGGTCAGCAGCCTGATCCTCCCTCCTACACCCTCTTCCTTCCATTGTGAGGGGTCTGTGCAAATATCCCATGCTGCTTCTCCTGGGGCCTGAGGGACCTGAGCTGCACATGTGACATTAAAGAGAGACGCTGCGAACTCCAGTAATCCATAGCTGCAAAAAGAAAAGGAAGAAAAAAAAAAAAGGAAAGAAAGAAAAAATGAAATTAAATCTCTGAGGTGCTCTATTTCTGATGTAGCGTTGTGCTTGGAGAAGGTACCCATGGGTGTTCTCATGGTAGGGGGGAAATCTGTTGCTTTGCTGTCTGCTCCATGATACCACGGCAACATCTTCCCCAGCATAGAATCATACAATGGTTTGGGTTGGAAAGGACCTTAAAGATCATGGATCACCCATGTTCTACCCGCCTGCCCTGGGCAGGGACACCTCCCACCACACCAGGTTGCTCAAAGCCACCTCCAACCTGGCCTTGAACCCCTCCAGGGATGGGGCAGCCACAGCTTCTCTGAGCAGCCTGGGCCAGGCTCTCACAACCCTCACACCAAAGAAGTTCTTCCCCAGATCTCACCTCAATTTCCCCTCTTTCACTTCAAAACTGTTCCCCTCGTCCTCTGGCTCCCCTCCCTGATCAAGAGTCCCTCCCCATCTCTCCTGGAGCCCCTTGAGGGACTGGAAGGGGCTCTAAGGTCTTCCTGGAGGCTTCCGTTCTCCAGGCTGAGCACCCACTCAACAAGTGGCAAAATGGCCACAGAGGGTAAGCGAGCCCTTGTGTCTCACCAGCCCTTGACCTCCTCCTTTTCTCTCGTTGTCCAAGTTGGGGAATTTCTAGTGCTTTCGTAGTGCACATGCAAAGTGTGTGGGCTGGCGGTGTATGGTCTCCAACAAGGATGAAGTTGAAGGACATGCGGCTGCTTGCCATGTTGTGCTTGCTTCAGGGATTGACCACCATCTGGAAGCACCCGTGTTTTCAAGGTGGCACCTTTCATGACATGCCTGCTACTCCTCCGATGTTTATCACAGATCGTGATGGTCTGAGCCATCGATTCCAGAAGTAAAAAGTCTTGGGAGAAGTGCTACGGGCCCCGACCCATAGTGGTTTGCCTACTGCTCCTGTCCATCATCAAAGCAGCCTTCATCTCTCTGTTGGGGGATGTTGTACACAGATCAGAAGGCTGCTGTGGTTTCTGTCATCCTTCTCATGAAGCCAGAGTAGTCACGAAACAGACCGTGCTGGGTTCTGCCACCAGGAATGGTGCTACTTCTTCCAGGTGGCATTCCAGATCTGCCAGGCTAGATGCCACCTACCTCCCCAAAGAAGATGATGGGACCTGTGACCTTCTATGAGAAGCTGTATTGTGCTCTCAAGACTGTACCATGCTCTAAATTCCTGATTCAGTTGCCAGAGGGAGAGTGGATGATGCTTATCAAATTGTAGGAACCCACTTTTTTTTTTTTTTTTTTAACACAATAACTAGCTAATGGCATGTGTGACCTCTTCTCACCGTGTTACAGCTTGTTGGACCTTGGCACCAAGCAGTCGCATGAATCATGACGGTGATTTTGCCGTAAGGCAGTTCCTGCCGTTATTATCTCCTCGCTGTGTTGATAACGCTTTGGTGGTGATGGTCAGGATTTCCTCGCTCTGCAGAGCTTTCCTGAAGACCAGCTCCACGAGCGGTGGAGGAAGTAGCCGTTACGAGATTGCTTGCTCCTGGCTGCTGAGAGCTGGGTGGCCAACTTCAAACGTACGTGCGACCTGACATGATCCGAAGAGCACGGCGGTGCCTCCTCTTTCCCCTCGTCTGCTTTGTCAGCACGGACGGATGGGAACTCCTCCTCTTCTGCAAATGCTGAAGCAAGACCAAACCTAGTTATGGAAGCCATCAGAGACCCCATCAAGGGAGATGGGGGAGAATAGTCCCATGTCTTGGCTGAAATCTCAAGGGGATGATGGGAACACTCATGGCCATGGAGAAATATGGGGTCTTGCACCCACACCTTTTGCAATGCCAGTGCAGGGACTACACAAACTATGAGCATCCTTTAGGTGAAGGGAGAGCTCTTTTTAGTTCAACTTATAAAATGTTTGGGCAAACATTTGTTATTGAAACTCATATTTTTTTCCAAATGCCTGTATTTGAAAGTAAAAACAAGCAAACTGTGAGTTCCTCTTTCAGCCTTGGTATGATAGTGTTTTTCTCCTGGTGCTGGAGGAGCTTTCTGGAGTTCTGGGTCCAGTGCTGGGCAGTTCAAGAAGGACAGGGAACTGCTGGAGAGAGTCCAGCAGAGGTTACAAAGATGATCAAGGTACTGGAGCATCTCTCTGCCGAGGAAAGGCTGAGAGACCTGGGGAAGTTCAGCTTCGAGAAGAGAAGACTGAGAGGGGACCTCATCTATGCTGAGCAATATCTAAAGTGTGGATGGCAAGAGGACACGTTCAGGATCTTCTCAGTGGTGCCCGGTGACAGGACAAGGGGCAACAGACACAAATTGGAACGCGGGAAATTCCATCTCAACAGGAGGAGGAACTTCTTGCCTTTGAGGTTGTCAGAGCCCTGGCAGAGGCTGCCCAGAGAGCTGGTGGAGTCTCCTTCTCTGGAGGCATTCAAACCCCTCCTGGATGTGTTCCTGTCCAACCTGCTGTGGGTGACCCTGCTTAGGCAGGGGGACTGGATGGTCTCCAGAAGTCCCTTCCAACCCCTACAATTCAGTCATTCTGATCTCTGCATACAGCATCCAGCTCCAGGATTTCAGTGGTGTTTTCAAGCAGGTAATAAATGATAATTACATGGACTATGTTGAGGAGGATAGCAGGTGACGTGTGACAGACTTCCAAGAAACAGTTCCTTTGCTTCTCTTCCTTGTTTAGAAGAAGAAATAGCATCCACCTGACCATGGCCAGCGAGGCCACCAAAATATATCGCAAAAGGATCCAGGGGTTGCAGGTTCCAATGAGGCTGGGAACCTGCTGCATTGGAGGTGGAGCTCCTTGACTTCTTGACCATCCTGCCATTCCTGTCTCAAGTGGAAGCAGATCACCTTGTTTGGCTTCATGTCTTTTCATGGTGTGATTTGCCTAGAAGACAGGACCTGATTTTCTTCCACCAGTCCTCAGCTTCTGAGATTTGTTGGTTCAGGAAGGGCAGGGGTTCAGTGCAGCAGTTGGTGGCCATGCCTTTCTTCTGGGAGGTCTAAGGTAGCTTTCCTGACATGAAGTTAGATCCAAAGAGATGGTGTTTTGGCAGCACAGAAGTCTTTCTGTATGTGCTGGAGTGAAAAGTAATGATCTAGTGGTGGCCTAGAGTGGTTTGCAATTTAGATGGCAACTCTCACAGGTGCTTTTCCAAGGGTACTTGATTATTTAGTGCCATTTTTACTCCTAGAATGGGCAAATCAGATGTTCATGCCCTGGTGGGAAGGACTGTCTGTTCAGGAGCAGATGATAATTGAGCAGAGGATGGTTCCAAGTGAGTTGGATGGAGGCTGATAAGGGATGGAAGTGGGTCTTGGTGATGTTCCATTAGGCCACTGTCAAATCTGAGCAAGTTGTGCTCCTTGAGGAGACCAATCCTGTCTCTGGAGGAACCAACAGCAAATCTTCATCTTTTGTGTCCAGATTTCCAATCTTCTCCTCATCTGTTTTGTCCTTATTTTCTAAGTCTTGCCCAGGCTGCTTGGTTTCATAGAATCATAGAAAGGTTTGGGTTGGAAGGAACCTTGAAGATCATCCAGTTCTAGCCCCCTGCTATGGGCAGTGACACCTCCCACTAGACCAGGTTGCTTAAAGGGCCATCCAGCCTGGTCTTGAACACTTCCAGGGATGGGGCATCAACTGGTTTGAGTGATTGCCTCTCTGTGCAGGAGGGCTTTTGGTCTGGAAGACGTGCACATGTGCCCACAGCCACCAAAGTCCCAGTATGAATAGATATAAGTGAAATAAAGTTTAAAAAAAAGCTCATATGAAATGACATGGAAGTCAAAATTAAAGTCATGTAGATGATCTCTAGCCCTTTAGAAGCTGTGTGGCTTCTTGGATGGACCTCCCCATTGGGTGCTGCACTTTGCTACGGAGGAGGGCATGGTGGTTTTATGGATTTTGTGTTGCCACATCTCTTCTTCCCCTGTTTGTCCACCAAAAAGCTTTTCAGATCTTAGCACATGCAGAGAGACACATCCACGGGCCAGGTTCAAGGAGGCTTCTTCCTGGGGAGATGAGGACTTTGGTATCGGGGGGGGGGTTTGGTGGAGCTTTAAGGAGTCTCTCCAGGTTGGAAGCGGTGTACAGTAGGAGCAGTCATCAGCCTCATCTTACGTGCTCCTCGTCTCACTGGTTAGGATCGTTTCCCCAGTGGAAACCATCAAGAATTTCCGTTATTTCCTTTCCTGAGGCTTTGTTTGGGTGGGGATTTCTGGAAGGTATTTCACAGGCAGGTATAATTAAAGAAAGACATGCTTTGCCTGGAGGCTACACAAGGTTCCTTTAAAGCCAAGCCTTTAGCGGGGTGGCAGAGCAGAAACCATTTGTTGCCTGGTCCCATGGATGGAAGGGAGGTCGGGGAAAGGGGGGGGTGGGGGGTGGGGAGCTAATCAGCTGGGAATCATCCCAGTTAAACGCTGCACACCGGGGTTAAGGCCCTTATCCAGCAAATCCTTGAAATATATGCTTAATTTTAAGTGTGTCCCCCCCCCGACTTCAATCTGTTTACTCTTGTGCTTAACTTTAAGCATGTGCCTAAGTGCTTGGCTGGCTGGGGGCCAAGGCAAATAGTAGACTTAGGAGCAGATTGGCATATAAATAAATGCTTTACTGGACAGGAGACCCCGGGGAGGGGTGGGGGGGGAGAGGGGATGCTATAGCAGGTCGGGGATGATGGCAAGGGATGGTCCCAGGTCCGTCGAGTTCTTCAAGCGTCGGGTACCACGGACCCGGGGCTCTTCTCGCTTTACCATCCGAATCGGGCGGTCTCTAAACGAGTACATTAATTTCAGGATCTCTGTTTCACTGTTCTGAAGGCATCCCCCTCACAGGTAACCTTGTGTGTCCCACAAACACAATCTTGGAATCAACCTGCTCTAGTGGGAGGTGTCCCTGCCCAGGGCAGGGGGGTTGGAACTAGACGATCCTTAAGGTCCCTTCCAACCCAAACCATTCTATGATTTTATGAAAAAAAAAAAAAAAATCATGTTTTTCCTCTTAATTGAGAGAGAGGAACGTTTTAGTGGAGAAAAACAGCCTTGATTTTATCATCAGAAGAGGAAGGAGAGGGAATTATATGACCTGACTAATAAATCTTCATAGGAATTTGCGTGGCTGCTTTAACACTTACAACAAAAAGGACTCCTGTATTAGCACAAGCTTTTATAATGGCTTTATCTTCTTCTTTCCAGTTCCAAGCTAAATCCTGAAAGCCTTCTTTTAATCCCCCTTTTTGCTCATCCAGCCTGCGCTTCTTAGAATGGCAAAGGTGGGTTTTATTCCCTTTATTTTTCATCTAGGAATGACAGCACTTTAAGCTAATAACTGTAGCCGTGGCACACGTGAAAATGAAAAGCCACCATCAGAAAATGAGATCGGTGGGGTTTTTTTTGAAAAAGCACCACTACGAGGGGGTTAAGGGAAATCTGCAGCTGGAACAAATGCAGGGCTCCTCTTCACTTCCTCAATAACCCTCTGCTGGGGGAGCGGGCAGTTGCCAGATGAAGGAAGCGTGGTTAGCCATCGAGTCTTTGAACGTGGCTGCGTTTCCCCCTCGAACCCATGGAATTTATATTGACCTCCAGCTTTTTTTTTGGTGGGAATTTTTTTTTTTTTTTTTTTTTTTCTTGCACGAGGAAGAGCCTCGCTTTTCTTGCTTGGGTTCGTCGGGGGAGTGGAGGAGACGGTTCTGCTCCTCACACGGCGTTCTTGCTGGCGAAAGGCCATGGATGTTAAATGAGTAATTTTTGGCGTTGATAAGGAGAGAAAGGCTGAGGCTGCCAAGCGCAGAGACACTGATGACTTGATTTCGGGAAGGGCAGGCTTGAGCCATCCCTCCTCGCCGGGTTGTCTCCGACCCTGGCAGAGATGCAGGCAGGAGGAAAAAAAACCCTCCCCTACAAGAGAGATGGGGAGGGACCCTTGATCAGGAAAGGGAGCCATAGGACGAGTGTGAAACTTCATGCACTTGGAAGGCCTCCAATGGGAAGTGCCAAGGGCCGAGTGGTGAGAAGGTTCTCCTAGTGCCGCTGGATCGATCCATGTTGAAAGAAAAGAGAAGCCACCTCTTGTTTATGAGGTTATGGAGTTATCACTCTGCAAATTAGGGGTTTCATCGCTGTTGGACCATCCCAATTCCTGGGAGCTTGCATGAGCTGGAGCTCCTATGGGCTGAAACTCCAGTCTACCCGAGAGGAGAAGATGTGTGGAGGCTTGGTTCTGGGGGAGTGCACAAATGCACAAGAAAAACATTCAGTGTCTTATTAATAATAAGGGTGAAATGAAAATAAACTTGGTAACAGCCTCTACCTGCTATTGAGAGCGATGCCGAGGTTGCGGTGGAGCACACCCAGCCAGAGGAGGCTGAGAAATGCACAGAGGGTCAAGAGACACTCCAGCTTAGAGGGCGACTTGGGCTCTGGTGTCCTCCCTGATGTCCTATGGGCTGTGCTTATAGGTGACCTTAAAAATTCATCAGGGAGGTCCCTGTTCTGCCTGCAGGTCTTGTCCTTGTGACACTGTCCGACACGATGGCACGGTGAGGAGGTCTCAAGGGTGGACGGTGAATGAAATGTCCACCTGCCATCTCACCTGCCCTCTTCATCCCAACTGGAGAGGCATGGTCAGATGGCACATTGAGGTGTACAAACTGTGGTTGGTAGGCTTTGAAGGGGACAAGAGACGGGGGAAAACCAGACTGGGGAACGTGAAAAATATAGAGGAAAAGTCTATTTTAAAGAAATACGAGGTCCCAGAGGGACTGAAATAACTCAAGTTACAAATATTCCCATAGCAACCTCATAACACTGTAAGCCCTGGCTAAAGCAATCCCTCCCTCGCCCCCAAAACTGGCAGAAGCCAAGGAAAAATGTAGGAAAAGCTTCTCAGAGCAGCACAGCCCTTTCTCGGGATGAGCTTGTGCTACCTGGACGGACCACAAACCAAATACCAGGTGTGGTGCCTCCTGGTCCCAAGTGATGTGGGTGGTATTTATTCCCAATATTAGCTGGAAAAGGCTCCCTTTTCCAGGGGAAAACAAACCCAAGTCACCGACGCTATTTATTTTAACGATTCTTTAGATCTTCTGCATTTAAGGACTCCAAGCAATGGTGTGGTTCTGTCTATATTTACTGGATAAATGTATTTATTTATGGATGGGGAGCTTTACTGCTGACGGTAAGGTTTGTTTTTAAGCCTGACCCAGGGTAGAGGAAATACATACAAATAAACAATAAACCTAAACAACACTAAAATAACATCAGTTAAAACAATTAGAGTTACTTCCACTCGTGAAGTATTGTTCCCATTTTGCTATAACATGGGAAAAAAAGCTCCGTTTCCGAAGTCAGCTTGTAAGAACCCAGTCTGGATTTGCGGATTCTTGTAACAAAAAGGGGGTTTCTTTTGTCTGTTATTTATACTCTTCCTATGGCACCGCGTGTCCGTGCGTCTGGAGCTCCCTGTTCCAACGCGACGAGAGGAACCCGGAGCAACCTTTCCAGCCTTGTCCCCTCCTAGTCTGGGTGGCTCAGCCTGGGCTTGGTGGCACCGGTCGAGCCCTTTCTTTGTGGTCGTAGTGATGCACAAACGTGTGTTTGCAGAGCCGGTTCCTCCTAGGAGACTTTGTCCTGGATTTTAAAGGTTTATTATCTCTGAATGATGTATAATTCAGGAGCTGTGGGGCCGAGAGTTAAAAATAGAGCCCGGAAAAACTCAGTGTCGGTAATCAGCAGAAGGCACCGAGGAAGGTTCAGGGTACGTTTCACTTGGGATGCTTTGCCTAATTATTCTAAAGCTTTAATTGCATTTGCATCCTTCACCCCCGCACGGGGAGTTTCACGCTGGGTTGTTCTGCCATTCTCTGTGTCTTTTGTTTCCTCCCGGAGCTGGCTGTGGAGGGATGAGGTGGGACAGCTTAGCTGCCACCAAGTGTTTAATGCCACCAAGTAGTTAATATGACTTTAAAGGTTGTCTTCCCTCTAGCTGGGTGTCCACTCTCTGCCAGGAGCTGATAGCAAATGCCAAGGAAAGGTGGTGGGAAGTTAAGAGTCTAAATATTTCTTTGGTTGTGGGGCTGCATGTATAGAGTCCGTAATTCATTAAAACACTCATCATTTAATGAGAGAGGATGTATAGATCAGCATTTAGACTACCCCTCTGCTCCGCTCTAGTGAGACCCCACCTGGAGAACTGTGTCCATCTCTGGAGTCCTCAGCACAGGAAGGACATGGACCTGTTGGAGTGGGTCCAGAGGAGGCCACGGAGATACTGGGAGGGCTGGAGCCCCTCTGCTGTGAGGACAGGCAGAGAGAGGTGGGAGTGTTCAGCATGGAGAAGGCTCCAGGGAGACCTTAGAGCCTCTTTCAGTCCCTCAAGGGGCTCCAGGAGAGATGGGGAGGGACTCTGGACCAGGGAGGGGAGCCATAGGATGAGGGGGAAGGGTTTGACACTGAAAGAGGGGAGATTGAGGTGAGATGTGGGGAAGAACTTGTTTGGTGTGAGGGTGGTGAGA
>JAOTQQ010000019.1:2895142-2906915 GCA_026546715.1 Gallinago undulata | reverse complement strand
CATCCCTGGAGGGGTTCAAGGCCAGGTTGGAGGTGGCTTTGAGCAACCTGGTGTGGTGGGAGGTGTCCCTGCCCAGGACATGGGGTTGGAACTGGATGATCTTGAAGGTCCTTTCCAACCCGAACCATTCTATGAGTCCATGATTCTATGATTGAGGTTGAAGAAAGTGTCCTTGGAGGTGGCCAGGACCCATGTGTGCTGTGCTGTGGGTGAGGAGCGCTGGAAAAGCCATAACCATGAAGTGCTATAAGGATTTACCCGCCTTTTATCTTGGGAGAGGAGTATTTTGCAAAACAGTTGTGCTTTCTATTCCGTGGATGTTAGGCAGAACTTAGTCCTTATTCAGAAGCAACTATTATTATAAGCACCTTCCAGGAAAAATGAATAACTTGCAATTTGAAGGAACAGATTTATCACTTAAATTTTAACAGAGAGGAAATCATTTCCAGGCGGCTTCCTGACATTGTTTGGGATTTCTTCCATGGCTTCCAAAGCAGGTCAAGGCTTTGGTTTGTGCTTCAGTCCTCTCCTTTCAAGAGGTAAAAAATCCCCCTCGTGTCAAAGAGGAGAGCTGATGGCAGACCAACACCATGGGAGTTCCTGGAAGGGGAAGAGGCAATGGCAAGTGGCCTCCAAGGAGATGACTCTAGTGGAAGTGCCTGCAGGACTTCGGCATGTTGATAAATGCTGGCCTTGAGTGGATAGAGGTGATGGGGATGATCACGGAATAAGGGAATTGTCAGAGTTTGAAGTGACCTCTAGAGATCATCTGGTCCAACTCCCCGGCCAAAGCAGGGCTGCCCAGAGCACATTACCCAGGACTGCATCAAGGCAGGTCTTGAAGATCTCCAGAGAAGGGGACTCCACGACCTCCCTGGGCAGCCTGTTCCAGGGCTCTGGCTCCCTCACCAGAAAGAAGTTTTTCCTCATATTTGAATGGAACTTCCCATGTTCCAGCTTTTGCCCGTTGCCCCTCATCCTGTTGCTGGGAACCACTGAAAGTACCCTGACTCCATCCTCCTTCAGCCCACCCTTTAGATACTTGTCAGCATTGATAAGGTCTCCCCTCAGCCTTCTCTTCTCCAGGCTAAAGAGTCCCAGCTCTCTCAGCCTTTCCTCTTCAGGGAGATGCTTCAATCACCTTTGTTGCCCTACTCTGGATTCTCTCCAGTAGTTCCCCATCTCTCTTGAACTGGGGGGCCCAGAACTGGATGCAGTATTCCAGTTGTGGCATTCAGTTGAGTAGAGGGGAAGAATGACCTCCCTCGACCTGCTGGCCACACTCTTCCCTATGCAGCCCAGGATTCCAGTGGCCCTCTTGGCCACAAGGGCACACTGCTGGCTCATGGATAGTTCACTATCCACTGGGACCCCCAGATCCTTCTCCTCAGAAGTGCTTTCCAGCAGGTCCACCCCTAACCTATATTGGTGCCTGGGTTTCTTCCTCCCCAGGTGCAGAACCCTACAGTTGCCCTTGTTGAACCTCATTAGGTTCTTCTCTGCCCAGCTCTCCAGCCTGTCCAGGTCTCGCTGGATGGTGGCGCAGCCCTCTGGAGTGTCATCCACCCCTTCCAGTTTGGTATCATCAGCCAACTTGCTGAGGATACACTCTGTGCCCTCATTCACGTCATTGATGAATGACCAACAAGACTGGGCCAAGTATTGACCCCTGGGGGATGTCGGTGGGGAAGTAGCGGTGCCTTTGCCATGTCCTATGTCCACACAATGAGTGTGGGACCAGGACAACAAAAGCTAAATATATCTGCAGCTCTGTGCTGTCCCGGACTTTCCTGCCGTGGTTAATCCATCCTATAGGCAGATGAAAGTCTTATCACAGGGTGATGCAAGTCACCAGGTTGTTTTTTGTGGATCCTTTCTGGAACCACAATACATTTATTTTTCCACGCTTCCTCCAACCTCGGTATTTCTGTTGTTGCCTTTGTTCAGGCAGATGGGGCGTCTCCAGGGCTGCCATGAGCCCAGCCCCACCTCACCCTTCCCACCTCCCCAGAAAATAAATCCCACCCTGAACTTTGTGTGCAATAAAATCGAGCAAAACTCCCAGCGCCTACCGCAGGCCTAATAACCTGTTTGTTCAGTTCAGGCCTTCTGCAACCATTTGTTTAAGATAAGCGAGGGTGGAGATGTTTCTTGAGGGCACAAAAGGCTCTTGAGATAAAGCTCATGTAGACTGATCCTACGATATGGCCGGATCATTTCTTTTCCTTCTCTCATCACCCCCCAGCATTGGGTTTTTCCATCGGTCCGGTTGTTTTTCTCAACATTTTGTTTGCTCTTGGGGCTTCAGTGTTGCTGTTCGGTCTTCAGGTTTCTTCACCTGCTTGACCATCAGAAGCTGGGAGCGTTTCTGCTTCATGGGGGAACGTCTAGAAGAGGCTGAATGAGTGGGTATGAGTGAGGACAGCCACTTTGTGGGGTGAGGTTTCATATCTGAAAGTCAGGCTGCGTTAGACGTGAAGACCATGAGGATGGAGCAATGAACCCCAACCTCTCATAGAGTCTTTGTGAAGCACCCATGAATTTGGCCACTCCAGACAACAATTGCCAAGTACGAAAGTGGAGGTGAAGGAGGGAGGGTACAAGCTGGTCCCAAATAGGATGATCCACTTTATAAGATGGTTGTTGTCAGATGCTGAAGGAATCTCTGGGATCAAGGGTGGTCAGAGAAGGACCAGCAGCACCAAAAACCCTGCCTGGTTCTTGCTTATCTCCTTGGGATTTGCCCTGTGATTTACCATCACAAGTAAAAGAGGCAAGGCATCTCCAGCATCCTCAGCTGATGCAGAGGAGGTGTAAGAAAAAATGATAGCAAAGCTCCTGCTCATACCAGGGTGGCTCAAAAGCCAATGATTTATTTCCTCTGGTCCTGCCCTTCTTCCACGTGTCCCTCTCAGGCCAGTATCCCACAGCTTACTGGGCTTAGATGTGGGGTGGGATGGCTCAGGAGAGGGATGTTGCTGGAGAGAGGCAAGTATCAGCTCTTGGGTTGCTGCAGATTGCCAACAAGATCTTGAAAGCTTTTTATATGTTCTTTCATTAAACTTTGATGTAAATGGGTCTGGGACAGCAGAAAGGAGTTGACAGCTTTCTGGATTCCCACAGGCAGGTGGACAAGGTTGAAGTTGTGGTGAAGACACCTTCATTAGGAAGGTAGAACACAAAAAGAGGGCATGTGGGCATCAAACCTGCTCTCCTCTGCTGTCTGCAGCAAATTTGGTAGATGAAAGATGTCCCTGGCCATGTGACAGTCACCTAAGCTTGCCAGACATCACCTTCCCTTCTCCAAGAGCTGCTTTCCCCAAAACATCTAAAAAGGAATACACACATCACAACACACCTGATCTCTAGGGGGCTTGCCTGGAGACCAGGCCACTCCTGAAGACCTCTTCTTTTCCAGACCTATTGGCCTTTCTTTTCAGACTGTGCATGTTTATGATTTAAACTTAACATGCATTAGAAGTCATGGGAGCTTCTCAGGTTCTCCTCCAGGCTTCCCACCGTGTAAACTGCAGAGTGGTTAGCTCCAAAATTGAAAATGACCCCTGTTAACGATTCTTCTGGAGACCACGGCTCCTTGTTCTTTGCTTTTTCCACACCCCTTGCTTCCAGAACCAGCAGTGCTGAAATGTTTGTTACTTTGTCCTCGAGTCACCTGCGTTTAAATATCAAAATAAAATTGATGTAGGAGAGAGACCCAGTGCAATTTTGGTGCCCACTGAGAAGATGCAAATCTGCCCAAGAAAACCATGAGTACCTGGGCTTTATGGTGTCTTCTGGCCCAAGCAGGAGGAAAAACCACCCCTCTTGTGTAGATCTTCTTGTAGGGTATTGCAGAGCAGAGAGTGGTCTTCTACCTTGCAAGGCATATCCCTTTGGCTTTCTTCAGGGATTTCATCTTCATAAAGAGTGTGTCCAGCGAGAAATGGAGCAGCTGCTTTCCAGATCCATGTTGTTCTCAGTGAGCCAGCTCTACTGGAGGCACTTCCATTGCTGTCCTGCATGACCTGTGGTGGGGACCAGCCTCCAGACAAACCCAAGAGTCATGTCTTCAAGGTGTTCACCATGCCCTTGGGACTCTGGCCTGTCACAGAATCACAGAATCACAGAATGATATGGGGTTGGAAGGGACTTCTGGAGATCATCTTGTCCAACCTCCTGCAAAAAGCAGGTCCACCCAGAGCAGGTTGCACAGGAACATGTCCAGGTGGGGTTGGAATGTCTCCAGAGAAGGACACTCCACCATCTCTCTGGGCAGCTTCTGCCAGAGCTCTGCCACCCTCACAGGAAAGAAGTTCCTCCTCGTGTTTAGGTGGAACTTCCTAAGTTCAAGTTTGTGCCCGGTACCTCTTGTCCTATCCCCACCCACCCAGCACTCTCGGTCTTCTCTAGCCAATCTGCCCTTCTTGCAAGTTGCTGAGATTTCCTTTTACATCAGCTTGTTGCACAAAAGAAGTCAACTTTTCTCCCTTCCAAATTTAGCTTCATTTAGGCACCAAAATAGACCAGAGTAGGGACCGGTGACTGTTTCTTTCCAAAACATTGTCTCATAACTAGGACTAAGGAAGGGAATTGCTCGGCTAGAGAAGGGAGATGCTTGATTTTCCTAACGAGGACACAAAGTTCTCCTCTGTTCAGTCATAGGCATGTTCCTTGGATTAGGAGCCTTATTCCCATGGATTTAATCCATCTCTCACCCCGATGCTGTCTGATGCTGATCTGAGGAAGCACAGGGATGCTCTGAAAGGAGGACATGCAGCAACACACCACCATACACATAGTTTCTCATTGGAAAGAGCAGAAGGGCAGCTCCTGAGACTTCACAAAGGCTTCGCCTGCAGGAAATGGGTGCTTTTTGTCCTTGTGTTCTGCAGGGATGGTTTCATTTCTTCCAGGGTAATGGAAGAAAATGCACGTGTGTCTGCAATGCAACTTTAATTCTTAAAAACACCCCAAGCTCTCGCGTGCTGTGGTAGCACAATGTTTGGAAACAGCCTCACTGAGTATTGTACTATTTTTGGCCTGGTTTCCTAAACTAGCCCGGCTGTGTGCGTGTCTGCTCCATACCTTCCTTTTCTCATTGGTACCCATTGGCCAATTACCATCAAATTTCCAGAGGAACAGAAGTCTAGGAGATACTAAGCTCTTCCTATGCCTTCAGCAGTCAAGTAGGTGAAGAAGACTCAAATCCCCAGTAATGAAGAAGGTTCAGTGTGATTTTAAGCTATTAGACATCAAAGATTCCACTATGAGGTGTTTAGCTGCAGGAGAAGCCCAAGCCAGACCTTGTTAACTGGGTGATAACCCAACCACAGCCCCAGAAGGGGAGGCTGCCAGCTTTCCCTACTCCCAAAATACCTCTTCTTAGTCAAAGATGGGCTGTGTTTGAGCAGTGAGATGAGATCTAGGGAGGATGAGGAGAGCTCTTTCTCGTGCTGGATGCAGGCACGTGAGCAGAGGACCACAGAAAAATGTGCATCACTGAGTAGATCTTCACCGGATGAGCAGATCTAGCTCAAGATCATCAGCAAGAAGGCAACTTCATGTAACGGGTAGCCTCTCTACCACTGCTCTGAGGGATCTTGTGGGATGCTGTGACTGGTGTGGTACCTTTAGATGTTAAGGATGTTTTAGTGGGAGAGCAGGATAATTTGGTTACTAAGAACGGGTACTACTCATGAACATGTTTCTAATGCCTATGCTAAACCATATGGTCATGGTGGATCCAATTTTCTCTAAAAGAGTTAAAAGTGAAGAAGAAAGTTAAAAGGGAAACTACCTTCTCAGGACACACACTTGGAAGACTTCACTCAAAGCAAGGTTCAAATGGCAGCGTGGTAGCCAGCAGCAGGACTTACCTAGGGGCTTGGTGACTTCTTCATTGCTTGAAGTTTTGAGAGTGAAGATCCCCAAGGCTGGTCTCCCTGCTGCCATGGGAGCTGTAGGGTTGCTGCAGTAGCAGTTTCTCCAGGTTCTTTGCAGAGATGGCCACCATGGATGATCACAATAAACCCTGTTGGTCTTGGAATTGGGGCCTAAGTCTTCTCTGGTCCACAAGCCCAAATTCATTACCGTCCCCAGCAACCTTTCTCCTCCGCTACATCTTCCACCAGAGGAACTCAAAATACTGTTATCTCAGTAAGCGCTGCTAAAATTAACTCCTCATTTCTAATGCTCTTCACGCAGAGAGAGAGTTTTTTTTTAAGTTGGTCTGTTATGTTGTCATGCCAATGTGACAAAGCTGCTGCTCCGTGAGACACGTTCCCACCCAGCCTTTGCCCTTGGCCACGCTGCTCCCTCGTGGCCTCTCAGGCATGGTGATTCACCAGCAGCATCTGGAGCTCCGAGGCTGAGATAGCTTGCGATGGAAATAAAAGGAGTGACTTTTACAGGGCTTTTATTGCCAGCCAGGGACACGCAGAGCTGCATAAATAAAAATTGTTATGGTTATGACAGTTCTGTGGTCCCTGGAAAATAAATAATACTTTGCACTTAACGTAGTGCCTTTCATCCAGGAGCCTCAGAATCAACGAAGCCTCACAATGGCCATAGTAGGATGGTAAATACAGCATCCCCCTTGTCAGATGAACGTACCGAGTCAGAGCACCTTTGGTGTAAGGAGGACAGGACACCAGCTTGAGTATACACAGCTCTTCCACTGACATGACCTGGGCAAATCATTTAATGTCCTGGTCATCTCAGCTTTTTCCAGTAGATAGATGCCACCTGTCCCTTTCCCAGGGGTGGCGTGGGTTGACTAAGTCATGGTGGGTAGGCTCACGATGTGGTCGTCGACTTGCAAAAGGCGTGGGGCCATGGCTCCAGCAGACCTCGTGTTGCCTTACCCCAGTATCCTCAAAATTCTTAAAGATTAAAGACCTTAAAGATCAAAGACCTTAAAGATCATCGAGTCCCATCCCCCTGCCATGGTCAGGGACACCTTCCACTAGACCAGGTTGCTCAAAGTTCCATCCAGCCTGGTCTTAAAGACCTCTAGGTATGACCTTATCCACAACTTCTCTGGGCAACCAGTTCCAGGTTGCTGCTGAGCATCTTCCCTTTACAGTCACTTTTACAGCTGGGTTTTAGATAAATAACTAAAACTGAAGGAAACAACCCAGTGAAAGTGGATGGTTTAGATGCACCAGTATTGTGTTGTGTGTGACATAGGTGAATTTCATGTAGATGATGTATACTGGAATCCATCCATAAATGTATGGATGTGCTGTTATTTGCCCTGTGAAGTTATTCTGATACAGAAATCACAAATAACTTCATTCCCTGCTCACTGCAGCGGCCCTGAGAGAGGACAAGTAGTCTTGTGGATTTCCAGACCTGCTTCTATAGGCTCTGAAATGTTGGAAGGATATTTGGATGGAAACTGTTTCTTTTATCCTGTTCACATGTTGGGTGTACAGCTCTGTCTCACTCTGACCCCTTCCATATCATAGAATCATAGGATGGTTAGAGTTGGAAGGGACCTTAAAGATCATCGAGTTCCAACCCCCTGCCCTGGGCAGGGACACCTCCCACCAGACCACGTTGCTCCAAGCCCCCTCCAACCTGGCCTTGAGCCCCTCCAGGGATGGGGCAGCCACAGCTTCTCTGGGCAACCTGGGCCATGGTCTCACCACCTTCAAAGAAATTCTTCCCCACATCTCATCTCAATCATCTCCCCTTTTTCAGTGTCAAACCCTTCCCCCATGTCCTATGGCTCCCCTCCCTGATCAAGAGTCCTTCCCCATCTCTCCTGGAGACCTTTTAGGGACTGGAAGGGGCTCAGAGGTCTCCCTGGATCCTTTCCTTCTCCAAGCTGAACCCTCCAAAACTCTCTCAACCTGTCCTCACAGCAGAGGGGCTCAGATTGATGTCTCCCGTGTCTCGGAGCTGATCGCTGCTTTTCCCTCTCTTTCACAGGGTTACCATCCGTTGCCTCATGAAGCTGAAATCGCACACACCAAAAAACTATTCAGAAGGAGAAGAAACGACCGGAGGTAGGTGAAACCTCTCTTTAATGTGCTTTTTTTTTTTTTAATCTTCTCTTCCTCATTGCCCATCTTCCTCCCCTTCGTGGAGTTTAGCGTGCCGTTTAGCAGCTGCTGGTGTTGAGTTAATGCATAAACCCTTATTTGAGAAGTAACGTCCTGAAAATGCAGAATATGTGCATCCCTCTGGTTTGTCTTTGAAATCTGGAGTATCCAGGAGTATCCTGGAGCTCCAGGAGTATCTGAAGGACCTCCTCTTCCCCTTATACTCATTCCAGCAGAGCCAGATCCTCCCCCACACACGCGCTTGTATTAGAAGAGGCAGCTGGCAAGGTATTATCTGTGAAAGCTCCGAGTCCTTGTGACTTATTTCCTCTCTTTCTGTTGAAAAGCAACATTTTTGCTGACTTTCAGGGTCGCCTGCAAAAGCGGGTCCGGTTTTGAGAGGGGTTTGCAGCGAGCACGGGACGCCTGTCCCCGCGAAGGAGGGGATGTGCTCAGCAGGCAGTTTTGGTGGCATCAGTGATTGCAGTCCCCCGGGTTAATTGAATTGGGTCGATGGGATATTTAATTGTGTCAATTGCATATTTAATTATGCGAGGGCATCTAGGGTCCTTGATGGGAATCACGGGTAAACGTGAAAATAAGCAGGGAATGAGGGAGTTCGTTGTCGATGCAGCTTTATTGCTGCAGCTGGTGTGTTCTGCTGCAGCTGACACAACCCAACTGGGGCAATAAAGCTTGACTAAAAACCAGGATTTTGATCTGAAATCCGTGCCTGAGCTGCGATGCCTCACGGGGGGGCATTTTTGGGGGGAGTCCTGCAGACACCTGTAGCAGTTGGAATGTGTCCTCAAATGTCCCCGTCACTTCTCAAGTCGGGAAGAGCCCTGATGTACTTAACTCTGTGCTTTTGGTTTTTTTCCTATTTTACCGAGTGACCAAAAAAAAACCAGCTGAAAAGAGTTTGCTTGGGCATCCTAGAAACATTCTTCTGTGGCCAGGGTGGTCTGTCAGCAGCAAACTCCTTTTTCTCTCCTCTTTGGGCCTCCCTCCTTTTTTTTCCTGTCCACAGTTTAAAAAGACAATTTCGGCTTGTGATTTAGAGAAAAGGAAAAAAAAAAAAAAAAACAAAGAAAAAGGGCTTATTTCAGCTGGGTTGCAGCCCTGTGATTGCCGGAACATGGTTATGTGGTTAAAACCAAGCTGAAGTCTCCTTGTGTCGCAAGAGAGAGGTGGGTGGGCTTCCCCAGTGGATTTTGGGAGCATCCCAGCTCACTGAGTGGGTCGTCCTCTGCCATCCAAAGAGTACCTGATGCTGCAGGAGACCTGAAGAGCCAAGGGGTCTCCTGCCTGAAGCCTTGGGGTCAAATCCTGGACCACACCCATGGAACCGCTTGTTGGTTCTTCCCTCTCATCCGAAAAACCAGGATCATGCCAGAAGTGTATTTTCATTTCTTTTTCTTTCTGGTCCCTTCAGATAAACCCTCAGCAGATGCCTGGGGCATCCCTCCCTCTCTCACAGAGGGCGAGGAGAAATAGCCAAAAAAAAACTTTCCTCAGGCTGGGGTTGGAAGAATGTGGGGTGAGATATGGCCCAGACCACGTAGCACTGGGATAATATCCCAGGAGGAGAGACAGGAGCCTTAAAATCCAGTTGATATGACATCATGCGATAGAAGATACGGGATCGTTTCAGCCCTAAGCGGTCAGAAATGAAATAAAATGGAAAGAGCAGAGGGGATACGGTCCTGCCTGAGTTCCTCCACAGGTATTCATGGTGGTGTCCAAGCTTAGATAGAAGAACATGCTTATTTTAACTGAGAAAAAAAAGCTAAGAAGCCCAGGTTGAGGGAGCGGAGTGAAACAACAGTCTCTTCAAGAATTATTTAAGTGGAAAAGGCCTGATCCCATCCCCTGGACATCAGCTGAGGACCTCAGCAACCCCTCTCTCCTTGCACCGCATGGTTTGATGCTAGGGGTTCTCAGGGTACCCCTGCCTCTGCAGTGCATTTGGGACAAGGAGGGCAGTTTTAGTCTTTCTAGTGCCATTTGAGATGCCCCCCAGAGAGCACTCGCTTCTTAAAAATAATTTATAGCCATACGTGAGGTCTCAGAATGGTTATTTTATGAGAAAAATATAGTAGAAATGGGGGGGGGGGAAGGGAATACCCACTGTATTGGAGCACAAACAGGTTACAAAGCTGTTCACGCTAAATTGCAATATTATTATCTTAATGTCCCAGGCGTCATTCTGGGGGAGAAAAGCTTCATTTCAGAGCTGTTGGAGCCACACAGGTGGTGTAAGCAACCCTCTGGATGAGATTTTATGGCCGGCAAAGCAGTTGGGACCTATGAGGCTTTTTGGTTTAAATGGATATGGATCTTTGGATACGGAGACACTCAAAATTGCAAAATCTTGGATGGGGCATCGGAGGCAGCGAGGCTTGGGAGAGGCTGATGGGATCAGTTAGAATCATAGAATTATGTAGGTTGGAAGGGACCTTTCAGATCATTGAGTCCAACCATCAACCCAACACTGACAAAAACCATCACTAAACCATATCTCTAAGCACTTTGATGGTGTTAGGAAGCAATTCTGGATGCCCAAACCCAAGGAAAGAAGAGCTGGTTTCTTAGAAAGGGGTTGAAAGTAGCCAAGGGTGGGAGTAGGGTTGACACGCAGTGGATTTGCAAGAAGAAACAGGGTCGTCCTGCTCCATTGGTTAGAAGCAGGTGTGGCTCCAAAGCCCTGGTGCAGCTGGGTCTGGTTTTCATCAGGCAGTTTTTGGTCTTCTCCTGAAGGTGATGAGCACCTGGCACCAAGCAATACTTCTCCATGGTGCACCAGCTCACCTTGCCCAGGACCTGGCTCATCCAAAAAGGATGGCACATCCAAGAAGGATGGTCACACAGGTGACCACCGTGGGCACACTTTTGCCATGTCCACAAGGGGAACATCCAGTTTGGGTCGGGGCATCAACCCCCAGGCTGACCTCTGCACCACACACAGGTCTAACTGGTCTTGCCTGGTTGTAGCTGACCTTTAGGTTGGCTTCTAAAAGAGCTGATAAAGCACACCAGCACCCAGAAACCTGCCTATTTTTTTCCAGCTGGTCTCGTAAATGATACTGGTTGTTCCCCAGCGCTCGTGCGGGTTCCTCTCCCCTCCCTGACGGTGACATTCCAAAGAGGCCACGTCTTGGGCTGCCGAAGCACCTTTTGTTTCTCGTGCGAAACGACGCTGACGTCCGGCCGTGCTATAAATAGCGCCCGTCCCTGCTTCCTTCCTGTCACCTTTCCTCGGGAAATGCTGTCACCGCGTTACGGAGGAACGTGGCTCACCTACCCCGACATCTCTGCCGTGCACCTTTCACTCCCATGGCGGGGAAGACAACTCTGTGGTTGTGCAACCACCGCTTTCTCCTTGCATATATCATACATTTTTATGTTGCATGAGTCACGAAGGGCCACGGAGATGCTCTGAGGGCTGGAGCTCCTCTACTGTAAGGACAGGCTGAGAGAGTTGGGGGTGGTTCAGCCTGGAGAAGGGTCCGTGGAGATCCTAGAGGCCTTTCCAGTCCCTAAAGGGGGTCTAAAGGACAGATTCGGAGGGCCTCTTGATCGGGGAGTGGAGTGACAGGACAAGGGGTAATGGTTTTAAACTGAAAGAGGCAGGTTTAGGTTAGATACTAGGAAGAAATTCTTTGGTGTGAGGGTGGTGAGACCCTGGCCCAGGTTGCCCAGAGAAGCTGTGGCTGCCCCATCCC
>JAOTQQ010000019.1:2853786-2867740 GCA_026546715.1 Gallinago undulata | reverse complement strand
TCTAAGGTCTCCCTGGAGCCTTCTCTTCTCCAGGCTGAACCCCCCCAACTCTCTCAGCCTGTCCTCACAGCAGAGGGACTCCAGCCCTCCCAGCATCTTTGTGGCCTCCTCTGGACCCACTCCAACAGGTCCATGTCCTTCTGCTCTTGGTGGCCCCAGAGCTGGCGGCAGCACTTGCAGGGGTGTCTCCCCAGAGTGGAGCAGAGGGGCAGAATCCCCCCTCCCTCTTGCCCTGCTGGCCACCAGGCCAGGATGCTGTTGGCTTTCTGGGCTGCCAGTGCACGGTGCCAACTCATGTTGAGCTTCTTGTCCACCAGTCCTTGGGCATTAGACACATCTGCCCATTACATGTCCTAGGCAGTGATATTTTTTTTCCTATCCATTTATTTCCAAAGCGATTATAAAGCAGGAAGAGACAAAATGCCACCAGCACCAGTCCCAGATTTAGCAGCAAGGGACTGGAGGGAGCTCCAAACCCTCGGTGCATCCTGCTTTTCCCATGCCAGGTCATTCTTGTATCTTCCCCAACTTGACTGAGCGACGCTAAGGAATCCAAAATAAAGGAGCGATGGCCAGGGAGCAGCAGGGTGTTATCCAAAAATTGATGGTGGTGGCAATCCTTCTGGGTTAGAGAAGGACTCTTCCAACTTGTTTTCTTCTCCTATCCCAGCATTTCCATCCCTCCAAACAGACCCAGTAGACCTACTTCTACTGCAGCATCATGTGCAATAATAACTGGCTTCACATTCAGATCTTCGTAGCATGAATGAAGGATAAATAATGTATCTCCTATCTCCAGAGAATCCCAAAGTGCTTTCCAGGAACACATAACTGCTCTCAGCGTGATGGGACCATGATGTCCGTGGTGGAAAGCCGGGAAGAAGGGAAATGCAAAGACTGAGCAGGGGGCACGGGTGAGACCAAGTTCAAGCGTTGGAGCGTAGAAAAAATACGCAAAAGGGATTTGCTCAGCCCCAAATTGCACATCTATTAAAAATATCTCGACGGGACAAAAGGTGACAGATCACTGCAGGTCAAAAGCAAAGTGCTGCGTGAAATTAAAGAATTTTAACGTTTCCTTTCTGATAGAAAAGGATTTTGACTGCCTCCAAGCACGGTTTCTTTTTCCAGCCAAAATCCTCGGCTGCATTCAGGCAGATTCGGGCCATGCTTTGGTCAAGCCATAAACTGGGAATTTTGGTGATACGTTCAGGCTTGATACCCCTGACTGGAGACAGACCTGGGTTTGAAGCCCAAATTACTCATCCCTGTTGCCTTGACGTGAAATAAGGGGGTTGATGGTACTGCTTGATGATATATTATCCATAGGAGTGTGCTCTGTAGGATATTATATGGATTTTTTTGGAGTAATATGGACATCATCTCACTGTGTTCATATATCAATATGATATACTGATATATTGATGATATATTGATATATATGGTTGATGATATAACATTGCCCAGTTCCTGACCTGGCCCCTCCACCATCAGATATTTTCCATCAGCCATTTCTAGATAATTTAGAGTCATAGAATCGTCTAGGTTGGAAGGGACCTTTAAGATCATCTCGTCCAACCATAATATTTACCATTAATTAAAAAGAAAAAAAAAAAAAAAAAAAAAGGAACTTTAATGAAACGCTTGCTCCAGAGCTGGATTTATGTCTCTTTAGCACCTTTCAGACTAATCTGATCCCCAGACCTAAGGAGCTCGGCTTGCCGGCCACCGGCGAGCTGGGGAATTACTCTGCCGGGGTGTGATAAATCGGGATCAACGTGATCCCCCCCCCCCTCCCCCCCTCCCCTTGTGCTGCTGGCGCCTGGGGCTGGACCGCTGGCCCCCCCCCCCCCGCCCCCTTCCCCCCATCTGCTCCCGGCAGATGCTCCTGTTTTGTAGGGCCTTGTTTGTCCCTTTCTCTTGGGACTGCGATGGCAACGGCTCAACCCCACAGGGGGACTCTTCATAAATGAATATATTAACCCGTTGAGCCACCCCACCATCATCCCGGGACCTATAGACAGCATCCTTATGCCCAGCAAGGGTTTTTTTTTCCCCGTGGAAGAGGCAATGAACTCGCCTTTTAACCTGGCCCCTCTTATATTTTCAGCTGTTTGACAAGGGGCTCGCACTCGGGGTGCACGTCTTTGCAGCTTAACTCGGGGGGGTCTTGGTTCGATCCCAAAACAGATGCCAGCGCCGTGGCATGGGAATGCCATCACGTCACCCCCCTCCCTGCTGGCATCTTCCTCTGCAGAGCATCCCCCTGGCCGGGGTTACACAGTTTCAGGCTCTAAAGGGATCTACTGGGGAAAATTGGGGGGTTGAATTTATCCCTCCTTCTCTGTTTTGGTCCCAAATCTTGGCTGAGGCTTGATTTTTGGGTGCTGCGAACCTTTCGGGATGCCGGAGGAAGACACGGAAAGGGGAGTCCTGGGGTGGGCGACTGGTCAAGCTCAGGGATATGCTGCCACATGGGGGGCTCAGCACTGGGTGGGGATTAATTGGGTTTGATTTTCTGCTCGGTGAGTTTGGTACAAGGAAGCTATTTTGGGCTGCGTATGCCTTTGGGATGGACCTGGCCAAAATGGTCCCAGGGAGCTTGGGAGGATGGAACAAGAACATCTTGGTGGACACATTCGTGGTTTCGTCACCCTTCTAGAACTTCCTTCTTAATTAATAAATTGAAAGTAAGTGTCCTAAAAGAGGTTTTTGCTTGTCATAGTTTCACTCACTGGCATGTCCGGGCTGAGTTAGTTTTGGTTTGTTTTTTTTTTTCAGTGTGTTAAAGCAACGTGCCCCAAACCCTTCACATGTAACATAAGTTGGCGGCGTATTCCTCTGTTGAAACGGCCGTGCTCTTTATAGCAGAGCTGTGTCTGCATCTGAGCTATGCAGGGCCAAGGGTATTATTAGAGTGGACATCACTGGGGCTGTAATTGTACACTGCTCCCCTTAGCAACCGTGGCCAACAGCACATCAAACAGAAGGCTGATACCTTCTTTTAATAAAAAATTTAAAAAATAAATAAATAAATAATAAAAACAAACCAACCACCAACCCAATCCCGCACGGCCACGAAATGCACATCTCGACACAGAGGCAGGGCACTCCGGCCCGTAGCCAGAGCCAGCGCCTGCGGCGTCCCTCCGGTTGGAAACACCTCGGTGCCCATGGAGAAGGGCTATTTCTGGTGCATACCCTGTTGGATGCCCTACGGCGTACCCTGTGGCATACCCTATTGAATATCCATTTGGATACCCTATAGCATACTCTGATGAATATCCATTTGGATAATCTGTTGGATACCCTATGGCATACCCTACAGCATACCCTATTGAATATCCTATTGGATACTCTGTTGGATACCCTACAGCATACCCTATGGCATACCCTATTGAATATCCATTTGGATACTCTGTTGGATACCCTATGGCATACCCTAGAGCATCCCCTATTTAATATCCTACTGGATACCCTACGGCATACCCTATGGCATACCCTATTGAATATGCCATTGGATACCGTATGGCATAACCTATTGAATATCCTATTGGATACTCTGTTGGATACCCTACGGCATACCCTGCAGCATAGCCTATTGAATATCCTATTGGATACCCTACAGCACACCCTATTCAATATCCATTGGGATACCCTATGGCATATCCTATTGAATATCCTGTTGAGTACCCTACAGCATACCCTTATGGCATACCCAATACCATATTCAATATGCCATTGGATACCCTATGGCACACCCTATGGCATACCCTATTGAATATCCTATTGGATACTCTGTTGGACACCCTATGGCATACCCTACAGCATACCCTATTGAATATACTATACACTGTGGCCTAACCTACAGAATACCCCATTGAATATCCTATTGGATACCCTATGGCATACCCTACAGCAAACCCTATTGGATACCCAGTTGGATACTCTACTGGATACTCTGTGACACACCCTAACACATACCCAAATGTATACCCTAATGCATACCCCATTGCATACCCCGTTGAATACCCTATTACATACCCTATGGCACACCCTAATTCATGCCCTAAGGGGTTCAAGGCCAGGTTGGATGGGGCTTTGAATGGCCTGGTCTGGTGGGAGGTGTCCCTGCCCAGGGCAGGGGGTTGGGACTGGATGATCTTCAAGGTCCCTTCCAACCCAAACCATTCTATGAATCCCGGGGTTTTGGGGAGAGGCTGCACTCAGGTTTTGGTGGACTCAGTTGGGTTTGAGATTGTTGGGGTGATTACTTCTGGAGGTTCTCAACCAGGAAGGTGGCCAAATCTCTGTTGTTGTCAGTCCAGGTAGAGGATGGAAGAGTCAAAATTAAGTTGAACCCCTTCATGGGATGTAGATGTTGTGGCAATAGGTACTGGAGAATTGATTGATTCCTTTTGGTACATCAAGGTGTTTCTGCATCGTAGAGGTTCTGAGGATGAAGACACCATGGGTGGTAATGTGAGTGGACACTGTCGGAATTGGAACATGGAGGATACATGTTCTTCATGGTTAATGCTGAAAAGCATATGTTTTTCCCCCTTAACATGATTACGGTCTGGATCTTTGGTGAGGAATTGTGTGGTTTGACAGAGTTGATGGCAGGAGGATCTGACAGGGTCTGGAGAGCATCTGACCTGTACAGCACATCCAGCATTGTCTACAAAACCCATCAACCTGATCTCCGTGGCAGTTTTTAATTTAATTAGAGATGGTCCAGTTTCTAGACAGAAAACAGTGGTACTGCTTGTCTTGGAGAAGACATTGCCATAGAGACATGAGAGAGGTTACTTCACTGAAAGATAGGTGGCATTTAAGCGGAAGAAGAGGTCCCAAGGTCCCTGGAGCAAAACCCAAGGCTAGAAATCATAGAATCATAGAATGGTTTGGGTTGGAAGGCACATTAAACATCATCTAGTTCCAAGCCCCCAGCCCTGGGCAGGGACACCTCCCACCAGACCAGGTTGATCCAAGCCCCCACCAACCTGGTCTTGAACCCCTCCAGGGATAGATGGGGCAGCCACAGCTTCTCTGGGCAACTCAGCCTGTCCTCACAGCAGAGGGGCTCCATCTCCAAGGCCTCCTCTGGACCTGTTCCAACAGGTCCATGTCCTCCTTGTGCTGAGGTCTCCAGAGCTGGACGCAGTACTCCACGCTGACAGCACTGTCCTAGTTTTGTAAACCGTGGCGGGACTCACCTGAAAAATGCAGCTTTGCAGATGGGTTTTATTTTCTGTACACCCAAGGAATCCAAAGCAGGAGCAGGAAGGAGACCTGTTTTCCTCGCGTTTGACCCCAAATCTCTGAAGATGCTCTGTAATTCTGAAAATGATTATTTATTACTGCATTTTTATTATTGTGTCATTTTGAATAATTTTGTCGGTTTACAGTTCTATTTTTCTCATTTATTGTCTTTAATAATTTATTGTTGTTGTTATTATTATTATTATTATTATTATTATTATTATTTGCCATAGTTATCCGGGGCCAGACGTAACCCCATGTGCCAGTTTGGGCAGCGGGTGGGAGAGGGAGCCAGGGGAGCAGGGCTGGCACCCTGCATCAATTAACGCTGGCCCCATCGTTACCTTCGCTTGGCTTCTCCGAGGAGGTGCCGGGAGCCACTGGTGGAGGGGTCCCCTGTGGGTCCAGGAGTTGTTGGAGAGCCCTGGATTAAATATTGAGCTACAGGCTTTAAACTCCCTGCTTTTCCCAAGTGGAGGTGCCATCTGGCTCCTTCACAGCCTTTTCTGTTGAGAGAGTTGGGGGGCTTTGGCCTGGAGAAGAGAAGGTTCCAGGGAGACCTTCGAGCCCCTTCTAGTTCCTCAAGGAGCTCCAGGAAAGCTGGGGAGGGACTCTGGATCAGGGAGGGGAACCATAGGGTGAGGACAACCAGCTTTAAACTGGAAGAGGGGAGATTGAGATGAGATGTGGGGAAGAACTTCTTTGGTGTGAGGGTGGTGAGAGCCTGGCCCAGGTTGCCCTGAGAAGCTGTGGCTGCCCCATCCCTGGAGGCCAGGTTGGACAGTGCCTTGACCAACCTGGTCTGGTGGGAGGTGTCCCAGCCCATGGTTGGACCTGGATGATCTTTAAGGTCCCTTCCAACCCAAATCATTCTCTGGTTCTATGATTCCATGACACAGGAATGTGGTAGGGGTGAGGGAACATCAAGCATCACCTCCTCAGAAGCTGGTGGTGAGATGAAGGGGTGTCTAATGGAGCGCGAAAAGGGATTTAACCCACGATCTGGGGTTTTAATGGAGTGCGAAAAAAAAATAGGCAACAATTTCCCATCGACAGGAAGGAGGGGATGGGGACAGGAGGTGTGCCCCACAAGCACACGGTGCCCTCCAAGCTGGGAAAAGCTGAGCTTGACCCCAAATTAAATCAGCTGGGAGCTTATACTGAACATCAGTCCTCAGACCAAGCCCAGGGGTGGCTTTCAGGGCTCGCAGCCTCTTGAGAAGCTGAGTTGCAGATGGAGGTGGCCACAGGGGGTTCCAAGGGGTTGTCCATCCAGTGAAGCCAAGCTCAACAGCTCTGCGTGGAGGTGTTGAGTTCAGTGTGCTGGTAAGGTCTTATATTGCAATGCTCAAGTGCGTCGTGAAAAAATAGCCATTGCTCTGTAAATAAGTTGTGTGTGCTTTCTCCTGGCACTTTTTAACCCCGGAGGCTCCCATGGTGGTGTGACCCAGCACGTGGTGTGACCTCAGGGATGGTTCTTGGCGTCCCGTCATCTCTTCTGACCGGTGGATGCCCCTATCTGGGCACCTTCCGGGGGTGGTGGGACTCAGCGGAGGTTCCTCTTGGTCCCGCTGGCTGGTGGTGAGGAACGTCGGGAGCATCCCTGGCGGAGCTGCTGCCTGCTTCTGCTGTGGAGCAGAGGCTCGGCCGGGCTCTAGGTGGAGACTGCAGACTGTGCAGCCTGCCTGCACCCTGCCTGCACCCTGCCTGCAGCTCTGGGCCAGATCCAGGCAGCGGGGTGGGCTCCTAGCTGCACCCAACCATTGCTGGTGGGTGAGGATGCTCGGAGCCACGCAGGGTCCCCCCAGGGCTTTGACAGGAGAGTCAGAAAAAAAAAAAGAAAAAAAAAAAACTCTCAAAATCCATGTATCCATTCACTGAGAGGGGAGGAAATGCCTGGAAATGCCTGAGGACCCCCCTTCCACCTGCTGAAGTAGAGGTAGAGGTGGGGGGCTTCAGTGTTGAGATCCCCTCAGAGCGGACTGGACAGGCATCAGCTCCGGCTCTGTTTTCTCCCGAAAGGCTCAAATCCCACCCCAGGATGCGGGAGCACGTTGCCACCAGCCCGGGGACTCAGCGGGCCTAAGGCATCCTCCTGCCAGACCATCTGCTGCGGCGTAAATCCGGCTCAGGCTGCTGCCGCCGCCCCGAGGTGAGGATTTTGGGATGCCGCGGGGGTTGGGAGATCCCTGCTGCCACCCTGCCCTCCCCAAACCCTGTTCCCCTTTTTGTGGGAACGGGATTTTTGGGACCCCGCGATGCATCGCCCTGCCTGGCTGCGCCCATCCCGCATCCCCCGGGGGATGAAGCATCCTTCTGGGAGAGGATGCCAGGGATGTCACCTCCTGAGCGAGGTCCAGAGCAGACGCAGGTGCCAGTGTCAGCCCGGAGCTGGGGCTTGGGCAGAAGGACGTCGGAGAGGGCAGCACCTCTTTCCCTTTCTTGGGAAGGAGGGAAAATGGGAGAGTTTGTGCTTTGCCCATCCCTGGCATCACTCGGGGCGATGGGGGATGCTCATCTTTTCCTGCCGCTGACGTTTAAACAAGCAGATGCAAAACGATGGTGTGAAGTGGCTTTGGTGGGACCAGTTCCCCAGGAGAGGTGGAGGAGCCGGAGGATACGGTGGGGGGTGAGGAAGGAGACACGTGAGAATTATTTTGGGTCCTTGTCCTGCGCCCAGCCAGGGGGGAAAACCGGTGCAAAACACAACAATCCGAGTCTTGGAGGATGGGACCAGAGGATTCCTGGCTGGATGATGCCACCCCATCGTGACACATCCTCTGGTCTCATCAACGGTGCTGCCACCCGTGGGGTTCCCCCCACCATGCTCTCTGAGCATCCAAAACCAAAGCTTCCTTTTCCCCTCCATTTTTCTTTTTTCTTTTTGTTTTATTTTTTTAATTTTTTTTTTAATTTTTTGTTCTAAATTATTTTAATTTTTATTTTTTTATTTATAAAAAATATTTATAAAAAATTAAAAAATATTATTTGCTCTTCATATTAGTTTTTTAATAAAGAAGGGTTAGGAGGAGCATTTCTGACAGCACCTGGGGACCCCGGTGATGTGGCCCCCAGTCCAGGACCAGCAGGAACTGGAAGCCAAGATAACAAAAGAAATAGTGTCAAAACCTTGAAAAACAAACCTTTCCCCTTTCTGCTTCATTAAAATAGGAGTAAGGTGTGTTTTCTTGAGCCTCTTTAATATTCCAGCCCGTGCCATCCGGTGGTCCTAATGGTGATATGCCAATATGCTGGAAAATATGCCGTGGAAGTCATCCCTTTAAAGATAGAAATTTGGGGAGGATCGAGGGGTTTTGCAGGTTAATGTTGTTTTCTGCAGCTCTTTTTTCTGTAATCCCGTGTTTTTCAGCGTGGACGGGCAGCTTCGGAGGCGTTGCAGGGCGTGCTCCATACCTCCATCTTCAGAAAAGATAATTGCCTTTTTTACATCCATTTAGAAAAGAAAAAAAAAATCAAATACAACGTTTTCTATAGCAGAAGCTCCCTGGATTTGTAAATGTTAGCCCCTGAGAAAGATTTTCTGAGCTCTTTCGTGTAAATAGCATTTATTTTTTTTAGCGGGCTGGTGCTTCACCTCCAGGTCCCGGCTTTCCGTGGTGGCTTGTCCCCCATCCCGGGGAGCCTGGAGCTCCTGTCCCATGGGATGCTTGCTTGGCCACGGCGGTGGGAGAGATGGGGGTTGGTGAAAAGCAGGCGGAGGAGATAAGAGGGTTGTCAGCCCCTTCGCTTTCCGGCGTGTTTGCTCAGCGACGTCGAGCTCTGGGCCAGAGCCACCACCTCCCCTGCAGACTAAACAGTCGCAGCGTTTTTTCTCCCATGACCGAAAGAATTTAGAAAAGGGTCCCGTTATGAAACTTTGCACGAAGCCTGGGTGCCACGAATAGCTCTGGCTGCCAGGCTGTTAACTCCTCCGGTTCCCTCCTCGCCCGTGCGGCTCAATCTGTGGGCAGATGAAGGGAAGAAGTCCCACCACCCCCACCCCCCACCCCCCCCCCCGCAGCGAATCTGGCTTCTCAGCTCAGGAAAGATGTGGATCTGTTGGAGCGGGTCTAGAGGAGGCCACAAAGATGCTCCGAGGGCTGGAGCCCCTCTGCTGTGAGACTTAGGAGGGTTCAGCCCAGAGAAGAGAAGGCTCCAAGGAGACCTTAGAGCCCCCTTCTAAAGGTGGCTTAGAAGAAAGATGGGCCCAGCTTACCCAGAGAGGCTGTAGATGCTCCATCCCTGGAAACATTGAAGGCCAGGTTGGATGAGGCTCTGAGCAACCTGATGGAGTTACTAATGTTGGGTGGTGGCCTTTAAAAGTCCCTTCCGACCCAAAACATTTGATTCTATAATGCCCCACGCCTCTTGGACCTGTTTGTAGCCATCTGTGTGCATTGAAGTCCACCCAAAGGTTGTCCGCTTCCCTGCGCTAACCAGCTCAGGAGCTTCTACTTTAAGGGGCAGGTTTAGGAGACGGAGGAGGCCACCAGGGTTTCATTCATCCATAGGTTCTGGCTTGCAGAGAAGGGTAAGTCAACCCTTGGTGTCTTACACTCCGCAGCCAGATCAGCAGATTGGTGGTTCCACCCCATGTTGAAGCACCACCAACCACTGGTTCACATCCCATGGGGAAGGCATCCTGCTGCCAGCTCCCAGGCACCCAGGAATGTGGTGCCCAGGGACAGGACAAGAGGAAATGAGCACAAACTTGACCATAGGAAGTTCCATCTGAACATGAGGAGGAATTTCTTTCCTTTGAGGGTGGCAGAGCCCTGAAAGAGGCTGCCCAGAGAGATGGTTCTCTGGAGGTATTCCAAACCCACCTTGGTGCCTTCCCGTGCAACCTGCTCTGGGTGGACTTGCTTTGGCAGGGGGGTTGGACTAGGTTATCTCCAGAGATCCTGTCCAACCACACATCATCCTGTGATTCTGTGATGATCCAGCCACAGTGCCCGGACGAAGCAGCACCTGCCTTCATGGACACTTCTCTTCCTCTTGTATCCCTGTTCACAAATTTGACCTGTCCCCGTAGACCCCTCAGCATGTATGTGTGCTGTTTGCAAGCAGGATCCATCCATCAAGCTCCATCGAGGTCCTAGTTGCCATCCCAAGTTGACATTGGGCATGGGATGGACATTTTATCAGGCACAGAAGTGGCCTCTGAGCAGATGCTGGGGATGGTGTTGAGGCTCAGGCATTGACCTAATGCTGGGAAGGGCTTGAAAACTGCCCATCATCCCATTCCCACCCATATGAAACATCCCCTACACACTTTTTGGGGGGTCTTCTTCAAACCAGCATGGTTTTATGCTGAGCTCATGCTTTGGAGAACGTGGCCTGTGGGCAAGGACACTTACATGAATATATTTTTCCATGCTGGGATGGTTAGGGATCTGCTGTGCTTGATCTTCTCTCTTCCCACCACCTCCGTGTAGCAGGGAAGGGATTGCTGGCCATGGTGATGGGATGCTCTTGGGGACATAGATGCTTTGTCCCCATCTCAGGGCATGGCTGCCCAGGAGAGAACTCACAACGTGGCCCAACATCCAAAGGTGACCCGGGGTTTCCCCACGCACGCTCGCAAAGGCAAAGGCCATGTCACTGCCTCAGGGTTCCAGCAGCACCGGGACTTAAATATAACAAGGATCTTCTGCAACACTCCAGAGGAGTCAACCTGACCAGCAAGAGCTGCCTCCTCTGGGAATTACAGCCATGGAGTGTCTGCAGGGCTGGGTCAAACTGGGTTGAACTGGGTCGAACTGGGTCCTGGCTATTCTGACGACAACCCAGCAAGAAAATTAATTTCTATTTCTTCATGGTCCCTTGTCTTCCCACCAGTTCCTCTCCACGGGACTGAGAGGTTGGCTTCTGGCTCTCAAAGAGTATCATTAGTTCCCTAATGTCCGTGTGTCCTCCTGTTGGTCCGTGTCCCTCTGCTCGCTGTAGGATCTGGGTCGGGGCAGGAGATGACATTTTGCTGTGCGGTTGTGTCTGGGTTCCTGGGATAACAGGGCTTCGAAGTGGTGATAAAGTGCTGGTATCCAGCTGAGCTGACACCCTGGCACGTGTTTGGGAATCCAGGGAGGTGCTAGATAGGAAAGGCGGCAATAAAAGAATGAAGTAAGGAGGAAGACAACTCTGTCACCTAGGTACTGGTGGAGGAGGTGCTGGCAGACATCCTCCGGTGAAGCAACCAGAGCTCCCAGAGCATCCCACCCTCTTTTCCAGAGTATTTCTGCTCTGTGTATTGTCCTGCTTTAAAATTATTTGGAGAAACATGTACATCAGAGAAAAATCTTGGTAACTCAGCGGAGATGCAAATGTGTTCTGATGGAAATGAAGTTTGTTCCATTTCATCAGTAAGCTCTGCTGACCTGTGGGACAGGTCTCCTGATCTTCCCAGGATGTGGCCACATCTCAATTCTGATGCTTCCCCTCCACAAGAGAAAAGGAGAAGGAAATAACAGGAGACCAGGGGGTTTCCTTTGAGCTGCCTCTTCTCCTCACTCTGCTTTCTCTGCACTTGGAGGGTCATTAAAGAAGACTTTTAGACCAGGACAAAATAGCATTTGCTGTTTGTGGTGTGCAGGTCATGCTGCTGCACTCTCCTGGTCATCTCAGAGCTTACACTGGGACAGTGCTCCAAGATCTCTAGAAACTGCTAAGTTATCACCATCACTTTTCTGTTAGCATGTCCATCACTGTGTCCCCACCAGGGGACTTTAACCCTCAACTAAATCAGTAATTAACTGCTTGAGACTCTGCAGCCTCTGTGGACCTTGGAGACATCACTGGCTGGGAGACGCCCACATTGGGTGGGTTGTTGCTCTTGATTTCAGATTTGTAGTCAGACAGAGAGGTCATGGTGAGACCAGGGGGCAGGAAGTTCAAGTGACCACCCACTTGGTCACCTCAGGGTGTTTGGAGACACGGGAAGTACCCGCAGCTCCTGTTGGCTCTGGTCATCAGCTGCCTTGGTTACCCAAACATGAGGATTTTGAAATTCATGGATGTTCCTAATCCTGGGAGTTTGTTTGGCATCTCCTTTAGAAGAACCAGGAGTTTTCTGACCTTACTTTCCCCTTCCTGCCCAAATCCTTTTGAGAGGAATAAGCACTCTTTGTGTCTGCCCGATGGCTGCAGGATCTCTGGTGAGTTGTTCTTGTAGAATCAGTCAGTGGCATTTAATGCAAGTTATAGATCATCTGGTGGTCAGGTGATGGGTGATAGGTGCCCACAGGGTGGTGGTTCACAGTCCTGGTAACCTGGACCTTCACCACGAGATGCATTTTGGAATGCATCCTTAGAAACCTTCACAGAGCTGTGGCCGTCGTGAAACCAAGTCCGCACTGAAGGCCACGGGTAGGATTTGCTGCTCTTCCCAAAGTGACCCCGAGAAGAAGCTGCTGCACCTTCATCTGGTGCAGATCCAGCTTGGAGGAAACGGCCCGATGAAAGCCTGTGGGGGTGAAATGCCTCATGGCTGGGTGAAGCTGGGACCTTTGCGAAGGCTGGGCACAGGGTGTCATCTGTAATTTGAAAGCTTTATCTGCTTTAAATGCCAATAGCTCCTTTGTTGGAGTAATAATAATTGCCGTGATTTGCATGTCTCGGTCACACGCCCCAAAGCACTTTGGAGAGGAAGGTGGTGAGTACATTGTTCCCGTTTGCCAGCTGGGAAATCAGGGTGCGGAGGTGATGGGAGCCCACACAGGACTGGAAACAAACCTCAGTCTCCTGCGCTGCTGTTTCCTGGTCCTGCGTGGAAGCTGTTGGCACAAAGTGGGGTTTCTATCATCGTCTTACTCTGCTTTGTCTTAATTGTCCCTGTGGTGGCGGTAGCGTGGCCAGGGATGGGGTGGTGGGATCTCGGTATGGTTCGCTCCTCAGGCAGTGTCAGTGCAGTGCTGGGAGCATTGCTGGGGGTGGTTGGAGGAAGAGCAGAGCCCATGGAAGAGCTGATGGTCCCACCTCGTGTCCCACCTTCTCCGGTGCTTTGGAGAACTTCTGGTGCACTACACTACTTGTGTAGTGGTGTCTTTGTGGAGTGAGATGTACCCAATGAAGCTATGGGTGGTAGCTCTGTTTTGAGATGCTCAGAGAGACCCCAGACATCCATGGGCGGATGTATTTGATCACTCCCTGGTGCTGCCACAGGTTTCTCCAGCACCTCCTGACCTTCTTCTGAACGCTGGTGCTCCAAACTACTCACCGCACTGGGTTATACTCCCCAGAAGGCAAAGCCATGCTCCAGAGCCTCCTCCAAGCCAGAACCTAAACACAAGAATTATTTAAATTGTAAACAGGGAATAATAAGGCTACAAAGATGATGAGGGAACTAGAACATCTCTCTTATGAGGAAAGACTGAGGAACTTGGGTCCTTTGAGTATGGATAAGACTGAGGGGGGATCTGATCAATGCTTATAAATCCTTCAAGAGTGGGTGTCAAGAGGATGGGGCCAGTCTTTTTTCAGTGGTGCCCAGGGACAGGACAAAAGGAACTGAACACAAACTTAAGAAGTTCCACCTAAATGTGAGGAGGAACTTCTTTCCTTTGATGGTGGCAGAGCCCTGGAACAGGCTGCCCAGAGAGGTGGTGGAGTCTCCGTCTCTGGAGACATTCAGACCCCACCTGGACACGTTCCTGTGCAGCCAGCTCTGGGTGGCCCTGCTTTGTCAGGGGGT
>JAOTQQ010000019.1:2842808-2853686 GCA_026546715.1 Gallinago undulata | reverse complement strand
TCTCTGGAGACATTCAGACCCCACCTGGACACGTTCCTGTGCAGCCAGCTCTGGGTGGCCCTGCTTTGTCAGGGGGTTGGCCTAGATGATCTCCAGAGGTCCCTTCCAACCCCTACCATTCTGTTGATTCCCATGATAATGCAGCAATGCTGAGTGTGCAAAATGTCATTTATTGGAGCCCTTTCTCGGAGGGGTTGGGGAGGAGCGTGTGCTCCTCCAGGAGAGCCACAAGGGACGGATGTTGTCCCAGCCTCTACGCACCACCTCCCTCCTCCAACCCGTTTTATTTCTCTCAGGTCCTTTCCAAAGAGCCATTTAAGGCTCCAGCCTTTAGTAGCACGTTGCCAGGAAGTCCCAAGTATTTAACACAGCTTTTTATACAGCGCTTAGCGCCGATATCCAAGCGTTATATATATTTCTTTCTGCCCAGTATTTCTGACTCAGTATTTCCTGCCTCCTTGACGCCGACTGAATAAAGAGCAGACCAGGGGACAGCGGAGGAAGGGCCCTTGTGTTTACAGAGCAACAAGCCCAACTTGTGTCTTCTTCCTTTTTTTTTTTTCTTTTTTTTTTTTTTTTTCCATCGGAAGGTGGCGATGCTTAAATTAACCCTCATTTTTAGCCCACACTAAACTTTTGCCCTCTTGACGTGCTGCTGACGGAGTCACCCGTGAGCTGGTGGGCCCAGATCTGGGGACAAGTTATTTGGGACTCATCTTAAAAAAAAAAAAGTGATAGCATGGCGAACTCCCAGGGGATGAATTTTCGGCCACAGCTGTCTGGGCTGGAGCGAGGGCTTAGGTCCGGTGGCAAAGCACCTGGTCCCACTGGACCACCATGGAGTGGTCAGTCCTTTTGGCTCTTCTGGCTTGGTCTGGCCTTGAAAAGGGTCTCGTGTCCGGACCAAGAAGGGATGGAGTTGCATCAGCTGCATCTACACTGAGATGTGGAGTGGGCTTTCACTTGGGTGCAAGAGTGAAGAGACCCAAGATAAAGGCCTTTTCTATTTCCATTGCTGGCAGGAGCTTCAGCCAAGCTTAGAAAGTGTCCGACGGGGACATCAGAGGTGGGTTGAGCCATGGCCTATCTATCATGCATGAACACGGGCCACCCCTGACCTACCCTAGAATCATAGAATGGTTTGGGTTGGAAGGGCCCTTAAAGATCATCCAGTTCCAACCCCCCTGCCCAGGGCAGGGACATCACCCACCAGACCAGGTTGATCAAAGCCCCATCCAGCCTGGCCTTGAACCCTTCCAGGGATGGATGGTGCAGCCACAGGTTCTCTGGGCAACCTGGGCCAGGGTCTCACCATCCTCACAGCAAAGAATTCCTTCCTGAGATCTCATCTCAATCTCTCCTCTTTCAGTGTCAAACCCTTCCCCCTCGTCCTGTCACTCCCCTCCCCGATCAAGAGTCCCTCCCTGTTTCTCCTGGAGCCATCCTTTAGGGACTAGAAGGGGCTCTAAGGTCTCCCCAGAGCTTTCTCTTCTCCAGGCTGAACATCCCCAACTCTCTCAGCCTCTCCTCACAGGAGAGGGGCTCCAGTCCTCTGATCGTCTTTGTGGCCTTCCGCTGGACTTATTCCAACAGGTTGCATGTCCTTCCTGTGCTGAGGACACCATATGAGGCCCACCATGATGAGCATGCTCGGCCTTCAGGTTTATGCCCCATGCTTGTCCTGTATGAGACCTCTTTAGAGGTCTCCTTGGCCTCCTCCTTCTTGCCGCATGGTTTCCCGATGAACTCTTCTCCCAGACCAGGCAGAGAAGAGAGGTCAACCCTCCTACCTGGTATAAATACATTTTAATTTTAAACTATCAGCGCTGAAGGAAGGTCATCCAGTAAACGCGCCCGGATTATCTACAGGCCAGGGCACCCCCAAATTAGTAATACACTTTGTGTTTAAAAATACAGCCAAACTGATGAAAGATAATTTGCTTACTGCCCTGACATCACCACCTAAACATGGGGCAAGCCAATCCACAGGTTATTTTTATATAACTCTGTGAGGCATTTCCAGAGCAAATAAAGTTCACTGGGCAGGGCAGTGACCCGGCCGTCTGGTTTCAGTGCTCTTCAACCTCCTCAAAGGCTTCTCATCAGTGGCGTGGAGGTCCATGGGTCAGGGCACGGCTCCATCGGATGTCCCCTGGGCACGCGGGATGTGGGTTTTGTTCTCTGCCGAGCCACTCTTTGCTACCGGCCAGCTCTTGACCTCTCTCGTGCTGTTGGTCTGGCTCATCCATTTTGGTTGCACACCCTTTGGAGAAGCGATTGAGTTGCTCTCCACATTCTCCATGCCCAGCGTGATGGGTCATGGGTCCCGCTGGGAGCACGGCCGACGTGCAGCCGGGTGAATGGCACCCGTAACTCCATTGACCAAGTTCCCTTGATGACAGCAGTGGTCTCCTCAAACATGGGCACTCCAAGGGAGATGGGACACCTCTGCATGGGTGGCATTCCTGTTGGCTTGCCCTGTCCGTGCATGCCATGGTTGTGGTCAAACCTGTTGTCTGAAAGCCAAATGTAAGGACAAAGCTCCCCAGGTCACCTTCCTTGTGTTCGCCATGACACTGGTGTAGCACCATCTTGCAGGACCAAAGCAGATGGGTATCTCAGGATGTTTCAGGAAAGCACTGCAAGTCCAGCTACCATGGAGATTCAGCTCCTGGCAAGCCCAACTCATGCCCGTGGGCAGGCTTGGTCCAAAAAACATAATTCCTGCATCTGGCAAAGTTCCTGCTTTGTCAAAGGAATCAGTATCACTCCCCCCTTTTGCAGAGTACATGCAAACAATCTGCTCCTGCGAAGTTTGGCCCAACTGGAGGCTGAAAATGGAACAAAACTATTCCCTCTGCAGTCTCACATTCTGGGTGAAAATGTTCCTGGTGACCTCCGCATCCATCCCATGGTCCATCCTTCATGTGTGTCCATCAAAGTCTGCACAAGCTTTTTCATGACTTGGGGAGGGTGGGTGGGAGAAGACAGCAGTCCCTTTTCATTTGCAAAGGTCTTCTGCAGCTGCAAAGCTGGGGGCAGAGTGTTCACTGATGTCTCTGATGGGTGGCATCACCCACTAGGTGCCGTGGGATGAAGAAAAGAGGGTGCTGGGTGGTGGCATCCCTCTCTGTCCAGCTCCTGACCCCGGACTGCTGAGTTTGGTTTGGTGGTTGTTTTATGGACATTTTATGTCTGGTTGGATGGTTTGATGGGGTTTTTTTTACAGATTTTTTTTTTATTTTTAAGAGAAAATGTTGAAGAGTGGGTTTTCTCTCTTGCAAAGCTGTGGAGCAGGGCGACAACTTTTGAAATAGGAACAGGAAGGAGGAGAGTTTCCTGCGGTGTTTTTTTTTTCTTTCCCAGTAATCTGAGACTGCAGATCCCATGCGGTTATCCCAAGATGCTAGGAATTTCCCAGCATGCCCCAGGGATCCCAAAATATAGCCCAGTTTCCCGGGCACATCAGCATGGACCTTCCCAAGCGGGACAAGAGAGCTGCTGGTAGGTGTCCAGCCCAGGATGAGCAGGATGGCTCAGGGACTGAAAACGGGTGGGATGCTGCACAAGATGCAGGAGATAGCTTGGTGCCAGAAGATGGAGAGGTCTCGGGGCGTCAAGGAGGAGCTCCAGGGTTCAAAGGGTGCTTTTTGGGTGGAGGTGACCAGTGGGTGACCTCTATGAGTGGGTGAGGCTGGAGGTCCCTGATGGTGCAGATAAGGGGCATGGAAATGGAATGCTCTTACTCGGTCTTTTAATTTCTCAATAGATGGGAGGTCACAGAATCACAGACAGGAAGGGACCTCTGGAAATCATCCAGTCCAACCCCCTCCAAGAGCAGGGTCACCTAGAGCAGGCTGGACAGGATGATGTCCAGGCAGGGCTTGAACGTCTCCAGAGAAGGAGACTCCACCACCTCTCTGGGCAGCCTCTTCCAAGGCTCTGCCACCCTCACAGGAAAGAAGTTCCTCCTCATGTTGAGATGGAACTTCCTACGTTCAAGTTTGTCATTTCCCTTTGACTTTTTTTAAGTAAAATTCAAGTGAAAACGCCAGAACGGGTAATTTGGTAACCCTGAGGTGATAACCTGAGCTGGCAAACAACTCTCTCCCCTGTCACCGCCCTGGGGACCGACTGGAGAAGGAAAGGACAAACCCTGCAAACTCCCCCAGAGAGTCTGCAGACACCCAGTAGGATTTGGCTACAGGTTGACTCCGGAGTCACAGACACAATTGGGCAATTGCCCGATAGAAATGGGTGTAGAGAGGAATTAGTCATCGCTGTTTGGTTAACAAGTGCCTTGGTTATTTTACAAGTCTTTTTCCTGCATATGCAAATAGGTGATTTTTTTTTTATTATTTTTTTTTTTTGTAATGAAACATATAAATAGCTCCCGTCTTGGATCTTCAATGCGTAGGGTCAGGCCATAGGGAGGTTGGCAGCAGCCAAGCCCTTCTTCTCGGGCAGTAGGAACAAACCCAGATGACAAAGATAAAAGATCACATCCTGCCTTCGGGCAAAACCCTTTTGTGTTTTTGTTTTTTTTTTTTTATCTCCCCACGCTTCTAGCTCCCTGCGTGCTTCTTCTTGATGCTGCTCCGTAAATCACGTCACTCGCATAATCCTTGGTCATGGCAACCATCAGCTCTGGAGCAGGGTGACCTTTTAATGCCAAGGCCGGGCTGCCCTGATCTTCTTCTGGTCGGGCAGGGAGCCAGTCTCTCCTGTAATTTGGTGAAACCCCAAGGACCAGCCAGGCCATTAGGATTGGCCCTGGATGGGTCTGCTGAAGATACGGGAATGAGCAGGCTGGGCAGGTCTGCCTGGAGCACCACGTCCAGCAAGGCCACCATTGCTTTCATTGCGTTTCTTCTGCCTTTCATTTTGGGTCCCTCAGTACAAGAAAGTTATTGAGGTTCTGGAGAGTGTCCAGAGAAGGACAACGGAGCTGGTGAGGGGCCCGGAGCACAAGTCTTGTGAGGAGCAGCTGAGGGAGCTGGGGGTGTTGAGCCTGGAGAAAAGGAGGCTGAGGGGAGACCTTCTTGCTCTCTCCAACTCCCTGGAAGGAGGGTGTAGCCAGGGGGGGTCGGTCTCATCTCCCAAAGAACAAGACAAGAGGAAGCAGCCTCGGGTTGTTGCACCAAGGGTGGTTTAGGGTGGCTATTAGGAAAAATGTCTTCACTGAGAGGGTTGTCAAGCCTTGGAAGAGGCTGCCCAGGGTAGTGGTGGAGTCACCATCCCTGGAGGTATTTTAAAGCCAGGCAGACGTGGTGCTGAGGGACATGGGTTAGTGGCATTTTTTATCAGTGTTGGGTTCATGGTTGGACTCGATGATCTGAAAGGTCCCTTCCAACCTGGAGAATTCTGTTATTCTGTGATTCAACCTCTTTGTTGCTGTTTTTACATGATCTTCGCTGTGTATGGAGAAGAGTCCCCCGTGTCTGCCCGAGGGAGAGGGCAGGGCAGGGGGGACGCCGTCTCCAGCGCAACCCATGACAGTTATTGCAGGGGTTGGTGATATTTCTACAGTACCTGCTTTCTGGTGGCTTTGCTCTGTTGAAATTCCAGCCACTCCGCGGGCGTTGAGTAATCTCCCTGCTGTTACTAAAGAGTCAGTCTGTCTGTCTGTCTGTCTGTCTTCCTTCCCCCCCCACCCACCCCCCCCAAACCCTGAGTTTCAATTTCCTCTTAATTCTTTCTCTCTCTCCTCTCCCCTGGCGATGCGGTTTTGCTGATGCAGCCTGTTGTCTCCGTCCCTCTTGCAGAAGGATTTCACCATGCGGGAGGAGTTGCAGCAGCGGGACGTGGAGCGCTGGCTGGGGTTCATCACCTTCCTCTGCGAGGTCTTCGGCACCATGAGGAGCAGCACCGGAGAACCCTTTCGAGTCCTCGTCTGCCCCATTTATACCTGCCTCAGGGAGGTAAACGCCTTCAGAGTTTCTCCTTCTCCACCTTTCTCCTTCTCCAAGCTGTTGCTGAGGTGCCCGTGATCCGTAGATGTTTGCTTTAGGGTTCCTAGAGGTTTGCTTTGTCACTATCAACACTTCCCACCCTAAAAAGGACCTACGTCTTTTGGGCTTTTCCTGCACATTGTGTTTCTGCTGCTTAAAGCAGGTGCTCCAAGCAAGACTCCTTTCTCCAAGGGTTTGTAGAGACCAACAGTTGGGATTGCAAACCCAACCTTTGAGTTTGCAAATCCCAGCGTTGCAAAAATCCCCGCTGAAGTGGCTAAAAAGCTTCTAGAAACCAGGTGAAGCCACCTGAGTAGACTGAGGGGACAAAACGGGGAGAGCAGTGAGGTCCCACATGTCCCTACTCCCCACCTAGTGCAGCAGAAACACAGCCCTGCCAGCAAGGTTGGGGACATTGCAGAACCTGATCTCCTGATGGATGTTCAGATTGGATATTTCAAAAAACTGGGTATGTTGGGAAAGTTCAGATTGGATATTAGGAAAAATGTCTTCACTGAGAGGGTTATCAAACATTGGAACAAGCTGCCCAGGGCAGTGGTGGAGTCACCATCCCTGGAGGTACTTAAAATCTGGGCAGATGTGGTGCTTTGAGACATGGTTTAGTGGTGGTTTTTGTCAGACTTGGGTTGATGGTTGGACCAGATGATCTTGAAGGTCCCTTCCAACCTGGACAATTCTATGATGAGCTCATTTCAGAGCCTGAGCTCTCCACTGTTCCGAGTGGTGGCAGAAACCTCAGTGAGGACCATCAGAAAAAGGCAACTCAAGTGTTAATGTTCGATAGAGCAGGAGAGGACTTTCCCCCATCCTGTTCTAAAGACAGTTTTGTCTCCTGCTGCTGTCTGGAGAAGACTTTTTCAGAAAAATTCAGCTTCTTTGCCCAGGGTTGGAGCTGTGAATTTCAAATTGTCACTAGAGCTTCTGTCAGGCCATAAATAACTCGCTGTAAAATAAGTTCTCCCCTGGACCTCGGGCAAGGGAAGGATAAAGAAAGTGCCGGTGATGACTTTTTTTTTTACACGCATGGGAAGTTTCCTCTGGAGGCAAACACACCATAAACGTTTTCTCTTCACAGTTATGTTGTGGGTAGGGTTCACAGAGACGGTGACCGAGAAGGAGCCCGGGCATCGTGATGAGGCACACGTATCCAGAGGAGGAGGTGGGAGAAGGACGCTAAGAATAGCCTAACTTCCCCAAAATCCCTGCCCACGGCAGTACGTGTCACCTCACGGGGAAGATCTCGCCGTCTGGCAAAGTCCCCGTTCCCCATCACAGTCGTGACACATCCCAGCCCTGATTCTGCCAGGATTTTTCCCTGGCCCACTCCTGTCTGCCCTCGCCGTGCCGGCACGGTCCCTCTTGTCACCTCGCCAGTATGTGGGGACACGGTGGCGATCTAGAGGTGTGTGGAAGACCATGAATTTCACGTATTGGGGATATTTTCTTGCTGCAGGGCAGTTCCCTAAAAAAAACCTTTACTAATTATATCAAGACATCACGCATAAATTTGCTTCTTAAAAAATATATATCTGTTTCTTAGCAGGACAGCTCTGTCCCCATGGTGTCAGAGAAGAAGACTCTTAGCTTAGCTGGCATGGGTGAACCTGAGTCTTCCAACTCTCCTACCCCAAAATCGTTGATGGGGTTGATGGTCACAACTCCTCGCCCTGCGGGGTTGTGACCCGTGGGTCTGGGATGGGCTTTCATCTCGCCACCGTTTTTTGCCACCATTGGCTAATCCTGATGCACGGACCCAACCCAGGAGACCAGGAACACCTATTTAGCAGCAGTGAGAGGTGCCAGGCACTGAGATGGTTACCAGAGCCAAAGTCAGGCTATAGACACAGCCGAGGTGGTGGTGGTGAGCTCTTCCAGCTGCATCCAGGCGAGGACAAGGACATTGGCACAGGCTGGCCCTGCCGGGTGCTCCTGAGATGGTGGAAACTCCCTAACCCTGCAGAGTGCTCATCCCTTGATGAGCTTCATGAGGCACGTGGGCTGGTGTCCCAGGGCAGGAGGAGGTGTCACTATGGCCTGGCCTGTAAGGTTTGAGACCTCCAAGGTGCCTTGGGACAGGTTCACAAGGTGTAGTAGGGCTCATTATGGATGTTTTCCCATTCCCTGTGTACAATCTCAGCACCTCACTCCTAATTCCTCTTGGGCATCCCCAACAAAGCCCCTCTGTCTCCATCCATCCACCCATCCTTTGATGATAAATCATTACCAGAGGCGAGATAACATCTCTCCCTCTGCCTGTCCTTCCAGCCCCTCTTGCTTTTTAGTTTATTTTTTTTTCCCCCTTTTTCCCTTTTCCTTTATAGCTTTGCCAAACTCAGCCAAAGGTCAGCGAGGGAGCGAGCAGGAGGAAGGGGAAAGTTGCCTGATGGCTGAGGCAGGGACATCTCTTCCCTTTCCCCTGCAAAGCTTCCTTTCTCCAGCTCCTTTTCTTCCCCCCCCACCCCCACCCCACCAATCACTCCTAGTAAAAGCTTATTAACGCCATCATTAATTGGGAGGAAGCAAGGACGGCAGCGAGGACACGGGTGCTGGGTGGCCAGATGAGGAGGAGCCGGGGGACGTGGCTTGGGCATCGGATGGCAACATCGGTGTTATTTATTGAGCGGCGTGAAAGGGTTGGGTTTGTGGGCTGGGAGAAGAAAAATAATAATAATAATAAATAAATCAAAAGAGAAGTTCATTATTTCAGGCGAGGCCGGAGTGATAAATGATGGGGTTTGCTGGTGAATCCTCGGGGAAGAGGGCAGAGCGCTGGGTTTTCATGTCAGCCACGGCAACGGGTGTTTGATCCCAGCAAAGGAAAATTGGGTGAGAGCTGTCACCTCGCCTGGGCAGTGATTTGGGAGCCAAAGGAGTGGCTGTGCCACTTGGCACAAACATGGTCCCCCCGTCCCGGGGGACTCTGCTACATCCAGTCCCTCAAGGGGCTCCAGGAAAGCTGGGGAGGGACTCTGGATCAGGGAGGGGAGCCATAGGATGAGGGGGAAGGGTTTGACACTGAAATTTAGGGGAGATTGAGATGAGATGTGGGGAAGAACTTCTTTGGTGTGCAGGTGGTGAGAGCCTGGCCCAGGTTGCCCAGAGAAGCTGTGGCTGCCCCATCCATCCCCGGAAGTGTTTAAGGCCAGTCTGGATGAGGCTTTGATCAACCTCGTCTGGTGGGAGGTGTCCCAGCCCGTGGCAGGGAGGTTGGAACTGGATGATGTTGAAGGTCCCTTCCAACCCAAGCCATTCTATGATCCTCCTTTGTGCCCATTGCTTGAGCTGCCTGCTGGAAAACAGTGTGGGGGAAGAAGGAATGGTGTACCCACCATGTCTGACACGGTGACTGCCTCTCCCAGGAGCTGGATCCCTAGAGAATCAAAAAGTTTAAATTCTAGAAGCATTCTGAGGGTTGGGGGTGAGATTTGTGAAGGCAGAGAGTGTCTTCTCAACAAGATCTGGCGGGGTCGAAGTCGGGATTTTAGGCGAAGAGGTGGTTTGCCGAGAGAAGCTAAAGGTGGGTCCAGCTCTCCTTAAAGTGTTTTGGTGGAACATGGTGAGTTTGGGTGGTGCTTTAGATCGAAACATGTTTTTTCTGCTCGGAATATTGCGTAGTTTAAGTTAGAGATGGGAAATGGGATGTCCAAGCCCAGCCCAAAGACCGGCATTGAAGATTCTTGGGGCTAAGGAGAGATTTTTACGGTGAGCAGAGGAGACACGCGTTGCAGATGAGAACCAGAGCACTATTGCAGCCGTCAAATCTGGGGAGCCTGGGAAAAGAATAACAAAGGAGAGAAGTTAAATAGAAACAAAAGAAAGAGCTTTCCTCCTATTCTTCCCTTGGAGCTTCAGGGAATTGAGGGCGAAGCTGGAAGAGGGCATTGTTCCTGGGGAAAAGCTTTCCCTGGGGATGGCTGTGCTACAGACAGAGCACCGCGGGCTTAGGGCTTGCCTGCTTCCAGCCCTGGCTGTCCTCATGTAGGACCACTGGTGGCATCTTCCAGGACTGCATTCTTCCATGAGTCTTCTATCGGGCTCGATGAAAACGCTTTTAGCACTTTTAGGAAGTTGTCCTGGCTCCCACGCTTGATGGTCTAAGCAAGAGGGATGTCCCACTAACTTCTCCCAGCCCTACAGCCCATGTACTCTCAACTCTGGTCTCACTTTATTTCACAAAACCACAGCAAATTTGTCCCTGTACATCTTCTTTCCCTCCAGGATGGTGGAGAGTGAACACGCTGACACCCTGGTCAGGTGGGAGCAACTTGGTGTGGTGGGAGATGTCCCTGTCCATGGCAAGGTGTTGGAACTCAATGATCATTAAGGTCCCTTCCAACCCAAACCATTCTATGATTCTATGATTCTATCCTTGCTGCCCCAAAGCCTCTGCCCCATGCTGAAACACCAAGGACCATGTTCAGCCCTGGTCCAACAATACTTCACATTGCACATCCCCCAGAACCAACTAGAAGCAGGAGGACAACCAAGGGACTTCAGTTCCTGCAGCCCAGCCATCTTTCTTGTTTTCTGTGGCCTTTAGCAGAGTCAGCAAAAGTAGAAAATGGCTTGGGACCAGCAGATGGCAATTGAACCATCAGTGGGACAGGAGCACTCCAGAGCTCTGTGCTTGGTGCAACAAGTGCCCCGTGGCTACTGAAGACATGTAGATAATAAATAATATTATTTGCCATCTATTGTTCACCGATTATCACCACTTTGGCCTTTCCTAGCTCTTTCCTAAGCATGGTTCGATCTGGTTGGTCTTCGTCCAGCTCCGTGCTGCCCACGGCTATGTGTGTGTCAACGGGGTTGTCATGGGCCAGTCCAGCTCAATGCCCTCCCTGCTTCATCCCCTGGTGCTGCTGGGGAGGAGACACATTAGGACTGGGTCCTGAGGGACCTGGCG
>JAOTQQ010000019.1:2744677-2769253 GCA_026546715.1 Gallinago undulata | reverse complement strand
TGGAGGCAGGATTCCAGTTGTGGCCTCCCCAGTGCAGAGCAGAGGGGGAGAATGACCTCCCTCCACCTCCTGCCCACCCTCTTCCCTACGCAGCCCAGAGCTGGAGGCAGCACTGGGGGGGGGGGGTGCATCCCCCCAGAGTGGAGCAGAGGGGCAGAATCCCCCCCCCTCACCCTGCTGGGGACACAGCGGGGGGTTTCTGGGCTGCCAGCACATGTTTCCAGCTCATGTTGAGCTTCTCCTCCACCAACACCCCCAAATCCTCCTCAGGGCTGCTCTCAAGTTTATGGGCTGGGGGGCAGCGGGGCAGGAACAGGCTGACACCCCCCACTCCACCCCCCCCACTTTTCCCTGTCCCCTTCTCACCTGCTTCTTGCACTTGCTTCACCGCTTTGGTGATCTCGGCTTTAAGCGCTTCGGTCTCGTCTGCCGTCACCGCGGCTGCCACAGGGACCACTGGGGGGGGAGAGAAAGGGGGTCGATGCGAGGCAGGGCGGAATGGAAAATTCAAAAAAAAAAAAAAGATAAAAAAGCCCAAATTACGTCTGCTTTTTAAAAAAAAAAAAAAATCAAAATAATTAAATCCCCCCCAAAACACCAACCCTAAGATTTGGCCGTCGGGATGGGTTTAAGCATCTGTCACAAAAGAGGAGACGAAGCAGCGCATCCAGAGTGGTGAATCCCTTCGGGTTTTTTTCTTTTTTTCTTTTCTTTTTTTTTTTTTTAAAGCCCGGGTCGTCCTGATGCGGGGTCCGGGGCGGGCGGCTTGTCGTCGGTTCGGTGGGGTGGTTTGGTTTTTTTCGGTTGTTTTTTGGTCGGTTTTAGGTTGTTTTTTTTCTTTTTTCCCTCCTTTCTTCCCAAAGGTTGTTGGTTTTGTTGTCGGTTTTTTTGTGGGGTTTTTTGTTTTTTATTTTTAATCCACGCACACGCGGAGTCTTGATCCGGCTGCTGCGAAAAGAAAGCAAAAAAAAAAAAAAAAAGAAAATTAAAAAAAAAAGAAAAAAGTGGGGCTGTCCCCCCTCCTTCCCCAATGCTGGGGGGGGGGAAAGCCGCCATCCCCCCCCCCCTCCTCCCTCCGCGCCCCTCCGCGCTGCCAGCCCGCCGCTGCTTACATGGGGGTGCGGGGGCAGCCCGCCGGCGACCCTCTCTCCGCGCTGCCGCCGCGTCTGCCTCCGTGCGGGTGGCGTGGGGTTGCTTTTTTTTTTTTTTTCTCTCTCTCTCTTTCCTTTTCTCTCCTCCTTCCTGCCTTCTTTCCCCTCCTCCTCCTCCTCCTCTTCCTCCTCCTCCTCCTTTCTTGGCTCGGTTTTTTTTATTTTTTTTTTCTGGGGGGTGTGCCTTATTCCTATTTTTTTTTTTTTTTTTTACTCCGCTGCCCCTCCCGGCTTCTTTTTCCCTTTTGACTGGGCGCGGAGGAGGGGGGGGGAAGCCGGTAGCGGCGCGGATCCTACNNNNGGCCGCGCCCCCCCCCCCCCCCCGGTCCCTCCCTTCCCCTCCCCGCCCCCGGTTCCCTCGGTTCCCCCCCTCCCCCCCCCCCCCCCCGGTGGTGGCGGCGGCGGCTCGTAGTGCGCAACGGCCCGGCCCTGGCCCCGTCACGTGGGCGTCTAGACACCGTGTCGCTCCGGTAAAAAAAAAAAAAAAAAGAAACAAAAAAAAATTAAAAAAAAATATATTATATTTATCTCCAACCGCCTTGCGCAAGCGGCGGCTCGGGTTGCTGAAAGGTTCTTCTCCTCCTCCTCCTCCTCCTCCTCCTCCTTCTCCTTCTTCTTCTTCTTCTTCTCCTCCATCCTTTGCCCCCTGGGGGGGACACACCGCTGCGCGGGTGCGGAAGGGCTTGGTTTCCCCCCCCCGCCCCCCCCCTTCCCCGGGGCCTGGGAGTGCTGGAGAAGCTGTAGGATGCTGTAAATGTTGACGTATTAAGGCCATAAAAATAAAAATAATAATAATAGCAATAATAATATTTTAAAAAAATACGTATTTATGATTCTGGGCACGGCACAAATAAAAAAAGCAATAATGCTAATAATTCTTTGCACTTTTGACAGCACCTGTCACCGAAGGAAGGGGGGAAATATTTCATCCTCCTGTTTGCCCCAATCAGGGAGTGGGAGGGACAAGGACATCACACTGGGAGCATTTTTTCGGGGGGGGTTGCTGGCAACGGGGACCATTTCGGGCACCCCAGATCCTCCCCCCCCCCCCCCAGCTCCACTTCCAATCCCGCCAGGCAGAACGGGCCAAGGATGGGGAAACTGGGCCACCAAGAGGCTGCAGCCTCGAGGTGTCCCCAAACTGGGAGGAGGTGGTAGGGCTGCTGGAAGTGGGAAGTCCCCAAGGGTCCTCCATCCCGCAGGAATAACTCCTTTTACCGTATAATCAATGTGGGGTGGGGGGATAAGAAGGTAAATCAGTTATTTCATGGGAAGTAGGAGCCAAGGCTCTGAAATCATGGAAATCCTCCAGGTTATTCCCGGGATTCTCTCTCCTGGATAGAGCTTTTGAATATTCATGGGAGCAAAAAAATTCACATTATTCCCAAGGGCCTGCAGTACCAAATCTAAATTAATTAGAAAAGGGGTTAGATTTGGGGGCAGCCTTATTAAAGGTTAACGAGGACTATACCCGCCCGGGCCCAAAACCTTGGTGAGAAATTGGAGAAAAAAAAATACAAATAAAAATCGAGGAGGGGAAGAACATTATTTCCTGGCGTCTAAAAGCAAAATTTAAGGTTTGTCACAAAACTGGAGTCTGGGGAAGAGGACGGACTCCCCTCTTTGCCTCCAAATAATTAACAGCACGAGGGAAAGCCGCTCATTAAACAGCCCATCGAATACTGCAGCTTTGATTTTCCCAAGCAAATCCTGTTGTTTTTACAAACAGTCGCTTCTGCATTGAGGGGAAAAATGGGAATTTGGGAACATTTTTCATTTAAGGTCTCGTGCGCCAAGCAAGGTTCCTTGGTTCCCTCGGTTCCTTGGAGAACCTCCATCCCTTTTCCACCGTGGTGAATCGATAGGGGGCAAAACAAAAAAAAAAACAACAACAATAAAAAAGAAAAATTAGAATAGTTTCCTTCTCCTGTCTCTGGCGAAAGAGATATGCTTTTTAAATTTTAAAAACTTTCCGGCCTGTTTTAAATGGGAACGATGTCTTTAGAGGTGGGTTTTTTTCCCCCATTTGACGTTCTTCTTGCCTCGCCCGTGACTCGAGGACTGCGATGACTTGATTGTCCCAAACAGAGGGAGGGAAAGCAGAACGTGGTGTGTGCTCTGAAGGGATGGAGAAGAGGAATGAGGTGAAGGAGTTAATCATATCTGTTTTTTGGCCCTGCCAGAGGATTCTCTAGGTGACCTCGGGCACATCCTTGAGTAGGGACCTGGGATTGTTGTGATTTCCCTGGGTGAAAAGTCCTCCGCAAGTGCTAAATATTAAATAACTGATAAAGAACCTCTTTCTAATTAACTCTGCAAACTTGGTTGAAGAGCCCATATGGAAAAATACAGAAATAAGCATAAAGAAGCTGAGAAAAATGGGATGGGGAGATGCTTTGAAGCAGGGGGTGATGCCCACAGCTGGTGGTGATGTGGGATGGCGTGGCTGACGGGGAGGTCAGCTGGACCAGAGCTGGGGAGGTTTCTGGACCAGAAACCTTGTCCCAAAAGGTACCGGGGTCGCCGTTCAACCATGAGAAGGAATAAAATCACCCATGAGAAGGAATAAAATCTGTTTGAATTATAGGATGGTTTGGGTTAGAAGGGACCTTTGAAGGTCATCTAGTCACACGTCCCTGCCATCTTGAAGATCCGTGATCTTCAACTGGACCAGGTCGCTCCAAGCCCCCATCTCAACCCGATCTGGAGTGTTTCCAGGAGATGGGGCAGCCACAGCTTCTCCAGGCTTCTCCAGGCTCTCACCACCCTCGCAGCAAAGAAGTTCTTCCCCACGTCTCACCTCCATCTCTCCCCATCTTTCTTCTAAACCCCCTTGGAGTATTGAAAATACTGGTGTGATAGGTTGTGTGATGTATTTCTACGGCGTTTTCCATCCCTCCTGCGTGTAAAAACCCTTCCCAGCCCTCCCTTCTCCGGGAGGTGTTGTGGTTTGTTGGTTTTTTTTAGGGGGAGACACACACACACACACTTTTCCCCAAAGCCTGGCTTTGAAGAGCTCAAGCCCAGCTCATTTGCATTGCAATTCAGCCTTTGACAGCCAGTTGGAGCCAAGGCACTGTTAACCTAATTGTTTTGCTAACAGCAAAACCAGGGTGTGAGACTCCCCAAAGGCACTTCCAACAAAAAGGGGATAAAACCAGAAAAAAAAAAACAACAACAACGACAAAAAAAAACCAAAACCCACCCCCAAAACCCTTTTCCTGACATTGTGACCGGGTACAAACAAACAGAGCTGATCCCTCTTCGTACACTTCCCAGGTGAGGATCAATAACAAACATACTCTGCTCTTTTTGTACTTTTTGAATATATTTTTGGTTTTTAACAGCAGTGAAAAGCCCTTTCGGGGGAGGTAGGAGGGAAGAAGCCAGGCTGAAGGCAGGGCAGGCTCCCCATCCTTTTGTGCCCATTCGGAAGAGGGAAACTGGTGGCCCCTGCTTCGATTTTTAGGATTTATATCTCAAGCAACGGGCGAAGTCTGGGTTAGGGTGGCATTTCAGCTGCATCCGAGTTCTCCTTCCTCACCAGCCCGTCACGTCCACATGGCAAATTCGAGCTACTGGACCTCAGCCCTGCAAAGGGAACTCTTCTCCGGGTGACCTTGCTGTGCGTTGAGCAGCAGGTCACGGGGAGATGTGGACTTCACACAGTCTCGCTCTTCTAACCCATCTAAAATCATAGAATCATAGAATGGTTTGGGTTGGAAGGGACCTGAAAGACCATCCGGTTCCTTAAAGACCCTCCAGTTCTAACCCCCTGCCATGGGCAGGGACACCTCCTACCAGACTAGGTTCATCAAAGCCCTGTCCAGTCTGGTCTTGGACACCTCCAGGGATGGGGCAGCCACAGCTTCTCTGGGCAACCTGGGCCAGGCTCTCACCACCCTCACACCAAAGAAGTTCTTCCCCACATCTTATCTCAATCTCCCTTTTTTGAGTTTAAAATCATCATTTAAGTGCTGGTGGTTCTCGGGTGCTATCTGCCACTCCAAGGCTGCATCTCTTGGGAAGAGATTCACTGCAGGTGGGTAGAATAAATGAGAAAATAGAAAAAGGTGGAGTGAGCTGGACCCTGGCCTGTGCTTATCACATACACCCAAATCAAGTAGTCCATCAGTAGGCCAACGGCATCCTGGGGTGCATCAAGAAGAGTGTGGCCAGCAGATCGAGGGAGGTCATCCTGCCCCTCTGCTCTGCCCTGGGGAGGCCCCAGCTGGAGCACTGGGTCCAGTTCTGGGCTCCCCAGTTCCAGAAGGACAGGGAACTGCTGGAGAGGGAACAACAAAGGGTCACAAAGATGATTAAGGGCCTGGATCATCTCTCCTATGAGGAAAGGCTGAGGGACTTGGGTCTTTTTAGTCTGGAGAAGACTTTTTCACAGACTTAGGGGGGATCTGATCAATGTTTACAAATCCTTCAAGGGTGGGTGTCAGGAGGACGGGGCTGGTCTTTTCTCAGTGGTGCCCAAGGACAGGACAAGAGGAAATGGGCCCAAACTTGAGTATAAGAAGTTCCACCTAAACATGAGGAGGAACTTCTTTCCTGTGAGGGTGGCAGAGCTCTAGAAGAGGTTGCCCAGAGAGGTGGTGGAGTCTCCTTCTCTGGAGACATTCCAACCCCACCTGGACACGTTCCTGTGGGACCTGCTGTGGGTGGCCCTTCTTTGTCAGGGGCTTGGACCAGATGACCTCCAGAGGTCCCTTCCAACCCCATATAATTCTATGATTCTGTGATTCAGTAACCACGTCAGGTGCCCATCAGTCATGGGATTGGTGGGATTCATGAAAGCACTTGCTGTGTCTGACTTAACATATAGGTTTTAGTAGCTGAATTTTTGCTAGATTTGGGGTTTAACCATGCTAACATCATGTTGCTTAGGTTTTCTATCAAGGACACAAGGTAGTCTCCTTACCTGGACTCCTTTATGCCAACAGAAAGGAAATCATATATATATATAAAAATAAGTATATATATTAAATTGGTACAATCTCTCCCAAATTTGCTGGTTGGAACATAAGATGCTGGTATAGTGATGTCCATCATCCGTGTGCTGAAGGGAAGAACCAACCAACAGGGTGAGCGCTGGTGCAAGAGAGGACCCACCCGGCGTCCCCCAGCTGCAACGAGCCTGCCCTTGGTGGCATCTCCCCTGGTGACTCCGTGCAGCCTCCCTTAATCCCCGTCACAGCGCCGTCCCCCCCCAAGATAACCCCTTGAGGGTGGCGGGGCTGAGGTTCAACCCAGCTCCTGCCGAACGTCACCGGTGGGATTTATGACCGGGAGGTGAGAGAAGAAGGATTGAGGTCAGGCAGTCTGGGAAGGGATGACCTGGGGATTGCAGGAGAACGTGACACGGGTTGGGAGCCACCGGCTGGACAAAGGAGAGGAGATGAGGGGAGGATCGGAAGAAGGTGGAATATTTGACTTTGCAGATAAAGGAAAGGCTGCAAATCCCTTTTGCGACATATTACGCTTCCTCCAACCCAGAGATCCCAGCATTTTTGGGATCCGTAGGATCTTACAGAGCAGGAGGCTCGATATTAAAATTACATATATATTAAATGCATAACCTTAACGTGTAACTCTGCCTTCCTTCATATTACACCTGTACTTTTTGTATTTCAGACATCTGAAATAGTAAATAGACATTTTCAGCCTTGTTTTGGCGTGTGAGCTCTCAAGAAGGGTTGGGGTTTTTTTTCCCTTCTAGATGGAAACAGAAACCCCGAAGCGTGAACTGCAATGTTTTATTTGTAGTTACCTACGGTGAGCTCTGGACTGGATAATGGGATATACATCAAAATATATAAAGGGGAAATAAAGGGGATCTTACCCTACCGTTCCTTCTCCTGAAACCTCTGGAGATGGAGATAGCTACTTTCTGGTTTCAACCACCAGTCCGGACTTGCCTGTAGACCTCCGTGTTCATCCTCCATGTGGATCCACTGCCTCTGGGATGCTGGATTATACTGATATTGATATTATATTGATATTGCACCATCCATGGGGGGTTGGGGAAGAGTGGGGTGTCCAGCACTTAAAAGCAACATCTCAGCCCTAACGTTATCAAAGCCAATCCCTGATTTCTGGTGGGAGGTATCGGGCTTTAGGGGGATTTATCAGATCCTGAATTTGTATATGTCCTTCTTCAGCATCTGCTGCTTGCCCAGAGGGAGAGGACAACCACGGGGGGCCACTGCGTACCAATTTCCCAGTGGGAGGAACTCACCATTCCTTCATTAAAAAAAAAAAAAAAAATCAAAGAAAACTACCAAACCCCCCCTTTTTGGCCAAAGGGACTGGTTGTAAAAGGGATGGGAGAGCAGCAGGGAAAGCAAGAGGAAAAATCACCGCCTTCTGTATTTCCTATTGCTAGCAGGTAGGGGGGTAATTTTGGAGTTCCTTCCTTTTTATTGGGATAGGTCGTAACCTGACCATCATTTATGTGTCTTTCTGTATTTATTGCCGTGGCCTGGCCAGACGCATCAGCGGAGATGATTTCTCTCCCTCAAACAGGAGCCACGTCCTCATGGGCAGTGAGATACCAGCCTATCATTTCCCTGGCCCTCGACCTAAAAAAAAAAAATTAAAAAAAAATAAAAGAAAGTCAATTTTCAGACATCCGGGATGCAAACCCTTTATAAAACGGCATTTTAAGTGTAGAGTATTGCCGTTACATTGTACAAATGCAGGAAACATATATTTTAGGTTTCCTGTCCTCAAATCTGATAAAAATTCTCATTTGAAAGAACAAATTCTTGGATGGTCCTTGAGATTCTATTTCTACAGGAGCGTTATATCTCTACCTGATGACATTTTGGGTATTTTTGGTGCACCCCTATGATGTGCTTAAGAGATAACTAAGAAGAGGAAGGCAAATAATTAAAAGATGCTTCAAAATCAGGACTATCACAGAAAAGTGATGCCTTATCGAGAAGAAACCTCCAATGACTTAGTCACAAAATACCTGCATGGGATTAAAAAAAAAAAAAAAAAAAAGTTTTGATGATGGTTTCTTGAGTCTCTCAAAAGATACAGGATGAGCCAAAAGCTGGATGTTCCGCCAGGAAAGAATACAAGTGAGAAACGAAGCGTCATTTTGCACCAGTAACGATCCAGGTGGATTAATTAACCCACTGGTTGTGGTGGATGCTCTGTCAATAGTAATTTTGCAGTGAGGTTTTGGTGGTATTCAGATGAGGAGCTCCAGCTGGTTTAAACCCGTAGGGATGCAGGGAGTCACTCTGGTCTGAGTTACCCGGGTGGGTAGTCTAGACAGTAGGAATAGCCCTTCGTACATGATAATTTATGAATTAGTAGAGCCAGTGTATTAAAACAGATAATTGAAAAGTCCTCATTTGTCTAAATGTAGGGTTAGGAGATATATATATATTTTTTTAAATAGCTTTTTATGAATATGAAACCCAACAGAAATGCTTTCATGACAGTCCCACGTGGCTCGGTTCCAGGGAAAACAACCTGCTCGGAATGGAATTTTATTTTCTCTAAAATATCCAAGTGATGGAAATCGCTTGAGAACCGGAGAGCGGCACCGAAACGAAACCGGCACCTCGGCCGATTCCCTCCAGGATGAGAAATTTCCTTTGAACCCGAAAGGAAGGAGTTTTGGGTACAATACGGGATCGGACGGGAACTGACTACCCCGATTTCCCAACCCAAAATTGCACAAACCCAAGAAAAGAGTACTAATAGCAAAGCGTAAATTAAAGAGTGGATTTTTCAAACGCACGTTACCCAAAACAGCAGCTTCGTTTCATCTGATAGCAGCGATTCATCCAAAGGAGGCCCAGACTTGTTCGCCTCATCTAAGAGGAAAAAAATTCCATATTCCATGAGAAGGTAAAAAAAAGGGGTGGCTGAGATCCCCGTGGGCTGCTGGATGGGTCTTCCAGGGAGTGCACAACACAGCCCACCGTTTCCCAAATGGATTAATATTTATTTTCTTCAAAGACATAAAAGTAACTATCCAAGGGATATTACAGGCACTTTTATTTATATTTTTTTTCTTTCCCCATTTTATGTTTTTTTGGGGGGGGGGTTGCTGGCAGAGTTTAAAGACCCAAAGTTGAACCACCCATGAAATAGAGAAGAAAACAGATTTGAAGCAAAGAGGGTAAGGGCACTGTAAAGGCTCCCACGCTAACCATGCCTTCACGTTCAAAGGACACAGCTTTTAAGATGAAAGCCTATAAACTACAATGAGCAAAATTAAAAGTGTCTTTTTTTCCTTCATTCGATAGCCCAAGTGATGGCATTTAACTGTGACAACCCCCCCCCAAAAAAAAAGCCTTCCGAGGCTCACCCTCCCAAATCATAGAGACACAGAGGAGCACTTCACAACGAATTAAAGGACGAGTTTATAGCCATTGCTTAAAAGCCTAATTAACGCTGTGTTTAAAGCAAAAGTGAGACAATTACCACCTCCTAAAGGCCTCCAGAAATCCCAGCTGCAGACCTCCTGCCAGACTGGGTGATATCACCGGCACCATAAACAGAGCTTTGCAAGAACCCTCCCATCCCCAGCCCCAAGAGCTATTGTCCTTACGTGCTAAGTATTATTATTACTATTACTATTAGTCTCTTTGTTGATGGTGATGGGCTAGGAAGTCTGCAGCTCAGGTTTCTCCAGACCATACCCACGCCTACAAAGGTGGCCTCACCTCCGAAGCCAGTTGACCAGAATTTAGAGCTCTCAGGGCTTCCCCACCAGTTCAAAAGGTCCTACCTAGGGAGGCAATTTTGTTAGATGGAAGCATTAATTCCAACATGTGCTTAATTGATAGGACCAGTTAAATCATCCTGATTACAGATTTTGACCCATCTGTATGGCAAACCTCGTTGGCCGTTCATGGTTGCAAACTCCAGCTTTTCGTAACCGAACCCATAAATTCAATGCAAAATTCGAGCGGAGAGAGAAAGGAGGGACAAGGAAAAAAATCTCAGCTTCTGGGTTCAAGCCAGGAACATCACGAGAGGTTGTCATGAGACCTCTGGTGAGCCTGAAGGTGAGTCGAAGTGCATCATCTCGCCCCGTCTCACACCGTTGGCGGGCCAGCAGGTAAGCGGAACTGGCACCGGCGTGAAGGCTCGTTTAGTTGGAACTAGTCAAACCATTTTGCAACGGATTCATTACAGAAAAATGTAGTAAATTACATTCAGTAAAGCCAGAAAGCCCTCTTTAATTGCTTTGACTTAACCGTGAACACGAGACTGCTCGAGAGCCTCAGAAGCGAGGATGTGATTTCGGTACATCTGAACTATTTCAAGGGCTACAAAATTTTGCTGACAACACCCCTCCCAAGGCTCTCGTGCAGCACCAGTTGGGATGCAACCCTGGGATAAAAGCTAGAAGCCAGGCCAGTTGCACAAACGTGAAATCACAGAATGGTTTGAGTTGGAAGAGACCTTCAAGACCATCCAGTTCCAACCCTCCACCACGGACAGGGACACCTCCCACCAAACCAGGTTGCTCAAAGCACCCCCAACTTGTCTTGCTGCAGCTTCATCCAGACCCAGGAGATCTTTTCTCATGTGGGGAGCACCAGGTGGGGGTTTCCTGACACCTCCCACCCTGGCCTGCCCCATCCCACAACAGCCCTGACCTCCTGGGCCGGGTCCGTGTGTGTCCCATTGCTCACTGGTGCGGCTCTGCTGGCACTGGTGGCACTGGTGGGATGCCCCTGCAATGCTGGGCTAGAACTGGGAAAGCATTCTATAGGGAATATTGAGTGCCCTGGCGTGGGGGAGCAGGTAAATGGGAAAAAATTTAAAGTATTTCTGTTTGGAAGTATGCTGTTGGGTATTAAATAATGTAAGCTTTATAGAGATTTTTATATAGTCATGATTTCTACAGACTTGCTTCTTTAATCCCTGTTCCATAAGTCCCTTTTTTAAACAGGGCCGACCTCCTGCCTCAGTTTACCAGTCTGTAACTTTGCTTACTAACAGGTTCCTTCGCCAAGTTACTTTTCCAAGGATGGAGCCCACGGTTACTCCTCCAAGACTCTCAGAAAGGTGGGTACCACCACGCAGAACATATATAGACATATATTTTCTCTTTATGTACAGACAATATGCTTTCACTCAGTGGCGTGCATCTATCTGAAAAAATAAAATGAGAAATAGCTGAGAGCCAGGAAATTGTATAACAAAGCTAATTTCTCTCCCCCTCCCCCCAAACAAAGAGAAGAAAGTCTGTCATTAGATGACATGGTTTTAAAGGAATGCTGTAACGTACAGAAATCCCATGCCATTATACGCACCCCTGAGGGCAGTGTGTGCTTCTGTTCCAGCATCTTCCGAGGCACTTCGTCTCTAGGCTGGGTAGGAAAAACTCAATTATCTCCAAGACCGTTTGACATTCATTATTTCAGCCAATGTCACCACTGGTACTTACCAGTTTGGACCAATTTTAAGGTGGCCTTTACCAGACTTTGGCCAGAAGAAAGCTGATTTTTCATCTAAAGTCATCTAGGCTCTTTTCAGCATCTCAGAGGAGGCAAATCCCTACAGAGGACAACTCCTACCCTTCTTCTCGATGTCCACCATAGTGTGGGTGAGGCACCCTTGGTGGGACCCCTCTTGCTCCCAGGAGATGCCCAGGGAGCTGCAGGGTCCAAGTGAGACACCAGGGTCAAGGAAGAAGACAGCGATGTGCTGCAGCTCCATGAGGTTTGATTTGGGGACAGTGTCCCATGACACCCGAAGCAGCACTGGGGGAGATGGTACCCCTGCCCAGATGGGTAAAGCTCTTTCATAGAATCAAAGAACAGTTTGGATTGGAAGGTTCTTTAAAGGACATCTTGTTCCAACTCCCTGCCCTGGACACTGACACCTCCCACCAGACCAGGTTCCTCAAAGCCCCCTCCAACCTGCCCTTGAACCCCTCCAGGGATGGGGCAGCCACAGCTTCTCTGGACAATCTGGGCCAGGCTCTTACCACCCTCACACCAAAGAAGATCTTCTCCACATCTCATCTCAATCTCCCCTCTTTCAGTGTCAAACCCTTCCCCCTTGTCCTGTGGCTCCCCTCCCTGATCAAGAGTCCCTCCCCATCTCTCCTGGAGGCCCTTGAGGGACTGGAAGGGGCTCTACGGTCTCCCGTGGAGCCTTCTCTTCTCCAGGATCAACGCCCCCAACTCTCTCAGCCTGTCCTCCCAGCAGAGGGGCCTCCAGCATCTCCGCGGCCTCCTCTGGCCTCATTCCAAGAGGTCCATGTCCTTCTGCTGTTGGTGGCCCCAGAGCTGGAGGCAGTGCCACAGGGGAGGTCTCCCCAGGACAGAGCAGTGGGGCAGAATCCCCTCCCGTGACCTGCTGGCCACCATTTGGGCTGTACCTAGCCCACGTGCCTGCCCACAGCTCTGTCTGAGTGGCTGTAGGCAGTCCGAAAGCAGCCTTTTCCCTAAAAAAGTGGTGCCGTGGCCCCGTTTGATAGAAAGCAAACAATGACATGGCTTTTCGCCACGTTATCCTGCTGAGCTGAGGGCTCCTCAGCGCTGGAGGAGGAGGGACGTCCTCTTGCAAAAGCCCAGGTCCCGTTGCTGCGAGCCCCAGGAATCCCAACTCCTGGCCTCCTCGCCAACTTATTCTCATGCAACGGCAGCAACATTGCAGAAGGTTCAAGACTTTTATCGATGGTAGGAATAAGGGGAGGGCGGGGGTTGAAGGGATTGGGCTGCGGAGCAGATGAGAAGAACACCAAGTGGTGGAAACACACCATCCAGTGCTCGAACCCCAGATGTTCCAAGTGCCTCCCTTCACCTGCCCACGGCGGGGGACCTGTTCCCTTCTTTCTCTGGAGTTGGGTGCCCTGGTTTCCTGCCCGGCAGCGGTTCTCGGTGCCACACTCTTCCTCTTGCCTGTGCACCTCAATATCACCCACCTTAGTATTCCCACCTCCATTACTCAGCCGGGAGATAAATCTTTCAGTAGAACTCAGCTGGCCGGCTGAGCCATCGGGGTGCTATGCTGGCAGGTGGCAACGGGGGTCACCAGCCACTTGTCCCATCCGCTGATGATCACAGAGGGATTTGAAACCCTTTTGGCTTCTCCACCCCAAGTTCCCCTTCCCTCAGTTAATTGAGTTTTGTCCACCGAGAGCTGAACTCCCCAAACCAAGCCATCCTTAATATTTAAGTTTGGGCATGACAGGCAGCGCACAGCTCCCCGTGGCATGGAGAAGTGTCCACCTCTTGACCCACAGCCCAGCTTGGTGGTGCAGGAGCAGAGATGAGGCTCAATACCTTGTCCCAACAACACGGAGGGAGGATTGAAGCGGGCAGAGAAGAATAACTCGTGTCAGCCAGAACACCCAGTGCTTTGGGCTCGGTGCTACGGGGTCGTTAACGTATAGAGTGTATAGAAGGGACCTACAGCTGGTTCGTAACCCTCCCTCACATTGCACAAGCTCATGATGTCTTACATGAAACAGTCCCCCAACAGCCTCCCTGGGAAATGGGGTCACATACTAGAATGAAAACATTCAATGAAAAGGTCTTTTTTTTTTTTTTTTTTTTTTTTTTATGAATGAAGCTTTGGAAATAGGAAAAGTACTTTTCCATCTTGAGCACTGAAGAAAGCACACACGCGACTGCGAAAGCCGAAATATAAATCCCTTGTGCCGTGTGCTCCGTAACGGCGTAGGGCCCCACTGGCATTTATACATGTACACACGTAAGTGAGGTGTCCCTCCTTTGTCGTTCCCCAGCATCTCTTCCCCAGCCAGCGTTTGTAAAACGATATTTCTATATTTACTTAAGCATCTATTTAAAGAGGAATCCCTCAGAATTACTCACCGCACGGATAGATGACACTGTTTGGCTGTGTTTATTTAGTTTCTCTTAGCGATTGGCAAAAAGTCTACGCTGGCTTCAAAGCAGATACAGATGAATGACCCCGCTGATCATTAAAATAAATATGATGATCTTTTCTAGCCCTTGTGGGAAACGGCACGTAGAGGGGACACATATCGCCTTCTCCTCCTGTCACTTTGTGATAGAATAATATTAAATCCAGTCATTCTGGTAGGAGGGGCTCAAGAGAAGGTGTCCCTAAAGTGACAACAGTCCATAGTATAGAGAAATGAGAAGAATGGAAGGGACACCGTTGGCTTTAAAACACAAGTTCATTTGTCACTGCACTTCACACATCTGTCTCCAAGTCCCCTGCCAGCTCTGACCGACAAAATATTAGCTACCAGAATATTAATCTCCAATTTCCGGCTTGCTCTTATGTGCTGGTACGTGGTCTTCCCCTCTTCAAACCCAAGGGTGGGCCATCCTTTGGTCTTCTAGAGCTCATTTGTGGAGTGATGTGGATGGCACAGAGAGAAGAGCATCTCAACTGGGATCAAAGAACATAGGAAAACATGCTGGTTGTCATCATGCCTTTCATTGCCCTCAAAAGATCTGCTCATGATGTACTCAAGAGTAGCTCTTCCCCTGGTTTCCTCTCCCTGCTTCATCTGCCTTTTTTTTCTGGCATGGTCATCGGCGCAAACACCGGTCAGGTGTGGCTCCAGGTGAATAGTTCTGAATTAATTATTTTTCAGCTGATTTAGCCCTCCAGGTGAGGATGGGTAGAGTAGGAGCTGGTTTTGTCTGCGCTCAGAGGAGTTAGCAGCAGAATTGGGCCGTTGCAACCAGATCCCCCCTTGCTCAGGAAATTCATCCCATACTGGCTTCAAAACTCTTCCTCTTGTGTCGCTTAAACTGGTCTCCCAAATGGCACGAGCCAGAAGAGCAGGAGGACTCCCAGTTTACACTACTGGGAGGATATTTTTGCTGATACACGTTAGACCTGCCAGAAAACCCCCAAGTCTTATCGACAGGCCGCTTTCTTTCTTTTTAATTTCCATGGTGTTGGTTCCTGGCCCTCTCTTGACTTGCCCAGACGCTTGGATGCTAAGCCATTTATGGAGCAGGATCTGCTTCCTCTTGAGAATGAAGAGACCCTTCAAGGTTGTGAGGGTGTTGATCCTGACAGATAATAAAGAACCCCAATTGTGGTTTTCTTGTGAATTTTCGGAATATCGTGGATGTATCGTGAAAGCAGAGGACTGAGTTATGTAGTTCTCATGCCTCATGCCCCGTGGAACACGGGACAAACCTAGTATCCACGGTCAAAGCAAGAGCCCAATGGGATGCCAAAATGACCCAAAATACTTTTAATATGCCTGGAAACAAAGCTTGTTCCCATGGGAGGAAGAGCATCCTCAGTTACTACTGATAGCAAGGAGAGCTTGAAAGTATCTACAAATTTTGCTGGGGGGACAAAGCCTTTAAAGATAGAGCCATCCCTGCCTGGAAAGTTGGGTTTGGTCTGTGTTACAGCACGAGGAACGCATGATAGGACCTCATTTTCTTGATGCTGACCTTACTGGCAGGTGGATCAGCCATAAACGAAGCGAGCAGGGAAGGTGGTAGATCCCAGGAGGAAGGGGAGAGATGTCTACAGCCCAGTTCCCATCCCAGTACTCACCACATGAGCAGGATTTGGATTTATGGGCTTTAATAAACCAGTAACCCACCAAAAAAAAAACCTTTCCAGGTAACCACCTGGTTGTATGTGGTTGTAGGATGGGCAGAAAGAATGAATCCTTTCTGAGCTGTGGGCGAGCTTGTCTCCTCCTCCGGAACAAAGCAACCACAGGAGTTTCTCGGCTCCAGACTCCCAGTCTAGACTGGAGGATTTTTATTTGATTTGATTTTAAATTGGGAAATAGGCTTCTTGTATCATGCTGGCACCTTTGTTAATTTTACCCCAGATCTGTGGTTTCATTCCTCTGAAGTGTCGCATGCTATTTCCAGATTTTTATATATACATCCACACGCACATATATATTTATTTTTATATATATATATTTATTTACACACACTACTGCTGTCACTCATCCTATCTGCTGTCCTTTCACTGTACTCATTAGCACAACACCTTGTAGAGCCCGAAAGCAAATCATCTCCAGTTTGAACTTATTGCCTTTAAACAGTTAGATGTTGGATGAATTTAGCCATTTATCCTCACTTTTTGATAAATGCTGCTATCTGAAGGTTATCAGTTCCTGCGAGTTCATAATCCTTTTGGGTCCTTTTCATATCTTCAAAAGGCAGGAAATAGGATTTGGTTGTTTTCTATTTTTTTTTTTTAACCTATTCAAGAGCCACTTGTCTGCAGGTAAAGAATTTAACAGCTTGTGGGAATGCTACTTACTGCCAGCAAGGATGTGACCAATCTTTCTTGGTGCTGGAAGTAAAAAAAATGCTTCTTCTTAGAAGTCACTGTGTCAGAGGCAAAAATTGAGATATTTTCTTTCACATGTCTGCCAGGAATACTTAATACATGAAAATAAATACCTAGGATCAAAAGGGGGGGCTGCCTGCATTGATTTCTGTGGCAGAATTTAATTGTTCAGGTTTCCTGTTGGTTTGGGTTTTTTGGTTTTGTGTTTTTTTGGTTTGTTTGTTTTGTTTTAAGATTTGGAATATAGAAAAGGAACAGCTTGCTGGAGGATTTTTCAATTTAGATGTTTGTGGTAGGGAAAAAAAAAAACAAACCTTTTTAAAGTTAACTTCTTTTTTTTTTTTTTTTTTTTTTTTTTAGGACAGGAGGATTTTGAGAGCAAAAACCCAAATTACATAGATTGCTGTATGACACACATCTCCAGATGGTTAGGCTGGCTTATCTTTATTCCAGGATTTGTACGTACTGAGCCCCCCCCCCGGTACATGATTTTGGCATGCATCTCATCTCCCTATTTTTGCAGGCAGATTTACCTGACAAACTCTTGCTTGTGTAAGCACCAGCGGCTGTTCTTCTGGTGCTTCAGGAGCTGTACTCTTTCATCATCTCAAGGCCGCGGCGCTGCAGCATTCCCACCCCAGGCGGGCAAAAATAGGCAGAAGTGGAGGGTCAAAAGTAGTTTTGAGAGAGCTGATGGCTGCATTTGATCTGATTTGCCTGAAATAACAGGTTGCCGTTGATGGGGTCCATCCAGAAGAACCAACGTAGCAACAGGTATGGCTCCACCTGGCCCAAGGTGGTCGCGTCTTTGGGCATCAACAATGAAGCGTTTGTTGGGGCAAGTCAATGATGCATCCAAGGTGGATTGTAGAGTCATAGAATCATAGAATGGTTAGAGTTGGAAGGTATGTTAAAGATCATCAACTTCCAACCCCCTTGCCCTAGGCAGGGACACCTCCCACCAGACCAGGTTCCTCAAAGCCCCCTCCAACCTGCCCTTGAACCCCTCCAGGGATGGGGCAGCCACAGCTCCTCTGGGCAACCTGGGCCAGGGTCTCACCACCCTCACACCAAAGAATTTCTTTCTGGTATCTAATCTAAATCTCCCCTCTTCCAATTTAAAACTGTTACCCCTTCTCCTGTTGCTACATTTCCTGACAAAGAGTCCCTCCTCCAGCTCTCCTGTAGGCTCCTTCAACCTAGAAGTCTATTAATGGATGAGTTCAGTCCACCCTGAGGAAAAAAAAAATAATAAAAATAAAATAACAAGATCAGTGCTATGAAGGGTAACTTTAATAACGTTATTGTTTCACACTTGCAAAATGTTCAGATGAAACCATAGCCATAGTCTCCCTGAGCGGAGACGTTACACAAGAACGCTTGCTGGAGTAAGCTTCTCATCTGGCTTCTGGTCTCCCATTGTCGAAGGGTTTGGATTCTGGAGTTGATTTTGCCTGGCAAGTGACTACTTCACGCCCCCGTCTTCCCACACAACAGAAAAACAAAGAGATGCCTCCCAGAAGCCTTTTTTTTTTTTTTTTATGGTTAAGGGTGTCTGTTCCTCAGACACAGAATATGGACTTTCTCTCAGGAGGAGATACACGGAGGTGGGAACACAGTGGGACGAGAGCTTGTATCCCAGAGCTTCCCACCACACTTTCCACGAAGGAAGAGGTCTCCTGAAGCCCCGTTGGCTGCGGGTAACCCTCTCCTGGAGCTGTGCGACAGATTAGCCGACTCCACGATCTCCTTTTCCAAGCCTCCTCGTTTTGCCTTGAGTTTCCTAAGAGGAGATGAGATTCCCATTATTTCGGCCTGATGCTCTCATTGGCACGAAAATTACGACGCGAAAATATTTGCTAATTATTTTCTTCTAATTAAAACCAATAATAATAATAATAATAATAATAAATTACTTTTACGTGTGTCTGTGCAGTTTATTTTTTGGGTTTGTTTGGGTTTTTTGTTTTTCTTTTTTCATTTTGGGACACACAGCCTGGATTTTCTTCCGCTCGCCCACGCGTTCCCGACTCCTGCCCATGGTTTTGGCCGTGGTTGGCCGAGGAGAGCCCTGTACCAGGCAAATCACAGCGGGGCACTTACTGGCACGGCTTTCCCTACCAGTTATCCGCCGCCGGCCGGTTTATACGTGGAAGCCGGGGGATTATCTGGGCGTATAAATGTTTATTTTAGCCCCTATAGCTAGGTGATATTTTTAGTGGTCATAGCAGTCGGTAGTAGTTTCGCGCGACAGCCTGCGGTTCGTCAGCCGGCGCTGACACGTGCCTTAATTCCAGACCCCTGCCGGGGAATATTCCGTACGGTGCCACCTTCGTTGCACAGGGGCTTAATCCACACGCCGTTTATTTATTTTAGCAAAAAGAGGAAGAAAACAACCTCGGCATGTCTCGCCTCCGAGTAACGGCATCGGTGCGGTATCGCTCCGGTTCGGATTTCGCTTTTCATCCTTCTTCAAAAAAAAAAAAGAAACTATAGCAACAAAAAAAAAAAATCCCAACAACAACAACAAAACCAACAAAAAGCCAAAAAAAAAAAAAGAATCCCCCACACCCCCCCCAACCCAAAAAAAACACCCAAAAAAAAAAAAGAAAACAAAAAAAAAACACCAAAAAACCAAACACAACCCCAAAACCAAACACAGAAGCAAAAATTCCCAGCCCCAGGCAATGCAAGAACGGAGATACGGCTTACCCAGGTACCAGCCGTGGTGGAGGGCAGTAGAAAAACCTCTTCAGCAAGTTAAAAATAAAATAAAAAAATGCCAAAGTCCTTCCTAAACCCATCTTCTTTCTAACGACTACAGCTGCTTGCTTTATACAGTGAAGCTGGCGAGATGTTCCCCACTTAAGTGTTTATTTTTTTGCTGCTATAATTAGCTGATTTTTTTCTTTTTCTTTTTTTTTTTTTTAACTAGTAATAGTGCTTAGTAATGGTTTCCTTTAAAAACTTCGTGTCAGGCTGCACAGATCTTCTTGGCTTTGTGTGCCTACAACGCCTTGAACTGGTAGGACCCCGATGTACTAAGGCAGCGCCGCTAATTAATTAATTCTTGGCTGCGGAGGCCCTGATAAGAGTAAACAAAGAGTGAAATTAGCTCGGGAGAAGACACAGGAATTTGCAGGCCAACCCACATCCTTCCATGATATCATTGGGAATCCACCCATACTCCACCCATTCGGTTGACTGAGCCCTAGCTGAAGGCAAGAGAGCTGATTTTTGGAGGTTTTTTGGTTTTTTTTTTTTTGGGGGGGGGAGGGTGAGCTGCAGATCTGATAGACTCAATGTAATTTACAGCCTGTAACGATTTTATTCCCATACCATTAGCTTGGCTAGCAAGATAATTGTTTATGTTAAAAGGCTGAGCCCCCCCTACACCCACAAGGGCCATCACCACAACGCCCAGCAAAGCCCCTCAAAGCCCTTGATGGTGTGAGATGGCTGCGAAGTTGGCACCAAAACCTTGGTCCTCTGCTCTTGCAGACATCAAAAAATCTCCGTGCAGGCTCCGGGAGGGGGAGGATTTTAACAGCAGGGGAGGGAGGTGCTGTCAATAGCCTGCTGATAAGAACGCTGAGTTGGGCAGAGGATGCTCCAAATGGGGCGGGCTGGAGATGATCCCCTCCCCCCCCCAAAATCCAGCAGACCTGGTAGAGTGGGTGAAGCTTCCCCAGGAGCGCTGCTCCCAGGAAACCCCAGTGCTCAAACTGCTGCCAAAAATACAATTTTTTATATTTTTTTTTTTTTTTTTTTTTTTTCCTGAGGGAGGAGAACTGCAGTGAGGAGATGCTGAGATCCTCCCCGTGCTGGCATGTGTTGCCATGACATTGAAGCAATTGCTGTGACTTTCCTCCCAGCCTTCCCGAGTTAAGTGACCGATTCTGCCGACACTCGTCTGCGGGAGGAAAGCAATTTTCTGTAATTCAGTAAATAGAGACGTTATACCTACGCTTTCACAACAGCAGCCAGGGAGGTGGTTTTCACTGTTCCTGCTGTTTGCTGATACCTTGCAGTTTGCGTTAGCGAATCGGGGGACTGGTGAGAGAAATTCATAGAATCATAGAATCATATGGGGTTGGAAGGGACCTCTGGAGATCATCTGGTCCAAGCCCCTGACAAAGCAGGGCCACCCAGAGCAGGTCCCACAGGAACGTGTCTATGTGGGGTTGGAATGTCTCCAGAGAAGGAGACTCCACCACCTCCTTGGACAGCCTCTGCCAGGGCTCTACAACTCTCAAAGTAAAGAAGTTCCTCCTCATGTTTAGGTGGAACTTCTTATACTCAAGTTTGTGCCCATTTCCTCTTGTCCTGTCCTTGGGCACCACTGAAAAAAGCCTGGCCCCATCCTCCTGACACCCACCCTTGAAGGATTTGTAAGCATTGATCAGATCCCCCTCAATCTTCTCTTCTCCAGACTCAAAAGACCCAAGTCCCTCAGCCTTTCCTCATAGGAGACATACTCCAGGCCATCATTGTGGCCCTCTGCTGTCCCCTCTCCAGCAGTTCCCTCTCCTTCTGGAACTGGGGAGCCCAGAACTGGACCCAGTGCTCCAGCTGGGGCCTCCCCAGGGCAGAGCCGAGGGACAGGATGACCTCCCTCCACCTGCTGGCCACGCTCTTCTTGCCATTGGCCTTCTTGCTCACAAGGGCCCATTGCTGGCTCATGGGCATCCTGTTCCACCAGGACTCCCAGGTGTTTCTCCTCAGAGCTGCTCTCCAGCAGGTCAGCCCCAACCTGTCCTGGTGCAGGGGGTTAGGGGTCACCATTAATGAAATGTGATCTGGGAATTTTCCCCAAAGGACTATAGGAAGAGAGGAGGAGAATACAAAGGTGTGAGGTGTTACAAAATTACATTTATACTGGCTACCTTGAAAAACAAATCCCATTCCCTCTGGATGGCTGCCCTCACGTTTGAGTTGCAGCTCCTCAACTTGGTGGACAAGGTGGATGTGCAGATTTACCATATTTTTGCAAGGTTCTTGAGCACGCTCTTGACAGAGCTGCTGAAATACCAAATTTCAGGACCCAAAATGTTGGGTTTGGGTTTAACCCCACCTGTCTTCATGCTCAGCTCTTCTTTCCTACGCTGCTTCTACCAGCTCTTCCTCTCTCTGCTCTCTTGGGATGTGGGGTTGAGCTTAGCAAGAGGACCCATGCACCATCCCTGGAGGTGTTCAAGGCCAGGTTGGAGGGCACTTTGAGCAACCTGGTCTATTGGAACCCATAACAGGGGGGTTGGAGCTAGGTGGTCTTTAAGGTCCCTTCCAACCCAAACCATTCCATGATTCTTTGACTCCATGACTCGCTGCAGCCCACATCTCTCCTTCCTTCTGCAAAGTTTTCACCTCCTCCACTTCACCTCGGTGGCCAAGCTGGAGCCATGATGGCATTTTTTTATTTCCATATGTTGACCTCTTCATCACGGGAATCAGGTCACAGCACTCCTGTGGGAAACCCCACCAGATCCAAGGTGGTATCAGATGTTTTGAGCCAGTTCCTGCCAGCCACCCTTCTAGGCAGCAAAGCAGATTATCAGTCTGCAGATGGAAGAGACTTCCACCCAACTTCTCCAGTTTGGAAGGGGTCCCATTTGGGATTTGGCGGTTTTTGTCCATCTCCTTCCTTAGGGAGCAGCAGGCATATCTCCTCTCTTGGATCCCTCCACCTTAAAAAAAATTGTGATAACAAAGGGGGAAAAGACTCCTCACCCAGGAACTTTGGCTTTTCCCGTGTAAGAAATAGCAACAATGCTTCAGATTTCTATGGCACTTTCTAATTTTTTTTAAATTTTTTTTTTTTGAAGTTCAAGATTTGTTAAAGGGGAGAAGGGAATACGTGGTTTTTCCACCTCATCTTGTAGATAGAGAAACTGAGGTTAAATAGATTTGACTCACAGCAAGACCACCCAGCCAGCCTGTGGGGGAGCTGGCAGATGAACAAAGCCCTCCTGATTTATTAACAAGCATCCATCCTCGAAGATGTTGCTCTTTCCCCCAGCGAGGTGGATGGACCTTTAATAGCGCAGTTAATTAGAGTTGGTTTTTTTTGTTTTGTTTTTTTTTTTTCTTTTAATCAGCTCGCATTGCACCCCAAAGACTTTTCAGAGGTTTCCTTCCAGGACCGGTTAGAGGATATTGGGGGAAAAAAAAAATAATAAAAAAATAATCTCCTTGGCCTTTGACCGCTCCAGACGCCCGATGGGCTCAGCGCCGTCTACGCGGCGTGGCTCTGCCTCCGGCACTTTCCGCTGCTGACGCACCGCGCAGCCTTCCCGTGTGAAACAGCCACTCATTCTGCTGAGGCATGTTCTCAAAAAAAAAGAAAGAAAAAAAAAAGAAAGAAAAAAAAAAGAAAGAAAAAAAAGAAAGAAAAAAAAAGAAAGAAAAAAAAAAGAAAGAAAGAAAAAAGAAAAAGAAAGAAAGAAAAAGAAAGAAAAAAAAAAGAAAGAAAAAAAGAAAGAAAAAAAAAAGAAAGAAAAAAAAAGAAAGAAAGAAAAAAAAAGGCGTTTGGATGTGATAGAGCGAGCATCTCAAACATTTCCTTGAAATCCCTTCACCTCCGAGGCATGGGAATGGCTTTGGAAAGGAACCAGAGCAAACAATCCCCATTCTCTCAGGGAAATGGCAGTCCTGGCTCTCTGCTGGGCGGCATCAGCCCGTCCTCCCTCCGCCCCATTTCCGGCCATAAGCCCTTTGTCCACTTGCCAAATCCTGAAGTGGATTATTTATTTCCATTGCTGCATCTCTAGGGTTCACTCGTTTTCCTTGAAAAGGTGCGCGAGGCTCTTGAATGTCTTCTGATGGTGGCAAGCTCTCCGTGAAGCACAGCTGGGAGTTGCATCTCAACGAGGAAAGGAAAAACCACCCGTATTGTGTGTGACATAGGGACGTCTGCACAAGATGCACCCGTGTCCTCAGAGTCCCATTCCTAAAACAAAAGCTGGATGGCTTCTCAGCATCTCAGGAAACCCCAACGTGAGCAGGGTCGCCGCTCTGCTGGACCACAAGCAAGGAGAAAATGGAGACTGGGGACAAGGACACTGCTGCCGTTCAGAGTGACTTGGGCAGAACATCATTACTGGATGATAAATTGTAAAGGCTTTTTCCAATATATATTACAACATAAGCATCAGCCGGTACACAAGAAGAGCAGATGGAGCACTGACATGGACCTCCTAATTAGACACCAAATTATTGTATGCAGTGGCTTCTTCTCTGAGAATGGGTGACAAATAAGATCAGATCAATCAATGGGCATTACTGAGACCTGCACAGCCTTTTCCAAGTGTAACGACCACGGCTTAAGAGCAAGGGTAGGGATCTTCCTATTTGGTTCACACTGGATAACCCAAACAGAAGATGGGTTGCTGTTGTCACAGCACTGGTTTGCGCTGAAGACCCTGTGGATTAGCTTCTGGGTCAGCTCAGCACGCAAAGAAGCAGAAAGAATTTATACGTGACTACACACAGCTGGAGAAGCAACCCTGTGTTGAAAACCCTGAGTCCAGTTCCTTGGGGTAATGCTTTGGTTGCCCACAAATACCAACCTGATCTCCATCCATATCTGCCTTTGGCCTGGGAGGGCAGAGAGGATGCCAGCCCAGGGTGATGCTGAGGATCCCCATCTTTGGCTCTTCCAGGACCAGTTTACAAAAACTTCTGCAGATTGAGGCCCTTTTTGGTGTCCTCAGAGTTCAAGCAGCTTCACAAACGAGGCTCTGACGCACGACGATGCCTTGTAGATCTGCAGAAGTTATGATGCACACGAGGAAGACAAGCATCACAGAATCACCTAGGTTGGAGGGGACCTTTTTAGATCATCTAGTCCAACCAATCATCTAGTCACTCTGGCTTGCCCTGAAAAGATCTGATGTGAAACATGGAGGGGTGCTACAATCAAGATGCAACAAGGAAGTTGCACTCCTTTTCCCAATACAGTGAGTGTTTTAAAGAAGTGCACCCTCCCCATTAGTATATGATTATATGGAATCATAGAATCATGGAATCATAAGATGGTTTGGGTTGGAAGCGACCTTGAAGATCATCCAGTTCCAAACCCCCTGCCCTGGGCAGGGACACCTCCCACCAGACCAGGTTGCTCCAAGCCCCCTCCAACCTGGCCTTGAACCCC
>JAOTQQ010000019.1:2717894-2728451 GCA_026546715.1 Gallinago undulata | reverse complement strand
GAGGGACTGGAAGGGGCTCTAAGGTCTCCCCGGAGCCTTCTCTTCTCCAGGCTGAACCCCCCCCAACTCTCTCAGCCAGTCCTCACAGCAGAGGGGCTCCAGCCCTCCCAGCATCTCTGTAGCCTCTTGTGGTCCTGCTCCAACAGCTCCACGTCCTTCTGTTGTTGGTGGCCCCAGAGCTGGCAGCAGCCCTGCAGAAGGGTCTCCCCAGAGCAGAGCAGAGGGGCAGAATCCCCCCCCGGCCCTGCTGGCCACGCTGCTGGGGATGCAGCTCAGGATGTGGGGGGCTTTCTGGGCTGCCAGGACACATTGCTGGGGCGCATTGAGCTTCTCACCCACCAACACCCCCAAGTCCTTCTCACCAGGGCTGCTCTCCAGCCATTCTCCTCCCAGCCTTGGTTTGTGCTTGGGGTTGCCCTGACCTATGGGCAGGACCCTGCACTTGTGTTGGTTGAACTTCATGAGGTTCACATGGTCCCACCTCTCCAGGTCCCTCTGGATGGCATCCTTTCCCTCCAGCGTGTCAACCACCCCACACAGCTTGGTGTCCTCAGCAAACTTGGATCGATCCCATTCTCAATTTCCAGCTCCAGCTTTGTTCCCGGATGTTTTTTTCCCATTATTCCATTATTCTCTGGTTGATACAGCCTTAAATAGGGGGCGACCAGCTCTGATGGGGCTGAGGGCCCCAGGTCCCCTCTACCCTGAACTGGGCAAGATCCAGGGGGGACACACACTGCAAGAGCCACGCTGGGAGAGGGGACAGACCCTGTCAGTGGCTTTGGGGACGAAAATAGAAGCAGCAGGGCAAGGACAGCTGTTCCCACTTTAAACTGCCAGTTTTTAATAAGCTGGTTTGCTCTCTGAAAAGCATTTATTTTGCCGGTTCGTAAACAGGAGGAGGAGGAGGAGGGGGAGGGGGAGGGAGAGCATCACCAGGGACGTCACCGAGCTTGTCACCGCTCTGGGGATCCTCTCCAGATACTCAAAGACCTCCAGTCTTCCCCCCAGTGCCATCAGATTTGGGGTTCTCAGCAGCACAAAGCGACTATGGGGAAGACCAAAGTCTGCCACGGAGTCTGCCAAGCAAAACCTGATGTAGGGCCGAGCATTTTCATCACGTCTCCCAGGATGTATTAATTTTGGATTAGTTTTAAGACACTTTTTTAACGCGATGACGAAGGATTACGCCGAAAAAAACACATTGAAATTACGCATTGAAAAAAAAAAAGAAAAAAAAAAATCTCTCTCTTCTTTCCGTCTCTCTTTCAAATTGTCCCCGTTTGGCAGCTCAGCGGCGCGTTTGAGCTGTGGTTTGGAGGGATGGACCGACATTGGCATCTTCATCTGTCTGAGTACGTGTGTGAGTGCTGGCACAGTCCCTGGGTGGTGGCGGCGCCGTCAATGTTCAGCACGGCCACTTGAGGTGACTCCCCGGCGAGAAGGCAGGAGAGCCCTAACGTACCAAAAGCCTCCACCCGGCAATAATCCATCAGCTATGATGAAATGCTTGCAAGTTTTTTCGCGCTGTAACCTCAGCTGGAGCCTTGCACCTCAGGGTTAACTGCTCGCAAAGAGCCAAGTGTTCACAACCCTGTTTACTCCAGAGTGGGAACGGGTCTTCCTGGTGAAGGGATGTCCAAGATCTGTAGTTGGGGATGCGTAAAGGAGGGGGTCATGGAATGGTTTGGGTTGGAAGAGACCTTGAAGGTCATCCAATTCCAACCCCCTGCCCTGGGCAGGGACACCTCCCACCAGACCAGGTTGCTCAAAGGCCCCTCCAACCTGGCTTTGAACCCCTCCAGGGATGGGGCAGCCACAGCTTCTCTGGGCAAGCTGGGCCATGGTCTCACCACCCTCACACCAAAGAAGGTCTTCCCCACATCTCACCTCAATCTCCCCCTCTTTCCCTTCCCCCTCAACCTATGGCTCCCCTCCCTGATCCAGAGTCCCTCCCCAGCTTTCCTGGAGCCCCTTTAGGGCCTGGAGGGGGCTCTAAGGTCTCCCCAGAGCTGTTTCTTCTCCAGGCTGAACCCCCCCAACTCTCTCACCTCCAACCCCCCTCCCAGCAGAGGGGCTCCAGCCCTCGGAGCATTTTCATGGCTCTCTGCTGGACCTATTCCAACAGGTCCATGTCCTTCCTGTGCTGAGAACTCCAGAGCTGGACACAGTGCTCCAGGTGAGGTCTTCCCAGGTGGAGCAGAGGGGCAGAATCTCCTCCCCGAGATTTAGCTCACGTGTTGCTGCTTTTCAAACCCCAGCTCATGCAATCATACACCCATTCCCATGATTACCTCAAATCTTTGCCTCCATGGCCCAGGGCACCTCCTTGCCGTGCTCCTGATGTGTCCTTGTACTCCAAGTCACAGCAAGAAGTACAGCTCTGCCCTCCTGCCTGGTTAGCTGAGGCTGTAAGAGATGCCCTTTTGTCTTTAAAATATGGAATCATAAAATAGTTTGGGTGGAAGGGCCTTTTGAAGGTCATCTAGTCCGACCCCCACCACAAACAAGGATATCTGCAACTAGATAAGGTCTTTTCATAACAGAACTGCTATCAGCATAACGAATGACGCTGGTGACACGTGTTGATGTCTCATGCAGGAGGAGGATCACCCTGGACCGCTTGGGCAGCATCTGGGTGATGCCAGAGCAGCCTGGGGATGTCCTGCCAGTGGCTCCTTTCCTGAAAGGGGCAAAAAAAAAGGGTAAACTTCTTTTCATGATCCTTTCCCTGAACTCACCCACCCCAGAGCGATGAATCTGGACGTTGTGAACAAGCCGTGCAAAGGCACCACAAATTAATAGTTCCTGGAGTTAAAAATCATCCTTCCAACCAAGCCCAAAATAATTGCCCCATCCAGCAAAGCCCGGACAACCAACCTTGTGACATTCAGGACATCCTTCCCCACCAAATTTAGTCTCGAGGGACATCTGGCCTATAATGAGACCTCCCGGCCACCACGGCTTCTGCTGGAAGATCTCCAGGAGCTGATGTTTCATCATCCAGATGTTCAGGATGCCCTTGACCAAATTGGTTACCAAGAGCTCTTTGGCATTAAACCCAACTGGCTGCCCTCAACCAGCTCTTATTGGTCAAGACAGAGCAGCCTGGATGGATCCAGCAGAGACTGTTATAACAACAGAGAATAATTATTGTAATAATAACCCCTCCAAAAAAAATCAAATTAACAACCAACCAAACAGAAAGGCAGCCGGGATCCTGATTTTTACAGTATTACAGGTACCAATGGTAGGAATTTTTAAATCCAGTTAGGTAAGGTGGCCAAATCCCTGGGTGAAGATAGGAAAGGCAATTTTCCAAGTGCATGTATAGAAAATTCCTGGTTTTCACAGACTGAGCCCCATCAATCAGGAGAGTGCCTGGGGTTGACATGGGATCTGATGGCCTTTGGCCTTCAGTTGGCTGAATTAGACAACGTACACAAGGATAGAACCAAACCACCCAGTAGAAAAGGTTGTGTGAAAAGCTCTAGTGTTTCCAAAGAAGTGTGGGGGGGGTGTGGTGTGTGTGTGTGTGTTTGCTTCTTCCTTCCCTGTTTAACTGGTAGATCCACAATCTAAGCAGGCACGTAGGAAACAGGTTTTTTTTTTTTTTCCTGTATTTTGCCTAATTCTTGCTGGTTTTAGGCTGGTAAGGTCAAGAGATGCCATGAAAACTAGAAGGTATTTGGATGCTTTTGCCAAAGGCAACGATGCCTGACTCATTTGTAGGGCAGCAGGGAAAGGGAGCTGTTGTACCTTCCAGCCCACCACCTCATCTCAATTAACTGAAGAAGGACAGTTTTCTCCATGGCAAGGAACACGTGCATCAGACTGCACTTGCACAACCTCCACTCCAGGAACAACCTCCACAGCAACTTGGTTTCCTGCCTGTTCTCCTGAAAGCTTGGTCTTCTTGAAGGGATGGTCTTCTGAGTGAGGAAAGAGCAGACCTCCCTTCTCCTCCCCAGCCCAGAAGCAATGGATTGCCCTCTCTAACACTCCTCAAGTAGCCTGAGCAGGTGGTGTGACTAGTGATCAGCCCTCAGAGCAAGAATACGGGCTAAGATCCCGGTGCAACACCCAACTCGCTCCCGAAAAACCCAGGGAGACACCATCTCCCTACACGGTGTGGGCAGAACATCAGGAAAGCGCAACCAAGGATGCAGCAACACATCACGTCTGGTCCAGGCTGAAGGGGACAACTGTGTCCTTCCCCTCCTCTACCCTACGACTGCATGTCCCCAGTCCCTCCTCTGGGTTGTACCCACTGCCACCGTTGAGTTGGCAAGAGCCCTCCATTAGGTGGGCTTCAGCCTGACACTGCAGCACGACACGTCCCTTCTTTTCACCTTTAAACACCAAGGATTTAAACAACCATCGACTTAATACAATAAAGAATACTCTTTTTATTCCACATGACAGAGGAGGTTATAAAACCTCATGCCCCTCAGCTCCCATGACCACACCGAGACCTGCCGGCCAAACGTCATCGCGTGAAACAAATACAACTACAGCCCGCACTTAATGGTTTTTATTTTTAGTCATTTTTTTTATTACGCATAAGAAATCTTTCACACAAAGTCATGAAAAGGATCCCTAAGGTGATACTTTACAGATCTGAAGGAAAACAAGAGTATTAGTGACCGTGCCGGACTGCAGGACAATTCAGGACGCTGCCAGAGCCACATCATGCTCAAACTCTCGGATGAGCCAATGTGGCTAACGTGGATTTCGGCATGAATCTTGGTCTGGCTCCACCATTTTGGCTTTGGATTCTAACTCCAGCTGTTCCAAACCAGAGAATCACCTAATAACTCAACGCGCGGGGAGATTATACCATCAGGACAAACCCGTTCCTTCTGCACCTCAACACAATGTCATCGCAACAAGAGGACGGCGAGAAGTCAATTTACTGTGCGACTCCTCCATCGGTTCAGGCCTACTCTATCAGATCGCTGCTTTACGGACCCTCTTCTCTTAATAAAATAAAGCCCTTTCAAAGAAAAATGGGGGGTTCTCCAGTTTGACACCCAGCTGAGAAGCATCTCATGGAGCACTTCTGCTGCGGGCAGCGGGGTGGAGGGTCCTCACCTTGGGGCAGGTTGAGGTGCTCACAGTTGGTTAAGAGTTGGAAAACTGAGGCAACCCAGTAGCTTCAGCCTCCACAGCTTAAAAGTGCATCTTCAGACTGACCTTTCCAACGGCTGGGCAGCTGGGCTGACTCACAAACACTCTAAAGTCTTTTAATAAAGACGAAATTACAAATCACTACGATAACCGAGAAGGGTCATTCCCCTTTGACGTCTGCTCAAAGACACAACCCTCACCCCCCCTAAATCCCATACGTCAAGTTACGTGCAGCTCAGTCACAGTTCACTCATTTCTCATATTTTCCCAAGAAAAACTCCATCTCCACCTTGAGTATTGCCTTTTCTCAAAAGCTTCTGCCATTTTCAAGGCCTAAATGCTCTTGGGCCGTGTAGGCCGCTTCGTAGCTGCATCTAAATAAATTTGGTAAGCTTTTTTTTTTTTTTTTAATTATTATTATTTTTAAGCCAACATTTCCATTTGTGCAAGACTCAAACGGACTTCCACCTCTAAATAAGCAGATCAAAGGAAAGTACGATCCTAGCGCATCCTTGGGGGAAATGAAAGGGTGCAAGAAGTTCTATTTAAAGCCACTCGAAGGACGGCCCGAAAACAAAGGGACCCGATTCTTCAGGTCAAAAACCAGACCATGCAGGAGCAGGCAGTGGATAGAGGGGGGTTTGCCATGTCTGTTTAGGAATGAATCCCTTGATATTTGTGTTTCGGCACGCACCGGTGGCAGTCCCCCCCACAGGTGGGGTTGGGAGAAGGGTTGGACGCACGTGGAACGGGCACCACCAGGAGCCTCCCCACAGAAGAAACGCTCCTCGTTTTGCAAAGCGAGATGTTCTCTCAAAATCAGGCCAAGCCATTTCTTTTGTTCTTCCAACTGCGGGAAGAGGTCTATCAGGAAAGGACACTTTAAAACAACAACAACAACAAAAAAAGGAGAAGTATTCTACATTCAGATAAATTTATACTTCTGCCATAAAACCTTTAATAGCAACCAGGGGATTTTCAACACGGAAGTTGGCCAAGGATCCCCACCACACTCTGTCACCATGACACACGCTTTTACAGGACATTGGTCTATTTTACAATCTTATAACTATTTTCTTTGGAGTTTTTTCTTCTTCCCCCCCCCCCTCCTCCAACACCTTCAATTTCCAGGAACAGCTTTTGACCAGGAGCCCAGTAAAACAAGCCTGAAAGGGACCTGACTCCAAAAGCTGGTGCTTCTAACCCTCTGCAGAGTATTTGCCAGTCAAACAACAACAACAACAACAACAACAACAACAAAAAAAGAGACTTGCCACTGCAAAACCCTCCCACAACCATTTTGACGTCGAAATCAAGTGGTTTGGGTCTGCCTGGGAGCTAAAGTGATTGATATGCTCCTCATTTCGTTTGCGAGTGACCCATGGCAGATTCCAACAGGCCATTGAAAGCTTCACCCAAGGAAGCTTGAAAGAAACGCAAATACAAATGCTACTTCCAAATCAAAGCCCCCAATGTCTTTCCTCGTTTACCTCGTTAAGTTAAAAGGACGATCAGGTTTGTGGTTGGTAGTAACATCTTATCCCCTTGTGTAAGGCCTCATTTTCATCAAACAAGCTCTAGGTTACAGGGCTATAAATACAAGGTTGCCTACAAGACATCAAGTTCCTCGCACCGCAGTCCGTTGCCAGCGGCGTGTCGGTGGCAACCTGCTTCCAAAAGATGGACGCCGGACCGGCCGCTAGCGGCGAGCTTCATTCTCCGTAAGCTTTGGGGTCAGAGGGTGCACGCTGGAAGGGGTCACGTTATGAACACGCGGTGTGGAGGTTTGGTTTCCGTAAGAAGACAAAGAGTTGAGTTGGCTGGGGCATCTCCTTCAGCCGGAGTCCATGGTGAAGAGCTGGATGTCGTGGGGGTTCCAGTAGAGGGCCACGGCGGAGTTGTAGACCAAGGACCAAACGTAGGGGATGAAGAACTCCTCAGGCTGCTCCTCTTCCACGTACTTGAACTTCAGCTCGGGGAACTTCTGCAACGAGAAACCAAAGTCTGCTGAGAGAAGGTCTGCACGTCTGTTTGCAAACACACAGCTCATGTAAACACTCAAGAAAGAGGTCGGCGAAAAAAATAATGGGAGGAACTAAACCATCACACCTGGTTTACAGGGTAAAGAGGTCATTTATGATTTCTTCTCAGAACCACATGCTACATTGGCAGATTGTATTCAGCCCTTTTACTGCTGGTCACGCTCAATTCGTCTGTTAACAAAGACTAAACATGGGAATCCTTCACATAACACAAAGGTCTTGAGGAAAAATGTCATTTTTAGCAGCCCCTCAAAAGCCTGCACATGCACAGACCTGTTTATTGCAATTTTCCCTAAAAAGCATTTCCTTATTAATTGTCCCCAGCTCCTCAGCAGAAGAATCCTTCGAAAGTGCTGTAAAAATAAAGGAATAATTCAATAACAAATAATTTAATTTAAATAATAAATCACAGAATCACAGAAGAATCACCTAGGTTGAAATAATTTAAAAGACTAAATAAAGAATAAACACAGTCTGTGATATGTTTTCGGGAATCAGCGTTACGGCAAACTGACTTTTTCCACCTGATTCTCAAAGACTTTATGGATGTAGGAGTTTCCAGGAAAGAAATGTTCTTCCTCCAGAAAGCATGGTGGGAAGAGTGGATCCATAGGTGGGCTCCTGGAGGCCACTTCCAGATTTGCTACAGAATGACAGAATGCTATGGGGTTGGAAGGGACCTCTGGAGATCATCTAGTCCAACCCCCTGACAAAGCAGGGCCACCCAGAGCAGGTCCCACAGGAACATGTCCTGGTGGGGTTGGAATGTCTCCAGAGAAGGAGACTCCACCACCTCCCTGGGCAGCCTCTGCCAGGGCTCTGCCACCTTTAAAGTGAAGAAGTTCCTCCTCATGTTGAGGTGGAACTTCTTATGGTCAAGTTTGTGCCCGTTACCTCTTGTCCTGTCCTCCAGGTTCTTCTGTACTTTTGGGTAGGTCATTGCCTTCATGCCTTGGCTTGGTACCTGGTCTTGTGGGAGGTGTCCTTGCCCATGGCAGGTGGTTGGAACTCTATGATCTATAAGGTCGCTTCCAACCCAAACCATTCTATGATTCGATGATTTCCCGTTGCTGAGGAGCACACAGAATGACTCTAATGGCAATTAGAATGCAAATCACAGAATGGCAGGGGTTGGAAGGGGCCTCTGGAGATCATCTAGTCCAACCCCCTGCCAAAGCAGGGTCACCCAGAGCAGGCTGGACAGGAACGTGTCAAGGTGGGGTCTGATAATCTCCAGAGAAGAAGACTCCACCACCTCTGTGGGCAGCCTCTTCCAGGGCTCTGCCACCCTCACAAGAAAGAAATTACAAAACCGTGCAAGTTCCCCAACTTCAAGGTGTTCACGCATCTACCCCACTCCAGCCTCTAAGGCTGCGACCACCAAGACCTTGCACACATAGACCTTATTGCCCATCCACGCAGATGCCTCCCCCTCCTGGGAATTACAAGCTAGAGAGTATTGTCTCCACAAAAGTTCTTTTATTTTTTTTTTTTTTTTGCAGTCCCAGCTTTAAGCAAAGCACTTCCAGAATTAACACAGCCCATCCTAAGCGCAGCCTCGATTTTCCCATTTTCTCTCATTCCTTCCCTCCCAAAGCGTCAAATCCCACCGTGTCCGCTGCGGGCAAGCGCCCGCGTTTTGGGGAAGAGCTGAGCCTCCTTTTGTACTGTGCTCTTCAATCATTTTATCTGCTTCTAAACGTTGCCCGTGTCAAGAGCCCGGCAGAGCCTCAGATAAAAGCCGCATTACAACGATCGCTGGGGTAAGATAAAACACGACCCATTTTATTATTTATAAGGCTGTGGCTAAGACTAAGAATAAACTCCGTGGTGTGACACGAGCAGAACAAGCACAGCGATGGCTAAGAAGCCTCTTTGCCCATTAATAATGAAGGGAGCACCCTATCATCTTTCTCGAGCTCAGTGTCCTGGTTTCCTTGCCTTTAGGGCAGAAGACCCTTCTGGCTGGAATAGTCTCCTTCGAAGGGGCATTTCTTGGCCACTTGGCTTCCAGGGTTAGTTATTTAACTTCTACACACCCAGGTTATTTCTTCTTGGAGTCAGAAAACATGGAAACTATTCTACTCATTCCATGTGATGCTGCTGTTACTGGAGCAATTTGGTGCAAACACTGAGCATACAATTACTCTGAAGCCACGAAGATGCCACCTGCTTTAGAAGGAACGTGTGTCTCCATGGACAGCTTCAATTCAACCACATGCTGTCTCCTACGCTGGGTTCTAAAGAACCTGATCTAGTTGAAGATGTCCCTGTTCCCATCCCTGGAGATGTTCAAGACCAGGTTGGCTTTGAGCAACCTGGTCTAGTGGGAGGTGTCCTGGCCTATGGAAGGGGGGTTGGAACTAGATGGTCTTTAAGGTCCCTTCCAACCCAAACCATTCGATGATTCTGTGACTGATGAAGCCATACTGCTGTCACCTTCCAGGATGCTCCGACTTTCTGGAGCTGCTGCAGTTTGGTTTATGTTGGGGTCAGGTCCTTCAACACAGCTCTACTTAGCTAAATGCCAACGTTTAGCCCTGGAGGAAGCATTTTGGCCATCGGTGTGGCTGCTGTTATTGTACTTGATGACTTCAGAGCATGTGAGGGAGCTCATCCTTACAGCAGCCAGGGAGGGAAGGAGGACAGTATTGTTTTCAGCCCTATCATCGCTGTTTAAGGAACTAAGGCAGCTAAAAGATAAGGTTGTTAAAGGCACTTCTGTATCTAACTCCTGTTGAGTTCAAAGCCCAGAACCTCAAAGGTACATCAGCAAGTTTCACTTCCTGTGTCAGACAAGCAGTTTGTGGCAGAGCAGCTCTCTCATTGCCCTTTTGTGCCCCTAAACCGTTCTCTATCACCTCTCTGTAACCTCTCTCCCCAAATCTGTTTTGAGCAACCCATTTAATCTTCCACGTTGTTTTATTTCTTTGCTCTTAGGAGTCTTGCACCAATATTCACTCCCATCTCCAATTCCCTGTCTCCTGGCCTACTCTCATCCCCAACTCCCTTCTACTGTATCTTCATGGTCTCCCTTTAGCATATCCCTCTATTTTGGTGCTTGCCCAGCACAGGAAGGACATGGACCTGTTGGAGTAGGACCAGAGGAGGCTACAGAGATGCTGGGAGGGCTGAAGCCCCTCTGCTGGGAGGGGGGGCTGAGAGAGTTGGTGGGGGTTCAGCATGGAGAAGAAAAGGCTCCAGGGAGACCTTCGAGCCCCCTCCAGGCCCTCAAGGGGCTCCAGGAGAGATGGGGAGGGACTCTTGATCAGGGAGGGGAGCCACAGGATGAGGGGGGAGGGTTTTAGGCTGAAAGAGGGGAGATTGAGATGAGATCTGGGGAAGAACTTCTTTGGTGTGAGGGTGGTGAGAGCCTGGCCCAGGT
>JAOTQQ010000019.1:2668714-2684438 GCA_026546715.1 Gallinago undulata | reverse complement strand
GTGCAGAGTAGAGGGGCAGAATCACCTCCCGAGACCTGCTGGCCACACTTCTCTTGATGCAGCCCAGGATGGGGTTGTCTCTCTGGGCTGCCAGCACGCACTGCCGGCTCATGTTGAGCTTCTCATCCACAAACACCTCCAAGTCCTTCTCCTCAGGGCTGCTCTCCAGCCATTCTCTGCCCAACCTGTATTTGTGCTTGGGATTGCCACATCCTAGGTACAGGACCCTGCACTTGGCTTGGTTGAACTTCATGCAATTTGCACAAACCCACCTCTCCAGCCTGTCCAGCTCCCTCTGGATGGCATCCCTTCCCTCCAGTGTGTCAACTGAGCCACAGAGCTTGGTGTCATCAGCAAACTTGCTGAGGGTGCACTCTGTCCCACTGTCCGTGTCACCAACAAAGATGTTAAATAGCACTGGTAAGATGTTAAATAGCACTGACGTGTACAAGATGCGCTGAGTTTGTAAGCAAAGGAGCTGGAGGGAGGAACCAGAAATTACAGAGGAAAATAGCAAAAAAATTGATTGCGCCAAGAGCATCGAGGACCTCACAGTGAGGATGACACCGTTTTGGCACCAAATCTGGGACAAATCACCAGTAGAGGATACACAGCTCGTAGAGGAACAAGTAAGTTGACTGCAAACTTCCAGAGATTAATCAAAAAAAAAAGCCATCTTCCTTCATCTCAAAACTTCTCCATTTTCAGTAACAGCTGGTGAAACCTATCCTCGCCCAGGACAGGCTCACGCGGAGAATCCATCCCGCCTGTGTCACCTCGTTAGCTCAAGTTCTGCTAAACCCCAAAAAAAGCAAAATTTCATCTTTGGGCTTTTAATCAAAAGGATAAAATCCTATCGTAACGCACGGGCATAACAACAAACCAACCCTCAACGAAGCTCACAGATACGACCTGAGTTCTGGTGTTTCCTATTTTGGAAAAATCAAAGCCTCCAACTTTCATGTGTTTTTAAAAGGCTTTTATGTTTTTTTTTTTGTTTTGGCTTTTTTTTTTTTTGTGGTAAAGGTAGTAATCTCGGTTGAATTATATTTCCCAAAGAACAAAAGCGGGATAGGCTTCCAGTATTTTCAGGCTAAGTCAGCATTTCACAGAATTTTGAATGGCTACTTTTGGTATACAGTTGAGGACTGAAAAGAAAAATACCTACTTTAATAAGAATACTTATCCCTAAGTGTTATTTGCCTTGTTACTAGAGAAAATATAGAATCGGAGTAATTCTCTAATCCTGATAGTACAGTGCTCCAGTGAGATGCTCAAGTACCCAATGGGTATCCCAATGACATAAAAAAAGAAAAAAAAGGAAAAAAAAGGGGGGGGGGGGGGAAGAAGAGATGAGTTATAAAGAGTATATCCTAAAAGAGGCATTTGATTATTACTATTATATCAGTAATAAAACTGAAAAGCACCCAGCATTACATCCCTACTTCCCAAGCTCCCATCTCTTCTGTAGCAAAAGGTCTAACACTTCAGATCGTCATCTGGCCAAATATAAAACTATAAAAGCTTAACATAATATTAAGGAAGAGTAGCCTTTGCCTTTGGAAGAGCTTTAATTATCTTCCACGAGCAGGTAACAGAATTGTGTCTCCTTCTCTGGAGACATTCAAAACCCCACCTGGACACGTTCCTGTGCAACCTGCTCTGGGTGGACCTGCTCTGGCAGGGGGTTGGACTAGATGATCTCCAGAGGTCCCTTCTAACCCCACGTGATTCCATTTAACATAATCATGAAAAAGAAAAGACACAACTAATTCTGGATTAGACAAGCCCTCATCAGGAATATCCTATTAGTGTCCAGTGAAAAGGGTGCACCTACAGCTCCTTGCACTGTGCAGGGAGCCTAATTGTGGTTGCACAACACCCCAATGGTGCAGTGACATGGCTCAGTCACCATCAGCTCAGGGATTTCCAACCTTGTTATTAACATATCATTAATAGACTCAAGATCTTTATATAAAAAAAAATTTTTATAACGATTTCCAAAATCGGTTTTCATTTTCATTGACCTCTTCCATTTAAGAGGTCAATTCTCCCTCAGAGACTCATCTTTAGTCCTTTTGATTTCTAAACAATAAATTTACAAAATATTTCCAGAGATTAAGAGTGCTATGAGAAAACTAGAATGATTCAAAAGCCGTATTTTAGGCTTGGGAGATTTATATTTTTAAAGATTATGAGTGAATGGACTCATAGAATCGTCCAGGTTGGAAGGGACCTTTCAGATCATCGAGTTCAACATCAACCCAACACTGACAAAGCCACCACGAACCCATGTCCCTCAGCACCACGTCTGCCCAGCTTTTAAATCCCTCCAGGGATGGTGACTCCACCACTGCCCTGGGTGGCCTCTTCCAACGTTTGACAGACACAATATCTATTATTTCCCCCATCTCTTGTTTTCCATCGAGCTGAACAGGCTGAAATAAAGAAATATTTCTATTTGCTACAGCGTGCCCCAAGCAGCAGAGCTATCAAGGACAAGATGTTTTCTCCACTTGGATTCTTTTGGTGGCCGCTCAAGTGCTGCGATGCCCCAGCCCATTCCCAGGCACCGCCGCTGCCGCACGAACGCCCATGACTGTCAAGGTTACCCCTGCAAAAGAGGGGAAGGAAAAAAAAATAAAAAATAGCTTGGCACCAAATGAAAAAGCTCCCATTCTCTTTCTCGTGATGAAAAAAGAAAAACGCACATTTTGACATTGGCTATTTTACGTTTCCAGCCGCATTCGCTGTTGGCAGAGTAAGATGCCGTATTGACGGAGAAGAAAAGGAGAAAACAAACCTCTTGTCGTAAAGTGCTGCAGGATTAGCACTTCAGCCAAGCAGGTTCCTTAGGAAAACAGAAATCACTGCTACGTTCAGTAGCTGATAGTCGTACCCTCTTGTCCTGGAGCAAAAACGGGGCAAAACCAACCTTCACTGATTTAAGAAATGGCTTCAGGTGATTCAAGAGCAGAAGAAACACAATGAGTTTATCAGAAACTCCGAGTCCTGAAGTTTTTCAGATCCACCTTGAAGCTGGGAGCGTGTTTAAAGACACATGAGCTTTTCCGGATATTCTGCTCTTCTCATCTCCCCACTCCCAGAAAAGAAAGTGGGAAGGAAAAACAAAACAAAACAAAACAAAAGAATGACTTAAAGTATTTAGCTTTAGGAATCTGTAGGATCAAGGTTTTTCTATGATATAGAAGTTGTTATGCCAGAGCCAAGCCAGCTCAAGGGATTTTAAAAATGTCCTCTGAGAACTCAATTCCTTGTAGGAAATTGCATCAATTGGATCCTTTGCACCACCAAACCATTGCTCCTGACCTCCTGATTCCTATCAGGCTGTTTTGCAAACAAAAATTCTAGCAGCTCCCAGTTAAGCCTGTTCAGCCACACGCGATCTACCAATCACTAGCTCTCAGGAAATCCGACGTTTAACGAAAGCCAGAGAGCTCTCACGATGGCCACGGACCAAACTCAACTTTTGCGATGACTGATGAAGAATCTTCACCGAATTCCCCCGACGCGGGGCTGAGGTTGCTGACCGAATCAGAGACCACCTCTGAAACGGAGACGTATCCATAGGTCACGGCTGAAACGTTCCTGCAGGAGGCTGGAGCAGGAACCAGAGCATTCCTCTTTGTTCCCCGTCCAGAGGAAGAATATCCCATTTAACTAAACAAGATGCACAATATCCTATTAAGACGACTTTCTAAAATGAAAAGTAAATTAATAGGAAACAGAAGGTGTTTTGATTTCAGTTTCTTCTGTACGGCATTAACTGTTTCCATATGTTCCCAATCAGCTGGCAATGGTGACTTTTAGCTTATTTATAAAAACCCAGAGGCAAATAAGTAGTTGTCAATAAAATTGTTCTATACATTGATGACCCTTAAAGATTTACCTCTTTTTGCCTCAATGATGAAGCACGTAGAGGTTACGTATAATCTCCAGAGCATCCTGAATGGTTCAAATCCTGAGCCAAAGTCCAGAGTTACTGTCACCAGGTCACAGTAAACCCAGACAATCACCACCCTGGTGGAGCTGCAGAGCCATCCCCATGTTCTTGTGTTCCTACAGCCATGTCCTGCTCTGTCTCCTGTCCCAGTGTCATCCTGCCAAACGTCTGCTATCCAGAGGCCTCCAGTAAGTGCCTGGAAACCTACCACAGTGCTTCGTTATTATTAACTTTAGAAAGTCTTTCGTTATGACCTGTGAATCCACAAGTATGTAAAACAGGTTATTCCCTTTCCCTTCACAGCAGCTTTTTATTTCATAGAAACATAGAATCATAGAATGGTTTGGATTGGAAGGAACCTTAAAGATTATCCAGTTCTGACCCACTGCCCTGGGCAGGGACACCTCCCACCAGAACAGGTTACTCAAAGCCCCATCCAACCTGGCCTTGAACCCCTCCAGGGATGGGGCAGCCACAGCTTCTCTGGGCAACCTGGGCCAGGCTCTCACCACCTTCACACCAAAGAAGTTCTTCCCCACATCTTATCTCAGTCTCCCCTCTTTCAGTGTCAAACCCTTCCCCCTCGTCCTATGGCTCCCCTCCCACATCAAGAGTCCCTCCCCATCTCTCCTGGAGCCCCTTTAGGGACTGGAAGAGGCTCTAAGGTCTCCCCAGAGCCTTCTCTTCTCCAGGCTGAACAACTCTCTCAGCCTGTCTTCATAGGAGACAGAAATATATTTGAGAAGTATCACACCACCGTTAGCCTTCCTTTATCTAATCAGCAGCCGTTCTGTTTGTCCTTGGAGGTTCTGTTTTCTGCAGCTCTTATTTCTCCCTAGAACTTCTTCCCTGGTGCCTGAACCCCGAGTAATCCAGCTAAGAAGTCGCCAGCATGAGTGGGTGTAGAGGACACCTCTGGGCTGTTCTGTCCCACAGAACCTGCAGCAGTTGCCTCTTTCCATTAGCACCGTCGACTACTCCTTCCTACCTCCTCAGTACATTTCCCAACTCATTTTGCCATCTGCTTCTCAGCACTTTCACTTATTCCATGCTTCCTATTTGGCTTATGAGAACATTATGTGCAGCAGAGTAAAACCAGCAAACTATTAAAGTCAAGATATGTCACATCCATTTTATACATTCTTGACAACGCAACCTGGCAACTGTTTCAGTGTGCAAAAATCATTACAGATTGCACATACTCCATATTTTGGTCAGATTTCTTCAACACAGGACACTATCCTGCTGTCTGGTAGAATTTCTGTATGAAATACAAACCTGGACTACAGTTTAGGATCAGATAATCCTATACTCCACGTAAGGAGGGCATTGCTGAAGCAAAGAAGGATGTCAAGAGTATCCTTCTGCTCATGTAGACCTCTAGTGGCATCTGATGATGGAAATTCAACTCGTGCATCCACTGTAGCATGGGTGGAAATAATCCAAATGTACTTTGCTGAGTAATGACCAGAAAAAGGACCAATGGAGGGAGTCAGGATGGAGCACAGCCCTTGCAGATATGCTTTGGTGGCTTCAGAAAGGTAACTTCTCCTCCACACCCTTCCATTACCAAAAGTTGCAACATTTCCCATTTATACCTACGGTCTCCATGCCTTGGGCCACCAAATTACATGGAGCACAGCAGCCAGAAACCCAACAGAGTTTCCTGATACGTTGTGGATGTGCAACCTGCTGTAGGTGGACTGGCTTTGGCAGGGCGGTTGGACTACATGATGGTCCCTTCCAGCCCCATACCATTCAGTGATTCTGTGATGCATCCTTCTCTGAATAACCAGCCTTGGCCACACAAAAAGCTCCACCAGCTCATTATTCTCTCTCTAAAAGCAGGATGGGATGGAAGCTTAAATAAGAATATAAGAGCAAGTCAAGACTAAGGAGATCCTCCCTGTGAATACATCCTCCCAGCTTCCAGCAACGTACAGTTAAGGAATTTATTGAGCCAAATCTTTCCATATTTCCCCCCCTCCACGATTTTTGACTCCTTTTGGAGCGCACCTACATTTCAGACCTTCACAACAGTCATGAGGATGGAGCTCCATTGCCTCCATAACTCCAGAGCAAAAGCCTGAGCAGAGTTTGGGAGACAGAAACTCATTTTGGTTCTTCTCAGATACTGCCCACGTGGTCCCAGATAAGCTCTCCCCGCAGAGTAAAACCAACTTGATTCATCACTTTTTTTTAAGGGCTAGGAAGACACCAGTTAAACCATTTTTGGTTGAAGCACACAAGGCAAAGACTGGTTTCTGTATGGGACAGTAGTGGCTGCCGATACAGCGTATGAAGTGGAGGATGTGACAGGGTAGAAGAGGAATCAGTTGAATCTAATCTTTTATTCAGATCTGAAAGCCTGACAGCTCTCACCACTTGACAGCTGGTGACAGGTACATTAAAAAAAAAAATTAAAAAAAATCATTTTTTTGACATCCTCACTTCTCTAACAAAGGAGCTATTTAAAAATTCAACATGCTCCCTTGGAAGGCTTTAAATAGTTTCTGATTGTAACTGGCATTACGCTGGAACAGAATATTAAAGAGTTTGGGGGAGAAATTGTTTAAATTGTTGAGGAAAACCTACACTTAAGTGTTACAAAGGAAAGGACATGCTGCTGTCTGTGGGAGGAACGGGGCTGTCACGCAGAAGGATGTGGCCATCACTGGTCTTCCTGGATCTGGACAAGTGATGAGAGAAGGTCCCTATCTCAGTTAGGAATGAAGAGGAATTATCTTCACCACACCGTGTCCTCTCTTTATAAAATTTGAAGACATCCTATCCTAATCATCCAGGCAGTCTCGTGCTGGCTGTGGTCTGCAGCAACCAAAGATTTAGAGAGTTTCTGAGCTCTGAATCCTCCACTCTCTGAGTTCTTGCACGACCAGAAAATACAAAGTGAGAGCAGTGACACTTCCAGTGGTCACAGTGTGACTTCAGGAACTGCTCACCTCTGCAAGTTCCAACTAGAAATATTTCTTGCACTTAAAACCTGTCATTTTCCAGCAGGAATCCTTACTCAGGTTCTCAATATGAATACCAAAGCCACTATCAGATGCAGCAGTAATTAATTAGCAACTGTTTTCCAAACTCCATGGAACACCTTCTGATCCACTGCTATTTCCTTTTGTTTTCTTCTAAAATCACATCTATTTACCCAAAGAGATTGCTGTGGAGACACCCTGTAGGTGAAAACAACACCTGGATCCAGCCCAGGAATGGGAATCTCAACATTCCAGGTGTGAGGCAGCTGAAGGCCTGCTCTTGGCTATTTAAAAAAAAAATTCCCTGTAATCATTAATTGGCTGGTGGTGGGAGTAAGAGAAAAGGAAAAGATTGAGTGGTGATGAAAATTGGCTTTTTCTCCCCCAAAAGATGGGTTTCTAAGAAGGGGGGGCAGTTATGAGAAGCTGATGCTGTCATCAGAGGAGTGAAAGAGGTGTCGCAGGTTGGGAATTCCTTACCAGTTGCATCCCAAGTCCAAAAGAAGTCACAGAAAATAGGAGAAACTCAACGTTTTGATAATTTCTAACAGAAACCGATCGAGACGATGAATATTTGCCACCTCTCAAAAAGCTGATGGGGTTAAATAACACCGTGTAAGCATCCTTGAAATAAGGTAATCACTTACCAGATCTATGTTTTGCATGATGTCCTGGAAGGAAGGGTGAGTTCGAAACTGCTCAAACAGATCCCGCTTGTAAAGCAGGGCGTAGACCAAGTTCGGGTTGTGATGAAGAGAATTTGTCAGGCAGGAGTTGATGATCTCCAGCATCATTCGGATCACCTCCTCAATCACGTTCAGATCTTGTGCCTTTAAGAAAGAAGAAAAAGTCAGCGCGCCCTTGCCCATTGGAAAATATATTAGGTAATAAAGACGGAGCACAGGTAATTATTACTAATGGAGCTATTTAGCCGGTTAATGTCTCAACAGCGAGCAAACCTGGCATTGGCTGTATCTGGAAAGAGATCTGTTTTCTCCTGTAATAAGCAAAATTTTAACCAAAATGCACCGTGCTCTAGTATTCAGCCTCACAGCTTGATTCTCCCAACAGGAGCCATCGTCTCGTGCCAAAAATACATTAACGTATTGTCATCAGCCAAATTCACCAAGGGTTAAATGAATTTAGTCCTTTCAACCCTTCTTCCTGTCCTAAGTGGGAGCACTTTAGCGTACATGGAATTTAATAGATTTTCTGTTGAGCCCCTGCTTGGTGAGGAGGGATAGGGAGATGAGGAGAGGAAAATAAAATAATAATAAAAGAAAAAGTGGCTGGTGTAAAAGAAATGCAAAGACAGGGGAGGGAAAAGTGACTGGGATCAAAACCCGTTGCACCATGAACATCTGCCACCATTCTCCAGACTTCGTCCCTGGCCTTTTTATCTTGTATTCTCTTGGCATTGAAGGATACTTGTAATAAATGAAAAAAAAATATCTCCTTTTGGAGTGCACTAAGTCCTAATGTTCAAGATCCCTTGTCCAGTGGGAGGTGTCCCTGCTCATGGCAGGGAGGTTGGAACTCGATGATCTTGAAGGTCCCTTCCAACCCAAACCATTCTGTGATTCTGTAAACTCGTAGAGCTTTTCATCTTGTCAATGCCTTCAACAAACCCTTCCCGATGATTTTGAAACTCAAACTTTCTAAGCTGAAGGATGTGCCATGAGAAGCCCCGCTGGTCATCTGGATTTCCCTCCTGGCGTTGGCCATCACGATATGCCCCATATGGTTGTTCAGACTGGAGAGCTCTCGATCCTCCCTTGGGGTAGGAGGAAAAGAAAAGACAAATCTTCTTTGTTCATATCGTTAGGTCTCTCCACCACATCAAACATTGGACTGTGAGACGTTACAGGTCTGGCAGGAACGTGAATCACACCAAACCGGCTGAGTTTTTCTGCTTGGTACGAAGACTCAAACCACTGGCATTTCCTTTTGCCAACTGCCTACAAAGAAGTCGTTTTCTGAGTTATCATAAGGCACTTAAATACTTAATAATGAGGCTGAACTTGCAGCAGCATTTAGTTGGGACTGTCAGTCAATCTGTGCATATTTTCCATTATAAGGTACGAATCTTCATTTGTCAGATATAAAAAACTCTGTGGTGTGGGGGTGGTGAGAGCCTGGCCGAGGTTTCCCAGAGAAGCTGTGGCTGCCCCATCCCTGGAGGGGTTCAAGGCCAGGTTGGAGGGGGCTTTGAGCAACGTGGTCTGGTGGGAGGTGTCCCTGCCCAGGACAAGGGGGTTGGAACTGGATGGTCTTTAAGGTCCCTTCCAACCCAAACCATTCTGTGATTCTACACACAAAGGAGAATTAACTGATGAAAGCCTTTTCATATTCTAGTTTGAAGGACTATATTTGGCGCACACACTCCAAGGAAATTTCCTTCTTTAGCAAAGAGGTCTGACTGACTGTGGATTACAGGTCTTTTCCCAAACATGAGGATTTCCTCTTCTTTTTTTAATAGCTTTGCCTCAATTGCTGTTGTAGTGTAGCTCACAATGTTGGCAGACACCCTAACAAATCACCGCGGCTCCTTAGTCCATCAATGGGATCTTCTATGACAGAAACAACACTTTCGTTCAAAACACAGGTGGTTCCTCAACTTGGATTGAATTCAGAATATGGTATATTATGGTGGCTTTTAAAAAGCTCTGAGCATCGGTGTACTTCTCTCCCCGGCGCAGCAGGATGACCTAGAGGCTGAGAAACTATCCTAAAATACAGAATACATTACTTTTCCAGAAATGTGATAATTTGGGATCAAGTGAGATCTCTTCAGTGAGCAGAAAGGCAACAAGCCACAAAATTGCTTTTCAAAAAACTGAGTGTTTTCTAATAAAATATATTCACCTTAAAAGCCAGGCATGCATCTAGTTGAAACAGACAGCGTTGCTAATCATCTCTGAACATGTTATTTCAAGAAAAGGCAGACGGTGCTAATTGGTCAGCCTCAAACAATTAAAAGTTACCAGAGGTTACTGCCCAGTAATTATATTTAAAGTTTTTAGAAGATGATGGATAGAACCAACCATCTGTTTTTCAGCTACCGTGTTCCAGGTGAAGAATCTGGGACCTAAATGAAGAGATCCAGGAGCTACAGATTTTTACCTATTATTTACCATAAAAAAAAAACACCCTAATTTATAGGAAGAATGAGCTCCATAAAAGACAGAGAAGTGGGACCGAATCCCAGCGTTACGTATATGTTATCTGGAGAGCTGTGCGCTCCTATAATTAGCAATTAAAGCATTTGTGAAGTTTTCATAACAGGAAAAAACAAGCAGAAAGCCAAGGACAGCGTTTGGATGAGACAATGGAGAAAGGCCGTACGAGCCGATAAAACGCCGCGTGGTTTTGTTGCTCTGGATCACCGGTCTCGAGCTACGGCCCCTCTGCATCTAGAGGTGGCATCACGACAGACAGAAATAAGGTTACAAAACCGTTTCCCTGTTGAAGAGAAGTTTTCATCGCCCTGAGCATTAACTTTCAGAGCAGCTGAAACGCAGAACGCATGTGGCCAAGACAAGGTCTACCACATCATCCAAGGCAACCTCGTAAGAATGTGGTTTTTTGACCAAATGGACCGTTCGAGGAAAAGAAAAGCCAGATAGTGATTTTTGGGAGACAGGTAGACAAGTCTCAATCTATGAAATGGTGCATTTAAATGAGTAGTTAAACATAAAAGGTGTTTTCTTATTGCTTAGTATGGACAAATTCAAGAACTTAAAATTATTACAGTATTCTTTTACAAATCAAGACTCAGATGACTCTGTTGACATTAATGAGTACCAGTCCTCCTCCTCTCCTCCTCCCTTTTCTTGTTTATGCCCATAGAAATAATTATCCCCATAATTAAAAGAAACATAGCTTGGTACCAACTTTTTGAGACTGAAATGATGTGTCCAAGAGGGACGACAACGTATACATGTCACTAACATCACTGTGGGTAATCCTCTGTAACCACCTTATGGTTCCTCCTCAGGATAGGAGAAGGAACATACATTTAATTCATACATTAAATGTAGGTTTTTTGCAAAGATTTTTATTTTTAAAGCAAAAAGCCGGGTGCTTGGTTATGTTCTAGTTGCGTGAGGAACAAACCAGGCAGTGACAGCTTCAAGAAACCCAGGTACGGTTCTGGGTTGTGTGAGTCTCCTTTGTTAAAAGAAAAAGGAACAAACAAGTGATAATGCCAGAGAAAAGAGAATGGAAACAAGCTGAGAGGATGCAGAGGAAAAGCACGAGGAATGAGAACATTATCTGGAAAAAAATAACTGGAGTTTGATAAACACTAACAAGGAACACGCAAACGTGCAAAGTCAAGGCAAACTAGCGAAGAACTGGACGTTCTTGTCTTAGACCATCCTGGAATATGGTTACTTTCCTTATTGCAATATAATTAATAATTAGCACAACATCCTCCTGGGCAAAGACTTCCAGAGAATTCAATACTTACTGCTGGAAAGACACTAATGTGTGAAAACCAATTCAAAACTATCTGGCTTATAAAACATCAGAGAAGTCAAGCTGCCTAAACACAGAACCCTGGGCAGGTCCTCACGGTTTGGGTAAATACAACTGTATTTATCCAAAAGATAAAAAGATAAAAGCATCAAAAGATAAAAGCAGTTGAATCACTATCAGTGGAGGATGCAAGATCCTGGTGTCACCAAAAACCTGCTTAATTTACAGTACCCATTTTCTGTTTCTTACATTGGAACATTCTGAGCGCTCATCCTTATAATTTGACATTGAATTGATTTTAATTTTTATAATAACAGAGAATTGGTTAAAAAAGGTCGATTAGGAATGAATGCAAATCTCCAGCCTCTAGGTGTTACTAATTCTTAGGGGAAAAAAAGGAGGCATGTCCATGTGTCATTCAGGTTAACTTTGGTAAACCATCCCTCAAGGCTTGTATTGTCTAATAAAAACGGAGACAAAATTATTCTGCTGTTTTCTTTCCTCCTACGCTAGTTTATAGGGAAAATAAGTCATTTGAAAAATAGAATTTCAGTCATTTGTGACGTTATGCAGAGACATTTCTACCCAAGGGTGGACAAGAGGCTGTCCTTCATGATCTAATAATGATTATATAAAGTTTCAGAGAAAGGAATTATATATTTTTTTAAATTTCTGGTAGTCTCACTGAAGCCATCTTCAACTAAAGACCATCTAAAGACTAGATACTCTTTAGAGGTCCCTTCTAATCCAAATCATTCTATGATTCCATGATTCTACGATGGCCCAGGTTGCCCAGAGAAGCTATGACTGCCCCATCCCTGGAAGGGTTCAAGGCCAGGTTAGAGGGAGCTTTGAGCAACCTGGTCTGGAGGTAGGTGTCCCTGCCCAGGGCAGGGGGTTGGAATGTGATGATCTTTAAGGTCCCTTCCAACCCCAACCATTCTATAATTCAATTCTAAAATTCTAAAAAGCACCGGTGCATAAACTTAACTCTCCTATCGTGTCCACATGATGTATTGTAATATGATTATATATTTATTTATTGCAAGCTACAATTCACTTAAATGCAACATTTTTCCCATCGCCTTTTTATCTGGAGGTATAGCAATCCACAACGAACGCTATCAAGAAGACGGTTATTTAATTTGCACAATCTGAGCAGGAAGAAGCTTATCTGCCTAAAAAAACCCAACAAAACAACCCAGAAACGGAGCGAGGACGGGTAATGCAATACACTACAACTCACACGGTGTAAATAGGGTAAAAAAACCCAACAAGCTGTAGGTGAAGTCTTAATCCAAAGAAAGCTGATGAAAAAACGTGGAAATGTCATCTAGAATAACGGAAGAAATACGTGATGGAAATGCAAGCTGACAAAAAAACCCATGTCCAAACAGAAGTCTGACCTTATTGCTTGTGACAACGAATGGCTTTTAGCGAGCGGCATCTTGCTGCCAGTAACAGGGTGCCTCGGCGTTCGGATTTTCAAAAGTCTACATTTCTTCATGTTGAAGCTCAGTGGCTTCAGTTCACAAGGAGTGACGCTGCAGACCCCTCTCCAGCAGAGCAAGGAGCGCAAACCATATATAAAGGAGTCATATAATCGTCATAGAATTGTCTAGATTGGAAGGGACCTTTAAGATCATCTAGTCCAACCATCCACCTAACCCTGATAAAAACCAACCCCGTCACTAAACCATGCCACCAAGCTCTATGTCAACCTATCTTTTAAATACCTCCAGGGATGGTGCCTCAACTGCTTCCCGGGGCAGCCTGTTCCAAGGATTAATAACCCTTTCAGTGTAAAAACTTTTCCTAATATCCATCTCCTTGTCCTATTGCCTGTTCCTTGGGAGAAGAGACCAACCCCCTCCTTCTACACCCTTTCAGGGAGTTGTAGAGAGCAAAAAGCTATAAAGAAGCTTCCTAAAGAAGCTTCTAAAGAAGCTTCTTTAGAACCTTGAGATGTTTTAATAGTTTCCTTCCTAATAATTCCAAAATTCAGAGCACCAAAATCATCTCTGACTTTCCACTTTCCCAGCTGGCTCTGAACGCCCCCTCAAGGTCATTTGTTCTGAAGGTTCTTGTAGGTTATTGAACTTTATTTTTCCATCACAGTCCAAATTCCGCTAGCACATGGTTGAATTTTCTATTTATTCATTGATGTTTAAGGAATGTTGTGGGACAAACTAATAAGAAAAAGGTACACGTGTTCTTTCAGGCACAAAGAGACAAATTCTGTAGCTTAGGGTTATTATGGACAAGAGAGTTTCATAGTGTCACTGCTTTGCTGTGCCTAAATGGAGACACCAGCATCTGTACACACATAGATGACACCTGAACTCCAGCTTTGACCAACATTGAATACCCTGTGCCGAAGAGAATTCAAATTCTTTACCTTTCTTTACAAATCCAGTCCTCCTCTCCCAGCCAGGTAGCATGGAAGAAGAATCAAAGAATAGTTTGGGTTGGAAGGGACCTGCAAAGGTCATCTAGATCAACTCCCCTGCCTTGGGCAGGGACATCTTCAACTAGACTAGGTTGCTCAGAGCCCCGTCCAAACTGAGCTGGAATGTTTCCAGGGATGGGGCATCTCCCACATCTCTGGGCAACCAACCTCTCTGGACCAGGGTCTCACCACCCTCACACCAAGAAGTTCTTTCCCACATCTCATCTCAGTCTCCCCTCTTTCAGTGTCAAACCCTTTCCTCTCATCCTAGGGGCTCCCCTCCGTGACCCAGAGTCCCTCCCCAGCTTTCCTGGAGCCCCTTGAAGGACTGGAAGGGGCTCAAAGGTCTCCCTGAAGCCTTCTCTTCTTCGGGTTGAACAACCCCAACTCTCAGCCTGTCCTCAATAGGAGAGATGTTCCTCTCCTAGGAGTCAGAGGAAGGTGCCTCAAGCAGGAGGTGATTCTGTGATTCTCTGCCTACCGGGTAGAGCTACGTCGTGTTTGCCTTGCTCCATCCATGCGGCGAAGACCACTCATCCTCATATCTGAGGCTGAAGGCTACCATATGGATAAGGGAGTAGAGGCAGAAAAGGTATGGGGTGAAGGTTGCACAGACAACGTTAATTATGGCTTTTCTTCATTCTGAGCTCTTACCCACCGTGCCTCATTATAATTCTTCATGTGTAGTATTTTCAGTGAGATCCCCCCCCCCCCCCAAATATGATCTGCAGACATAGAATATGAAAACTTGTCTTTGTAAACAACGACTTCCTTCGTGACGCAGATACAACGTTAAAGGCAATTTTGTCAACGATGGGGGGAAAAAAAAAAAAAAAGGATACACCCTCCATATGCTTAACGCTTATCAAAACCACCAAATTAACCCCAAACAGACAGCTCCTCCCCCCCACTTCTTTTTTACCAGGGAGAAACAAGGAGGATAAAATTGGTAATTAGCTCTTCCATGCCTGCCCGTAACGCAGGAATTATAAACTCCCGGGTGATGTACTCTCTTGTGTGGACCAGACAAGTTGGCGTTCCAGGGAATTTCACCTTGATAACATAATCTAACAGCCTCCACAATTCTAATGATGTAAACTTCCCTTTCCTCTTTACGGGGGGAATTTCTACAGTTAAATAGTTTCAAATAATTGACTTTATTTTTAGTCACTTTAAGAGAAGCATATGTATCTTGTTTGTATTCGCTTTGGGGAGCTTCCAAGAGAGCCGTCTGAATTTCCTGCGTTTTCAGCAGAAAAGAAAAACTTCAACAAAATAAACTCACTCTGCCAAAGGAGTGGAAGAGCAGAGAGGAAAAAAGGAAGGGCACGAGAAAACCCGCTCTTACATTGAATACGCAAATGAACTTCAAAGCCAAGCCTTTGGTGATGGAAATCTTATCTTCATCTATTTTACTGGCATATACTCTTTGGCTGGTCTATGTCGAAGCCCGATAACGCTGAATTGTGGGGAAGTAGGTATTAAGTGAAAAATTAAAAAGGTATTAAGTGGAATTAGGTATTAAGTGAAAAATTAAAACAGAATCTAGTTGGAGGTCCGTAACAAGTGGTGCTCCCCAGGGGTCAGTCCTCTTCAATATATTCATCAATGACCTGCATGAGGGGATGGAACGTACCCTTAGCAAATTTGCTGATGATAGAAAACTGGGAGGGGTGGTTGACACACCAGAAGGCTGTGCCACCATCCAGCGAGACCTGGACAGGCTGGAGAGTTGAAGAGAGGAACCAAATGAACTTCAACTAAGTGCAGGGTGCTGCACCTGGGGAGGAATAACCCCCTGCACCAGGACAGGTTGGGGGTGACCTGCTGGAGAGCAGC
>JAOTQQ010000019.1:2658412-2668614 GCA_026546715.1 Gallinago undulata | reverse complement strand
GAGTCTCCTTCTCTGGAGACATTCAAACCCCACCTGGACACGTTCCTGTGGGACCTGCTCTGGGTGGCCCTGCTTTGGCAGGGGGTTGGACTAGATGATCTCCAGAGGTCCATTCCAACCCCACATCATTCTGTGATTCTGTAATTGCAGAGCTTATGGTGAATATAACCTTAAAAACTCACCCCAGCATCTCTGATCACTGCTTAGAAATACAAGTAGAGCTGTCACAAAGGGAGCAAAGCTTGTTGCCAGACACTTTAATAAAATACCATCCTGACACTCACTATTGTTGCCTTCCTGAAAAACTGTGGAAGCTGTAAGAGCACTTTTTCAGCAATATCTCACCATTTTGACAAGCCAGCCCATGAGATAACGCAACATTTCCCAAGAGAAATGCAACATTTTCAGCCCAAATCATGACGAAGCTAGGGGACATGCCGGGTGGTGGGTCCCATCCCAGAGAAAACAGCCTGGCAAGGTACCAAACCCAACTGCTTTGATCTCCAAAGACCTGTTTGCCACAGAGTTTGACTTCAGTAGCCACTGACCAAGAAAACATAAAGCTGTTTCACATCCCAGTGAAGGTGCAATTCTTTCAGAGGTACTTCTCACGTTGTTCAAAGTCGCATCCAACCTGGCCTTGAACCCCTCCAGGGATGGGGCAACCACAGCTTCTCTGGGCAACCTGGGCCAGGGTCTCACCACCCTCAGAATGAAAAATTTCTTTGTAATATCTCATCCAAATCTCCCCTCTTTCAGTTTAAAACTGTTACCCCTCATCCTATCACCACATGCCCTTGTAAAAAGTCCCTCTCCAACTTTTTTAGGCCCCCTTCAGATACTGGAAGGTCGCTCTAAGGTCTCCCTGGAGCCTTCTCTTCTCCTGATGGTCAGCAACGAGGGCCTCCAACACTGTCCATGAAAAAACACAGTATTTTCAAACCACATCCAACCATGACAACAAAACGCAAATATTATTTAGTCGAACTTAACCATATCCATTTTCTAAGGTCCCACAAAACCTGGGAAGCAACTGTTGCTAAGAAAACGGCAATGTTCATACCACGAAAATTCAAGTTAAAACTGTCAATCTTCATTTCCTTCAAATCATGCCCAAAATAATAGTGAATTTTTCCTGTGGTTGAAAGGAAATGGAGATTTCTCCATTCCACCTCGAAACCAAGCAGCATTCCCTAGAGGTATGGGAAGATTTTACTTGGTTTGACCTGTAGAACAGGAAAGGACAAGTTCCATACGCAACCCCAACTCCACCATACAAAGGGTAAATAGATCATCATGATACAGGCTGTAATTAAGAGAAGCTGTCTATTTTGAGTCGAGTTCGAGGACTTTAAAGATGTTACTCAAGTGAAGAAGGTTCCAATTCCACCACTACACATGGAGTTTGCTGTGAAATGTCACCAGCAAAACTGTTTGGAGGTGTTACGCAGTAATTACTGCTACGTGAACTGAAACGTCGACATTTCCAAATTAATTCTTTTCTTTTCTTTTTAATTTTTTATTTAAATTGCATGGCAGGTCTTATATAACGCTCACCTAAACTTTCGTTCAGAGCTGCTTAATGAAACCTCGAGACCTGGAAGTCTGTCCCTTTCAAGATGGTTTCTGGTGAACCTCTTAACTTCTTTTGCAGGAGGCTACAGTCAATGTTGGTGGTTTAATACATACTTAAGTGGAGATTTAAGAACCTTATCATATCTTTAATACCTGTTTGGAATGGGTTTTTAGCCTTTTTATCCTAGGTCATGTTTAACTGAAGTATAGAAGCCTTGATTTCTAGCATGAAGAAGCATAGGATGGAAAAACATTACATCTTGCAAAAAGACAGGGGGGAAAAAAAGACTAATTAGCAATTTAAACCGAACAGTTTTCTTCACATTTTCCCTTCACACCTCCCAAACTTTCCTCCACCACAGTCATGGGAATGTAATTTATCCACCAGTTCCTTATAGCCCTTTCATTTATGCATCATCCCTGACTATATTATCAACTATTTTCTTCACCCTTGGTACTATATTTGGCAGTAACAACTGCGACACACGTCGCAAAATATACCTACATCTACGAGCGTATTTCCAGTGAATCAACTGCTGGCATTCAAGAAGATCACTCAGGGCTACGGATTTTGCAGAGCCACCTTCAGCGTTGAAGCAATTTTAATTGAGAAAATATCAAAACTAACTGAAAAAAAACCACCAATCCCTCGCTAAAGCTGTCACCGCACGGAAGATGGATTCAGAAGTTCTTCAGTGGTTGGTTGGACCCCGTGGTTCAGCATCTTTGCCATGACATTTTAAAAACCATCATTCCCTTGGAATGATGACGGTTGTCTTCTACTGAAAGCACCACTCTGAGCAATTTTTGACCCAACTTCAGAGAAGAAACATCACAAGCGAGACTTCGGGATCCAAGTCCTCAATAATAAACACAGAATGCATCAAGTTTCCATAAATTCCATACTATCAAGCAGAAGATCTTCTGGTCCTGATGACGCACAGGATGTCAGTGCTGCTCTCCACACACTCAGCAGCCAAAAAGTTCTGTATTCTCGCCCTGAGGGCAAAAATCGCTATTGAAATTTCCGTAGGAGGTGTAAGAAAGTCAGGAGGAGTTTGCGGAGCAGACGTTTCCACCATTATCATCTGGGGAACGTCAAGCCGGCAAAGCGGTGTCACTGCTGAGGTCACCCGGCCTCCCCTCCCGTGGCTCCCCAACGTAAGACTCCTGCTTTGCTCAACCAAGAAAAAAATCACTGCAAAGGTTAATTGAGTTCAATAAGACATTAAAAACAAATCACCACAAGATACAACTGGAGACAACCTCCTGACAATATTATGCATGTATTATAATATTATTATTAATAATAATAATAACTTTATCCCACTTGATATGGGTTTAAGGAACGAGTTTCCCAAACTGCTGTGAGCAGGAATATGCTGCTTTACAGCCATCATTTTACCCCAGAGCTGAAGATAAATCATGACAAACGCTTTCATTTCTACTGACATATTAAGATACAGCAGCACGGTTCGAAAAGTAATTCAGAAATACAACTCTTGGCACACATAGTATACTGATTCATAGAATGGTCCAGGTTGGAAAGGACCTTTCAGGTCAAGTCCAATCATCAACCCAACACTGACAAAATCACCACTAACGCATGTCCCTCAGCACCACGTTTGCCCGGGTTTTAAATATCTCCAGGGATGGTGACTCCACTACTGCCCTGGGCATAGAATGGTTCAGATTGGAAGGGACCTTAAAGACCATGCAGTTCCAACCCCCTGACCTGGGCAGGGACATCTCCCACCACACCACCTCCCCTTCCAACCTTGAACCCCTCCAGGGATGGGGCAGTCTTCTGCCCAGCTTCTCTGGGCAACCTGGGCCAGGCTCTCACCACCCTCACACCAAAGAAGTTCTTCCCCAGGTCTCATCTCAATCTCCCCTCTTTCAGTTTAAAACCAGGTGAATGGATGCTTCTCTCCAGACACCATGGAGTGAGAAAACACAACCACAGTTCCACCTTGTCCTATGGCTCCCCTCCCTGATCCAGAGTCCCTCCCCATCTCTCCTGTAGGCCCCCTTTTAGGTACTGGAAGGCCACCAGAAGGTCTCCCCAGAGCCTTCTCTTCTTGAGGTTGGAGAACCCCAACTCTGCCTGTTCTCACAGGAGAGGTGCTCCAGCCCTGTTCTAATGCTTGACAACACTTTCAGTGAAGAAATTTTTCCTAATATCCATCCTAAACCTCCCCTGGAGCAACTTGAGGCTGTTTCCTTATGTCCTTTCTCCTGTTGCTTGGGAGAAGAGACTGGCCCTTCCTCGCTACGCCCTCCATTCAGGGAGTTGTGGTGTTAAATACTTTGAAAATTAAAGCATATAAATAAATAAAGATGTGAGAAACCTTTCGTATTAAATGGGAAAAGTGCATTAATGGTCTTTGAAGTGGTTTGCAATCTAAAGGATCTATAGGTAAGGCCTTTTAAAATACAATAAAGTATAAGAAAGTGTCTTTATTTGTTGTCATCTTACCACCTCTTCAAAACCAGTCATTGCCAGTAGCAGTAGCATTGATTTTATTAAGATGGGCCATAACCAAATTTCAAGAACTTCTTCAACTCTCTCACTGGTTGAACAAGATGCAAATAGGAAGGAGACGAGAACCAGCTTTTTGAGAGCTGAGAGCAGGCCAACCAAATAAACGGAGCAACTTTGAGATGAAATGTTGGTTTTACTACTAAATTCCGTCTTATTTTTCAAGCGCATTCCCCTGGACGCCGCATCAATTCTGATTGAACAGAGAAGCTGACGACCACTGCTCCTCTTCCTGGTGAATGGTCTGCAAACATCCATCAGCCGGAGCATGAATGCCAAAAAAAAATGAACCTTCAACCGAGATGTAGAAACCCCAAAACTCACAGAAAATAATTCTAGAAGTCTGTGTACACAGGTGCCAGCTCCAAAATTAACGATTATCGACAGAGAATATTTTTTCAAATTCTCAAATACAGCAGAAAACCACTCCTGATAGAAATACGGAAAAAACGACATTTTCCCAACAAATAAAATGTGCCGAAATATTTATGAAATCTCATCTCTTTTGGGCCCAAACTGAATTTTGGCTAGTTTTGGTACGTGGGCAAGGTAAGAAATCGCCGTGTTTGAAAGACAGAGAAACTCGTGCATGGCATCCAGCCTGGTGTCAGTCACCTGTTCCTCACCAAAAATCCTGCAAGCAATTATGGTTGTCCACCTATAAACGAAGCTAAGTTTTCTACTCAATTGTAATTAACAGAGCCCACCACAAGGTAAGAGGGCTAATTTATTGTGGCAGAGTATTTCAGAAAAACCCAAGGAAGCTTTCTTCCCATGGGAACGTGATGTGACTCTTCCTATTGTCTCCATTTATCAAAAATGTAAAAGATTAGCGTGGGAACGGGAAAACTTGTCGTTATTTGTTCAGATAATGTTAGGGTTTTTTTTTTTCCCCATCTGTTTTCTTTGCAAGTGCCAGGGATAAGTTGCTGGTGAGTAGCTGGAAGACCCGCCTTTAGGAACAGCAACATCCATCCTCTTTTCGGTTTATCCGGAGGGAAGAGATAAGACCTTCAGATTTCGCTTCCTTTTGCAATGCAAAAAAAAATTAAAATTGAACCTGTAATGTTACAATTTTCTTTTCTCTCCCAAACAAGAGAGATTGTTATTAGTTATTAGCTGCTTTAAGGTCAAGTGTTTGGGTTAGCACACAGACACACGCACACGGAGGATGGAGGGGAACAGCCTCCGGACGCGCTGTACCGGCTCCGTTATCAAGAAAAACGCAGCAGAACAGAGCGTCTTTGAAGGAAAAACAAAATGTCATATTTTTCAGTAGCAGGCCACAGCTCACTCAGCTTGGGCTCAAGCCGAAATATGTACAAGAGGAGCCCTGGAAAAAACTCCACCACAGTCCAGTAACATATCTGAAGGGCAATAAAAAAAAAAACAAACAAAAACCAAAAACACACCCCAACAACTCATAAAATCTCTTCTGCCTCTCAACTTCGTTTCAGAGCAGCGCAGGCAAATCACAGGCATCTCCCAGCAGCGCTGGGGATAAGGCTAGAGCAGGATGAAATAATGGTAATAGATGAGAATCTTTTCTTCTTACGAATGTTTTAAAAGATACTTCCCTGAAATGGCTTTATGCTCGGTATTTCCCCTGCAGAAAAAAAAGATATAGAATATAACTCCCATTTTTCATGTTGGTTGAAATCAAGAAAAAATAATAATTGTATTTTATGTGTTAATCCAAAATCTCTCCTGCTCTTGCTTTAAAATGAATTCTCATCAGGCTGAAAGCCCAGGCTTCCCCTCATCCCAATGTGTTAAGATACAATTAATTACAAGTTCACCTCACTATCATCACACGGAGTTCTTTAAATGTCATGTTTGTATCTAAGTCCCAGCCTGCAAAGAATTGAGACTTTTTGTCCAATTTCTGGGTTATTGTGTCTGTAATTAGCCAAGTCCGTGGAAGAATTCCTATTTCAAACAAGTGATTTAGGGTATGAAACGCGTAATGCACTCCTCTGTCTTGCTTAGTTCCCGAACTACAAAGAAATGAGAAATTTAAGGGAAATCACTGCTGAATTTAAGTTCATCTTCCCAATTACGCCCATGGAGAACATGAGGGTGACTTCATAGAATTCAATAAACACAAAACTCAGAGGTTCTTCTACATTTCTCTTTCTTCTAAATGCACTCTTCACATGTTTAGAGGGGTTTCCCCGCAAAGTTATTTCACAGAGAACAGGAGGAACCCACTGCCATCCATAGGGATAAACACCATTATAATCCTCCATTCTACATTTCTTTAATGCTGCTTTTCAGGCCAGGTGATGAGGAAATCAATTTTCAGTAGGTAATTTTGCTCCATGTGATGATGCTTCTGAGCAGGAGGAGAAGACCCGGCCCTGGCAGGGTATTTTTGGTTTGGAATTTCTACCTATATCAATTCTTTTTCTTCTTGAACCGTTTTTCTTTTTCACTTCCTACCAATCTCCATTGACTCATTCCCTCTAAAATATTCTCCTCTCCTTCATCCCATCATTCGGTCCCTTGTCACCCACCTACCGCTAATTAACAGCAGTCACATGACATTATAGGTAATATTAACAAGAGCCATTAGTGTGAGAATTACTCTGAGATGTGTGATATGTTCTTCAGGGGGACAACACCTCTCCAGGAAGACAAATTTCAAGTTGATTGGACCGTGCTCCACTGCAACACAACTGGGAAAACTGTGACTCTACAGAGGTCAAAAATGGTCCCATTTTAACTTCTTCATGTTTTGGTTCACACAGATTTGACCAGCAATTTGACAGGTGAATAATTTCTTATCATTTTCAGAAATCAGTAAGTCTTGATTTACCTTAACTTCTCCTAATTTCTCCAACTGCGTCTCCACTTCCAAATCACAGATATCTGCAATGAAGGAATCTAAAAACCTTTGTTATGCTATTTTATTTTTTTAGAACTACTTCCTACTCTTCGATATAAATGGATAGGTTTTGGGTTTTTTCTAAACAAAACAATTCCAAAACCTCACTGGTTAGTCTGTAACTTTCCCTGTAAAATATGAAGAGAAGAATTTGGAAATAGAAGGTGAAACGTCAAAAAAGTTCTCGTGTTTCACCAATCTCTCAGATACAGAAAAAGTAGTGTAAAAGGCTTCCAATTCCAATTAAGTATTTAGTGCCAAACATCCAAAAAGAGTTTGAACAGACTTCCTTCTGCATCCATTTCCTTTCCTTTATATGGCTGTATGTTTAAAAAAAGAATTACCGAGATGTTTATAACATATGGTAACGGACTTACGGGTTTTAAGTGCTACATTTTTCAATCACAACCTTGCTCTAGGAACACTAAAAGTTTGTTTTATTACGTTGCTGAAATACATAGCAGTTACAAAAATAAATCCTCCTATTTGGAGAGCTACTACCCTGGGATTTTCGTTTTGTCTACAGAGGGTTTGACAAAGCCCAACCGTCCAGAGCAACCACCTTCTCCTGGAAAGCTTTGAACAACCCCCTCATGTGCAGGAGGCAGCAGGAAAAGGGGTCTAAAGACCAAATCAGCAAAGAAAGATGCTTTGGAAGATCAGTACTGTTCTTTTTTCTCATCAAAATCTGTCATTAGTCTGAGTTGACTAAATGTCACAGCAATAAATAGTATTTAAAGAGAGTCTTATGATGGCTTTTTAATATATCCCATATTCTATCTACAGCTCCTCCTTTATCACATCTCAGGCTCTTCTAAAACTCTTGTGTTGCACCAAACTTCCAGCTCTCTCAAATACAGAGTAGAAAAATCAGGGTACAAAATTCTACTGTTTCATTTGGGGAGGTGTGAAGAGACCCTGAGATAGTGCTCATCCATTTCTGAACCAAGCTCTCGCATCTTCTTTAGCATCTTCAGCAAGTTTTTAGGTGACACCAAGCTGAATGGTGTGGTTGACACACCTGAGGGATGGGATGCCATCCAGAGAGACTTGGACAAGCTTGAGAAGTGGGCCATATGAACGTCACAGGGTTCAACCAAGCCAAGATGAGGGTCCTGCGCTTGGGACACAGCAATCCCTGGAATCAATACAGACTGGGGGGAGAATGGCTGAAGGGCAGTCCTGAGAAGAAGGACTATTCGTTCTCACGTCTCATAAATCTGAAGAATGAAAGATTTTCAATCAGATGATCATAAAATGCTACCACCACACTAAGTTGTCTTTAAAAAAAAAAAAGGATGCTAATTTTCACCCTTATTTTTCCAACTACTGAGGATTTCCAAGTGAAATAAGGATTAATGTCATCTATAGAACACAAATACCAGACACCAACGAGACTTTCGTGGAGCTCCTGAAGGATGAAAGAGCATCTTCTTGATGTTCTTCAATGTTTGTCTAAAAATCTTTCAGCTACATTATTAAAGACACGATAACGTGAAGACCAAGTGCCAATAACCTTTAGTCCTTCAGACTAATATATGGAAGTTTAAATAGGTTGGACTTCACCAACATCTTTATCGTGGGATTTCAGGACAGTTTCTTCTTTCTGTTTAAGGAGAATTTCTGCAGCATTTTCTCAGAAAAGTTCCCAATTCGATTCAAGGAAAGAACTGATTAAGAATTCAGACAGAGCTGCAGAATTTGGCTATTACTCAAGCCAAAAAGCTTGCTTTAGATTTGGGTTAGGTTGGTTATTTCAGTCTCTTCTGAAATGGTTATTTTTGATGATATAAAAATAGGGGGATTAGGTAGGAGTAATATTCTTGAACTAAAATATAATTCATCTGAAGGAGGGTATGACTAATATTTAGAAAATATATTTATAGGCCTTTGGCTCAATACTGGAGTGGAGACAGGCAAGTCCAAGAATAACCTGATATCAAAAAAGTTACTTCTGCTCTCAAGCCATCAACTCGGAGTGACCAAAAAGAAGGTAATTTAGTGCAAAACAAGGGCAATTCTCCTATTAAATGCAACTTCAGTTGCTAGAATGCACATACCATACAAAACCATTAAAATATTATGTTGGTTTACCATATACTACCTTCAGGAAACATCCTAAAGAAGCATTTTCTTGTATAAGCATCTTATTAGAAGTTTGTTAAAGCAGCCAACAAAAGGATCTAAAAATTCATACAGAAAAAGGAAGTTGTTTGGACTATTAAATGTAAATGTTTATAAGACATCTAAAAATGGGAAAAAATACAGACAAAAGGAATATGGAAGAGATCTAGGCAGGGCTTTTGGTAAAAAGTAGGCGGCTCCTGAGTTTTGAAAAACATTAAAACAAAATAAAATAATTTAGCTCCCCCCTGCCCTGACTATTTCACAAATATGGATATATTTCAATTAGGAGTCTTGATTTAATTAGCCAAAAATTTCCCATTCCGCCAACGGTGTCTTCAGTTCTACAGCTGAAGAAGCAACACCCATTCGGTCCGTTGGCCGCGGTTACCACTAAGCAGGATTTTACAGACTACCCTAAACGACGTTAATTGCCTCGCGCTAATTCTATTACGGCTGACCAGTTGATTTGGAAGTGGGTTTAATTTCATTTCTACATCATTACTAGAGCCACCAGATGATGGCGGGGAAGACATCCTATTTCTTTGCGATAGCACGCACTTAGAGGAAAACACTTAGGTCTGGTGGCAAAGCCCTGCATTAAATCACTTCTTGAGATAATTAAAATAATTAGATGGAGCCGCAACGTATCTAATGCAACATTAGATATGCAAGTAGAGAATGTATTATATGATCCCCAAAACATCATATTTATCTACGGTTCAAATATTGTTCACATTGATAGTAAATGAAATATTTTTTGCGTGTCTTGCTTTGTCAAAATATGTTGGCATCACAAGATCCGATAACCTTATCTGAAATTCCTAATTATTACATGAAAAAACTCTTGTTAGTGCCATGAAAGGGACACAACAGGATTTATATGACAATGTAACGGCAGACAAATATTGTGGACAAAAAAATTTTAGTCCACAGCTGTTAGTACTAGGTATTTCTAGAACATTTTAGAAGACGGAGGGGGCATCTGATCAATACTTATAAATCCTTCAAGGGTGGGTGTCAGGAGGATGGGGCCAGGCTTTTTTCAGTGGTGCCCAGGGACAGGACAAGAGG
>JAOTQQ010000019.1:2600155-2620996 GCA_026546715.1 Gallinago undulata | reverse complement strand
CCTCAGGGCTGCTCTCCAGCCATTCTCTGCCCAACCTGTATTTGTGCCTGGGATTGCCATGTCCCAGGTGCAGGACCTTGCACGTGGCCTGGTTGAACTTCATGAGGTTTGCACAGGCCCACCTCTCCAGGTTCCTCTGCGTGGCATCCCTATGTCTCAATAACAAGCAGAATTTTCCAATCAATTATACTCTTTGATAACGCAACGATATTGCAATCCCCACATGGGTACCGACTCTGTCCTCATCAACCTTCTGGCTGGGCAGGACGCTGAGCAGAGCGCATGGAATAGCATTTACAGGAGTGAAAAGGAAAAAGGAAAGGAAAAGGGCCTGCAGGGCATCCAGTCAGATGCCAATTTCAGATGAAAAGTACGGAATCTTCCTAAAATATCCCGCAGAAATAAAGGTTTTAATCAGTATTGTCACAGAAGTGTATCAAGTTGGTTGATTCTTAAAAAGTACTGAATTCTACCACGATTTTTTAGACTTTTTCTTTGGACAAATATTTTTTATGTTGTTTAAATTAAACCACCTACCATTCCAAAACCAGTTTGCTTTAGTGATGAATGAAGTGAAGCTATTTCTCGCCTGTGATGGGTCCAGCCTCTACCATTTTCATTACTCTACTTCTAACCCTAAGTGGGTTTATTCATAAAATGTGAAAAAAGCAAGCTGTTGTTCAAAATTTGAAGACCTAAAAAGCCTCCTCAGTACGTTCCAGTTACTACATCACTAGCTATTTTCCTTTTGACAGATTTTTATTGATTTATTTACCAATAAAAGTTTCAACAGATCCTGTGACTGGGGCCCCTTATGGGAGAAAATTAATGCCTAATTTTCCTGTAGTATTAAGATTTTTGTTACCATTGGAAATTGCCTCATTTTCAACCGATTTCATGTGTCTAAACCAATTTCCAACTACATTTTTGCTTTCATGCACTACTTTGGATGGAAACCCTCCTGCTTTGACTTCTGTCTCTTTGGGAGACTTGTTTGCAGAGAAAGGCATGTTTACCCAAGGTGTGACACCAAATAGAGACCTTCCCCTTAAAACGGTCATGAAAATCAAAATAAAATTGCTCATCTTGTTGATTTTTGTGTTTATATGTTGTCCCACCAACTAAATATTTATAATATAACTGTTATTATTTCTCAATAATGCTTTGATTCTCTTTAGACAGGGAATACTTCCAGTATCAGCTCTCATGTGAAGCAAGGATCAATAGCTGCCACTTCATATTTAAATTATCACACACAGGAAGCATCAGAAGCGATAGAAATTATTTTCAAAAGTTATAAATAAGAAAGTTTTAAGTGGAAAACAGAAAAAGACCAGTTTTCAGAAGGCTGAAGGGGCTCCTGAAGAGACCACCCAGCTCTTCTGTTATCCAGATCCCGTGTAAGGATGATGGACTGACTATTTCACTTGCACTAAATCAGGGGGAGATTTTTATATTAACTGCTTGAAAAGTGAACAGAAACAAATGCTCAAGATTATACATAAAATCAGAGATAAAGAATTCACATGAGTCAAACTCCATTTTAAAGCATATTAATTGATGTGCTTTTCCATGTTGCGTTAATCCACACAAAACTCATTTAAGGCTCAATAATCACAGAATCACAGAATGGTAGGGGTTGGAAGGGACCTCTGGAGATCATCTAGGCCAATGCCCTGACAAAGCAGGGCCACCCAAAGCAGGTTGCACAGGAACGTGTCCAGGTGGGGTTGGAATGTCTCCAGAGAAGGAGACTCCACCACCTCTCTGGGCAGCCTCTGCCAGGGCTCTGACACCCTCATAGGAAACAAGTTTCTCCTCATGTTGAGGTGGAACCTCTTACATTCAAGTTTGTGCCCATTTCCTCTTGTCCTGTCTCTGGGCACCACTGAAAAAAGACTGGCCCCATCCTCCTGACAACCACCCTTGAAGGATTTATAAGCATTGATCAGATCCCCCCCCGTCTTCTCCAGACTCAAAAGACCCAAGAAGTCCGTCAGCCTTTCCTCATCAGAGAGACGCTCCAGGCCCCTCAGCATCTTTGTAGCCCTCTGCTGTCCCCTCTCCAGCACTTCCCTCTCCTTCTGGAACTGGGGAGTCCAGAACTGGTCCCAGATCTCCAGCAGTGGCCTCTCCAAGGCAGAGCAGAGGGGGAAGATGACCTCCCTCCACCTGCTGGCCACACTCTTCTTGATGGACCCCAGGATGCCATTGGCCTTCTTGGCCACAAGGGCACATTGCTGCCTTGTGGTAATCCTGTTGTCCATAAGCCAGGACATCAATGTATCTACTTCACATTTCTCCCCATTTTCCCATCACAGACTAAACCCAAAGAAAATATGTCAGATTTGCAATTATTTTAGCTCTTTTTAAGGATGGCACTTTCACACTTTCCCTCTCTGTACTGAAGGATGGGCCAATAATCCATACCATGAGACAGGAGCGTCTATTCCTTCCACAGGTGTAGGGTATCCAGCCCTAACCATAGAATCACAGAATGCTATGGGGTTGGAAGGGACCTCTGAAGATCATCTAGTCCAACCCCCTGACAAAGCAGGGCCACCCACAGCAGGTCCCACAGGAACGTGTCCAGGTGGGGTTGGAATGTCTCCAGAGAAGGAGACTCCACCACCTCTCTGGGCAGCCTCTGCCAGGGCTCTGCCACCCTCACAGGAAAGAAGTTACTCCTCATGTTTAGGTAGAACTTCTTATATTCAAATTTGTGTCTGTCTCCTTTTGTCCCGATGTCCCAGTCCAGTTCATATTCCAAGGAAAAAAAGGAGTTGGCAATTGGATAGAGGATACAAGTCACCTTTATGTGGTATTTTACATAGAAATATTGCCAGTAATCAGCAGTATTTTTTCAAAGCTAATCTCCAAGGCCCTGATCCGGCAAAGACACATTCTTAAATTAACGGAATTGCGTAATTCCGTCGCCTCTGATGGCACAGGAGAAGCATGGTTGCAAAGCTTATTCTCTACAGGCTTCAGACAACATGCCAGAAACACTTTGGAAAGGGAGTATTAAAATCTTTTCAATACGTTTTGCCGTTTAAAGAAACCTACCATTAAGTAATAAAAGATAGGAAAAATGTTTAAACTGTGTAAATTTGACACCGTATTTCTTTGGGGAAAAAAACCCACAAACCCTTAATTCAAACGAATCCATGTAATTTCTCCTTCTGCTCTGCTGCTCCGTGAACACGTTTCCTCAATTTCCAAGGCTTTTCACACACACAGCATCGAGCAGGCCATGAAAATACAATTTTTCCTGAATTTGTTCAGCATCCCCAACCAAATCACTGCTCTGGAGTTGCCATTTTGCCAGGATAGGCACCAAACCGGTTTCCCTTTTCAACCCCCATTTTCGCCAGACCGACGGTGACCCAACGAGGCAGAAAAAACGCAAAGGAAATTAAAGAGCATTAAAACATTGACACGACCAACGTGAAATTCTGAAGGAAACCGTAAAGGCGAGGGTGGGAGAATGTATTTCACATCAGGAAGCACGATTCATGCAATAATCAATTAATAACGCGGCCACCACAGAATTATGAGACAGTAGAAATGACAGACGACAAGGCCAGCCTCAATATTTACGCTAATGCATTCCATAATTAATTGCGTCTTCTCTGTTTTTTATAATTTAGAAAAGGCAACGCTGGCACTAAATGCTAATTAAACTGCCTGGAGACCTGGTGTTGAGGGGTTATTCCTCGTGGGATATGGGAATATATTCTATTTTCCTTCCCCTACCCCCCAGTTTAACTGTTCAGTGAGCGTAGGATGCTTTATGTTTGTTTCTATTTCTATAAATCTAAATGCTATAGATTTGTTTGATCAAATCCATGATATCTTGAAAATGTGAATACCAATGATCAGCCACCAGCAAACCCACACTTTTAGAAGTGCTTTAATGGGAAATACTGATTATTAACTACTACTAATTAGTCAGTGCCATCATTTTAAAGCCACCTTCATCTTTTCTTTTATTAGTTCCCTCTCCCTGCCTCCAATTTAAAAATATAACTGTTTGTGTCCATATTCATGTTTGCACACAAAATGTATCAAAATAGGATTAAAAACTTTAATTTTACGGGATGTCTAGAGCTAGGCAACATCACCCGGAAGGGGGATCAGGCCAGTGTTAAGAGACCAGGCAATATTCAGGGTTAAGCCTTCTATTTCTTACCAGGAGTCCTTTAAAGAGGCCTGGATGGGAGGGTCGTGATTTATATAAATCACCATAATTAATCACCTTCTGTGTCTAGTAATTTATGCATTCCATCTCTTCGCTGAGCAGGCTGTTCCCAGGATAAAATACCGCAGTACTTAATACACGGATTCACACAAAATCCACTTTTTTTTTTTTTTATTTTGACATCTCCATTTGTGCCACTGTATTTCATGCTGCTTCCAGACTTAAGAAGGCAAGTTTCCTGAGCGCAGCCTTTTCTAATCTTAGATTAGCACAACACAGAATTAGAGACTAAAACCTACTACCTGTTTATTTTTCTAACAGCAGTTTCTAATTGAAATACTCCGTCCTCCTCCTGTCTTCATTAAAGGGTGGCCTCTAATGAAAACCTGAGATTTTACAGTCTCCCAGGTTGATATATTCTAATATATCTCAAGCGATGCAGAACTCCCAGTTTGGAAAGTAATACCAGTAAACTATTTCTCCCCCAGTGTCAGTGTAGGGACCGAGGAGATGAAGTTTTTGCTTTAAAAACTTTATAAGCTGGTTATAGGAAAAAAGCATTAGTGCTTATTTTCATCCCTAAACTCACCTAAAAGATGTCCTGTCCATGAAGTAGACGATTTTTCCAATTAACATTGTCACACAGTATTACTCTAATTTCACTGGAATAAACTTGAGTAATTAAGCCATTTCTTTTATTTTCCGGGTATCATTCCTGCACCTAAAACATTCCATCTTAAATAAGATTTTTGTGTGGACTCTCCTCATCGTTATGAATCATTTTTAACTAAAGCCTTTGAAATATTCGGGTTTTGCCTGCTGGAATACTGTCCCCCTGTTCCAAATTAATCTGGAGAATGCCCCTGGGAGAGCTCAATTTTCATCTCCTGTTGATATCCTTCAGCAAAGCTCTCCATCAGTACGTCCTACTAGAAAATCTCTTTTGTACAAAAAAAAACAACAAAACAAAACAAAAAAAGAAAAGAGCTATTTCAGTTTGCCTGCCAGATTTCCTTCCCTTGACAATCAAGCTGGTTTTACTTATATTTACTGTGTGGTCTCCCGCTATTGTACGTCGGCTTCGCTGGGAAGCGGCGTTTCCACCCTGGATGCTTTCCATCTTCTGCTCAATTTTGTCATGCCATTTTTAAATTCCCCCCCCCCGCCTTGTTTTCCCAAAACTTCGAGCATCTCGGGTAATCTCTTCCATTATCCGCAGTGTCAACAGTGAAATAGTAAAACTTAATTTTTACTCAGTATAAACATCTCGGCGAAAGCATTTGGGGACTGCAAGTGGAATTTATTTTAAAATTCCCCACTATTTTATAGTTTCTGGACAGCATCATGAACAAGGATTTTTATGTTGTCATTCAGGCTGATGATTCTCATAGTTTTCATCCTGTAGAATCACAACTGATTGGGCATATCAAATAAGGCAGCTCTTTCTTAATTTATCAATAATTCCTGGGAATCAATAATTAAGGGAAAAATTCTATCCTTCCCATTCTTGAAAAGCAATTTATAGAGACAACGTTACCAAAAACAATGGGAATCGAGGAAATACTGACATCTATACATAAAACAAAGTCTACCTCTGAGCTAATTCCCAACAAAATACGTAACGGGATGGAAGCTTTGTGAATCACAGCTTTGGTTCTTATGCCATAGCTTCAGAAAAGGATTAAAATACTTGAATATTAGAAGCATTTAAGACTCCCCAAGGTCACATGTTAATTCTAAAAGTTATATTCTACTATTTTTTTTTTTAAAGAAAAAACAACAAAACCCAACAACAAAACCCCGAAACTACTATTAGACTCCCACCTCTACCACATTTTTTAGGACATAAATCAAGGATGCCGTAAAGGCACAAACCATCCCCCTTAGAAATTAATGCGATTCGGCAGTTTACGGAAAGAAAAAAAACAAACATGCAGAGATCAGTCCCGGGGCATGCAGCATGCAGTAAAAGGGAGAGCAGAGGTTAATAACCTGGAAGCATAGGATCTGAGAATGTGAGAACAAGTTAAAGACAAGAGTTCCTCTCCATTGTCACTGAGGGTCGAGAAGCAATGCTGCAGCGTAGAGCAGTGGGAGTGGGGGAAATACAGTTTGTCCAAGACATATACATATCTCCGCAAGTGGCGGCAGGTATAACTGAAAGACAAGGGTAAAAAGGGAGAAAAAACAGAAAAAAGAGGTATTTTCCTTTAAGAAAGCTAATTCACGGTTTAACGTCCTTGGTTTGGGGTTTTTTTTTTGTTTTTTTTTGGGTGCCAAGAGTCAATGGAAGGTGCCAAAAGTCAACGGGAGATGCCAAGTAAGCAATGGAGCAGTTTGACACAAAACAAGGCTCAAAAACCAGACATGTGTCTGATTCTGTCGCTAATGCCAAGGGAACTCACTGACTTTCACACATTAGAGATGCAAGAAACTGGGAATTTATACATTTTTATATATATATATGTATTTTTTTTTACCTTTTTTTTCTTTATTGGGTTAATAACGCATTAAGAAAAGGAGGGGTTTTTTGCCCCTCTCCATTTGCCCTGAAAATATAAACGCATGTCTGAACCTGGTTTGCAAAGTTTACCATTAAAAAAAAAAAAAAATCACCCAATTTAACTCATTTTCACAGGAATTGACGTCTCGCCTTATGGGAAAAAATTCACACAGAATTATCGATCAGTGAGAAGCGCTCTCGCAGCCTGGGATTCCAGAGGTCGAGTATTCCCGTAGTTAATACCAGTGCCTCAAACATGATGCTTTTTCATAACTGAGTTACATATTTAAGACCTGCTCAGCTTTTTAATGAGAAAATACAGTCAATTCCATTAAATAACTATAATAAAATATTTAGTGTTCATACGAACCAACTCTGAATGCTTTAAGTAAGAGATACTGTCTATGCCTACTCACAGGACGTCTTCCAGTTCCTAATGGAAAGGACAATAAATTAATTAGAGTAGTTCACCTGTAAACTCTGAAGCACATACATCGTATAATCCCAAATATTTATTATTATAGGTTTTGCACAGAAAATACTGCACTGCATCATGGTGTACAAGAGAGCACAAGTCTTGTGAGGAGCATCTGAGGGAGCTGGGGGTGTTAAGCCTGGAGAAAAGGAGGCTGAGGGGAGACCATCTCACTCTCTCCAACTCCCTGAAAGGAGGGTCTAAAAAGCAGGGATTGCTCTCTTCTCCCAAGGAAGAAGCGATGGGACAAGAGGAAATGGCCTCAAGTTGCACCAGGGGAGGTTTAGGATGGACATTAGGAAAAATTTTTACACTGAAAGGGTTGTCAAGCCTTGGAAGAGGCCACCCAGTCACCATCCCTGGAGGTATTTAAAAGCCGGGCAGATGTGGTGCTGAGGGACATGGTTTGGTGATGGTTTTTATCAGTGTTGGGTTGATGGTTGGACTCGATGATCTGAAAGGTCCCTTCGAACCTGGACAATTCTATGAATCTAATACACGTGTGATAGTCCAGCTCGCAGGGAAACTCTGCCCCAATGTATGGAGTGTGGCGAGTCCTCCAGAAAGCACCTTATGCAGCTTAATACACTTTGACATAAATAAGGCAGCTCTTCATAAGCATCAAGATACTTCTAACCAGAGTGTCTGCGGTCCCTACTGCAGCCTGAAGCAACAAACACCTAAACTTTAGGCTATAACTTCCTTACACATTAAAATAAAATAAAATTATTTCATAGCTTCATGAATTGAAACTTGGCCAACGGGTTATCTGCCCCCACTGTTTGCATTTCATAAGTAGTGAGATGGATATAGATTTATGTACATATAGACAGACCTCTGTAATCCCTTTATTGGACACGTGTGGCTGAAACATTCTTGAAGAAGACCAAATTATTCATGTCCCTCGGGCAAAGAACAGAACAGAAAAGAGTGCCACCAACAGCTGAGCCTTGGTACAATCAGTGGTGCTCCAAGCCTAAGAATTTATCAAAACCAGGGTTTTCGACTGCTTTAGTCTAATTAGAATTCACTACTGGGTTCACATCAACCTTTGCACTGCGAGTTGAGGACAGTCCCTTTGGGCACTTCATCTGAAGATATACTAGTTTTCAGGAGAGGCAACTGCTGAAAGGAGGCAATTTCTTAAGCCATCAGGCCTTTTTTGTAGATCACAGCATGTTTTGAGCACCACAGGCTGTTCTCTTCATTCCACGGGCCAAAGATGGAGAAGATAAAGAATGGTGTTAGTAGAATATTGTACCTTATTTCAAACCCCTGGAGGTCTCATTGTAGCCATTCAATCTTGCTAAACTTTTGTGAAGAAATTGAGAGAGAGCCTTCAATTATCACTTATCTTTGACCCCTGTCAATGCTCTCCAAGGATAGGAAGAGCAAGACTTGATCCCCAAAGCATGATGACCACATTTAGGCTTAACTAACAAACTGGATAAGCAAACGAAAATGCTCCAAGGGCTGGAGCCCCTCTGCTGTGAGGACAGGCTGAAAGAGTTGGGGGGTCCAGCCTGCAGAAGAGAAGGCTCTGGGGAGACCTCAGAGCCCCTTCCAGTCCCTCAAGGGGCTCCAGGAGAGATGGGGAGGGACTCTGGATCAGGGAGAGGAGCCATAGGATGAGGGGGAAGGGTTTTAAAATGAGAGAGACTGACATGAGATGTGGGGAAGAACTTCTTTGGTGTGAGGGTGGTGAGAGCCTGGCCCGGGTTGCCCAGAGAAACTGTGACTGCCCCATCCCTGGAGGGGTTCAAGGCCAGATTGGATGGGGCTTTGAGCAACCTGGCCTGGTGGGAGGTGTCCCTGCCCAGGGCAGGGGGTTGGAACGTGATGACCTTTAAGGTCCCTTCCAACCCAAACGAGTCTATGATTCTATGAAAGACAGCACACAGAACCTGACATCTCTGAAGAGGCCTCTAAACTACCAGCCTCTTGAGAATTCTTTCTACTCATCTTTATGGCATCCGTGAATGTTTTCTTCCCTGATCCTGGCATTGCCTGATCTTGCCCAGCAGCTGGTATAAAATGAGAAGGTAGGGAGAACGATTCAGTATTGGCTGGGCAAATGAGACAAAAAGAAAAAATCCCCAATAACAAATTCTTTCAGGAAAAGAAAAAAGAAAGAAAATTGCTCACGAGAAATTGCTCTTCCTTGTAACTTTCCCCAACCTCTAGAGTCATCCTTCCCACTGCCACCCTGCAAGAACAGTCTGTTCTCATAATCTTCAGAGGAGAACACCTGCACTTGAGTGCTCTGAGGATGCTCTTACCTGCTTATACCAACCTCCTGTAAGCCTGGAGCCCTGCTCCTCTCTTCCCAAGAGCTTTTTAGATTTGTCTGAACCAGCAGACTTAAAATCACAGAATGATAGCTGTTGGAAGGGACCTCTGGAGATCATCTACTCCTATCCCCCTGACAAAGCAGGTCCACGCAGAGCATGTTGGACAGGAACCCATCCAGGTGGGTTTTGAGTATCTCCAGAGAAGGAGACTCCACCACCTCTCTGGACAGCCTCTGCCAGGGCTCTGACACCCTCACAGGAAAGTTCCTCCTCATGTTTAGGTGGAACTTCTTAGGCTCAAGTTTGTGCCCATTTCCTCTTGTCCTGTCACCAGGCACTATAGAGAAGAGTCTGGCCCCACCCTGTTTCCACCCATCCTTTAGATATTGCTCAGCATTGATGAGGTCCTCTCTGTCTTCTCCAGGCTGAGCAGCCCCAGGTCTCTCAGCCTTTCCTCATCAGAGAGATGCTCCAGGCCCCTCATCATCTTTGTAGCCCTCTGCTGTCCCCTCTCCAGCACTTCCCTGTCCTTCTGGAACTGGGGAGCCTGCAACTGGACCCCGTGCTCCAGATGGGGCCTCCCCAGGGCAGAGCAGATGAGGAGGATGACCTCCCTCCACCTGCTGGCCACACTCTTCTTGATGGACCCCAGGATGCCATTGGCCTTCTTGGCCACAAGGGCACATTGCTGCCTTGTGGTCATCCTGTTGTCCACCAGGACACCATCATAACTCTGCCGTCAGAGAGGACAGAGATCCTTCCTGTACACACTCTTCACTGCCTGATGCCCAGGCACATGTAGGGGAAACATGTAATTTTTACATAACATACTAAATTAACCCAATTTATTTATATTTGCTTGCAATTTAGTGCAGATTTGATGAAGCAGGTAGTTTTCCATTACAGAAACAGTTTAAAATCGTCAGTTTGATGTCAAGAGCCACTGGGAAGGTGGCACTTGGCCATGACGTGTGACAGCAGAGCTGCAGCCCACGCCAATGGATGCTGTGGCTTCTTGCAGCTTTACTGACTCGCCCTGATCATCTGGAAGCCCTCTGAGAACCCTGTGTGAAACACACAGATAATGAAAACCAACAAACAATTTAGACTTTGCTAAAGACTCTTCCAAACCTGCTCTTTGTCCTGTTCACCTGAAAAAAATTCCGTGTCTCAAATGGTCATCGTAATTGTTTTGCTTTAAGGGATCACATCCCTTCTCATTTTTAGCTCAAACTCCACATCATCCCAGGGGCGTACACAAGACTTCAGCCTCAGAGGAAACACTTCGCAAAGATAAGAGTTAAAAAATAAGAAGTGCTGAAATGCGTGTTACGTTTATGTGACATCGTATTTTTCATCCAGAATTTTAAGGACAGACCTGAACAAGACGACAGCACTAAGCAAAACACACAAAGCCACTTAAGCCCTTATTTATTTAAACCAGCAAGTTGATATTTTCTCTACTGAAGTCAAATGTAATTTTAAAGTAAGTATATCAGAGACAACAAACATAAACAGCACCGGGCCAACTTCTTTTTAACAACAGAAAAAAATGAAGCAAATTGGCCAGGGAATAGAAAAACAGTCTAAATACTGTATTTACCAACCCCTCTATAAATACAACCCGGTCTAAAGCAGCATATACAGGATTCAGAAGAAAAATTCCCAGTGCTAATGGTTAAATAATTGTAACACATAATCTTCCTCTTGGTGCCTGCCAGATTTTATGAAGGCTATAAATCTTTAAGGTTATTGAGGAAAAAAAAGGAAGGTCTTGAAGAGATATGTACCACATGTCTTAGCTCAGAGAAAATAGATTAAACTGCAGCAATAAAAAAAAAAAGGCAAGCCAATTCTGCTAAGCCTGATTAAATATTTAGGTCATAATTGTTTCCGCGGCAGAATTTGAAAAATGCACAGCAAATAACATCTTTTGCTGAGTTTGAAGACTTAATCACTCTACTTTCAAAAGGGAGTTATGCTACAACATGACTCTACGGGAAAGGCAATAGGAAAGCCTCCTTAAAAAAAAAAACCAACAAAACACACAATAAAAGTAGAAGCTAATTAAACTGGTACATGTTAGTCAGCACCCCAAATTACCCGTGTACCTGCGAGGAGAATGTCATGACGTGCTATGAACGTTTTACTACTGTTCATGTAAGATAACTTGTGTTCTAGGAAGTCCTATTACTCATTAGTCTTATGTCCCCAAAGTCAAACCCAACCAAAATACAGTCTACGCTCACTAAAATACTACACAGATGATTGGATGGGGCTTTGAGCAACCTGGTCTGGTGGGAGGTGTCCTTGCCCAGGGAAGGGGGTGGGACTGGATGGTCTTTAGGGTCCCTTCCACCTCTAACCTTTCTATAACTCCATTTATAGTAAAGGAAGGCAAGGAAATGAAAACCAAACAAGTTCTGGAGATCTTTGATAGCCTGAAAAATCAAATGATAAATATATAAGATTCACCTATTGAAAGGCCAAATTCCCCCTGTAGAGATGAAGTTCTATCAAAAAGAACAAAAGGATCTGTATATTAGAATCACAGAATGGTTTGGGTTCCAACTAATTCCAAGCCCCCTGCCGTGGGCAGGGACACCTCCCACCAGACCAGGTTACTCCAAGCCCCCTCCAACCTGGCCTTGAACCCCTCCAGGGATGGAGCAGCCACAGCTTCTCTGTGGGAATGTTGCTTCCGAAGCCTCCTGTGCTTTTATCCTTTGGGTAGACACTCACAGGCTCTGCATCGGATTACAGGAGATGCCAACAACACCTGCATTAACGAGGACATTTGGATCTCGGTGTGTCAGAACCTGGAAACCCTCCGTGGGGAGACAACGGCCAGAGCCCCGTGAGAGAAAGCACAGCCCTCGCCCCGTTCCCTACCAGGATTCATCCCATCTGAGCCCGTATAAATCGCCGTAGTTGGAGAAAGATCTCCTTGTGGACCCAGGAGCACAATTAACGAGTTACAGAAACATGTCTCTGCACAACTTCACAGCAAATTTATTTATTCATTGCAGAACTAAGTGTATTTACTTTACCTAAAAGCCTGTTCTTCCTTAAACTTGCTGAAGGCCATTACCATTAAAAAGGTTGAGTCATTCACCAGTTATAAAGACCCGGTGCGCATTAAAGTTGTTAAATCCTGACTCTTTCTTCTGTATCTATAGCTTCACCCTCCATTTAAAAGCATCAGAAGTTTCGAAGTGCAATGTTCTCTTCGTGAGTCACACAAACTATGGTGAAAGCATGTGGCAGTGGGCAATATCTGGGCTCAAGTACTCAAGAGACTCAGAAATTTCATAAACTGTTACGTTGTGTTCCTAAAACGAGTTAGAAAGCCTGTTTGAAAATCCTGGCTTGTGTGGGGGCTGAATGAACTCAAAACTTTCATGTGTGGTGGAAAGGAAGGTTTTCAGGAGCAATTTGGAGGGCACCAACATGGTTTGGTTGGGTGTTACCAGTAACACCTCTGCTTCCCTCCTCATACACGCTCATTCCTATCCTGGCTTCACGCTCTTGGAGAGAGAAAAGAGTTCACTGAACTTCAAAGCTAGAAAAATCATAGAATTATAGAACAGTAGAAGTTGGAAGGGTCTCTGAAGATCATCCCCCTGCCATGGGCAGGGACACCTCCCACTAGACCACGTTGCTCAAAGCCCCATTCAACCTTGAACCCCTTCAGGGATGTTGCAGCCACAGCTTCTCTGGGCAAGCTGGGCCATGGTCTCACCACCCTCACACCAAAGAAGGTCTTCCCCACATCTCACCTCAATCTCCCCCTCTTTCCCTTCCCCCTCAACCTATGGCTCCCCTCCCTGATCCAGAGTCCCTCCCCAGCTTTCCTGGAGCCCCTTTAGGGACTGGAAGGGGCTCTAAGGTCTCCCAGGAACCTTCTCTTGTCAAGGACGAAGAACCCAAACTCTCTCAGCCTGTCGATGTTACATATATATATATTTTTTTATATATATATATATATATAAAATGGCATCAGTTAAAAAGTGAAATAAGCAACAACCTGACGACAAAAGAATTGATAATCAATGCTATATTTTCATTTCATACTAATGCTTCCTTACAGCCATAACCCAATTTTAATCTGTCAAGAGAAATCCTTGTACATTCATTACTCATCCTTTTCTTCAGAACAGTCCACAGCTTTTTTCCAAAGTGCAAACTTCTAAAAAGGAAATGAGATGCTCAAAAGAGTACACGCTGTATCTGAATAAAGTGGTTAATGAGCCAAATACCCTGCAACTGAAGATAAAAAAGACAGGTTCAAGCAAGTGATGTATCTTGAGTCACCTCTTTATTTCTGTCCTATAAATGCGTTCCCTTCAAAACAAATGGAGAAGATGAGACTGCAGCTTCACAGAATCACAGAACCTTCATGCTTGGAAGGGACCTTTGAGATCATCGAGTCCAACCACACACACACAAAAAACCCCACAACAATCTCGGGCACTAGAGCATGCCCTCAAGTGCCACGACTACACATTTCTTAAATACCTCCAGGGATGGGGACTCCACCACCTCCCTGGGCAGGCTCTTCCAGTGCCTGACCACCCTCTCAGGAAAGTCAGTCTTCCTAAGATCTAATCTAAACCTCCCCTGACCCAACTTCAGACCATCTCCTCTGCTCCTGTCATTATTCCCTTGGGAGAAGAGGCCAACACCAACCTCTCTACAACCTCCTTTCAGATAGATGTAGAGGGCAATGAGGTCTCCTCTCAGTCTCCTCTTCTCCAAACTAAACATTCCCAGGTCCCTCAGCTTCTCCTTGTAGGACTTGTTCTCCAGACCCCTCACCAGCTTGGTGGCTCATGCTCCAGCACCTCAATGTCCTTCCTACAATGAGGGGAACACAGCCCGCGAGGTGAGGCCTCACCAATGCCCAGGACAGAGGCACCATCACTGCCCTACTCCTGCTGGCCACGCTGCTCCCGATACAAGCCAGGATGCTGGTGGCCTTCTTGGCCACCTGGGCACACTACTGGCTCACGTTAAGCCCACTATCCACCAACACCCCCGGCTCCTTTTCTGCTGGGCAGCTCTCCAGCCACTCTGCCCCAAGCCTGGGGTTGTTATAACCAAAATGCAGGACCCAGCACTTGGCCTTGTTGAACCTCATACAACTGACCTTGGCTCATCAATCCAACTTGTCCAGGTCCCTCTGTAGAGCCTTCTGACCCTCACGCAGATCAACACCTAGTTTGGTGTTGTCTGCAAGCTTACTGAGGGTGCACTCAATCCCCTCATCCACATCACTGATAAATATACTAAACAAGACTATCCCCAAAACTGAGCCCTGAGGGACACCACCAGTGACCAGCCACCAACAAGATTTCATCCCATTAATCACAACTCTCTGGACATGGCCATCCAGCCAGTTTTTTTATCCAGTGAAGAGACAAGGATGAAAAGAAGATCACAGAATCACATGGGGTTGGAGGGGACCTCTGGAGATCATCTAGTCCAACCTCCTGCCAAAGAAGGTCCACCCAGAGCAGGCTGCACAGGAACGTGACCAGGTGGGGTTGGAATGTCTCCAGAGAAGGAGACTCCAACACCTCTCTGGGCAGCCTCTGCCAGGACTCTGCCACCCTCACAGTTGAGATGGAACTTCTTATGTTAAAGTTTGTGCCCATTTCCTCTTGTCCTGTCCCTGGGCACCACTGAAAAAAGACTGGCCCTGTCTTCTGAACACCCACCCTTTAAGTATTTTTAAGATGAAGAGACAAGGATGAAAAATTAAGAAGATCATTTCTTCCACCATGCGATATATCCAACTCATCTGAAGAGGGAATAATGTTATTTGAATATAAAAGAGGGCTTTCCCCCCATCCCTATATTTAAAATAAAGCAAGCAAATTCTTGGGTGAGCACAATCACGTAGAATGGAAGATGTTAGTTTTTCCTGCTCTGTTCTCCAACTATTTTTCCTCTTAAAAAGGGAAAAAAAATCCCTAATTGCTGTAATCAATGTCATTCAAGCTCCAATAATTAATGTATCCTTTTCCCCATTGGGGCACAGGCATTCTTGTTTAATTCTTGTCTTGCCAAGACAATGAGGCGGACACATGCCAAATCTATAACGTGAGAGCGAGCTATAAACACGGAACACCCTGTGTTTGCATAAACAATGCCTTTTTTTTTTTTTTTTCCAATGGCAGGATAAAGACAATACACACCAGATTCCTTCGCGCTCAGAGATCACATACTTGGATCAAAGATGCGTGTAAAGCCTCGGGGGGGGGGGCGGGGGGAGATAATGAGTAAAGGGTGAATCTGTCCAGATAAGATTAGAGCAGGGAGAGGAATCAAAAGTGCATCTTCGAAACGCTGTCTCGTGCTGCAGAAGTAACCACAGACACACACAGCTTTTAAAATGTCCAGTTATGCTGGTTTAAATGGTTTATCCAGAAAAAAATGTACATGGCAATTCTATTACAACCAGCCCAGGTCCATCCTCGGTCTAACAGAGAGGGTAAAACAGTCTTTTTTTAAATCAAGAACCTAATTACTACGCTTGTCACAACCTGATCTGAGCTGCTGGAGCAGCTGGATGTGCCTCATGTTAATAAAATATTAATAAACCGCTCAGGCATAGCTTCACCTTAGCTAGTCCCTGGTTTTCTGCCCTGTTGCTTCTACAGTAGCATTATTTCATTATTTCAGTAATGAAATCATTCCTTACTTATAAAAGAGTATCTAAAGCCTCACCCACTCTATCCATTACACAGCCAGCAGATTTAAAGCTTCTTTGGGTTTTGTGGTTTGATCTCCAGCACTGAGGACGCCGAAAAGCTCCCAACTTTCACTTTACGTACTCATTATTAACACTCTCAACTAATTGCCATCCCTCATTTCCTTTATATGATAGCTGAACCCTCCAGAAATCATTTGAGGGCTGCAGTAAACGTACTGTTATTTATTCCCTTCTCTACATCCTCTTTATTTGTACAAAATACACCAAATACAGGCCTTGGCAGCCTTGTGATAAAAACTTCTTTACAGAGTATGAATAGAATTTCCTCCTAAACATTAGGGAATAGGTTAAATGAATAGATGGTTAGATTTAGAATATAATACAACAGCACGTGCCCATCTCTCACGACTCTGAAGCACAACTGAGCTAAAGAATGGCAACCTGTTCCTATTGCTATTTCTGCACAGTTGAAAGAGGTTGACCAGGGAAGCCATGGATGCCCCATCCCTGGAAGTGTTCAAGGCCAGGCTGGATGGGGCTTTGAACAACCTTCTCTACTGGGAGGTGTCCCTGCCCAGGGCAGGGGGGTTGGAATTCGATGATCTTTAAGGTCCCTTCCAACTCAAACAATTCTATGACTCTAAATTATGGGATACAGACAGTGGAAGCCTCACTGAAAGATGAGTGATCACAGAATCAGAGTATGTTTTGGGTTGGAAGGAACCTTAAAAATCAACCTAGTTCCACTCACACCTCCCACCAGACCAGGTTCACCAAAGCCCTGCTTAACATGGTCTTGAACCCCTCCAGGGATGGAGCAGCCACAGCTTCTGGGGGCAACCTGAGCCAGGCTCTCACCACCCTCACACTGAAGAAGTTCTCCCCCACATCTCATCTCCATCTCCCCTCTTTCAGGGTCAAACCCTTCCTCCTCGTCCTATGGCTCTCCTCCCTGATCAGGAGTCCCTCCCCAGCTTTCCTGGAGCCCCTTTAGGAAGTGGAAGGGGCTCTAAGGTCTCCCGGGAGCATTCTCTTCTACAGGCTGAGCCCCCCCTCACTTGTCCTCAGAGCAGAGGGGCTCCAGCCCTCAGAGCATCTTCGTGGTCTTCTCTGGTCCTTTTCCAACAGGTCACAGAATTGTAGAATCATATGAGGTTGGAAAAGACCTCTGGAGATCATCTAGTTCAATCCCCCCGCTGGAGTGGGTTTACCTACAGCACGTTGCACAGGAACTTGTCCAGGTGGGTTTTGAATGTCTCCAGAGAAGGAGACTCCACCACCTCTCTGGGCAGCCTGTTCCAGTGCTCTACCTCTCTCACAGTAAAGAAGTTCCTCCTCATGTTTAGGTCCATGGTGTTGGGGTCCCCAGAGCTGGACACAGTATTCCAGGTTGGGTCTCACAAGATCTGTGTTAGCAAGAGTAACTCCAGCTTCAGATCAGCATAGCTAAATCCAGTTTAGGACTACCAAGATCAGGAATTTCTAGCTGAATCTTAAAGCACGTGGTTTAAGTTTCAATAAGGACTTCCCTACAATCAAGTCTGTGCAATTAGAAAGTTGTATGCAAATTCCCAATTATGGATGAAGAGGGAAAGGTTTCATTTCCTGGGCAAGAGAACTCAATCCTGTGCATATCAATTGCAAAATCTGGGAGAAAAATTTTCTGCTTAGAAGGGAAAAATAGGGATGCTCATAGTTTAAACAGGGAAACAAACAGCACCTACACATGCAGTGATTTAAGATGATCCTGAAAAGAACAGTTACCCTTTAGGCTGAGCAAGGCATTAATAAACAGATTATAGGACAGAGAGAGGTTGTTTGAACTGTTCTTTGCAGTAACTACTCACAGGCTATTTATTATGAAAATAAGCAAGCAATACTTCCAAGTTTACACACCATATTAAAGCCTTTATCTATATGCATATTTTATTTACATTATATAATTAATATAGTAATGTATTCTATAACGTTTGTTTTATCATGCTGGCAATTGAAAAATATGTAGGAATATATAGGAAATTAAAAGACAGTAAGGACAACTAAAAATAATTTTTAAAAAGCACACTCACCAATGATAGTGTTAAGTATGTAAAACTCTGGTAAAAGTACTAATAAATTTGTATATACGTCACAGTATGAGGTGTGCTCTAGTTTCCAAAGAATAAAAAAAATAAGCTGCACTTGACTTAATTATGAAAATACAAACAAAAAGCATTTGATCTTTTTCTGCTCACTTTAATGTGCCCTAACACAACAGTATTTTATTGCACTCTGTTAATGACCCTTCACTCTTCCTGTAGCCAAGTATAAAAGTTATAGAAAGGCATTCTCTTTACTACCATACTACCTATATATTTTAAACAATCCTATGTGAAGACTTGTTCAGAGCAAAAAATAAAAAGATGGCTGTTTAAATGCAGCATGTTATGAACCTCAACACCTTGAAGAAGGTCACAAGAGCCACCTCCAACTGGAAACCAGAGTCAAAAGCAGCAGCGGCACTGGAGCCGGGGAAGCTGGTTTCCTGCCTCCATCCCCTGCTCTCACCAGACCACACGCAATTACCTTCCTAATCAAGCCCATCCAGCGAATTATCTGCTCAAAGATAATTGCTAGGTACGTTTGCCATCAATACGCACAAAATTATCACTAATAAACATCACCGTGAATTACAGTCAAGTGCTGCTGGACGTGGTACAAACACGGATCGGCCCCAGTGACAAGAACCACTTTTCATACCACTCCACGAGGAATTTCCAGAGTAAGGAATTAAAATCACGGGGGTTCAACTCAACAAAACATCTCAGCTTTTCCACCTGTTCTACTGTGAAGCAAGAGGGGGGCAATTTTTTATATATAAACCCCTCAGCAGTTTGCAATGATGGCTTTGTACAAAGAGGTGTTGCTCCACCCTAGACAATTCTATGATTCTATGGGTTAGTTGACTTCATTCTTGGAGATTATCCCAGTTTAAATCCATTAAACCATTTCAACATGTAGCTCTTCATCTTATGGCACCAGACTTCTGATTTCCCCAGATGCCAAGCAGTTAAATAGATCTTAATGGACAGTTTTCCTTATTTAATGAGCAAGGAACTATCAGGCATTCTCAATGCATATCCTTGCCGCGCTGACTGCTGAGGGAAATCCACTTTGGATATTTTTGGTTGTTCTTCCACAGTCCATTTGTACACACAAAACCACAGAATGCTTTGGGTTGGAAAAGACCCTCAAGACCATCTACTTCCAAACCCCCTGCCATGGGCAGGGACACCTCCCACCAGACCACGTTGCTCAAAGCCCTCTCCAACCTGGTCTTGAACCCCTCCAGGGATGGGACAGCCACAGCTTCTCGGGGTAACCTGGCCAGGGTCTCACCACCCTCATACCAAAGGAGTTCTTCCCTACATCTCATCTCAATCTCCCCTCTTTCAATTTAAAACCCTTCCCACCCCTCATCCTGTGTCTCCCCTCCCTGATCCAGAGTCCCTCCCCAGCTTTCCTAGAGCCCCTTTAGGGACTGGAAGAATGTTCTGATATTAGTTTTTTTTCTCGGACCATTTTTGGCTTTACACAATAAACCACACTCCATTACAACAGTATCTTTATAACAAAACAAAGGAAATTGAGTGCTGGCATTATCCATCATGTGTTCTGTAAGAGTATCTCGATGCGGCACCACACAAAGATTTGTGGCAGTGACAGTGTTATGACTTTCTTTTTGCTGTAATCAAAACGATTTTGAGCATATTCATTTAAAAAGGAGGACTCAGTAGCAGAAAGAGAAGAGCTAGATTATTTCAGCATCTTCCCTGCCATCTTTCATCTTGTATAATACATGCTCCGTTTCCGGGAGATGTGTTTATTTTTTGACATTATGCCTAAATTCTTTGACTTTTCCAGTACAAACATCTGCCCACGGATCAAATCTTAGCAGTTGCCTTTTCAACAGATCAGTTCTAACCATGCAATTCCTAAAAACTGCATTAATTCCACCCCTGCTGGCTTACAAAACATGAGAAGACATTCTAAATAATTATAAAACCACCGTTCCTACAGCAGTACGTGGTCAGCTTCACCCCAATTCTATTCTCTTCTACTGAAGAGGACCATTCCCACCTGTCAAACTGTATAAAAACAAGTAAAGCTAAGGTAGGTCATACAAAATCAGTTCTGAACAACTATTAAAAAAAAAAAAGAAAAACAGCCAATTAAGTTTGTAAATAAACAACTATGTTGAACTGAAGAGAAATCTTTAAAGAAAAAAATAAACCAAACAACTTAAACCCTGCTCCAGAAGAGGTCTATTTTGTTATAAGAACCTCTAACACGCCAACAGCTTGTTAATAAATGCTTAATTCTAGCAAGTAACAACAGTCAATATGCAGTGCTGCTCAACATCTTTGTCGGTGACATGGACAGTGGGACAGAGTGCACCCTCAGCAAGTTTGCCAACAACACAATGCTGTGTGGCACGGTTGACACGCTGGAGGGAAGGGATGCCATCCAGAGGGACCTCAACACGCTGGAGAGGTGGGCTCATACAAATCGCATGAAGTTCAACCAAGCCAAGTGCAGGGTCCTGAACCTGGGACGTGGCAATCCCAGGCACAAATACAGGTTGGGTGGAGAATGGCTGGAGAGCAGCCCTGA
>JAOTQQ010000019.1:2558759-2569448 GCA_026546715.1 Gallinago undulata | reverse complement strand
TGTGCAAGGTCAGCGCAACCTTCATTTCTTCCCTGTCAGCCTGGCTCAGAATTTTCCCACTGCGGCCTGGTCTGGCTCGCTGATGTTAAAGGAGCCATGACCGCGCTCACACAGCCATTCTCCAACAGTTGACATAGTTCTTAGCGACATGGTTTAGTGGTGTTCTTTGGCAGTGTTGGGTTGATGATTGGACTCGATGACCTGAAAGGTCCCTTCCAACCTAATTCCGTAACTGTGGGGCGCAGACACTGCTCTGGTTTGAGGTAAAACAGAAACACGCACCTTCACAGGCCTCCCCACAGCCCAAGGCCTTGTCCCCACAAAATGGCGCCCTGAGGGGTCAGCCCTTTGCTGTACAGGGGAGAGACCAAAGTCTGACGCTGGAGCCGGGACAGGCATTTATTAACCCTTCATCTCCAGGCTGAGTGTGGTTTTGCAGCCCAGGAATCAGTTAGGACTGGACGGAGGAGAGAACCCCAGAGCTGCAGCTAGATGGCAGCTCAGGATGAGAATAGAGAGGAGCACGTTGCTTCACGGAGGCGTCCAAGAGATCAGACCAGAGATTCGTGGTTACAAAATGCAACAGCATGCATTATACAAAAATAAAACAATCAAGGATTTAGTTGTTATAATAAAATTATTATTTTTTTTTGCCCATTTTAGGCTGTGTTTGCAACTGGAACTGCATGGGGAAAGTTGACGGAGCAGCGGTTCAATAAAAGCGAAACGTTTCCTGAAAGTGGTTCCCGGCTCCAGCAAAAGGGTCCTGGAGAAAAGTTTGAGAGAGGGGGAAAAAAAAGAGAAAGAATCTTCCCGAGGGGTCAGCAGCCTGGTGTGGAGGCACCTCCCGGGCACCAGAGTCTCCGGGTTCCACTCGGCCTTTAGAAATAAGAATTTAGTGCCCATGAAAATGCTCTGACCACGAGGCTATTTATGGACTTCTTGTTTAGCACTTAAAAAAACCCAAAGCTTTGAAGCTAGGATTTCACCCTGATGGGAAGAGGAAAATATTTGAACTATCACAAATATTTATATGCCCGGAAACTGTGGAGCTCTAATTCTGACTCTGCATGTCTCCATTTACCTGCCTTAAAAGGTGTCTTTTTACTTTGCTTTCAAGGAGGAGCTTTCTGCGAAGCTTCCACGGAACTTCTAAGCACGGAAACCTGCTGGGATGTGGGCAAATATTAATTCTTCTTTTTATATATGAGGTTCCCGTTAAAAAAAAAAAAAAAAAAAAAGAATTAGCAGCCCACACTTAAAAAACACACAGTAGCTTTCAGTTGCGGATGCTTATTTTGAGAGACTCAAGATGCTTTTTTTTCAGCACGACTCTCTGGGGTCTCATGGCTTTGAGGAAACAACAAATATGCAAAAAAGACATCTCAGCGATGACTCCCAACACTCTCGCAGTGTTTCAGTTCTCCTTCCTATGGAACGAGAACGGTTTCCAAGAGCTCTAAGTTGCCAGATGCAATAAATTACAACTGGCAAAAGCGGAGTTCCTCAAGCACTCCCATGGCCTTCCCCGCCACGCTGTGGGGATCTCCTCTCGCAAGCCCCTGTGAATCCAACTCCACTCCTTCATCATTTCTGCCCTCTCCTCCACATCTCTCTCCACGTGGGAAACCAGAGCTGGTGGAGGAATCCAGCGTTCCACGGGAAGCACCTTTACCCGCAGTGGAGCACAGAAGCAACAAGACATTGGGCGAAAGCTGGGAGAGAGGGATGTGAAACGTAAGTCATTGACACATGGTTGGAATTATCACATGTTCATCAATCGAATCCAAAACAAACAGGGCACGTTTTCTGTTACTTACGTTTTCTGTTTCCCCGACACGTGGAAGTGTTTATGCTCGGCCGCCGAGGGCTCGCAGGGGTGGAAGTGCAGAGGTAGGTAGAGCCGCTGCGGATGGTGTCAGGAAATGAGAAGCATGTTTTCCTCTTCGTTGGGAAGTTAACAACTGCTCTCAGCGGCTCTATCTGGTGCCGAGATCAGGGCTGAGGCAGCTGAGCATGTGCCCTTCTTGAGGTTTACCCAGATTATTCCCCCGGTGCACCAGCTGCCTTGAATATGTAGCTGGCATGAGCTGACTCAAATAGAGTTTTTGGGTCCTAGGCAGAAAATGTAGGAACGGAAGTCCAAAAATCATGGTCCTGAAAGCTCCTGTGTAGGAGGCAGCTGCATCCTAATCCTATTGGAATCTCAACTCCGTAGGATTTTACCTTAAAGTCCTCCGTCGCCAGCTCTCTCAGCTCCCCTGTCCGTATCACACAGCCGTGGTGATTGTGCTGTGCATGCCCAGGAATCACAGAATGCTCTGGGGTTGGATGGGACCTCTGGAGATCATCTAATCCAACCCGCTGCCAAAGCAGGGCCACCCAGAGCAGGTTGCAGAGGAACATGTCCAGGTGGGGTTGGAATGTCTCCAGAGAAGGAGACTCCACCACCTCTCTGGGCAGCCTCTGCCAGGGCTCTGTCACCCTAACAGGAAAGAAGTTCCTCCTCGTGTTGAGATGGAACTTCCCATGGTCAAGCTTGTGCCCATTTCCTCTTGTCCTGTCCCTGGGCGCCACTGAGAAGAGCCTGACCCCATCCTCTTGCCACCCACCCTTTAGATACTGCTCAGCATTGATAAGGTCCCCTCTCAGTCTCCCATTTAACCCCCCTGGAAGAGCCCGGCAAGCAGCGGGGTGCATATGGGTGCAGGAATGTTGTATCACATAAGTCCTTTTGTGGATTTAGCTGGGAATAAACAAGCAGCCTTATCAGTCCTACTGGAATTGCCAAGCCAAATGTCATTCTAAGTGGCAGTCGGTCAATGCCCTTGATAGCCACCATCCCTCCTGGCCAGAGGGAGAGGTGACCTGCAGAGACTGGCCAGGGCAGTCATGTTGAGATGGAACTTCTCTCTTGTCCTGTCCCTGGGCACCACTGAAAAAAGACCGGCCTCATCCTCCTGACACCCACCCTTGAAGGGATTTATAGGCCTTGATCAGATCCCCCCTCAGCCTTCTCTTCTCCAGACTAAAAAGTCCCAAGACCCTCAACCTGTCCTCATCAGAGAGGTGTTCTAGGCCCTTCATCATCTTCATAGCCCTAATCCCATACATCCGCTGTGCTAAAGGAGGGGGCTGGACCTTCTCTTTGCACAGGAACCGAAGCCAAGTCCTCATTTTTTTGTTGTAGATTTCTTGGCATTTATCTCACAGACCGGGTTTCTGCAGCCCAAAGGTTATGTGGGGATATTATTAACTGTCATTCACAAAATTGCATACAAATGGGTTACTTGTTCCTAATGGTTCAGCAAAAAATCTCAACGGCGCCCAATATTCATTTTAAATTGAAACCAGCTTGAATGCTGGAGCTGAAAATGCTGAAAGCTCTCCAGCCTTCAGAGAGCTGCCACACCAAGAGACCCCACCTGGCGTACTGTGTCCAGCTCTGGTCCTCTGCATGGGAAGGACATGGACCTGTTGGAGCGGGGTCAGAGGAGACCACAAAGATGCTGGGAGGGGTGGAGCCGCTCTGCTGTGAGGACAGGCTGAGAGAGGTGTGGTTGTTCACCCTGGAGAAGGCTGCAGGGAGACCTTAGAGCCCCTTCCACTCCCTAAAGGGGGCTCCAGGAAAACAGGGGAGGGACTCTGGATCAGGGAGGGGAGCCATAGGAAGAGGGGGAAGGGTTTGACACTGAGAGAGGGGAAATTGAGGTGAGATGTGGGGAAGAACTTCTTTGGTGTGAGGGTGGTGAGAGCCTGGCCCAGGTTGCCCAGAGAAGCTGTGGCTGCCCCATCCCTGGAGGGGTTCAAGGCCAGGTTGGAGGGGGCTTTGGAACAACCTGGTCTGGTGGGAGATGTCCCTGCCCGTGGCAGGGGGTTGGAACTGGATGATCTTTAAGGTCCCTTCCAACCCAAACCATTCTGTGATTCTATGAGTGACCATCGTCAACAGGACAAGACACTGCAGGAGATTTACTCTGCATTGGAAATCCTGTCTCAATCCCTTAAAGAGCTCAATTATGTTATATGTTCCTGGAATTCTTTTGATTCCTTGTCCTAAAACATAGACCATTCTTTACAAGCAGGGATTAACTACACTGTCTATTCACTTCTCTTGTCCAGCGATGAGGAAAACAGGGCTTTTCCTCTTCCAGGGGTGAGGAAACAGCCCCAGGAGCTCAGCGTCACCCCAGCCAGGTATCTGTCCTTACCGTCACCGCTGCAGATGCGTGACACAGCAGGCACAGGACCGGCCACCCAGGAGCATGGTCCAAACAACAAAAAAACCCAACCAACAATCCCCCAGCAATCGCTGAGATTGCCTTAATACTCAACCTTTTTTGGTGCGTTGTCCCAGAGCTACGGGTTCATCCACCCCCCTGCGCGCCCAGTGAGGAGGGAATCACCCGTAAAATTAACCTCCCGTGTGATTAAATAACCTTGTTGCCCAAGTTGGTGTTTATTTGAGGGACTTCTTGCCAGCAAACCATTTACGTAGGTGGGTGCAGGTCTCTGACTGCTGGGACCTGGCTTTAATTGCCGGCAGCCAATTGCTTCGACGAGTAAAACAGTAAATAAAGACATGGTGTAAGTGCCTGATCGCAACCGCCCTTCAGGATAAGTTAAGCCCCTGGGCTTGCGTTTGCTCTGACCTGCCTGGCTCCGAACCAAGAAATAGGGCTTTAAACCTGCTTTTGGTTAAGGAAACCAAAAATATCCCTGGAATCAGGGATAGTGCCCACAGTTTGCGTCCGCAACTTAAAATACTGGGAATTAATTCTGTTGAAACCTTTTTTTCTTTTTTTTGAAGGTGGTTGAACCCAAGGACAGGTGGCCCTGGGATTTTAATTTAATTTGAATACTTCCATCCTTGGTAGTATTAAAAACCCCAACTGTTGCATTTGTTGCATTGTATCTCCAAATATGGATCAAGGAATTCTCCTCCGTTATTACCTGCTTTATCTTTCTGTGGCTCATCAAGGGCTCCTCTAGATCAGGTGATAAACCACAATCAAACCTGTTCTTCTCTTCCAGGGGTTCCTGCACCTCCACCTCCCCGTGGACAGACGCCGCACCGAGGGACCCGAGGCAGGAACTGTCCTCGCAGGTAGGACCCATCTTTGTCACCTCTGCAGCCCTTCTCTGTTCTGAAGACAGAGAGAGAGAGATCTGCTCACATCCTTGGAAATTGAGGATGGATGATGCCTATTAACACAATCTGTGTCAAAGCTCCAGGGTTTTCTGTTCATGGCGTGGAGAGAAGCTACAGCCCTGAACATGTCCTCTCTTCCAAACTTAATGTCCATAGTGACCCTTCCAGCATTTTCATTTACCATCCCAGCACGTGGATTCTGCGCTCATCCCTTCCTCTCCCCATTCCCGCAGATTTTACCCAAGTTTCTGCTCCTTCCTCCTCTGACAAGTGCCGACTTACCGCTTTGATCCCAAATGTCACCTCTGAGGTCATCCCTCCCTCCTGGCTCACTCCTTTCCCTCCCTTTTCCAATCGTCCAGCTACCTCCCCCTTGGCTATCACACCCCCTCTGACATAACCCCCCCCCAACACTTTCAAAGCTCTCCCTCTCTGTCCACGCTTTCTAATCCTCTCTAATCAAGCCACCCTCCCCCTCTCCACCCTCCCCTCTCCTCTCCATGCTCTTTTCCAGCGTGGAGGGCCCCGTCACATGCCGGTGCTCGGGAAGGTCATATGATGGGTAGGGACCTCCGGGCAAGGCTGCGGCAGGCGTTTGCCGAACGGTAGGTAGCCCAACTGCGGGTCCCACCCCACCCCACGGCCACGGGCCACCCCGTGACTCGGTCAGGTGGCAGACCTGCAGCGTGCGGGGACGCGCGGTGCCACGGGGCGGGTGGCAGGGGCCGTGGAATTGCTTTTCAAACAGAAGGAAGGAGCGTTACGCGCGGGGAGGTGGGATCCCGCACCCCTATCCCGGACCAAGGCTCCACTGCTCCCCTCTCCTGCAGGTTTCTGCTCGCACCTCCCACATCGTGCTCTGCTTGGAAAATATCACCCTTGCTCTGCAAAGCATAAAACCGACCTCTGTAGAAAAAAAACCCTCTTGTTTTGCCTCTGCCCTGACCTCAGTCTGTCTGTCTGTCCTTGGACGGGGTGTTCCTGGGGTGAATATCAGCAATGTCTGTACATCACAGGCAGGAACACGAGTATAAAGTACTAGGAAATGCCCCGAGCTTTTCTTAATTAATTACAGAGCCACCGACTCTTTCTAATAAGATCCACACACTCAATAGACACAATAAATGGGAGAAGCTGGGCAATTAGGAATAAATGGCCAGAGGGTGAAGCAGAGCCTGGGGGACCAATATCCTCAGGAACATCTCACTCTTTTCCATCTTCTTAGAATCACAGAATGATTTGGGTTGAAAGGGACCTTAAAGATCATCCACTTCCAACCCCCTGCCACGGGCAGGAACACCTCCCACCAGACCAGATTGTTCAAGGCCTCATCCAACCTCACCTTGGGGACCTCCAGGGATGGGGAACATGCTGCAAATGCACTTGGTAGTTCTATTTTCACTGAGATTGGATTCAGGGATGGGAAAACTGATGGGTTCTCCCAGGAAAATGTACAAGCTGGTGAAAATAAAATGAATAATATCGTCAGTACAAGTAAAGCCAACATCTGAGGAGAGCAGGAGGCTCTTCATATCTCCAAGGACAGCTCCCCTGTCTCAGAGAGATCCCGGCATTATGCCCTGCTGAGATTTGAGAAGGCAAAACGTTCAAAGGAGAGGGTAAATAAAAAACAGGGGGCTAGAGAATCACAGAATGATATGGCGTTGGAAGGGACCTCTGGAGATCATCTAGTCCAAATGATACCGACCTTGATGATACACACCACCATCCCATGCTGCTTATTTCTCCCCAAACTGTCGCGCTTTTTTTTTCCCTGAAAAAGAGAAGATACTGCCTGAAGTCTATGTTTGTGGCTTAAAATCCCAACCCCCCTTTAATGCGAATCAGAGAAAAACACCACCAAAGGGTCTCCTAAACACCAGCCAAACCAGTGCTCAGGACCACAAAGACAGGATGAACCTGCACAACTGACCAAGCACAGTCCAGGAAGAAAGAATTGTCTGAGACGTGCAACCATAAATCTTGGGTGCAAATTAGCAATAGTGGTAGAGAACTAACATTATATATTTTTATAGGGCTTTGCTAAAGGAAGTAACAGATTAATTGGTTTTAATAAATAACTCATTTCCTGCAGGCGCTGGGAAGTCGAGTGCCATGCGCAGAGTTTCCTTGGTTTGGTGTCCCTCCAGATTTAAAGGATTTGAAAGCCCGAGTTCCACTGAGATAAATTTGAAGTGGATTTAGGAGTTTTGAAAATCAAGCTCTGGCTGGCTGCTTTGGGCTTTAGTCTGGGAAGTTTGGGGAAAAAAGGAGAGCTTTCTAATTATTTTGCCAAAATGCCAACTTGCAAAATCTTTTAGAATCATAGAATCACAGCATGGTTTGAGTTGGAAGGAACCTTAAAGATCATACAGTTCCAGCCCCCTGCCATGGGCAGGGACACCTCCCACCAGACCAGGTTGCTCCAAGCCCCATCCAGCCTGGCCTTGAACCCCTCCAGGGATGGGGCAGCTACAGCTTCTCGAGGCAACCTGGGCCAGGCTCTCACCACCCTCACAAAAAGAAGTTCTTCCCCACATCTCAGCTCCATCTCCCCTCTTTCAGTGTCAAACCCTTCGCCCTCCTCCTAGGGCTCCCCTCCCTGATCCAGAGTCCCTCCCCAGCTTTCTTGGACCCCCTTGAGGGACTGGAAGGGGCTCTAAGGTCTTCCCGGACCCTTCTCTTCTCCAGACTGAACCACCCTCAACTCTCTCAGCCTGTCCTCACAGCAGAGGAGCTCGAGCCCTCCCAGCATCTTTGTGGCCTCCTCTGGACACATTCCAATAGGTCCATGTCCTTCCTCACCTTCCTTAGCTGCTAATGACCAGAAACGAGCCCAAAGACAGACCCACTCTAAGAAGGCAGGAGAGCTGCTGCCCACTCTGCCAGTTCTTACAGTCTCCTCCTGAGATGCAGCTCCACCGTTGAGTACGTCTCACCAACGGTGCTTCAACATCCACTCCACACTCAGGCCAAATATTCCTGCAGATTTGAAGAAAAAAAGCATGTGAATAAGGATATGTTCTCTAAAACAATCCCTGAGTCAAACAACTGTCCCCCAGACTCCTCTCTGGAGTGGAGCTCCAGGATCCACTTAGAAAAAAGCAGGGGAGTGTTAGTAATTTATTAATTTTTTAATCTTTTCCCTTTGCTGGATGCAGGAGAGCTGAGGCAGAAGCACCACTTGGGGCTCAGCATCCGAAAGGTCAAGTTATCTCAAACTTCTTGAGACGTTTCTCCCATCCCTCACCAAAATAGGACCTCTGAGAGGAGCAGAATGAAACATCCCCCTGGCCACCCCCGGCACCTCTGCCCTGCCAACAGGCTCGGCTCCAAATCCATGTTCAAGCCCAAACATGTCCAGCATTCATCCAGCTCGGATGGAAAAGTGTGGGCTTTGGGTAAAAGGTGTAAGAAGAGAACAAATATACGTCATTCCTCGGCACAGACCTAAAGATGCTGGACTGCAGAGTGGATGGAGCAGGCCCACCACCCACCACTGGATCTTCTGTCCCACACAAAGCAGCCAAGTGGCCTGGTTCCATCTCAGGTACTATGAGAGCTGCTGGGAATGACAACCTGCTGAATTATGTTTAACCACTTGGACACAGGGAACAGACATCAGGACACAGTGAGTTCTCCTTGGCCTTGAGCCTGTGCTTTTCATCTCTGCTGTGGCTGGAGATGGGGGGGGGGGGGTAAGATCACAGAATCACAGAATGATATGGAGTCAGAAGGAACCTCTGGAAATCATCTATGCCAACCCCCTGACAAAGCAGGGTGACCCAGAGCAGGTTGCAGAGGAACGTGTCCAGGTGGGGATCTGAATGTCTCCAGAGAAGGAGACTCCACCACCTCTCTGGGCAGCCTCTGCCAGGGCTCTGACACCCTCACAGCAAAGAAGTTCCTCCTCATGTTTAGGTGGAACTTCTTATGGTCAAGTTTGTGCCCATTTCCTCTTGTCCTGTCCCTGGGCACCACTGAAAAAAGCCTGGCCCCATCCTCCTGACACCCACCCTTGAAGGATCTATAGGCCTTGATCAGATCCCCCCTCGGTCTTCTCTCCTCCAGACTACAAAGTCTCAAGTCCCTCAGCCTTTCCGCATCAGAGAGATGCTCCAGGCCCCTCATCATCTTTGTAGCCCTCTGCTGTCCCCTCTCCAGCAGTTCCCTGTGATCACATGAGGGTCTCTCCAAAGACAACCCGCTCAATCAGAGCAACCTGGGGACAAACGCAAGCCACGGTAGGGGGTGAATTGGGATAAAAATCATCATAAAAATCCCTTCATGCCACTCAGGCATGAAAATGACACAACAAAGAGTGGCCAAGAAGAAGATTGTCCCTGGTGAAGGGTGGTCCAATGCCAGGACCTGCCATGGGGAGGGGGCGGCTTGGTTGGGGATCAAAGCCATCTGGAAACCTCCCTGGGGACGGCGATGCCCGGAGAAAGGTACGAACTGTAACGTTCCTCCCTGCGTGATGACCTCCACGAGAATTAGCATTCCGCAGGAATGCGGGGATTTATTCTCCAAGGCCCCACCGCGTCCGTGAGCGCCTCCAAACCCCAAACCCTGCCCCACCAACAGCATGTGCTTGATAAGAACCCGGGAACAGATGCCAGCGGATTTAATGTGGGCCAGGAGGCCCGTTGCAGGTTTGCAGGCTGCTGGCAGGGTCAGCTGTAAATATTCCCTCACAATCAAAGGCATTCATCGAAGGATTACACGCTGGGGGCTTTGTGGTAAAGTAAATTTGCAACTAACAGGACCATTAATAGTCAGACAGTTTAGTTGGCCCGCTGGCTGCCATTTATTTCCCCACCCAACCCCCCACCCCCCCAAAAAACCCTTTTCTATCCCCCCAGTCATTTTTACTACATCTAAATACCCCGGGGGACGTGGGACTTGAATGATGTGGCATAAGAAATCAGCTTAGAAGAAGTAGGAGAAGGGGTTACCTCCAACAAAGGAGCTCAACGGGGATCGGAGGGCGCTATCAATAGTGGGTAATGCCACTCAAGCATGTGAGCTGATTTCATAACCCCGGTGGAGATTAGCCTCTTCTGGAAGCAACGAAACCCATCGAGGGATATGAAGTATTGGCCCTAAAAAGGATATCTGTAGAGGGGGCTGGATTTGAAAAGCTGAGGAGGGGAGGAGAGGCGACGTGGGATAAGGAATGGAGGTGAAACGAAGACATCAAGGCCTGCTTTCACCTAGTTTGATGCTCATGGAACAAAAATATGCCACAAAAGGAATATTTTCCCCCTCTGTGTTAAGTGCTAAGTAATAATTGGTGGGATGGTGACAAACCAAGAGGTCCTGGGCTGAGGAGGTGTAGGGTGGTGCCAGGAATAACCGCCTGCACCAGGACAGGTTGGGGGTGACCTGCTGGAGAGCAGCTCTGAGGAGAAAGACCTGGGAATCCTGGTGGACAACAGCATGACCATAAGCCAGCAATGGTCAAGAAGGCCAATGGCATCCTGGGGGGCATCAGGAAGAGTGTGACCAGCAGGTGGAGGGAGGTCATCCTGCCC
>JAOTQQ010000019.1:2519265-2548587 GCA_026546715.1 Gallinago undulata | reverse complement strand
ATCCCTGGAGGGGTTCAAGGCCAGGTTGGAGGGGGCTTGGAGCAACCTGGTCTGGTGGGAGGTGTCCCTGCCCAGGGTCTTGAAGGTCCCTTCCATCCCAAACCATTCTGTGATTCAATGATGTCTAAAAGCAGATTGTCAAAGTCAACGTTGGGAAAGATGTAGAGGTGGAAGAGCAGCATCACCTCAAAGCAGCACAGCACCAGGCTGTTACCCACCTCCATTGCCTCCTGTGGCATTATTGTGCTCTGTCCTCTGTGTAAAATCAAGAGGACTCTGCCTTTTGAAGGAGGCTACAGCTTACAGATGTCCTACTTGCAAGACCACCCCAACCTTAGAGCAGCAGGAGGTTTGGGGAGCTCTTCCCAGAGGGGACCTGCTGCTGGTTTTGTGTGAAAGTCAGCTTTGCAATCAGTAAGGGTGGGAAAAGGATCACAGGAATATGATCCACACATCCAGAGGTTGCACAGGAATGTGTCCACGTGGTTTTCGAATGTCTCCAGAGATGGAGACTCCAGCACCAGATGCAGTGTTGTCTCTCAACCAAGTTGGTTCCATGAATGCTCTCTTTGTTTCTCTCCAGTCTACCATTACCAGATGAAAATGCACGTCTTCAGCTACAAGAGCCTGGGAGAGGTTGATCCCACTTTCTCCGTCACCCTTCATGGCACCAATGGAGACTCTGAACCTCTCTCCTTAGAAATGTAAGCAAGTTGGATGGTTGTCCCTATGAAGGCCACCAGGACTAGACAAGGTGGCATTACCCTTTGTTTCCTCTGGTGACGCTAGCGTCGCACCTGAGCCTAGCAGCCTGGCTTCATCACCATTCAAAAACACTTTTCATCTAGTAATTTAATTATAATTTATTGCTGAGAAAGCAATTTGATGTACCCTGTCCTCTACATTAGCCTTCATGGCTTATTGTTGAGGTACTTCGTTTTGCTTTTCCCCTCTACCATTTGGATACAGTCTGAAAGCACCCGCATCTCTGGAGGCATCGCTGACCTCCTTTAGCCTCTGCCAGAAGAAACCCAAGGCATGAAAATTCCCCTTGAAGCTATGGAAGGCTGGCCGAGTCAACTCCATGTTGCATTGAACCAGCTATCCAAGCTCACTTTCATTAGCGTAATCAGTAATTAGCTGGTGACAGTTGAACGTGGAGCACCTGATAAGCTGCAAAGGGCTGTTTAGCTTCTTGCCTGGAATGAATGACCATCTGGCATGGTTCCATCAGGAAGAAATGTTGAGTCTCTGCTTGTCTTTCAGGCTTGATCAAATTGGCCTAAATGCTACCAACACCTTCCTGGTCTACACGGAAGAGGACATGGGTGAACTTTTAAAAATAAAGCTCACCTGGGAGGGAACATCTCAATCATGGTACGACCTGTGGAAAGAGCTGAAGAGCTACTGGTACCGGCCAGCAAAGTCTTCCCAGGAGCTGCACATCAGACGCATACGCGTGAAATCTGGAGAAACACAACAGAGGTAATAACTGCACGTGATCAAAACTTCGATCAAAAAGAGAAATGTTCAGAATATAGCAAGAAAATCTGGGGGGGTTGATCTTACTTGGTATCCTCAACTGTCTCGAGTTTTTAGTGTCACCTAGGAACGCTCCCTCATGGTGTAGGACAGGGGGTTACTCACCAGCATGAGGTTACAAACCAGCCTTAAGCAGAATTAAGCAGAATTAGTCATCGTGTTATCAGATCCGAGATGTTCTTTTGCTTTATTTAGATGCTGTGACACCATCTTGCCTGCCCCTGGGGACTAAATTAGCTACTTTGAGATGGTTTAGATCATACTTGAAGGCTTAAAGTACCAATAGTGTCAAAAATAGTGAAACACAGATGGGCATGACTTATTTGCGGGCATAATGTGCTGATTTGGCACAAGGCAGACCTAAAACTCCAACTGGTAAGATGGTGACACCCACTCCTTAAGCGTTGCATTGCTCCTTCTGAGGTCTCTGTGGCTGGAAAGCCACCAAGCAACCAAGAAGTAAAGCTGCCCAGCATGTCGCACCACACTCCCAAATCTTGTGGTAACGTTGTTCTGAAGGTAACCCAGATCCGTCCAAGAACAGCAGGCTGATATTGACAACTTCCCACATTTCTCAGAGCTTTAAATAAGCATCTCCTGTCATCTCTTAAGATGTTCTTCATCCTAGTTTCATCCTAGTATCGAGATGCTCCACAGGAAGGATGTCAAATCAACCAACGTGGCCTGGAACTAGACCCAACTCATATTACGTGGTCTTTGTTAATCACGGAGACTGCAGGTGCCTTCTTCTTGACTTCTGATTCCTCCTCCCAGGTTTGCTTTCTGCGTGGAGGATTCCCAGCTGACCAGGATAGTGCCTGGCAAAGAGCTCTGGTTCGTGAAGTGCCCGGAGGAATGGCAAAAAAGGTAGGGAAAAATCAGCTGAGAGGGATCCCACCTGTGGGTGGAACCAAGTGGTTTTATTGTTTAGACTCCTAGGACCGCTTTTTCTTATTAAAAACTAATAAATTCTAGCCCAAGATTCCCGACTATTGGCCTTAATTTTCCTGTATGCTTTAACGATGACATTATCCTCGCTTCTGATCTTGGTTTGTCACCTCCATCTCCGGCTGTGCTCGTCTCCTCTGGCTCAGGAGAGGGCAAACTCAGCCATTGCTGGAGGATCTCAGCCCTGCTGAACCTCTACAGAACTTTCCAGACACTTAGCGTCAGTCCTCAGAGCGTGACTTCCAGGCAGTCTGGTCCCAACAGCAACAGCTTGATTGCTTCAGACTGCCTCTAGTCATGTTTTGAATTAATTCCTGCTCATTTGACTAAATGATGGTCTCCTTGAGATGAAGCCCAGCTTTTTGGCCTCTCTTAAATTTCAATTTGTAAACTTAGAGCTTTGGTGCTTCTCAGCCAGAGACCAAAAGCCTGTTAGGGCCAGCAAAGGCCCGTGGAAGCTGTGCTTTCCATGACCTTCCTCAGCTGAGGGACGCGAGCTGGTTCCGTTCCCGGGTTGGCAGAAACCAAGCCGTGCTACACGGAGTATCAAACAATTCTGTGAATGAAAAACCAGAAAAAAAAAAACTTGTTTGCTTTGACACAAGCCCTGAAAGATCAAGTAAATACTTCCTGGAGGTACAATGAAAGGCGGGTTTGATGTGCTCGGTGACCTCCATAAAACAGGATTGCTGGCAGATGGGCCCTTCCTCTTTCCTCCTGGAGTGTGGCTTTTCTGTGAGGAGCAGATCTGAGCTCCAAAGCGCTATGGTTTCTAGGAAACGCTCCATCCTCCCAGAGATCATGAGCAATGACTTGCTCTTCAGCTCTCCGCTCCTGCCAAGTCACTGGAAGATCTATCTCTGACTCGGAGACAAAATCACAGAATGCTATGGGGTTGCAAGGGACCTGTGGAGATCATCTAGTCCAACCCCCTGCCAAAGCAGGGCCACCCAGAGCAGGTTGCACAGGAATGTGTCCAGGTGGGGTTTGAATGTCTCCAGAGAAGGAGACTCCACCACCTCTCTGGGCAGCCTCTTCCAGGGCTCTGCCACCCTCACAGGAAAGGAGTTCCTCCTCATGTTTAGATGGAACTTCTTCCTTGTGTGCATAATGTCTGCTGCAGGCTCCCCTGGAGTAGCTACTCAGCAAAGTGCTGCTTTGACAGAATAAAATACCAACCTGCACTGTCTAAACCTGTTCTTTGCATCCCAGAGTTCCTTAAAAATTCTTTATTACTCCTCTTCTGCATTTAACTAGATTTATTTTTTTTTCCTCTCTTGGTTTTTCCAGACCTGTCTCAAATTTGCTCTGAAGGCTTCTCTGAAGACACACAACCAAGCAAACCTAGATGCATGACGACCACTCAGGTAGCAAGATGCTCTGGCAAAAAAATCCTGGCTTGGTAGCACTTAAAGCAACCAGCTCCTCAGGACCAAACATCTCGGATCAGATGGAAGAAACCGAGGAGCAACTGATGGACTGTGGTCCTAGACGTAGAATAACTAAAAGCGATGTTCTCCCTTCCCCAAGGAGCCTGGTTTGTGTATTTAACCTTACCTTGGCCTGTTAAACGCTGCTCTTCCTGTCCAGCCTCCATTAACCAGGACGACAGACAAGATCTTCACAGATCTAGACCTCAGCAATGATCTTCTGGTCCTCCTGCCAGTGGAGTTGAGAAGATAACCATGCCAACTGGCCCACCAGACTCCTGGTGCTGGAGCTGCTAAAATCAAATTAGCCTCTAGCGTAGGGGTTACCGTGGGTCCAGTAGCTCTATGGGCTGTGGGAAGACAAGACCAGTGTGGGTCAAGTGTGGGGGGGGTTGTTCAGGGGAGGGGTGGGAAGAAGCACAGCGTCACTTAACTTCCAGTTGTCCTTTGCTTGTCTTAAATAATCCGTTCTGTGTCTGGCTGATACCAAAATCTCCATGTTTTACCTTAGAAGAAAGTAGTGCTCTGTCCTTCCCGGTCCTAGAGCAGAACACGGTGCAGGTGATGGTGTCCTCCTCGCTCCCCAGGTGTCAGGGAGGAGAAGGTATGAACTGTATGGTGTCTGGAGAGCTTTGCACCAGTCCTTTCAACTACTGAGAACACGTTTTCCTCTGTTCAGATGCTGTCGTGGTCCCGGTGCGTAACTAAAACCTTATTTTTACGCAAAGTATTTAACTGAGCCAAAAATCCTCATTGCCACAACATCCCGGTTGGATTCCCTGGTGCCAGATGCACTTGGCTTGGTCCTAGTTGAATGGACTCCCTACGGCCGACCTTTTGTCAGAGGTGAACTAGATATTTTGGGGATTTGGGGTTGTTTTTTTTTTTAACCCCGCTTTTTGGAAGGAGACTCGGTGTAATGACTCTTGAACTTTCGGCAAGCAGAAAGGCAAGCTCAAAAAATGGTGTGGCTAGACCACTGAGTTCTGAAGACTTCTCAAGTCCTTCTGAGGCCCTGCAGTTCTCTGGGTTCTTGTAGAGCTTCGATCCAACCAAAGCAAGCACATTTGGAGATATATTCTATATATTTTTTTCCTTCTTTTTTTTGGCAAAGGCTTTAATAACTGAAGCCTTGGGTAAGTATCTGTGACTTGTCACCGTGCCATACTTAGAGTGGTTTCAAAGCCCTGTTTGTATATTGTGGTTTTTGTATGACTTAAAAACATAATTTATTTCTCATATTGTACATATATAAAGTTTTAAACGTTTTGCTTTTGAATAACAGTTTTTATAAGCTTGAAGACAAAAAACAATAATAATAAAGGGCTTTGTAAAAATCATCGAAGTCTTGTGACTGATCTACCAACAAGAGTTGCCGGAACAGCCTATGGCCATTGTGTCCCTGTCCTGCAAGGTCACCAAGACCAGCAGAAAGAAGGGGGGAAGGTGGAGCAGCAGCCAGGGAGGTGCTGGCAAAGTGGATGCCCTTGTCCAGAGCCCTCCTTCCACATCCTCTCCAGGCTCTGTTGCCCCAGGTTCCCTTGTTCCCTCCACCCAAGCACCACCAAGCACCTTCAGGAATAGACCAAAGCCACCTCACGTGTGGCAGCTCCCAAAATACCCATCGTATAACGCTGTGGGTTTCCTTCTAGCTTTAGGTTTTGATGGCACCCAAGGGATCACCTCTCTTTTTTTTTTTTTTTTTTTTTTGGCAGAGTAAATATTACAAAAATCCACGTTTGGGCAGCAGTAGAGGGGTTTTCTATCTGCTCCTTCCCCACAAGAGTCATGAGACATACTCAAGGAGGGGAAACCCACCTTCTCACCCTGTTTTTAGGGGAGACAACCAAAACCCATTAACTTTTCCTTCCGCCGTAGCAACACCACTAGTGCTTTTTGCTGGGGAAAAGCAAGATTTTGCATTCCTTGTTCTCTGTGGCTCTTGCAGTGACCACAACGGACCCCAGGAAGACCAATGCTGCTCTGCCAGGCTGGCTAGGACAAGTTAGGCTAAAGTTAGGCCTTCTTGCATTAATTTATTTCTTCCCGAAGTGCTTCACCTTTGCCTGACTTCAACAGCTCACCAGCTGGTGAATACTTTTAAGAAAACTTACTCAAATCTGATCACTCGCTGAGTTTTCGCAGCAGCCACACCATCGAGGTTTGAAGAAACTCTCTCTGTGCTTCACCTGTCCCTGACACAAATGGGTGGCACAAATCCAACAGCAGCAGAAGGACTTTGCAAACAAAGTAAATGCCTCCATGCTCTGAAAGATTTACATAAAATTACTCCCTTAACCTTTTCCTACAAAAAGCCCAGCGGTGGCTGGACTGCAAAGAAAGCTCACAGGAGAGGAGGAACAGCTCTTTCCCTCTGTCATAGTTTGGGCTGGCCACTATCAGGAACATATTGGCCAGCAGGACTGGGGCAGTGATGGTCCCCCTGGACTGGACACTCACCTCGAGGGCTGGGTCCAGTTTTGGGTACTTCATGACCAGAAAGAGAATCGAGGTGCTGGAGCGGGTCCAGAGAAGGGCAATGGAGCTGGTGAGGGGTCTGGAGCACAAGTTTTGTGAGGAGCAGCTGAGGGAGCTGCGGGTGTTCAGCCTGGAGAAAGAAAGGCTGAGGGGAGACCTTCTCACTCTCTCCAACTCCCTGAAAGGAGGGTGTAGGCAGGGGGGGGTCGGTCACTTCTACCAAGGACCAGGCAATGGGACAAGAGGAAATGGCCTCAAGTTGCACCAGGGGAGGTTTAGGATGGATATCAGGAAAAAATTTTTCATGGAAAGGGGTGTCAAGCCTTGGAAGAGGCTGCCCAGGGCAGTGGGGGAGGTACCATCCATGGAGGTATTTAAAAGCCAGGCAGACGTGGTGCTGAGGGACATGGGTTAGTGATGGCCTTGGCAGTGTTGGGTTGAATGTTGGACTTAACGAATTTATAGGTCCCTTCCAACCTGGCCAACTCTGTGGTTCTATGACAAATGACAGATCCTCTCTTTAACCTCTCTCCCTTCAGAAACTGAACAAGAAACTGAAGTAATGAATAAATACCAATAAAATAAAAAATAATAAGTAAAATTGACCAACACGCATCCCCACACACCCACCCTAGTTGTGAGTCCGGTTGCGCATCAGGGAAGCGAAGAACCAAAGAGAAGGGGCCATTTTTCTGAAGGCTCTAATGAGTTTAGGGTCAAAACCTAGGGTCCCCTGCACCACGGCTGCCCCCCAAATCTGTGCCAGACAAGGCTGGGGCCGGACCTGCCGTGGGGCTGCTCCTGGTGCTCCCAGCTGCCCGGCGTCCTCCTCCCTTCCCCCTCCAGATGAATTCAAGGATGGCTTTTTCACGGCCACTCCATTCAGCCCCCAGCAAAGGTCAGGCCGTGTCTCCAGAGGAACAATACCCCCCGTCACAGGGAATGCTTTTACAGCCCTCCTCGCCCTCACCCCCCTCTCCAAGCTCCGTCGATCAGGCAGTTTCACCAAGTCCACCCCTGTTTTTGAAGGTAAGCTGACCTCAAGGGCTGTCTGGAGTTTGATTCTCCCTCGTTTCGTCCCGTCACATCACCCCTTCAGCTGCGTCACCAGGTGACCCTGACGCAGAAGGTGTTGGCTGTCTCACGTAGATGGTTTCCCAAAATTCCTAAAAAAAAATATAAATCGCAAAACTTCTCGAAATACAAAACGCAAGAAATTCAAGACAACAGCTGTGTTCAGGAAGAGAAAGGCCAGCCAGACCTTTCGGGGACAAGGACAGCATGGTCTTTGTGGGCTTCCCACCCTGAAAGAACGAGGTGGCCCCGCTCCACCAGGTAAAGCTTTCCAGCCCTTCCTCCGAAAGCAGCCTCACCGAGAGATCGACAGCCACCGTCTAAGAAAGCCAAGATCCCTCTCCTCAGACCGGGCTGAGAAGCTGTAATTTTATGCCCCTTGGGCTTCCCACATTCCCACATAAATTACACAGCTCGTTGCCTCCCTGGGCATCCCGTCCAGCCCCCCCAGGAGCAAACAGGACTCCACACCGCTGAAGCATCAGGAGCCACCCAAAGGGATGGGTAAAGCAGCTCGACCTGGAACCGACCCGAGTTTAAAACAAAAATCAGATCATTTTTATTGCTTGATTACTTTTTTTTTTTTTTGGTTGGTTTTTCCCTTTCTCTGCCTTTTATGTTCTTGCTTGTTTGGGGATGTTTACGGCAAACCCTATAAAGAAGCCACAAAGTGCAAACAGAATCCCAGAATCTTCATGGTCGACAGGGACCTTTCAGATCATCGATTCCAAGCACAAACCTTCAGAATCCTTTTTCTTCTGACGGGACTCGAAATAAGATTGAAGAAGGAGGAAAAGGAACCAATAAAAATCAGGCTTTCCAGGCCACCTCTCCCAGCCAGCTGTTGTAATTACTGCCGACAGGCAAAGCAGCAGCTGAGACAAAGTAAGAGATGACACAAGACTTGGACCAAACCTTAAGGCAGATCTGGTTGATCTTTTTCCTGCTCTCCATATGGCTTCCCATATCCTGGTTTTTGGCTGGAAACAGATGTATCCTCCCAAACTGGGAAGAGAAAGGCCGCGTTCAGCTTCGCTGGAGCTAAGCGAGTCGGCTGTAAGAAATCTTACTCCCCTGCCATAAAAATCTGCAGATGTCGATGAGAAGAAGATCCTCGGCTCTGCAAATTTCTGTGAGACGGCCAAATCCGGCGGCTCTTTGAATACCCCATTACAGAAACACCCATGGAAAAGCTGGATTTGGTATCGTTCGTGCCCTAGCAGGACAACTAGACGACAACTTCCAACGACAAATCTCAAAATACATCAGTTGGATAATAATAAAGCTTGGAATTTCTCTTTAAGCTTCAGAATGGTGGATTTGGCTGCTTTCCAGATGACTAAGGTTATTCAGAGAACTCGCCACTCGCTCTACAAAGGGTTCATTAGCGTTGACTTTATCGTCGAGGAACACGAATCCACGTGACAGTCATCCCTAACCTGCCCCTCTGTGATCATCAGAGCGCAAACCATGGAAGCCTGGGAGCAAGAGCAGCACGACTCTCCTCCCCGTGACCTGGCAATCGCTCCCCGATTGCCTTCACATCCAAATAACTGAAAGTCAAACACAACCTGACCATCCGAGAGCACAACGAGATGAGCATCTTTGCCTTAAGAGCGCTCCCCGAGCCAGCGACAGAGACAAACCCCAGATGCCTTGACGTTGGATAACTGCTCAGCACGCACACCACGCCTGATCTTCTCTTCCGAGCAGTTTTCACGCACAGAAAAACAGCTGAAGAGCTTCATAAAATCGTAAAATTGGCTTTGGTTGGAAAGGACCTTAAAGATCACCCAGTTCCTACCCCCCTGCCATGGGCAGGGACACCTCCCACCAGACCAGGTTGCTTCAAGCCCCGTCCAACTTGGCCTTCAACCCCCCCAGGGATGGGGCAGCCACAGCTTCTCGGGGCAACCTGGGCCAGGCTCTCACCACCCTCACACCAAAGAAGTTCTTCTCATCTCAACCTCCCCTCTTTGAGTTTAAAACCCTTCCCCCTCGTCCTGTGGCTCCCCTCCCTGATCAAGAGTCCCTCTCCAAAAGAAGCAGCACATTTACACAACTCTACATATTTCCCTAAATGAGTTCTGTAAGCCAAGAGGGACAAATTAGCTCTTCTCCAAGTTGTGTCTGCAAAGCTTCCTCCCAGTCGAGAGGGCGATGTCTCCAGCATCCTCATATCAAGAGCTCTAACCAGCTGCTCTCTGCCAAAAGTTGAGGTTCACCCACCGGGGGCACCGCTTGGTAGGACACGCACAACGAGCGCAGCGAAGCACGTGCTCAAGTCTTCCAGCTGGGTTCCCTTTGAAATCCTCAGGAGTTTTTCCTCGGATTTCAGCAGAGGTTTGGTGGGTTTGAACCCAGGGAGAGATGTTGGTCCAGGAAGGCAGCAGAAGCCGACCCGTTGCTGCAACGCTCAAGGTGAGGAGGACGCTCCAAGCTTTGCAAGACTGCTCACAAAAGGCGTAAATTTAGAAAAATTAAACTTCATCCCCATTGATTTTATTTTTCCTCTTTCTTCTTCCCGGCATCCTCACTTACTGGCCTAAATTCCTGTCTGAAGTCCAAGCCACACACTGCCTCCAAGCCAGCTCCAGTAACAACATCAAAGCCCTGACCCAGACCCATTCTGCGTCTTGGCCAACAGCTACTTAACGGGACATGATGAACTTTCTATCTAGTGCATCTTTCCAGAACTGAGCCAAAAGAAGCTCCGGTTTTTCACTTCGATCCAAAGATCCTCAATTAACTTCTGCTGCTCTTTAATGGGATTTTAGCATTCTTTTAAGTTGTTTCCCCTTCCCTGGGAGGGAAGACCAGGAGATACAAGCGGAGAAAACCTGCCAACGACGTGGGAGAAGCAACAAATCTGATTGTAGAAATGAAATGCTGTCAAATGAGCAAGGAAATAAATAATAAAAAAAAATAAATAAAGAATCTGTGTTTCCTTTTCTTCTAGTCCTATTACTAAGAAGTGGGAGGAAGCGAGGACAAAAATCAAATAGACTTATGATATTTAAATTGATACTATGTCCTTAGGATAATAATCAGTAAGACTGGAAATAACTGGGACAGGAGAAAATAACCCCAAAAATTTCCCACTCTTCCACTTATACCAAAATTGTGTCTTAAAAAAAAAACAACCCACAACATTTTGATGACCACATTAATACAAATCCCATCCTGCACAGGCCACTGGACCCAAAGCCAAGCTCTGCTGTTCATCATTAGTTTCCAAAAACCATATAGAAGACAACTCTTTTAGTTAATTCTGCATAATCACAGCTCCTCTCACCTTGGAGCTTGTGAAACTCAACCTGCCCCGTACTTCTGCAGCTGCATTCTGGGGTTGGCTCCCACTCTCTCCCCATTAGATCCATATCCATGTTCCTCCTTGCTTTTTCTACCAAGCTTTAGAAGAATCGGTCCCTTCCACCCCTGCCTACATTTGGAGAAAAGGTGAACCCACCCTTATCCCCCAAAGGCTCCATATCTGCACCCAGTTGGAGAACTAAAACTCCCAGTGGGTGCCAGTGCAATCCCACCACCACTGACGCAGCTGGGGTCACCCCAGGGGACAACTCCCCCTCTGACTCCACCTCTTTCTCACTCTTTTCCTTCCACCTTCTCTGTTTCCTGTTGTTCACATACTATTAACTCCTCTTCAACATGAAGATACGCTCCATCCACCTGGTTCAACCTCACCGCTCCCAACACATCCACCAATATGTCATTACCCAGGAGGTTCTTCCCACCACCGTTGCCACCACCTCACACCACAGAGTTCGGCTGAGGACAACCAACATTTCAGCTCACTTCAAAGCTCAGCCAACATCCTGAGCTCTTCCTCATCTTCTGCCCATGTTCTCAGCCCCCAGAACGTAGAAGACTTTGAGCCCTCTCCCCTTCTTTAGGTGAAGAATGGCCAAGTATAGAAGAGAATTCAGGACAAGCCTTGAAGTACCTAAGGATGAGTTGCTACCACCCTGGAGCAGAAACCTCACTCATAGCCCCTGTAACACCCAGGATGAGACAGGCCCTAGTGAATGGACATTGTGTACGTGTCCCATCCCTGGAAGTGTTCAAGGCCAGGCTGGATGGGGCTCTGAGCAACCTGGTCTAGTGGGAGGTGTCTTTGCCCGTGGCAGGGGGTGGAACTAGATGGTCTTCAAGGTCCCTTCCAACTCAAGCCATTCTATTATTCTATGGGTTTCCATACCCCTGCATCTCCAGAGCCATGCACCAAAGCAGTTGAGATCAAGGAAGTGTTTGGCATAAACAGTGATGGAGGAGAACTTGCTCCAGCCAGGCCACCACCTGCTCCCTGGCATAACCCTTTGGGTGCTGGCAAGGCTGGAGGAGATGCAGCCCTTAACTCTGCCTGTGCAGAGGCACCTGGAGCTGTCTTCTCCATCCCCATTCTCTCCTAGGAATTCTCAGGAGAAGTACAGCTAGGAGCTCCTCCTCACCTGCATCTTCTGAAGGCAAACCTCTCTGCTAAGCTTCCACAGGGTCATGCTGGGTCATGCTCCTACTGGCAGTGGTGGCCACCTTGTAAACCCAACACAGTAAACACCTTCCAGGTGGTATGGAACTACCCACCAGGAGCTGTGACAACAGCAGCAGGCACCATGCACCCAGACACGGTGGAGGCCACCAAAGGTCAAGCCTGTTGGTCAAGTATCAGCCCCCTCTCCCTGGAAGACGCTACAGGAGCCAACCAGCACATCCCAAACATCAAAAGCTCCCTCCTCGGTATCTTTATGGATCTTGGCTGGACTGTCCAGAAGGAAAAGCTACTACTCACAGCGAGAGCAACCTTTCCTGGGAAGTCCCTGAGATAAACTGGGGTCGCAACACTGGCTCCTGTGCTCTGCTGTCCTATCAGCAACTCGGGAAGGACATGAGCAAGAAGACCTCTCCTCCTGTGTGCTTCTAAACTATCATCAGCTTAATTTATGGCCAGTTTGGGAATTTGAAGAGAAGGATTTTGTCCCTCCCCCAGCCAGGCTCCTTGCTGTGCTCAGGGGGATCCGCGGTGGTTGGACCTCTCTGCTCTCTCTCTATTAATTTGGCTTTTTTTAAAATTCGGATAAAGCCACCTGCAGCACCCGCTCTCTGGAGAACTGAAGCAGCTGCTCCCTGTCGGGGGCTGATTTACACCTTGGGGCACGTAAGCATGTTTGTTTGTAAACCGAGGGTGATTTATCCCTCTTATTAATTCAGTAGCCTCCAGAAGACCGACCATTGTCAGCCCCGTTCAGTAGCCCTTTTATTTATTATTTTATTCCTGCATAATCTGGGCTTTGAACAAAGACACACGTTGTCCTGCCCCGCGGCTGACAAACAGAAACTGTTGTTTTGTTGTTCTTGTTTTTTTTTTTTTTAAGTTCCCACCGGGTTGTTTTCCCCCCCCGGTTTTGCTGAATCAGCTTTTAACTTCCACCAGAAAGCTTTTCATTTAAGAAAGAAGCTAAATCTGTTTTTTTAATTCCACCGAGCTACCTCCTTACACAGCCTCGACAGCATTTTGTTGCTCTGAGGAGGCAGGAGGCTGCTCGTAACACTTTACCCAGACTGTTCTCCCCAGAATGTCCCATCCCAGAGCTTTAACGAGACCGATCTCAAGAGAAACAAAGCAAAGGATTGAATCCAGGCTTGGCCACGTACTGATGTAGCCTTTTCATCCTGCTTTTGGGTTAAAAAATTATAATTATTAACACGGAGCAGTTGGGGCACAGGAGGCTGCAGGTTTTAGGAGCTGTTCATTTGAATTTTGCTCCAAATGGATCTCCTGCCCCATGATGGGAAGGTCCCAGGAGCCAAGAAAAAACCTTCACGGTGCCTGTTGGGCTGCAGACGGTCTCTGTACCCGTCGCATTTAGAGCTGACCTATTGCAAAATGCTCCCCAAACATCTCCCTCCTGGCTACTGGACTCCTGTTGACCATCCGGGGTCTCTGGAGATGACGCTGAAGCAATCGCAGATATAATATTTTGACTGGCTAACCACAGAAAGGGTCTCCAGTTATAGCACAAACCAACAAAGTAGATCCAAGGTTGGTGGGACAACTTTAAGGTCACAGACTAGCCCAGACACAGCAAATATGCTATAAAACCCTCGGAAGACTGCCAAAGCTGGACTCTGAGGTTGCCGGGTCTCCGTTCCTGCAGAACTCTTGAAACCTCCTCAGGTATTCAGGGTCTCAAGCCCAGAAATTCCTCAAGAGCATGCCCATAACTTGCTGTTCTCACTGCACCTTCTGTCCACAATTAGAGGTGAAACCACTTCAGGTCTGGACATGAGCTTCTTGTTGAAGCTTGGGAGGTGGGGGAAGGATGTCTCCAGCAACCCAGCTTGGCTGAAGGTGACTGTCAAGGGTGAAATCTATTTAAAGACAAACATTTATGCTGGCCCCATCTTGAGCTTGTGGTTTTCTTTCTTTGAGCTGAAAGTCTGATGGCATCAAACAATTATGTTGCAGATACCCAGCAAACACGGGACGATGTCGCAGAGCGGGCGAAGGCCACCAAGGGACGTCATACGATGTGCCAAGCGTGACCCCAGCTACCCGTGTGGCAATCCTGCACACAGCTGTGTGTAAGCACAGGTTAGACAAAGCAGAAAGACAAAGTCCCTCTCAGCCCCATGCGTGACGTCAAGGGCCAGCATTGACCAAGGGTGAAAACAAAGGACAGGATTATCTTGGGGACCACAGCCTTTCTCAGAAGTAGGAGAACGTTATCAGAGGTTCCACCTCATTGAAGTCCACAGAAGAGGTAGTCCCTGATGTGAAATAGTCCCTGATGTGGGGTCACCAAGTGGTAGCATTAAGTTCTCACCTTTGGGAGACCATCTGGTCCCCAACGTGTTACTCATACCCTCAAGGGATCACAGAGAGGCAACATTGCTGCTGAGGTCCCCATTCATCCCATAAAACTGCAGGGCAACCTCCCACCTCTTTACTGGAGGAAAACCAGATCTCTTGGGTAACAGCCAAGGGATGTGTTCCCCAAACACCTCCAGTTTGGTCATGTTCAGGCTGGGGGGCATCAAATCGGAGGGACTGTTTGCTGTCAGATTGAAAGCCAATGAGGTGCTAGACTGTGACTAGGAAGGGAATAATTTCTGCAGACGACTGGCATTTCCAGACCACCCTCTGAGGACAGTTGGCATTGCAAAATAGGTGAGGAACGGTTAAGAAAATGAATTTCAACCTTTTTCCAGCCCAACCTCTTTCTAATCACACAGAAAGTCCAAAGAGGACAAAGACCAAAAGAGCCTGAAAATAGAATCTGCGCAGTAAGTCCTTAGAGCCCCTTCTGGTCCCTCCAGGGGCTCTAAGAAAGCTGGGGAGGGACTCTTGATCAGGGAGAGGAGCCACAGGACGAGGGGGAACAGTTTTAAACTAAAAGAAGGAGATTGAGATGAAATATCGAGAAGAAATTCTTTGCTGTGAAGGTGGTGAGAGCCTGGCACAGGTTGCCCAGAGAAGCTGTGGCTGCCCCATCCCTGGAGGGGTTCAAAAGTAGGTTGGATGGGGCTTGGAGCAACCTGGTCTGATGGGAGGTGAATGATCTTTAAGGTCTCTTCCAACCTGAATCATTCTATGATTCTATAAGATGGTAACATTCCCTGCAAAAAAGCCCTTTCCTCCAGCAGAGGAGACCATACCATACCTAAACCCAAGGCACCAGACCAGTTCTCCAGCATGTTTGCAAGGGTTCCTGCCAGGACTTGGCCTTTTATGGACTTTGTGGTTGATGTTTTCACTTGTCAAGAGACAAGAAACACAGGTTTTGCCCAGGAGTTTCTACACACGCAGGAATTTTGGTCTTGGAGCACCTCTAGATTTCTTGATCTGTAGATAAATCCTCCTCTTAAGCCTATGCTCACCTGTTGCACAGGACATGGACATTATGTCAACCCTCCTCTGACCTTTCTCATATCTCCTGGAGAAACAAGCCCAAGGAAAGTGAGAGGACACTGGAGCAGATCTCAAACTTCTGTAAGCTCTGCCTTTGGTATGAAAATCAGCAAGTTCAGGTTATTAAAAAGGTGATTTGAGTTCCAAGAGCCTCATAAGGTGGGAAGGTACTTCTACCACATCTTGCCGTCCTCCCACCATGATGAGGTCCTGCCCTTGGCCAAAGCTCTCTGCATCTGGGAGACAGCATAAACACCCGAGGGAGCTCCCCAGCCAATCAACAACTACTCCAAGAAGCATATATTCTCATTGTTTTGCCCTTAGACCTCAGTGACAGGTATGGAAATTGGGTTGGAAGAATAAAAATGGAAGAGGAGCACAATTTGGGGTGAGTTTTGGAGCACGTGGTTACATGCCCCAGCTTCCCCCCCCCCAGAAAAGGGAAAAGTCTCATCTAAATTATTAACATCCTGTGGAATATGGTCTGTGGGACTGAAATATCCACCATGCATAATGATAAAAAACAAATTACCTCGATAATTCCTCTGCAATTTCTATACTGAGGTCTTCATCCCTTTTTCCCTAAAAAAAAAATTAAAAATAAAATAAAATCAGTCAACTCTTCAGTTCTTACAACAGCAAAACTTTAGATCCAACTTGAATGCCTAAGGTGAAATTTTAGATCCAAATTAAACACCCAACACGAGGATGTAATAGTTGGCTTTTTTGGAAGCGAATCAAAGCGCCTCCATCGCACCCAAAACTACAGCCCATTTTAAATCTTCTTCAGGGATACTGGGGACAGCACTGAAAACTTTACCAATTTCCAAAGTCAGTGTCTTACATCAATATATTGCCTTTATCTACCAAAGCCAGAATCTCCGTAAAGGAATAAATAGGTTTGTTTTGATAAGAATCTCGCTTTGCCAAAACCTTGCTCTGCCATTTAACACAAGAACTTCTTCCCCCAAAAGCTTGGTTGTGATTGAGCATGTTTCAGCACACACACCCCCACCCCCCTCCCCCCCCCCGAACAAAAAAAACCCACACATTTTTCTCTTTACTTAGTCAGTTTGCCCATTTTATTTGTCACCAAAGACTGGGAACGGGAGCAAACCTGCTGGTTTGCCATATTTAAAACAAGGGAAGGAATTTGCTAGTAAAATCATCACTGCTATGGAGTAAAAATGAAGAAATTGTGTCAGACACCATAGCATCTGAACCCTATTTGTTACCAAGGAGAACAAGATAACAGACATTTCTCTTTGTCTCTCATAAACCAGGTTTGGTTTGTTTCAAACCAGGTTCCCAGAGCCTGGTTCTCTGAGAGACGGTATTTTTCTTGCCCGAATTGAAGGATAATCTGTTTTCCTCCCATCTGGAAACACCTCACAACGACGTACTCCGCGTTTATGGGATACCTTTAATCTCAGCCAAAGCGTTTATGGCCCGTGGGCCTCCTTCCACTTCCAGCTGTGTCCGTGCAAGCCCATGCTGGTTGGGAGAGAGGTGAAATAAAGGAGGGAAAAAAAAAACCAAAACAACCCACAAACCAACAAAACAAACCCAAATCACTGCAGCGTGTGCAACAGCAACACAAGGATTAACTCCATGCGAAGCCCGTTCGGCTCCGGCAGGGCCTATTTGTTTTCTCTCTGTTTTTTCTTTATCCCTAGCTATTCCCGCCGCTCGGCGCGAAGGGAAGATCAAGAGAAGGCTGGAGATCACCTCGCATAAAATAAAGTGGAATTTCTTCCCAGGGATTTAACCGGTACGGGAAAGACAGTAGACCTCGGAGGCCTCAAAACAGATGGAAATCCCATTTTTCCAGGTGCTGTGAAGGCACCCACTAAATAAAAGAGTCGCTCCCCCAGGATAAATTGGCTAAAGCAGCAATATCAAGCGTGAGAAAGGAAATTAAGGTATAGAAAAAGCGAGGTGAACCAGCCAGGTCACAAACTCCATCAAGAGCTCCCAAGTCCCCTGCGGTACCTACTAAATACCGGTGCACACAAGCACGGGTTAAATTATCTCCCCAGGCAAGCAAATCCTCCCTCCCGCACCCTCCAGGCTTGAGGTCCATCCATGAAGAGATCAGAGATCTCCCCAATGCGTCCACTGATGGATACCAGGAGGAACTCTTCTGCCACGAGTACTGGGGAGACCCCAGCAGAAGCTACAAAGATGATCAAGGGACTGGAGCAACTCTCTGATGAGGAAAGGCTGAGAGACCTGTTCAGCCTGGAGAAGACTGGGAGGGGACCTCATCAATGCTGCGCAATATCTAAAGGATGGGTGCCAAGAGGACAGAGTCAGGCTCTTCTCAGTGGTTCCCAGCGACAGGACAAGGGGCTACAGGCGCAAACTGGAACATGGGAAATTCTATCTCAACATGAGGAGGAACTTCTTTCCTGTGAGGGTGGCAGAGCCTTGGAAGAGGCTGCCCAGAGAGGTGGAGGAGTCTCCTTCTCTGGAGACATTCAAACCCCACCTGGATGGGTTCCTGTCCAACCTGTTCTGGGTGACCTTGCTTTGGCAGGGGGTTGGACTAGATGGTCTCCAGAGGTCCCTTCCAACCCCCACCATTTTGTTATTCTCTGTGTGTTTTAGATGAAATACAGAGATTGCACATGCTCAGGGATTCTTACCTTAAAAAAACAACAAAAAAAAGCCCAAACAAAACCCAAACCAATACACAACTCAACATTGCCACCTTCTCTAACCCAACTTCTTCCTCTCCTTAGAGAAGTCACAGAATTTCTTCTCCAAAACTTCCCCTCTGGGATCCATCAAAAGCCTTAAATGCCCTTTTCTCACAACAAGGACTGCATCAGGGGCAGAGACCTGGAATGAGGTAGACCAGTTGTCATGACACATGGTGGGTGATAGTGCAAACCTCTTTCAATCTCACTCTCTCCATAGCACCACGGTCCCGGGGTCCTCCCTGGCTGCTCCCAGCTCCAGAGAAAGCGAGACAGACCCTACAGAGGGACTATTTTGTTTGAAGGGCTTAGCCAGAAGGCTGCCAGGTGGAACCCAGCCAAGAGGCAGCAGACCGTGACCAACAGACCCACACACCATTTTGCCAACAGCAGCAGCTCTTGAGGGAAGAATCCAGCCAAGGAGGGCAAAAACACACGCACGCACACACGTACACAGCCACGCTCACACACGGGGCCCATTGCAGCCGGAGGTCAAAGTACAATTAGGTACTTTATTACTTGTTTAAGCCTTGTCTGGCTTTCAGGGCTGGGAGAATGGTGGTGTGTGCAGGAGAATCCGCGCCTCCGCCAGGGATGAAGAGCGATTTGCATTTGAAGCGAGTCTCTGATCCCATTCCCAGGGGGTTTCCTTGATGCCTGTCTTAGCAGAGGGGCTGTTGGGTTTTATTCACCATGGGACTTGGCACACGTGGGCAGCTCCGCGTTCACCAGCAGCTCTGAGGGACATCAGCCCCGCGAGTTGCCTCTCGTTTTCAGGGAGCACATCGGAAGATGCTGGCTGGAGGTTTGCTCAGGAGGGTCAGCACCATAGGACTTCCCACCTCTTGAGGCTGGTCATCTCCTCTATAACTGATGTGAGGGTGGTGAGGCACTGGAACAGGTTGCCCAGAGAAGCTGTGGCTGCCTCATCCCTGGAGAGGTTCAAGGCCAGGTTGGAGGGGGCTTTGGAACAACCTGGTCTGGTGGGAGATGTCCCTGCCCGTGGCAGGGGGTTGGAACTGGATGATCTTTAAGGTCCCTTCCAACCCAAACCATTCTACGATTCTGTGAAGAGCTGAAGACTTTCCTGAGCAGTTTTGACACTGGGTAGATGTGATACCGTGGTCCTCCTGAATAGTTTTTTAAGATATCACTCTCTCAAAAGTAAATATACTATTTATAGAGGAACTTACTCATCTTTACAGGCAGCTGGGTATGAACCGCTTTGGCTTTTGTGCTGCTGAAAGAGGAAGGTTGTGCCACACATCACTGGATGATCAGTTGTGTCTTAGTCAGCACTAAGATCTCAGATCTAACCTTGAGCTTTTAGCATTAGCTGAGGCCATGTTGTCCAAAACACACAGTCCCAGCTTCTCAGTTTCTGTGTTGCTACCCCAAGCACAATTAAGCCAAAAAGCATGTGATGTGCCTGCAAAAGTAAAGAATTTCTTATGCTTATTCTGCAACAAGGTCACATTGACACAAGAGTAACTTGGGTGGGACTTGTACTCACTTCTCTCTTCACCTATTAGGGAGTAAGGTCTTTCACAAAATTAAAAAGTCAGGTCCCTGCACCACAGAGCTCCTACTCCTGGCCTGTATCAGGAGTCCTGGTAGGACTCGGGAGATGATCGTCACCCTGGACTGGGCACTGGTGAAGCCCCACCTCAAGGGTTGTGTCCAGTTTTGGGCCCCTCACAACAAAAAAAGACATTGAGGGGCTGGAGTGGGTCCAGAGAAGGGCAACGGAGCTGGTGAGGAGTCTGGAGCACAAGTCTTGTGAGGAGCAGCTGAGGGAGCTGGGGGTGTTGAGCCTGGAGAAAAGGAGGCTGAGGGGAGACCTTCTCGCTCTCTCCAACTCCCTGAAAGGAGGGTGTAGCCAGGGGGGGGTCAGTCTCTTCTGTCAAGGAACAGGTGATGGGACAAGAGGAAACAGCCTCAAGTTGCACCAGGGGAGGTTTAGGATGGATATTGGGAAACATTTCTTCACTGAAACGGTTGTCAAGCCTTGGAAGAGACTGCCCAGGGAAGTGGTGGAGTCACCATCCCTGGAGGTATTCAAAAGCCAAGTTGACATAGTGCTTAGTGACATGGTTTAGTGGTGGCTTTTTATCAGAGTTAGGTTGATGGTTGGACTTGATGATCTGAAAGGTCCCTTCCAACCTAGACAATTCTATGACTCTACTCCAGAAACAACTATAAAATCATTTTTTACCTTATCCGGTTTTGAAAGCTTCCCAGGTATTGGGAAGATCACTGTCCTTAGGCTTCCAATCTTAGATTAAATCTATGTGATAGGTGGCCATCACGTTATTCTTGTTCTGCTGGTACAGCACACATCTAGCATAAAGTGCCCTCTCTGAAGATATTTTAACTATTCTCAGGGCTGCCTAATTTTTGCAGGCAGAACAGTATCACCGTCAGCATCTCAGCAACTTGCTTGTTTGTCCACACAGGACCCAAAAAGCTGATGAAAATAGGAAAAAATGTTTACCAAGAATTTGTGTGTGTGTGTGTGTGTGTGTGTGAAAGATTGTCACCAAACCACTTGCAGATCTATTGGGCATTGTCTAGGTCACCAGCTTTCTTCCTGAAAGGTTTTACAAAATCCCCTATCTTATAAAAAACACACAACAAAAACAAAATCCACCAAAAAATACCCAACCCACAAACCCAACAACCAAAAAAATAACCACTAGCTCCAGTAAAAGAATCAGCTACTAATGATTCAGTTTCAGAGATCTAAGAAAGAAACCATCAGGGTTCAGTAGAAAAGTGTGAACAGCAACTGAAAAGCAGCTGAAAAACAGGAGATGACTCCAACCTTGTATTTTTAAGCTTGTAATTTCTTTATTTGCAAACTACAGGCTTCCTGCTGAAATTTTGCACTTAGAGAAGATTGTGGTTAAATGTCTTCCCTTCGTAGGGAGGTGGCTTTTCATATTTTGACCAACACCTCCCACCAACACACGCCTGCTTAGCCAGCATTGCCTGAGTAAGGATGAAGACCTTGGTTCCCCATCCAGAAGGCACCTACAGAAATGGCCCAAGTTCCTTTAACCATAGAACAGTCGAGGTTGGAAGAGACTCTTAAGATCACAGAGTCCAACCATAAACCTAACGTTGCCAAGCCCACCACTAAACCCTCAGCACCACGTTTGCAAGTCCTTTAAATACCTTCAGGGATGTTTAGTTCATTTTCAAAGGCAATACTATTTGTGGCAACCACACTGCACTACAACATGCCAGGCATCAGCCAAAAAGGAGAAAAAAAAAAACCCCAACTTAATTGTAAGCTGAGCAGTTGGGACTGACCTGAGCTGAACCTGTTGAGCTGGGACTGGTGGCCTCATTTGCTTGGTGAAGATAAGGAAGAGTGAGGTTTGGAGAAACCGAGGTGGAGAAGAAGAGGCAAAGTGACAGCCTCTAAAAAAAATAGGGTTAAACCCTCTCTGCCAAAAAAGATAACCCAGAAAGGCTGGGACAGATGTGCCAAAAAGCTAAGTGCGGTAGGGTAGGAAGCAAGCACGTGGTAGGAACCAGGGTGTTTGGAGCCTTGGTTCAGAAATACCACCAGCCTCGGCCATGGGGAGCCGAGCGGAGAGAAAATGATGAAATAGGGCAACCAAACCAAAAAGTCCCGGGGAGACACGGCCTGGAGGTTACGAGAGGTTGATTGAGGACAAGGGTGGAAGCTGGATGCGGTCGACACGCATGAAAAACCTCAGCAATAACAGGGAATGCAACAAGGGAGAGCGAGAGGGTTTCAAAATAAAGCTTTATCGCCTTCCTAAATATATTTATGCTGACTCAGCCGTTTCCTCACACCAGTCTCCCCCCCCTCCCCGTGATGGAAACAAGTCAAGCAGCTGAGAAGGTCAGTTCAACGGGGTGAGCACTCAATACGTGGAAATACAAAGCAGCTGTTTCGCATGACAAACCACTGAAATAAGAGATAGATACCGGGGATGGAGAGTCATTGATCCATGAGACACCCAGGCAAACGGAAAAGCGACCGCCGATATCAAATTCAGCTGCAAAGTTAGTTATTTAGATACCAAAGAAAGGTCTATTTTTGAAAAGAATACAAAAGGGGTGCATAAAAACTGGCTGCAAGGACCAAACCTGAAGTTGGCTTTCCTTAGCACTCCAAATGGGCCCTAGATGTCTTAAAATCCATTCCAATTCGCAGCACTTGGGAAAATCCAGGACAGGCTGGGGCTGTGTCACAGGAGGAAGGGCTTTTCCTCCCAAATCTGAAACCACGTGCAAATAACACAGGCAGAAACCTGATACATACAGCCCCGGAGCCTGACCAGGAGCACGCCGATACACAGAGACCACTCTCCTGAGCTTAAAAAAAAATAAATAAATTAATAAAATGCTGTTTGCTTGTGGACTTTCTACCTGGAACATTAAATTGGAATATTATCAATTACATACATTTGGAGGAGTCAGGTTATTTCATATTCATCTGCTCCTTCTGGCATAGAGACACAGGTTTTCCCATATCTAGGTGCTTGTTTTAAGGTTAGCCCTGCACTGGTTGGGACAATATCTCAGGAGCCAAAACCCTGGTGAAACCAATACCCTTCTCATACAGTAGAGCACCCAGTTCTGCAACTGGTACCCCCTAAAAGGAGCTACTTATATTTATCTGTCTCGTTAGATGCAATGTGAGCTTTTTCCTGAGTCTGGCCCTCATTGTGTATCCTCAGCATCTGAAAAAACGTTGCCTGGAAATACATCCCAGAGTGAGAGCTCGTAAGGGTTGGATCAGCATCCAAAAAAGCCCGAAAGCTCCAGATGTCATGAACCTGCAAAACTGGGCAAGAACCTCACTCCACGTATCACTGGTATTCTCTGATTTTGCTTGGAAAGGACCCATCCTGGAAAATACAGTCTCAGTACAATTCCAGGGATTTATTAAACACTAGCTGGGATATTCATATCTCGTTTATTAATGTAATTATTATCCAGTGCTTGTGCTGCCAGTACTTATAGGTCAGCTAAAGGGCTGGCTCCACTGAACCAGGATCTGCATGAGTCCAACAGCATCGCCCCAAAGAGTTTGTTACCAAAAAAATCTGTGCTGGGGACTCTGGTTACACCACACTCTGGGGAATTAGTGGTGGGGGCTGCCTTTTCACCTGGCCACCTCTGTCATGTAAGCAGATGGAATTTGGGAAGGTCTTGGGAAAAAACAGAATAACATGGGCTGGGAAAACAGTCAAAATAGAATTATAGAATGGTTTGGGTTGGAAGGGACCTTAAATATCATCCAGTTCCAACCTCCTGCCATGGGCATGGAAACCTCCCACCAGACCACATTGCTCCAAGCCTTGAACCCCTCCAGGGATGAGGCAGCCACAGCTTCTCTAGGCAACCTGGGCCAGGCTCTCACCACCCTCGCATGAAAGAATTTCTTTCTATTATCTCATCTAAATCTCCCCTCTCTCAATTTAAAACCATTGCCCCTTGTCCTATCACTACACTCCCCGACCAAGAGTCCCTCCCCAGCTCTCCTGTAGGCTCCCTTCAGATACTGGAAGGGACTCCAAGGTCTCCCTGGAGCCTTCTCTTCTCCAGGCTGAACAACCCCAACTCTCTCAGCCTGTCTTCATAGGAGAGGTGCTCCAGCCCTCAGACCATTTTTGTGGCCCTCCCATAGGACCCGTTCCAACAGGTCCACTTCCGTCCTGTGTTGAGGACTCCAGAGCTGGACACGGTTCTCCAGGTGGGGTAATATTAAATACTAAACATTGAAACAGCAGGAGGCAAAATTCAGCAACACCAAGGGGAAAAATACAGATGAAATCATAATGATTGCATGAGAGGAAGGGGGAAAGAATAATCTGGATCAATAAAAACATTGTAGGTACAACAGCTGAGCAGAAATCTTTCTTAAGGAGAACTCAGCAGTTGGCTGACATGGACTGCTCGTTTTTGCTGCGCCTAAAGGTGTATCTTCATTTTTTAGCATTCCCAATCTGTCTGTTTTCTTTTTCTTTTATTCAGCCTGTGAATCCTTTGGGATAGACAACTCTCTTTCTGTTGCAAGGGGCACTTGGCCCAGGGGGACTCTTCACTTTGAGTCTTCTATAGGCAATAACAACAATTAAGACAGCTCAACCCTGAGTTTTGACAATCTAGAAACAGTCAAGACACTCATTCTTCCCTGCCAAAAATATAATTTGGAATGAGTTATGGATTTAAAGCATACATATGCAATACATACTCACAGAACACTAACTTCTGTTTATGGGAAGTCTACAGAAACTCACTGCACTGGAATAACAGTAACAGACCTTTCTCCATCCAGCCTCGACCACGTGATCCTCCCCAAAGCTTCTTTGCAATGGGCACTTGCCAACTTCTCCTTGACTTTCTAGGAATTTTGAGCCAGGTTAAGTGGGAATCTCTGCTTTACCCTGCTTCACAGCCACTGCTTTTTCAATGGAAATCATCAGACATAAATAGCCCCAATGAATAACTGTGAAAGAACATATGTGTTTATATCACGATGGGCCTTCCCTGCTAGGATGGTATTTATCTGGCCACGGAGCCCATGTGTATATTCTATCCCTCTACTTTAATATCCCCCCCAACTGAGAATCTCCATCAAATCCTCTGAACACTCCTGGAAAGTTTAAAATTAGATCAGATCTCCGTGGGTGGCTCTTACTCCTACAGTGGATGACATCCAAACACGAGGCTGAACTGCACACAGTCTGGAGGCTGCTCTGGAAGACTCCATCCATCAAGTCGCCCTTGTACCGGGGCCAAAACCTTACAGTTGCCCAAAGCATAACCTTCAGAAACGCATTAAGGTTGGGATCAAAGAGCAGAAGAAATGGAGAATCGCCGCTGGACTGTTGATCGTCTTCAGCCCCAACACGGTACCAGTTCCATGCCAACAGCAACATAGAGATTATTTGTTGGTTTTAATCACTTCAAGGTCTAAAACTTCTTCTTGAAAATGCTTCTTCAAGCTTCAGCCTTCCAAATTGGCCAGAATGGGTTTTGATGCATTTGGCAGGTGTCGTGGCTAGATGGTCCCATTTCCACCACAGCAGTGGAACACCCCAGTCAGTAGGTGTGGGATGGATGCGTTCATCCATTCACTGTACGTAGGCATCTCCCCAAGGATCATCGGGCCACTTTGGTCAACTCTGGGGTGCCATTTGTGCCAAATCTGGATCTCTAAATCAGTTCTTCAAAAGATAAAGACGACATTTTCACCAAAGTTCGCACAGCATCAAGTGCAATAAATTTCCAATTCTGACATGGCCTCCAGACAAAAATATATCAAAAATAAGTATTCATAATGTTAAAGCAGAGTAGTTTTCTTATTCAATGCAAGACAAAACTTAATCAAGAAATCCAGGAATATTTTCAAGTAGAAATGTCAAAGTAGTCAGACAAGAAACAAGTCAGTACTTTTCTTTTTTCAGTTTCAAAATTCAGAAGTAATATGGAGATTTGTTTCCCATTTATCTAGGATAAAAGGCTTACTGTATGGGGTGGGTGAGTTCAGCTGGAGAAGGAATTTGGTGAAATACTTCTCCAAGGCTGGGAGGCTGGAATGACTCACTCTGAGAAGATGCAATGGGACCTCAGGTGCCTCAGCCTCAGTCAAACCTCCCGTCTAATGCCTCCCCAAATGTTACCTGGAAAATCTTGTACATTCCTGTTTGTACCACGGAGATTCATTGCCAGGCTGCAGACACCTACATTGGGCAGGACTCCAGGAGCCATCACGCTCTAGCTATGAGTAACAACAGATTTCCCATATTTTTTGTGAATTAATGATACCAACGCTTGTGGAAAAAAAGGATTGGGTAAGGAATAGCTCCAGGTCCCTCCGAGTTCCTAAGGGGTGACCAGTCTTCACATGAAATGATATTTCCTTAAACGTGGACACTGTGATGAAACAACACATGAGTCTTGATCTTTTTGCCCTTCCCACATCTCCATTGCATCTTTACAGCTACCACTGGAGATTAAAAAAGGCAGTTTTGTCTCTAAGGTGTCAATGTTTCAATACATTGAATTGAATAGAATATTTTCAGTTGAAAGGGACGTACAATGATCATCTGGTCCAACTGCCTATGAATGTCTTCTGCCTATCAGCTGCCACATAGACACCAGAAAGGAGATTACCAAACCAGTAGCTTTCACCTCCATGAGCTGTGGGTAGATCCTACATGCTGCCAGGGCTGTCAACTGAGTTTGCCAGGGAAGGCCACAGAAGAGCCCTCTCTACTCTGGGAGCTGTTGTACCTCAAGGTGATCCAGAAAAAAACCCCATCTGAACAACAGATCCAGCTCCCCCGTCCAGTAACACATAATGTCTCTGCAAACCTGGGGATGCCGCGTCCTTCCTGGGCCAGAAGATCCACCCACACCATCGGGTTATGCTCCGGTCATGTTTTTCAAGATTTTTTTTTTTTTTTTTCTCCTTACAGTCAAGGTGGCCAAGAGCTTTGTTTGTTTGTTTAATGAAAGCTGAGTTTCTCACAAACACAAGAAATCGAGCTTGAGAAAAGCTTCACAGCAAATTGCAAGACTTATGAAAGAAGCCCATGACCTGGCAACACTACAATGACAGGCAGGAATTTAGGGATTTAAGAAATCAGGGCTTCAGAAAACACACGTGCTAAGAAATACTCCTCCACTGGAGAACCAACTTCAGATCCAACACAGAGCCAACTAGTTGTGCAGCAGAACTCCTAAATACCATCCTTTTTGGCTTTCAACCTCACCCCATAAAAATCCAGAGGAATTAAATGGAGTAGTTTCGCACTGAATTAGCAACTGAGGAGTTCATAGAAACATAGAATCATTTCGTTCGGAAAAGACCCTTGGGATCATCGAGTTCAACCATCAACCCTACTCCACAAAGTTCTCCCCTACGTCATATCCCCCAACACCACATCTAAACGACTCTTAAACACGTCCAGGGATGGTGACTCAACGTATTGCAGCATATTCCAATGCCCCAACTACTCTTTCTGTGAAAAATTCTTTCCTAATGTTCAGTCTAAACCCACCAAGAAGTTCCCGCAATTAAGTGTTTGCACTGCATTTAACTGGTAGACAGACTTCTCAAAATTAGAGAATATAAATGGGTGACTTGGAAATATAAATGGGTTAAGATTGACAGAACCATGACCTTTGCAATATTATTATTTATCTTGCAGAAACATCACTTTTCCTTCTGCAAAGCCAAGGTCCTTAAAGAGCTTGAGTGTGTGACACTCAAGAAGTTCTGGGGGACCTGCTTTTGTCCATCTTAACTCTAAGGAGGCACCTGTCACTGGGCACCACTGAGAAGACTCTGGCCCCATCCTCTTGCCACCTGCCCTTTAGATATTGCTCAGCATTGATGAGGTGTCTTCTCAGTCTTCTCTTCTCCAGGCTGAACATCCCCAGGTCTCTCAACTTTTTCTCAGCAGAGAGACACTCCAGACCCTTGATCACCTTTGTAACTTCTGCTGTACTCTCTCCAGCAGTTCCCTGTGTTTCTTGAATTGGGGGGCCCAGCACTAGACCCAGTGCTCCAGCCGTGGTCCCACCACAGCAAAGTCTATCCAAGGTGGATAGTTACCAAGACACCATCCCTAGCTCAAGAAGTCCCAACGGTGCAGACCCCAGGAGGGAATAGCTGCAGAAGCACTCCCATGGCCTCATCCATTTTTATACTTTCCTGGAACATCTGCTGTGTCTGAGCACATCCATTTGCACTGATAACACGACCGCTGGGCTTATTAAATGCAGGAGCTGCAAACTGGGAGGGGTCGGGGGGGGAGACAACATAAATCCCAGCTGTTGGCTGATGGCCTTCCCCGCTGTTCACAGCTGCTGCCTCGCTGTTTATATGGGTGGAAATCCTACGTAAAAGTGCCAAAGCGGAGACTTAAAAAGGCCTTTTCAGCAGGAACCCGTCTCCTTTCGAACACTCTCCCTGATGTAGGCTGGGAAGAGCCCATGCAAAGCAGGGAAATTGGAACAATAAAATATTTTAATCACTTTTTTTTTTTTTGCCCACCGGAGAGAGGAGCCGGGTCCCAAGGGGTAAGCAAAATGTTGGGGAGCTTTATCTCAAAAAAAAAAAAAAAAAATCAGTGGTAGAAACTGCTTTTTCTTATACAGCTATCTGAATATTCAATGTGTGATTTAAACTGACCTCGGATCTTATCCCGTAGCTGCCATTCCTCCAAAATCCCAGTGACTCTAAACCGCCGAGCTGATATGGCCCGTCAGGTTGTTTTGTCTAAGTCCAAACTCCCTCAGTTTTGGGAAATGAAAACAACCCTGCCTGCTTCGAGAGACTTTCCCCGGGGATTTCATGCACAAGGACAACTCTGCAGTGCTCCTGTTGAAGAAAGGGCCCGTGAGATGTGTGGGGTACCCTTTCTACCCCACTGTGTCCTGGTAAATAGATGGTGCCCTCTTACCTGGGCTTATCTGAAACATAGGCCACAAAAACTACATAGTCTTAAAAAAAAAAAAAAAACACAAAACAAACCAACCCAGGGAGTAAGTTCAAGCATTGAGTTGACTGTGTCAGCACTACTGACTTCTTTGCATATTTAGTACCAATTCTTTTCCCCCCCCCTCCCCCTGAGCTAACATGACCCTAAACACGATTTTGGTGCCATAAGGAGGAGAGTCCACACCATGTTCCCCTTCCAGGGGAAGGGACATCCCTTTTGATTCAGACACCACAACTCTTCCAGGAGGGTGAAGGAGAATCAGGCTCTAGTCTTCCTTGCTTAGATTTGAGCTTGGGTCCTGTGCCCTCATCTCCTGCTGAGGCAGCTCTCATTTATATAAATAATCGTGTGTCCTTTCAAGTAGTTGTAGAGAGTGATGAGGTCACCCCTCAGTCTCCTCTTCATCAAACTAAACAGTCCCAGCTCATATAATTTGTTCTCCATCCCTACAGATATCATAGCAATGGCATCTCTTACAGCATAAAGTATCTCCAGAGCAAATCAGTTTAAATCTATTACTTGAGTCATGAAAATCTAGAGTGGCCAAAATAATCGAAAGCAGAGGCATATGTAGATTTTCACTTATACAAGACTTTTAGAATCATAGAATAGTTTGGGTTGGAAAGGATCTTAAAGATCATCCAGTCCAACCCCCTGCCATGGGCAGGGACACCTCCCACCAGACCAGGTTGCTCAAAGCCCCCTCCAACCTGGCCTTGAAC
>JAOTQQ010000019.1:2495875-2513037 GCA_026546715.1 Gallinago undulata | reverse complement strand
GGGGAGGATGACCTCCCTCCACCTGCTGGTCACACTCTTCCTGATGCCCCCCAGGAGGACATTGGCCTTCTTGGCCATAAGGGCACACGAAGGCCGATGGATTACAGACAGGGCACTCAATTCTCTCATTTGAGAGATACCTTTAAACAAAAGCATTTCTTGCAGGATACGTGTGACAGATACTGAACCTCAGGCTTGCTCAGGAAATAACCTCACATCTTAAAAAAGGGGGAAAAGAACCCCCCCCCGCAACTTGCCACCACCATAAATCAGCTTTCTGCAGAACGTAAACTGGTCTAACGCAGCTCTTTCGGTACACACAGCGACCGGTGCTTCCCCATGGCTTATACAACACACATATTTCTCTTTCCTGAAAGAGATCTTGGGCTATAAATTAAGAAACTTTCCAGGAAACACGACAAGCATCCACTCATCGGTACTGACCTCCTGGTTTTAGTCACAGAGGCCAGAAAAAGCAGCTTTCCCCGTTAATGAACTAGAAAGCTGAGTTTATCTCCGGATGTTTAGGGAAGAAGGTTCACTTACGGCACATCATGATGTCACTGCAACGTGAGAAAGTGTTTTGGGAAGAGTTTGACAGGTGATGGTGGTGGTGGTGGTGGGAAGCGAGCAGGATCCAGCATTAAAACTCCTACTGAACCCAATGGGGCAAGAACAGATATTACTCCATTTCTAAGACATCATTAACCCCCCCATATTTTCAGCCCAGCAGCACCAGCTGGAGGAGCAGAGGTTCTTCTCCAGGCTCGGCAACACTTTTTGCCTTTTTTTTTTCCCATGATCACAATCCTCTTAAATCCTGGATGCGGATAACGCCGCCGCTAAACCAACCCTGGGGCCAAAAGTGCACCAGAACTTGTTCTTCTCCTCTCAGCTCCTTCAAAGTTCATACAGATGGTCCCTTAAGAGCAACACCCTCTCCCCCGTGCACTTGGACTGGCAGATAAACCACCAATTCTAGGAAATCTCAGCAGTCTGAAACACAAACAAGCATAGATGCAGATATCCATCATATTTTGCATGGTTGAGTCAGTACCAGATATAATTTGGGATTGGGGGAAACCCACAGGATTGATTTATCTCTCTGGGAAAAGCAGCTGAGGGGGTGGCCCGGTACGTGCTCTTTTTTTAAAAAAAAAATAAATTTTTCTTTTTCCCCCCCCGAGACTCAAGGGGAAAGCACCATCCTTCTGTAAGATGCTTCAGAACTTAGAAATTTCCTAATACTTGGTGTATTTGTAAAGCTTTTTCGCTTCCTGTTTTGTCTGCTCCAGTTCTCAGGGCTCTTTGCAGCATTATAAAAAAAAAAAAAAAAATCGTTGACGGTCTCCAGCGAGGGAGCTTGGGGTATCAACAACAAAAGGAGACACACAGCCAGATTTTACACTTGACTCCATCAAAATGAGCCCGTCACCCGTTTTCTCTACCCTCTCCTTTGCCATATCCTTTGCCATTCACATTCAATGAAAACAGGAAACCACAAGTGGTTTCACCCATGGTAAGTTAAGCTGTTCAAAAAAAAAAAAAAACCCACCCCAAAAACTCACCCAAACAACCCCAAAACATACCAAGCTGCATTTTGTGAGGCAGGCTGTCCTGAACAACCTCTCACCACTTTCTGTCTCCCACCATGCCCGAAGATACCACCTCGCTTTTCAGAGCATCACCCCAGCAGTACGCAGGAAGTAATTTTGCTCACGGTGAAGAATTCTCATTTTGCTGTTATTGGAAACCCTACCCTGCAGCCAAACTTCCCTCCAAGCAGTCTTGCTGAGACACAGGAGAAGAGGAACTTCTTGGGCATCTTCATCCCAAGGGGATTTGGACTCCTGGAAACATAGAATGGTTCGGGTTGGAAGGGACCTTAAAAATCATCAGGTTCCAACCCCCTGCCCTGGGCAGGGACACCTCCCACCACACCAGTGTGCTTCAAAACCCATCTAACCTGGCCTTGAACTCCTCTAGGCATGCCCACTTTCTCTGGGCAACTTGGGCCAGGCTCTCACCACCCTCCCAACAAAGAATTTCTTTTCCAAATCTCATCTAAATGTCCCCTCTTTCAGTTTAAAACCATCCCCTCTCATCATATGACTCCCCTCCCTGATCAGAAGTCCCTTCCCATCTCTCCTGTTAGACCCCCTTCAGATACTTGAAGGCCACTATAAGGTCACCCTGGAGCCTTCTTTTCTCCAGGCTGAACACCCCCAACTCTCTCAGCCTGTCATGCCTCCAGGAGAAGGCCTGGGAGCTCTGAAGTCCCCCTGGCACCCCTAAAAAGTCAACACCTATCCATCAATGAAGGGACTCCATTGCTCCTAACCCAACCCTGGTCCTCCACATCCATCCTTCCTTCCTCCCTGTGGTCTACCAGTCACATGCCCATGAAGGAAGACAGCAAGGGAAAATCTTTTTTTGTAAGAAAGTTTGATTTCATATTGGGATATAACACCAATAAACAAGCTAGTATCCCCTCCCCAGCACAGAAAGTCTGCCAAGAGGGACTTTCCAAACATCAAAAGAATGAGCCAGAAGTAGCAATTTCCTGCTTCTGCCCAAAAAAACAAAGATGGGAGCTGAGACAGAATATAAATCATCAGATATCTTTCAATAGAGAAAATAATTGGTCTTCAGGAGGTGCCTGTCCTGCTTCTGTTCTCCCCACGTCACTCAGGTCACATCACAGGTCACACAACCTTCTCACTCCCCATGGAAATCCTTGCCCTTGACCCACATCCCGCTCCTTGGCCAGCAACTTCCTCATCACAACCTCCTCTTGCCCTGCTTTCCTCAGGGAAAACACAGGACAGGGGTATCCAGTCAAAAAAAAGTCACATCAGCTCCGTGTGTGGAGCTCTAGGCATTGACACCGTGGTCTGGAGAGGACACTGATGGGAAGCGGTCTTTCATCTCACTCCAACCATTACCATAGGAAGCATCTCATCTACAGCCAGCAGGAGAGGAGCATTTCTAGAAGAGGGATGATCCCAACATAAGAAGCAACGCATAAGAAGATACATGGGCAAATGACTTTGAGAAGTCATGTCCCAACATAAAAAAAAACCACAAGGAAACACCAAAAAAAACCTAGCACAGTCAGGCTGATTGCTTCCTGAAGTTGTCTCTCTCCAGCAACCATGGAGAAAGGTGGGATGACTAATTCTCCTCCTCCAGCAGCCAAGTGAGACGCAGCTCACCTTCACAATAGGGAACCACAGATCAAAGCTTATTTTATTGTAAATGGAATTTGTGTCCAATAACACGATGCTGCGAAACAGGAAAAACACGCAAAGGGTTTCACGCGAGGGCATGCCTTAACTCCCCAAACACCCAGGGATGGATCATTCCTACACAGAGCCCTGCTCAGCGAGAGACTCGGTATCGTACGGCTCTTCTGGGACCCCAAAGGAGGAAATAACCTCATCTTTTCATCATCAAAAAATCCCAGCTCTTCACTTCTGTAGATCTGCTGGAATCTGTTGTCTTCATTCCCCTACCCCAGCGAGAAGAAAATCCCGCTTTTGCAAATATATTTAGATGGAGAGATCCAGCAAATTGCAATTCTATTAAAACTGAGCTTCAAACAGATGTTAATTTTAACGGTAAACAAGTATAAAATTTCAAGGACTGATTTCAAAACTGAAGATAGAATGATAGAATTGTCCTGGTTGGAAAGGACCTTCAAAGTTCGTCTAGTCCAAACCCCTGCCAAAGCAGGGTCACCCAGAGGAGGCTGGACAGGAACGAGTCCAGGTGGGGTTTGAATGTCTCCAGAGAAGGAGATATTCAAAATTATTTTATTTTTTATTATTATATTGGGAAATTATTTTTTCCCCAAAAGCTTGTTTAAAATTAAGAAGTGTCCCTCAGTTTTCCAAGTAGTTCTCCCATATAAGAAAACCAATCACACTATAGCCTCTGAGAATAACGACGTGTAGATGTATAAAATAAAAATTAAAAATTACATTGATGTAACGTAATTACTGAATTGTAATGTCTTTCTCTTTCAACTTTCTTCTTGACAGTTCTATTTTCCTGAGAGCAAGATCAGATGAAAGAAAAAATGTTACTTTACTAGAATAGGTAAACAATAAAAAATAAGAAAGCCAGGATATGAATAATTCACGGTAACTTCTTTTCCAACCATTATACTTTCCACCTCCATTATCCTTCCAACAGTTATACTGGACCTTTAGCCAGGAAACATTTCTCAAAGAACCCCTGTAACTGAGTAGAAAATTGTCTCCAAAAAAGAAAAATCCCCTGGTTCATTTGTCAATGGAAAACACTCCAAAGTCCCTAACAAGGTGGGGAAAAAACACAGCAATATCTTTGTTCACTAATTTGAGGCAACAGCCTCTCAGGAAGGTGAAATGTTAAAGAGCCTAATTAACAGAGCTAGGGATACTCTATCCTTAATTACACTAAGCTAATATTCAACAGTATACTTGTACAAACAATCACAGAATGGTTTGGGTAAGAAGAGACCTGGAAGACCATCTAGTTCCAAACTCCTCTGCCACAGGCAGGGATACCTCCCACTAGACCAGGGTACTCAAAGCCCTATCCAACCTGGTCTTGAAAAAGACCACCACCTCACCACAGCTAACATCCACACTGCTGGTTGCACATCCATCCCCACCACCGTGTCCTCCTCCCTTCCAAAATAACCACCCCCAGCAATGCTCATGAAGAAAATCAATAGAAATAAACCACTTACCTTTCTTTGGAGTGAATGTCACAGATAGAAATAAAGGCAATAGACCATTCCCTAAGAAGGGTTTAGAAGACACTACTGCTCCATCACCCATCCTTCTCCAACCTTGCTACCCAACTCCATGGAAAAGTACCAAGGTGAGGCCAACCTAATTTATTATCCCTCCCAGCTGATGGGCTAATTAGCAGCAGGGGCGATTGGGCTCTGCCAGCAGCAAGAGCATGTGTCCTTGTGGCCAAGGCCTCCTGAGAAACCCTTTGCACAGAAAGCCACGCAAATTTGTTGAAATTGGATGGAGATCTCACTACAGGGCTCTCGTGACCTCCCATTTTCTACCCGTGTACCTAAACCCTGGATGACAATGTATCACTCTGAGCTTGGTGAGCTCAGTGACGCTCCTGTCTGCAGGGGTGTGTAATGGGGTGGACACACTGCATCTCCAGTGAGGCTTTTTTCCCCAAGCTTTTTGATAATGTTTGAATTTCTGAAACAGACCTACACATCCCCTGCTGAAAGAGAGAGACTCTCCTCGCTTGGCAGACTTTATGATAATTACAGAATCACAGAATGGTAGAGGATGGAAGGGACCTTTGGAGATCATCTAGTCCAACCCCCTGACAAAGAAGGTCCACCCAGAGCAGGTCCCACAGGAAGGTGTCCAGATGGGGTTTGAATGTCTCCAGAGAAGGAGACTCCACCACCTCTCTGGGCAGCCTCTGCCAGGGCTCTCACACCCTCACAGCAAAGAAGTTTCTCCTCATGTTTAGGTGGAACTTCCCATGTTCAAGTCTGTGCCTGCTCCCTCTTGTCCTACCCTTGGGCACCACTGAAAAAAGCCTGGCCCCATCCTCCTGACACCCACCCTTGAAGGATTTATAGGCCTTGATCAGATCCCCCCTCAGCCTTCTCTTCTCCAGACTCAAAAGACCCAAGAAGTCCCTCAGCCTTTCCTCAGCAGAGAGATGTTCCAGGCCCCTCCTTATCTTTGTAGCCCTCTGCTGTCCCCTCTCCAGCAGTTCCCTGTCCTTCTGGAACTGGGGAGCCCTGAACTCAAACCAGTGCTCCAGCTGGGGCCTCCCCTTTGCAGATTAGAGGGTGAGAATGGCCTCCCTTTGACCTGCTGGCAGCACTCTTCTTGCATATTAATTGTAGATGTGTTCCAAAACAACCCACCAGTGTTTCTCCTTAGAGGTGGGTTGCATCTTCTGGTGCTAATTCTGAAGACCTTGTCAGTGACAGAGGACACCTGCAGACAGGCTGAGCTAAAGGGAGAGGGGAGCTACTTCACACCGAGATAAGACTGAATTTCTTGGCTGCATAGCTCTGATGTGGGAACCAGCGGTGATTTACGGGCTGAGACTGTCCAGATTTGTGTTAGTTAAGAGAGTTCCAGTAATTGCAGTGCTCCTCCTGCCACAGGAGGAAATACAGGGGTAATTAATTACTCCAGGTTCTTGCAGGCACCCGCAGCAGCTTTGTCATTGCGTAAACTGGATGATTAGGAGATTTAGCTTACAGGTGAAAGTGAAAACTCTGACTAACTCCTCTGAGTTAATTGATAACTGAAGTAATCCACCTGGAACTAACTGTTAGCTGCCTTCCTGCGGTTATTAGGTGGTTTTCATCCAAAAAACCCCATAGAATCGCCATTAATAGGGTAGGAGGGATGTTTGGAGTCCATCCCTCCAGCTAAAACCAGAGCAGGTAGTACATAAAGCCACGCTTCAGCTCTGCCCCAGACAGTCTCATGCCGACTAAAATGAGTAAAAAGGTTTCCTTACCTCCTGCATATTTAACTTTTTCCCTTAAGCAGCATGATGTAACGTCCACTAGTTTCGCAATGGAAAATCTATGGGGTTTTTGATCTCCAATGCATCTTTGAAGAGCACTTGGAAGTTCAGAACATTCCCTAATATCAATGTAGGCTCTTCTTCCCACCTGATTTTTAAACACAAATCAGGCCACGCTTACACTGCAAGTGTCTATATGCACTGATCTCTCTTTAAATTCATTCAAAAAGGAATGATTTCTGGTCTGGAGAAGCCCAAAGGTTTGAGCTCTTTGCTTGCACAAAGTGACTGGGAGGAAGGTGAAACAGGATGACACTAATTTTAGAAGAATGTTGCATTTTTGCAAAATTGGAGCATCGTTCACGTTTGACAGTAATAAACTAAAACCATCTTTGTTTCAGCCTTTACAAAAAGCTGGAACAAATGGAGTCGGTGGTAATCCCATGGGAAGAAAATGCAACTCTCTTCCCAAATTCCTTAGCTTTAAAGATATAAATCATTCATCCAGAGGTGAGCTAACACACAGCTCTGAATCTGACAATGTATTTCCCTTGTCCTTATTAATTAACATCAGATGAATATGTCAGTACGAACATGAGTTCTTCAGAATCTCCAATATACTTTTATTTTGAAAAATAGCATCCTTTGACCTACCAAAACCACATTTTTCCTGCTAGGAAAATATATTAACTATATTAACGTCACACAGCTTTGGTGAGCAGTCCCTGTAACTGTTCCTGGGATGAGCAGATCAAGCGTCCTGTGTATTTTTGGTGAATAATGGTCAGCAATAACCAAGGTGTCAGCATGAGTAGCAACAAGATTCAGCCCAAGATGACAGACACTTGAATTGAGGTGTCTGTGTGTGTGCAAAATGCCTGAGCTCTCACCAGAGGCATCTGAAGACTGATTGATGCAGGTGATGAAGGCTGGAGAGCATTTTGTTCACCCTAGAGCAGCCATGGGTCATCCTCCAGACGCTTGACCAAACAGATTAGACCTCTGCCAGCTGATGAGAACTTCAACACCGACCACACATGGAGACACTAGTGCATATCTACACTTAGACACTGACAACCTGGACCTGAATCCCACCCACTGTGTCCTTCCTACTAACTTCCCAGGATGGAATTCCCCACTAGGGTGCTGGATCATGGACCACCATGGGAAGTCCTGCCTTCTCAGCCTCCCTCAAACTTCTCTCATCTTATCCTCAGTTGTCTTCTGCTTTCCATTGGTACCCTCTCCTCTTTCAGTTTGGCACACTTGAATGTGAAGAGCATTTTTCAGGTGAAAGCCCTATTATTTTTTGCCCTACAAACCAACAGGGCACACATTGTCTATGGGTCCCAACACCGAGAGCCTGGGAGGTCTGGACCAAAAGACACCCCTCGCGAGAAGAGCGGAGATGGCAGGAAGGTGACTTTCTCTGAGGTCTCCCTTTGCATGAAGGACCCCAAGGATACGTAACGACTCTCAGGATTTTCCCATTCCTAGGCTATTTTAGTGCTGCAGAAAAAGGTACATCATCCTCCACTTCGAGCACCTGGAATATCATTCTCCAAAAACATGCTGAAGTCCTTGGCAAGCCTGTGCTCCCCCAAAGGACAGTTCAGATTCATCTGCTGTCTCTCTGAGTGCCAGGAACGGAGGTGAGAGGTAGTAGATACATCATCACCCACCTTTGGGGCACATTAGCTCGGGTCACTCGAGATCCAGCAGTGCAAGCTTAGGTCATTTTTCCTCTCTCTTGTCTGCACACAAATCTGGGTTAATTCTCGCGTGGGTTATGGCCTGGAACCACGGTGGCCAAATTTTTAGATAAGAGGTGTGTCCACGCTGTGCGCTTTTCCTCTCCGAGCCCAGAAGTTTGCAATCAATTAAGGAAATAAACCACCACAACCAATATTTTGAAGCTCCGAAATCTGCTCTGTGGCTTTTATCTCTACAGCGTTTGCTTCCTGCAGTGGGGAATGAGAGACCACGAAGCAGGGATGGGAGGGGGGGAGGTCACTGTGTCCTCGTACTGTGACACACGGCCCAGCCTGCCCTCCACCTCGGAAAGATTTATGAGTTCCTCCTTCATCTCCTAATCCTTCGTTTTCGCCCCGTAACCTCCCCTGAACCCGCTATGAGTCAGCAGGACTTGTCTGTTAAGATTGATGCACGGCTTCGGAGCAGATAAACCACGTCCCTAGGTCAGCCAAAAGGCTTTTGGGCGATATTAACCATCTCTTCTCTCATCCCCACCATCCCAGAAGAAGGAGGGAGCGGGTTCAGGACCTGCAGGAAGACGCTCCAGATGTGTTTGCCTCCCCGACTCTTCCCCAGACAGGCTGAGGTCATGGCGCGACTTCACCGCGCAAAACCAGGAGCATCTTCCAGCCCCTTCTGCGTCCCACCACCGTGGGAGAAATTTTCTTCCAACTGGGAGAAAAACACTGTCAATCGGGGCCTATTAGGGATTCGCCGGCAAAAATATTTACCCTGGGGTCCTGGCCAAACCCTCCCCACGTGGTCACGTCCTCCCTCCCGAAGCTCTCCCAGAATAAAACATACCTAAACTTGGTGCTGGAGTTTGCTTTAGAGGTGGGTACGTGTCAGGAATGAGAGATGGCTGAGAGCGAGAGCACTCCCATTTGGTGGGGAAATAAAAAAAAAAAAAAAAAAAAAAAAGGCCCCAGAGCTCGACATGGGAAATCAAATCCGCCGGTTTAAATCACTTTATTTCTTAAAAGTTGCCTTTCTTGGTGAAAATCTCACACCCTTCACCTAAAAGCGGCGATGCCGGCGAATGCCATCGCATCCGATACGGAGCGGGGTTCTTTCACCCCCGGCAGAGGAGGGCTGGGGGCTGCAGGCTGAGGTTTGAAAAGATACTTTTCTTTGGAGATGCCAACAGTTTCCTCAGCAGATTTCTCCCCCACTTCACATCACCCCCCCCCCTTCCCCCCCGCCCCCGGCTCCTACCCCAACCTACTTTCACAAAAGGGGGGGAAAAAAAAAACAACCCACAAAACCACAACAAAAAACCAAACCATAAATGGATCCTGTAGTGTCTGCAATGTAAAGAATTAGCTGAATGGGAAGAAATGAACCATGGTCTTTATGTCCTAGTTACAGTCAGCGCAAACATTGCCCCTAATCCCCGTTGTCGGAGGGGACCGGGGAAGAGACACGGATAGATCCCACTGGGAACATTTTGTCTCCCTCAATCTACACTTGAGATCACTTTTTTTTTTTTTTTTTTGTGTCTGTGTGTAATAAGATTGAGTTGTATTAGGAGGCCTGTGGATAATGTAAAGCTGGGAGGTTGGGGGCAGGGTAAGGGGGGGGATATTGTTCGCCGTCTCTTCCACCGAGGGTAGCACCTACAATCTTCATATGCAGGGAGGTCTTAGCAACCCATTCATTTCAGGGGAGAAAAAGCAAGCTATTCATTCCCAGCAAATCCCATTTTGCCATGGCAACCCCCTCCTTCCCGCCCCTCGCTCACAACAGTTGTTCACAGGGGCCGTTTAAAACAAGACAACAACAACAACAACAACAACAAAAAACAAAAAAAAAAAAAAAAAACCACCCCAAACCCCAAAGCATCACCCCTCCAGCCCTGGCATTTTCTGCTTTGAATTCTCTGGCGGCATCCAGCCTCGGTGGGGATAAACACCGGGACCCGTCTCAGAGATAGGGTGTCCTTGGAGAGCTCCCCTCGTGGGACATGGGAGGGGAGGACAATAGGGAGCACTTATTTTCTACTGTATTTTTCCCTGATATAATCATATAAGAACAGAAGGATCTATCGGGTAGGAAAATTTTCAGTTTCTCTTTTGAACTCTACCATCCAACAGTTACTTCTCCAGGAAATAAATGGTCAAAAAATCAACAGAACTTTTTTTTTTTTTTTCCCTCATTTTGTTCTTGGTTTTTTTGGGGTGCTAAAAGCTCTTGCAGAGGCTGGGGAAGGGAAAATTGAGAACCCTCCCAGCTCTGCCCCCAACATAGCAGAACCAGCCGTTTTCTGCTCTCCCTTCCATTGGGAACATGTCCATGGTCTCATCCCATCCCAGCTTGGGGACCTCAAGTTGTCCTGGCCTCCTCCAGCCAACCTTGGGCAGGAGCCCCACAGCTCAAGGTCCACAGCCAACAGAAAACTCCACTCTGTGCTCTCATGCAGCATTTGGGGGTTACTAAAGCTCTGTTCAAGACACTGGAGAAGCTAAAGGAGATGCAGGACCTCCCTCTCAGTATAAACCAGCTCAAGGTTTCCTCTCTGCCTCTCCATCTCTCTCCCTTTCACTGAATTTCACTGAATTTCACTGAATTTTTTAGAGTTGGAAGGGACCATAGAGATCATCTATGATGATTGCTGAATCCTGAAGCAGGATTGCCTAGAGCCCTTCCTGATGTCCCATCCCTGTGGAGTCACTGGACATGCAGGGAGGGCTGGGTTACAGGGACCGAGGTTTTTTTGGGACGCTAAGACCCAAACCATCTAGATCTTGTTCCCAAACCACACCTCAAATTACAATTTCAACCAGAGCAACCAAGACCAGTCCACTACCTCATTGTAGGAGACCCTCTTCCATCAAGACGTGGCCTTTGATGTAGGTATTACCTGAACAGAGACTGATGTCACGTTACAAGAGACCCACCTGGAAGGCAAGGACGCAGGGAAATACCGGGCAAGATCCAGGCGAGCAGCGTTGGGAAGACACGAGCGCATCAGCGTGTGTTAATTGGGCTTTAACTTTGCAGTTTGCCCACAGCAGGACTTCCCACAGCTGAAAAAAACCCCACACATCAATTTTGGGTTAACCTGAATGTACATTTCAGAGCAAATAAGGGATTGCTGGCATAAATACAAATTCAGTTAAAAAATAGAATTAAGAACTTTTGGGTTTGATTAAGAATTAATGGGTTGTTTTATTTTTCTAAATGCAGAGAGAATGCAAAAATAAGTGTTTGTACCAGGTGTTTTTAGAATAAATCCCAGCAATACCACAGATTTTATCCTGCACTTTACTGTTGACTGAGGTCAATGAGGTCCTTCTGGTGACCCAGCCTTTTCCCTGCCATGTCCCGGGCGTAAAAACCTCCCTCTCCACAGGCAAACAGGGTTCCTCACTTGGTCACACCACAGCCTATTAATATGTAGATATTTTAAACACCCTCCAGATCCTTTGGCAAATTGCACCGTGTGGTTTCCTTCAAAGTACACAACCAATTTCCTGACTTTTAGTGCCACTTCTCCTTTAAAAAACGTCTTGTCTCTCCAGAACACCTTCCCCTTCCTAGAAGATCTGGAATTTATCATCAGGTCTGCAGCCAAAAAAAAAAAAAAAAAAAAAAAGTAACTTTAGTGTCAGAGTCCTGTCTTCAGAAAGCAAATTATCTTTCCTTAAAACCAATGACTAATTAAGCTGAATTGATCATTCCTGGAAGCTGTTCCTCTCCATTCACCAGAGCAAGTGTTTGACTTGCTCAGATATTTAAAAGAAGTTGCAATGAATCCCACTAAAAAACCTCCCTAGAAAAAAAAAATCCTTCAATGACAGAGTTTGCCTCACACCGGACTCGCTGCAGTGGTGGGGTAGAGGGTGAGAAAAGGGAGGAAAATAAATCCAAAGGCTTTTCCATTCTCAAATTTTCCCTCAAAAAGGCTCTGACATGAGCAAGAGCAGATTAAAACTAAGCGGCTGGAGAAATGACAGCTCCCAGCTGTCTGTCCTGCTTCTCTCCCCTCCGGTGTCCCCAAATACGTGACACAGACAGCCTGGCTCAAGCAACAGCTGTGAAACCACTGGAAATTTCACACAGATTTGGGATTTCTTTCATATGTGAAGTGTAACCTGCAGCTGTTGAGCAGCTGCTTCGCAGGAGCTTAACCACCCGTGCAGCAGAGATGGGGATCCTGGGCAAGGAGGGGGGAACGAGTACCTGGGGGGCAACCAGAGCACCCACATTTGATCTGTGCCCACAAATCAGAGCTTGGCCCTTGGACCACCTCGTTTTGGCTCGGAAATGTGTTTTTGGGGTCAATCTCTGACAGGTTCCCACTCCCTTGGTTTTGGTTCCCAAAACAGAACGGGCTCTGGGTGCACAAACCAGCTTGAACCCAACTGGAAGGGGCACCAAAGAAGTGTTTTAACCTGGCAAACATGGACCCAGCCTCTGCATAGAATCATAGAATGGTTTGGGTTGGAAGGGACCTTAAAGACCACCCAGTTCCAACCCCCCTGCCATGGGCAGGGACACCTCCCACTAGACCACGTTGCCCAAAGCCCCGTCCAACCTGGCCTCCTTGTAGCTGGGAGTCCTCAAAGTACTCAACCATGTAATATTTCAATTGAAAGATCTGCATGGCAATGAAATAACAGGATGGATTTGGGAGAAATTAAGAGCCAAACTCTCTGCTGGTTGACTTTTTTGTTTGGTGAGGACCATTTCTCATCCCTTGGCTACACCAAAGCCTGAAACATTGATGTCTACTTGGCTTTGCCAGACTCATTGGGAGTAAGTACTTAAAGAGTGTCTACAGAGAAGGTGGAGAGGGACTCTATCAGGCAGCGAAGCGATAGGATGAGAGGATGAGGGGGAACAGTTTTAAACCAAAAGAGGGGAGATGGAGATGAGATGTGGGGAAGAACTTCTTTGGTGTGAGGGTGGTGAGAGCCTGGCCCAGGCTGCCCAGAGAAGCTGTGGCTGCCCCATCCCTGGAGGGGTTCAAGGCCAGGTTGGAGGGGGCTTGGAGCAACGTGGTCTGGTGGGAGGTGTCCCTGCCCAGGGCAGGGGGGTTGGAACCGGATGATCTTTAAGGTCCCTTCCAACTCTAACCCTTCTATGATTCTATGGTTTCCATAAAAGAAGCAGCGGCTTCGCTATTGGATGGACTGTTTCAATTTAGGGATGGAGCTGGGGCAGAACCTCAGATTTACCCGCCTTTGAGCTTCCCAGAGTTTTCATATTTGTGTTCTGACATGAATTTGTCTGTTCTTGCCCTTTGACACGCTCTCAAAACCAACAAGGCCGTTAAACTCCCGCTGAAGAGTGCCTACAGAGGCTGGCGTGGTTTTTTCCCGGAAAAAAAACACCCCAAAAATCCGACAGAAAGGAAACACCGCAACCGAAACACCATCATCCCCAGCTACGTTTCACCCCACAGGTGCTGTGACGGGAGAGAATATACCCGAGGGTATACTCAGGGAGGGCAGAAATGATAAAAATTTCCCGTTCCTTCACGTAACATCATCTCTCCACTCCTTTTAAAGAAAGACTCTCACGGTTTTGGCATCTGAAGAATTTGGAATCAGCTCTGATTATTTTTTTTTTTTTCGTTCTGGTTTTTTTTTTTTTTTTCTTTTTTAGGTGGGAAATATTGCCATGCTAATTGACCGTAAGCCTACGCCACGCTGCTGATAAAATCTGCAGGTAATATTAGCGTTGCCGGGCTGGCAGCTCTCGCTGAGGGCAGGGCAGTTGCGCTGGATGAGGGGGCATCCTTCAGCCAGCCAAACATATTCAGACAAATCCCACTTTCCCTGAGCTGTACGGAAAGTTGCAGTTGGAGTCGTTATCTGCAGGGTGGGAAAAATGCAGCCTGAAAGGTTTCGGCTGGAAAAGACGCAGATGCCACGATACTGCAATTGATGATGCGTTGCAGATACTGAAAAAGCTGGTAGTGATGGGAAAAAAATAATAATAATAAAGATTAGACAAAATATTTGAAGGCAGTAGAAATATTTTCAGGTCTCTGTGACAAAAGGAAGGACAAAACTACAAATACAGATGCATATTTGTCCACCTCGGTGGGGGTTTGCAGCTCTGGATGGGGCTGTGTTGTCCCCACAGCAGAGGGACTGAGACATAGAATGGTTTGTGTTGGAAGGGACCTTGGAGATCATCTAGTTCCAACCCCCCTGCCATGGGCAGGGACACCTTCCACCAGACCACGTTGCTCCAAGCCACGTCCAACCTGGCCTTGAACACTTGCAGGGGCAACCACAGCTTCTCTGGGCAAACTGGGCCAGGGTCTCACCACCCTGGATCTCAAGCATGGCAGGGTGAGCCATGGGCACTGGAGCACAGGAGATTCTGTGCCAAAAACGCACAGACAATGACCCAAATTGTCCCTATAACTGTCACCCTAGACTTGCCACTTGAGGAGAGCGGGATGATGGTCTCTCCTGAGCTGGTCCCAGTCAGGACTGTTCAGTGTTGAAGCAAGATAGCTGTCATGCCCTCTAAGCTAACTGGTTTGCTCTAGGCTAACCAGTTAGCTAAGGAAAGAGGTTATTAAATCGAGCTGGTAAGGCTTTTGGTTATTGCACTGAGCTATGGGCATTTGCAGGCTGAGATCTTTGCCCACTGGAAGGTCTCCTAGCAGACTCCAACCATCTCGGCATCCAAGGGCACCCTCCTCTTTGGTTTAGCAAAAGGAGGGTTGAAGAGCATCTCAATCACTGCGTACAAGAGCCCGGATTGGGAAAGAAACTGGTACTAATGAATATCCAGCAGCTGAAGGCAGACAACAGCGAATTAAGAATAAAGTGCCTTTTCGCAGAGTGCTTGATCAACCACGTGGGACAACTGTCACGGGAGAAGACAGATCTGCATTTCTTGGTATCTTCGGCTCCAGACAGCGCCTTTCTCAAGTTTGCTTTAGCCAAATACAAGTTATTGTGAATAATGAGGGGAAAACAAGGAGGAACTGGATCATTTTCCTTCGTTGAAGAAGCCTTTGGCACCGTGAATCAGCCTTTCAGTGGGAAGCTCAACTTCGTAAGCAATACAAGAAGGACTCTCTGAAGCATGGTCTGTCCTTTTCAGAGAGTGAAAAAACCTCTAAAATCCCATCGTGTCCTTCCCGCTGTGCCAGCAAACCCTGATCTTCCTCAGGGGACGGCTTTGTCTTTCTCCAGTTGTGTCAGGATATTTGTCGTCACTGCACAGGAGAGTTCTCAGTAATTGGCTGATGTTTTAATCCTTTCCCTGCAGAAGTCGGTGTCCTTCCAAGTTGATTTCTCCTCCTCTTGCTAAAGGTTGAGCAAGCACGAGAGCAGCCTTAGGGGGAGCAGAAAAGCCACTGGAAAGGACTGGAGCACCTCTTCCATGAGGACAGGCTGAGAGAGTTGGGGTTCTCCAGCCTGGAGAAGAGAAGGCTCTGGGGAGATCTTTGAGCCCCTTCCAGTCCCTAAAGGGGCTCCAGGAAAGCTGGGGAGGGACTCTGGATCAGGGAGGGGAGCCATGGGATGAGGGGGAAGGGTTTGACACTGAAAGAGGGGAGATGGAGATGAGATGTGGGAAAGAACTTCTTTGGTGTGAGGGTGGTGAGACCCTGGCCCAGGTTGCCCAGAGAAGCTGTGGCTGCCCCATCCCTGGAGGGGTTCAAGGGCAGGTTGGAGAGGGCTTTGGAGCAACGTGGTCTGGTGGGAGGTGTCCCTGCCCAGGAAATGGAGTTGGAACTGGATGGTCTTGAAGGTCCCTTCCAACCCAAACCATTCTATGATTGTATGAAGAAAAGAGAGAACAAGCCATTTAAGAAGTCAAATCTGCTTGCTTAAGGGGCTCAAATCAGAGTGGTATCTCTCAGGGTTTAGAAGAACCTGTGTCCATGTCCTTACAGCATCACCACCATGGCCAGCTGCCAACGGCCACCACGCCGGAGAGGGATGCTCCATGCTGGAAGGTGTTTGCTTATCAGTAAATCCTTGGAGAAACTCAGGATGATGGATTTGCTCTATGTACAACACGATGTTTTCTCTCAGGATCCTGCTAACGACAAACTGAGCAAAATGAAGGGAAGCACCAACTTTGGGTTTGTTTTTTGTTTTTTTTTTTCTTCTTAATTTCTTCCATTTTTAGAGTTGCACAGAGTAAAGCTCATTTGTTTAACAGACTGCATCACAGGGTTTCCTTTCCACCCGAAGGCTCCTCATAGACACCTTGCAATAAGTTGATGCTTATGAAATTGTTCCAACCTCTGCAGCTCGGCTCCCTTCCGAACAATGCATTCTCTGTCCACCCCTGAATAGAAAACATCAGCCCATGGTGACAGAGCTCCAGTTAGCGCCCAGCCCTAGACATGGGATAAAAGTGCTTTTCAATGTGTACTTAGGAAGGAAAAAAAAAAAGGTCTTTTAACGCTCACACAGTCGTCCTTTTAAAATGCTAACGCCACTTACGGCTCTTGATAAGAAGAAGTTGGCCTAATTTTAGCAAGAGGTTCCCATGACCTTTCAGTATCTGCAACGCAGCAACTTTCCTTAAAATTATCTTTGCAGGGAAATCAATGTAAAATATACCGAAGGGTTTCCAGCAGACAAACGACTACTTGTTAAGAAGCCAAAATATTATAAGAAGAGACTTTTTTGGTGCCTTTATAAAGCGAGTGAAATTCACAGAGATCGAGCGGGAATATCGAAGAGGAAACTAAAAGGGAGTCAAAGGGTTCAGCAGTGATTCTATACACAGAATGCTATGGGGTTGGAAGGGACCTCTGGAGATCATCTAGGCCAACCCCCTGACAAAGCAGGGCCACCCACAGCAGGTTCCACAGGAACATGTCCAGGTGGGGTTTGAATGCCTCCAGAGAAGGAGACTCCACCACCTCTCTGGGCAGCCTCTGCCAGGGCTCTGCC
>JAOTQQ010000019.1:2469246-2483362 GCA_026546715.1 Gallinago undulata | reverse complement strand
GTGCCTCACCACCCTCACTGTAAATAATTTCTTCCTAATATCTAATCTAAATCTCCCCTCTTCCAATTTAAAACCATGCTCACTATTATCATGCTCATTATACATTGACCAATACATTTTTTCCTGGAGTAGACATCTTTACTGACTATTTTTCCTCCCCCCTCCACAAGGAAGTTGGTACCAGGGGTCAAAGAAGAGTGGGACGTCCCAAGGACAGTTCAATGGATGGAGAATGAAAGGATGTCTCTCCTCTAGCTGTCCATTTTGGATGCGATAACCCACTCACAATACGTTACGGACTTCCTATCGCATAGGAAAGGTCACTCACACCACCCATTTCTCCATCCTGTATTTGCACAATATATTCGGCTTCCCAGTGAGGCTGTGACCACGTCAACGTTGGCAAACTCCAATCCAAGGTTGACACGTTTTGCAAACACCCGCTTCGTTCAACAAACAGCATTTAAAAACACATTCAGTTATTTGAGAGGTCAGCAGAGCTAAATAATACGCACATGGGTATTTTCCCAATGTACTCACGAACTGGAGAAAATCCTTAATTACCACAGATTAGCAAACCTCATCTATTAAAAGATTGAAAAAAAAAAAAACCAAACCCAGCCTTAAATAGAAACAAACGCGCTTATTTGGTCATCAGGACACTAAGGTCAGTCCTGTCCTATCAAGCTCTTTGTCATCCAACCTTACAGAAGGCAAACACGGCCACAAATTGTTGTGATTGCAGCCATCTGTGTGCGGTTAGTGGTTGGGCAACGCTGGGAGACATCTCTGTGCTGCATCCATCACACGTTTCCGAGCCTTGAACCCCAGCCAACATCCCTCAATTGCCGTCATCCCGCGCTCAGCGGGAGATGTGGCTCCTGAAACTCGCTGTCTAACTGCTTTCGTAGGAGCTGGCACAGGAGAAAAAGGGGTTCAAAGCCAACCTAGCAATAAAATAAGTGCCCAGCCTCCAGCTGCCACACAACCCTCAAAAAAACCCCACACTTCATCAGTGATTGCCAGCGCTGACATGTGGATTCAGTGAAGCATAGAATGGTTTGGGTTGGAAGGGACCTTAAAGATCATCTTGTTCCACTTCCCCTTTCTGTGGACAGGGACACCTCCCACCAGACCAGGTTGCTCCAAAGCCCCCTCCAACCTGGCCTTGAACCCCTCCAGGGATGGGGCAGCCACAGCTTCTCTGGGCAACCTGGGCCAGGCTCTCACCACCTTCACAGCAAAGAGGTTCTTCCCCACATCTCATCTCCATCTCCCCTCTTTCAGGGCCAAACCCTTCCCCCTCATCCTCTGGCTCCCCTCCCTGATCCAGAGTCCCTCCCCATCTCTCCTGGAGCCCCTTGAGGGACTGGAAGGGGCTCAAAGATCTCCCTGGAGCCTTCTCTTCTCCAGGCTGAACCTCTCCAACTCTCTCAGCCTGTCCCCACAGCAGAGGGGCTCCAGCCCTCGCAGCATCTCCGTGGCCTCCTCTGGTCCTGTTCCAACAGCTCTTTGCCCTTCTTGTGCTGAGGGCTCCAGAGCTGGAGGCAGCACTGCAGGGGGGGATGTCACCGGAGCGGAGCAGAGGGGCAGAATCCCCCCCAGCACTGCTGGGGATGCAGCCCAGGCTGACCTTCTGGGATGCCAGCGCACTTGTCACGGCTTCGATTTGCTGAAATTCACCTGCGAGACAAATTTTTCAACGATCTGCGTCAGCTACGAGGTAGAAAAATATATCACTATTTGCTTCTTAGGCATGGGTATCTCGGTTGAGGCCAGGCTTCCCAGCGCTCGAGGATGCCTGCCCAGTAAGGCTCTGGAGGTCCCCAAAGCAGCACGCACGGACGGCTTTGCCAGAAACCTTGCTCTCCGGTAATTTTGCTGTCAGATCACCTCTGTTTAAGAGATGTTTCTAAAAGACAGAGAGGGATAATCATGGCTGGATGAAATCCAGAGCGAGGTACAGCTGTTTGCCTGCTCTGTAGCCCTCCCCCCCCCACACCCAAGTCAACTGCAGGGGGATATTTATGGAGTGATGGACCACAATAGAGCCATTGGTTTGGGGTTGCTTGTTGGTTTTGGGGTTTGTTGTTTGGTTTGGTTTGTTTTTTTTTTTTTCATAAAGAGCTAATATCTTGGGAAATCTTCCAAGGTGGCTAGGAAGAGAGATGGACATGCCAAAACATGATGCACGCTGGACACGGCTCCCCGCTGCACCTTGCCAGTGAGCTTCCCCCGCCGGCTGCTTTATGAGATGACAAGTTTTTCCGTGCGCCAGGATCAAATTTAGAAGCCGCCATCGAGCAAGGAGCGAGACAGACAGATGGTTTCTTTGTCAGGACAGCAGCAGGTACAGATCTTCCAGCTCAGAGGCTGGGGACCCTTGCCGTCTGTCCTTGGATCTCCCTGTTGACTCCGTTTTCCTAGGAAAAAAAAAAAAACTCCAAAAAAAAAAACCACTCTGATGGGATTCAGGCTGGAAAAGCCAAACCCATTCCAGGTAGGAGATGCTGGATGGGCCCTCTTATCTCCCCCGTCACCTGCACCCTTGTTCTGCCACCCATATGTTTATTTGCACTGCAGGTGGGGCTGGCTCCTGGCCTCTTTGGAGCCCCACCACGTGCTCCAAGAGACCTTGGCGACTGCCGTTTTCCAGTCATTACGCCGGCAATAAAATTCGAGCAAGCCCATAAAACCAAGGGAAAAATCCAGCTGGAGTGTGACTCCAGCCCAGGAAGAAGCAAGAGTTACACCGGGTTTAGCTCAGAGGCAACTCAGATCTTACCCTGGGCTCGTTGCCAGGCACAAAAAGCTTCCTGCAAACCCAGGCTGGAGACAAGAGGTTTTGTCACAGCTTGGATTTCAAATATCTCTGAAGGGGCTCCGGGAATCTCCAGGCACTTGGGCAGGGATCCTGCCTGGTGAGAGGTGGGATGGATGGCAAGGACCCAGAAGCCAACACTAAGCTGCAGGTTGCAGTTCATAAAATTGTAAAGGTCAGGTCTGAACTCTACCATCCTGGGCATCCTGGACTGCATCCTGGTCCATCTTGGGCACCAGAGCTTTGTGGTGGGTCACACTTCAGAGCGGGACAACTGCTTTGGCTTCTCTCACTGCCTGCTCCCAAGGGCTGACCAGGATGAGAACAGCAACAAATTCTGCCTCCACCTCTAGCACTGAGCCATTTCTCCACCTCCACTGAGGCCCAAAGCTGCGTGCCTCAGTTTCCCTGCCTGCTACAGGAGCCCAGCAGCACATATCTGGCAGTGCTTTGAAGTCCCTCAGTGAAACTAACCCCACACGTGAGACCTGGGGATCCTTGCGATGTAATTATAACAATTTGCCTTATTAAATGTGGGGTTGTGGGTCGTTTTTTTTGTGTGCGTGTTGGTTTTGTTTTTTTTTTTATTCTTCTCCCCTGAGAGCTTTCTCTGCTGGTTTGCAGGAGGTGGAGCACAACCGCGTGAGTCCTGCTCACGCCACGCCGTTCGATTCGCGCCGCCCTCCCTCCCGCACCGTATTCCCGTCGGGAATGGGACACAAAGAGCGTGGGAAGCACGGAGGGACCAACCCGCTGATCTACAGCACGCCCAAAAATAAAATCCCGTCGCGCTTGCTCCTTCTCCCTTTCCCTCCGCTGCTTTGTAGTCGTGACCTCTCCCCGGCGAGGCCAGTCTTCTCCTTGATGGCATTCCAGAGCTGACCAGGGCACTGAATGGCGAATTAGCCAGAACACAGAGCTCTTTGTTAAAATAATTATTTTAATATATGTAAATGGGGCAGGTTACTGTTCAAACGTTCATACCCATCAGCAGGTACGGACCTTCCTTGAGCGGCAGAAGCTGGAGCGTAACCAAGCCCACGTTTCCGTGTGAAAGACAAGCTGCGTTGCTCCATCCCAGCCTTCCCAGCAGAGAAACCCGACCACCTAAAATAAAACAATCAAACGTGACATTTTGCAGGGTGAGAATGTCCTTTATCCTTCCCAGGAGGCAGAGGGGTTTTCACGCCACCTCTTCTTGCTGCCAGGTTACTGTCACTCAGCTGGTTTAGGGGTCCTGAACGTGGCACAACGTCCCGCAGCGCAAGCTGGAGGTGCCTCCAGACCCTAACAATTCTTCTCGCTCCTTCTCCTTATCTTCCTTGTCTTTTAACTTCACACAGCGTGGTGACAGAAGCTGTCAATTGAAACCTTCACAAGAAGGTAGGGGGACTTCGTGACTGGACCTCGTTATCTCATCGTGCTTTGGGGCACTGAGCTGATGTTTAGATACCTCCTGGTGCCTGAGATGGAAGAAAAGGGTCAGAGAAGCCTCATCACCGTATCTTTCCTGGTGGTGGTAAAATATTCTTTTCAGACACTGATTGCTACTATCATGCTGGGGGCTTCATGGATAAGGAGCAAGGAATTTCGACCCCCGTTCCCAGAACTGCCCACTTGAAGACCAGGCCTTTCCCCACGTTTTGGTCAACCTGAACACAAAAACCAAGGTTTGATTGAGGGACGCACAAATCTTTCATCCAGGCAGGAAAGGGGCTCCAAGAGAGACCAGAGGTTTTCACACCGTGGCGTTTTAGTGACCAAGAGCCTATTGCACCACTACCCCGTGGCAGAAAGCAGTCGAGTTGAGCCACCAAGAGGAAAAACAGGGTGGAATTTTGTTCTACACGGCCCCCGTTGCACTGCACAGAGCTTTTTTTTTTTTTTTTTTTCCTTTTAGCAGCTAACTAAGGTTAAAAGGCAACAAAGAAAGCAAAGGAAAGTAAAAAAGAAGAGGAGGAGACAGAGGAGGAGGAGGATCAGAGGCTAAAGGGCACCCAGAGCCTGGTACAAAGCACTTCGCTTTCTTTTTGATCTTGTCCTTGATCAAGAAGGTCCATCCCACTTTTGTACAGTCACAGGCCGTGTTATGACTCGGGTTTTTTTTTTTTGACCAAAAGAAATGCAACACCAGATATTTGCAGATACCGGCTCTCACATACCAACCTGAATAAGGGTCACATTTTCAAAGAGGTTGGTGTTTTATTACATCCTAAACTGAGGACATGAGAGAGCTCAAAAGCTCTGGGGTTTTGTCTGCAGCTCTGCTTTCTGTGTGAACGTAGACGATGAGTTGAGGACCCCTCTTTCTCCACCATGCCTCACGTCAGCAAGTTTTTAAGCAACTTGGACAAAGGAGTGACTCGAAGAATTAGTTTTCCTACAAGGTTTCTGAAAGTTTGTGTTGGGGAGACCAGAGAGAGACAAAGAGACCCTTTAAGTGTATCCACTCAAAGTAATATCCTACTAAATATTGGAGAAACACACACCAGGGAGATTTGTCCACCAGAAAAGCTTTCAATCAGAGCTCAGACTTTCTTAAACACCAAAGTCAAGCAACCTCAAGAGACAAAAAATGGGGCTTCCAAGTTGCAATGCTCATAGGAACATGGGGTTTTCCTCTCTTCTGGACAACATACAAGAAATAAAAAGCTACTTTCCAAACCATATAAAGTTGAAACGAGCAGCTGTTCACCAAGGAAAGACTATGAGCTAATTACCAACCTTGTCTAGGAACCTCAACATTAGGCTCACAGGATGAGTCAGGTTGGAATGGACCTCAGGAGGTCTCCAGCCCAAACTCCTGCTCAAGGCAAAGTCAGCTTTGATGTCACCAGGTTGCTCAGGGCTTTATCCAGCCGAGTCACAAAAATCTCCAAGGATGGAGGCCGTACAACCTCTCTAGGCAGAGGTTCTTCTTCAGATCCATAAGTTGCAACGCTCATGAACAGGAAGGTATCAATTGATGACAAGTGAATCACAGAAATTTCAGAGCCAGGGAGCGCTGACTGATCTCTCTCCTGAGATTCCTCATCTTTTCAACAGTTATTAACACCAGGAGGACTTATAATTTTGGCGGAGTCCAGAACAAAACCCAAAACATCTCTGCAAAGTGAAGTTCTCTAGGGAAAGCGCAGATCACAGCCTTTTTCCCCGCAGCTGCATTTAAAAAAAAATAATAAAAAATCCGCCGGTTACCCACAGTGATCTCAATCCCTAAATTTAAACTAGGAAATCAGCTGTCATCAAGAAAGTAACCTTGGTATTTTCAGCCACCAAAGAGGAGGATCCCTGATGTAGCCTGGAGTTCCTCCATCGCAATAACAACGCTCCAGCGATCCCCGTTGCCTTCTGTGGGAATATGCCTCCGCTGGTCCCCGACTGGCCCCGGGGGGGGGGAGGAGGGCTGCACAAGCAGGTTCAACTGGTGTAAGGTGTGATGGGTGCAAGTCGTAGCCCATGCCCCGGCTTATTTCACATACCCTGCCATCCCACGATACCATCAAGGCCTAAAAAGATTTTGGCAAGACCCAGCGTATCTTAAGAGTGACTGGTAGATCCAAAAAGAGTTAGCCCATAACTTACTGGTAGGATAGGTTCCATAAATGAAGGTATATGAGATGACAGCCCGTCACAGGCAGGGGCTGGTCTCAGTCAGCCATGAGGTCCTCCCGGTTTCGGTATTTTCACATTATTTCCTACCTCACGTACATATTTACATACTTATTCCCTACTTTCCCCGCACGAATAGAGCCCGTTTCCAAGAACCTGATGGGCGCTTTATGTGGTGGGTTAGAAACAGCGGGAATAAGCCAGTTTAGATCCTAATCCAAAACGAAAAAAAAGCTGTAACCGCGCCGTTACTGAAGCCCTGGCTTTGGTTGCCTCAAAGCAACTTTCTGCAGCTAATGACAAGGTTCAGCTCAGCCCCAGCGTCGGAGCAAAGCCACGCGCCGAAAATCTGGATAGGATTAGAAAAAGGTGGTGCCTCGGCACAAGCAGCAACTTCTTACTTCAGAGGTACAACAGCTGCAACACGTAACTGTATCAGGCGGGGAGGAATAGGTGCTAATTTTCATTCCTGTATTATTCACCGGCTCGTTTTCCCGCTCACGCCTCGCCAGAGGCAGCGATGAAGACCCATCCGTGGGATCGTTCCTCTTAACGAACGAAAGGGAAAGAGCGCAGAATGACTCTCGGTTTCCAGACCGAGTTTCGGGGATTGGCACTCAAAATAGCCACTCATTTACCCGGGATGCCAATACGGTTTAGTTGGGAAATCTCGTTTAGGCTCAGCTTTTATCTCAGTTCCTCGGTTGCCACTGTTTAGAGCAGGCGCGCATCCCGGTGAGACCAGAGCAGGGTAAGGAGCAGAACTCTCCTGTGGGTCATTATACCATTTCCCTCTGGCTGTAAATCTCCAATCCTTCCCTTCACACAAAAATTCAGCTCCGGTGACACATCCCCAAGCACAAGGGATCAGCTCAGCCTTTTCGTACTTATTCTAGACTCTATTGCAAGACTCTTCTGCACAGCAGTGTTATGAAAGTATCTGTGATAAAGTTGCTGACTCAAGCTTTTTTTTTTTTTTTCCCCTCGTGTACCACGCCTAAATGAAAAGTTACCCATTCAGCATCTCCCAGCTCTTCTCCACGTCACTCACTGGGGCTGGTGGAGGTTTTTCCCTTCGGAGACTGACAGTTGCCATGCTCCGAGCAAGGGGAGGCAATACTGAAATGCAGACACAGCTTCTCCACTTTGCTTCTATTTGAGATGTTCTCCTTCCCTCCTCTTTAGTCATCACTGCGTCCTTCAGCTCCAAGAGCTCATACTCAAGAGCACCTCTCCTGGGAGGACAGGCTGAGAGAGTTGGGGGGGTTCTGCCTGGAGAAGAGAAGGCTCCAGGGAGACTTTAGAGCCCCTTCCAGTCCCTAAAGGGGATCCAGGAGAGATGGGGAGGGACTCTTGATCAGGGAGGGGAGCCATAGGATGAGGGGAAACAATTTGACACTGAAAGAGAGGAGATCAAGATGTGATCTCAGGAGGAAATTCTTTGCTGTGAGGGTGGTGAGACACTGGCCCAGGCTGCCCAGAAAAGCTGTAGCTGCCCCATCCCTTGAGGGGTTCAAGGTTGGATGGGGCTTGGAACAACGTGGTCTGGTGGGAGGTGTCCCTGCCCATGGCAGGGGGTTGGAACTGGATGGTCTTTAAGTTCTCTTCCAACCCAAACCCTTCTATGATTCTATGAATGCCACAAGCCCAGTTACTTGGCTTCTTCCCCTTCGTCCAACTTAGCCTTCCACAGGTGACAGTAACCAGAGCTCAATTTTCCTCTACCCTCCCTCCCAGTATAAAATCTAATTTCTCAATACTAGCACACTTACCGCTATCACTCATCTCCCCACCAGCACCATCCAAACCCACCCAAATATCTCCCTTTCCCATCGGCGTCACGCTCCACGCCTCCTGGTAGGGGAGACATCAGAAGGAGCCAAACCACAGGGACAAGGGCTGGATGGCAGCGATGCCAAGAAACTTGCAGATTTCCTGCCGGAGCACCTATGGAAAAGGAACAACTTATTTTTCCTTCGTGTGTTCCTATTTACTCACCCCGAACACACCCCGATGTTTCCAGTCTCGGCAGACGCTACAGTTGCTGTATGCAAAAGCCTCATTCGAAAGACACAAGACTTTCGCCATCAAAGCTGTCCCTGGACCTTTCCCGGGATCACAGAATGTTGCATTTCTATTATTTTAATAAAAAATAATTCCCTCCATCCTCCAAGAAGTGAGCTCAAGAACAGTCTTTTAAAAATTAAAACATTCTTTAAACCCTTTCAGAATTTCTGGAAGACCGCTTGTTTTTCTATCAACAGAAATAATCAGATTTCAGGAACTAGTTGAAAAATGTTGCCTGGAGTAAATGAATCCCAACACACACAAGAAGTCACATCTATGACCTATCACAGGCCACACACCCTAACTCCTTGCATATAAATTAGTTCAAAAATCACAGCGCGGTATTAAATGTAGCAATTATTAGAGCTCCTGAGTCCATTAAAAAAACCATTTTATTACTTATTTAAGAACTTTAAAACTTTTGGGGGGAAGGTTGTGATCTGTTTTGGAAAGCTCGGTCCGCATTTCTGAACCTGCTGATAAGGCCACTGTGTTTGTGCCAACAGATCTGTCACTTCCATGAAGAGATGAAGAAGGTATTGTTATTGTTAAAAAAGCTGGGAATGCAGCTTCATGTAAATATTTAACACATAAATGCCTCATTTTTTAAGATCTTTGTGGATATTTTTGCAGCCTTTTTCTATTACATCTTAATTTTCTTTTTTTTTTAATCCAATCAACCAGAGATATTCTTATTTTCCTCTTGATTTCTTGAAACAAGGCGACTTCATGCATCATTTGGCAGCTCGATGCCAACAGTTTGTACTTGAACTTTCAGAAATACGGTGTGTTATTTACATTGCCAGTTGCAACACATTTTTCTGTGTAAAAGCTCCCTTAAATTTCACCAATCATTGCCTCTTTTTTTTTTTTTATTCTTTCCCTTTTGAATAAACAGTTGCTGAAGGCAAGAACACTGCAGGGCAGAAAGATACCCCAGCCACTCTTCAAGCTGGAGGCTAAATACCAATACCCTGCTCACTGCTGGCTGCAATTGATAAACTTGCTGGAATTTCATGATGCAGCCCCAAAATTTCAGCTTCCCAGGGACAGGGTTGATGCATAAAGTATCTCTGTCTTTTAATGAGATTTTTTTTTTTCCAAGGGAATGTGCTGATCAGCCCTCAAGTTGTAGAAAATGAGCTGCTTGCTGATGTTTTTCTTGCCCTACGAATGTGCTTGGGGATTCTCCAAGGAGATGGTTGGATAGAAAAATTGGCCAAACGTTAAGAATAGTAGGAAAAGTGAGTTGGTAAAAATCGAACGATGCTGACGATTAAATAATCAAATAGACAGATCACATATTACCTATCTGCTCCTACTCAAGAGCACCAACTTGGGTGCCCATTGCTGCCCTCATCAGAGCAGGTATCGGCTCTGCTCAAGCATCTACCCCTTCCCAATTGCTTCCTCATGGGAGGCCACAGTTATCCCTGGAAAGGCTCACTGGAGTCAGCAGACATCCATGTTGGTTGTTCTTTAAACAAGCCAGACGTTATTAAATGGGAGACGCCACGTGATTGCCAAATTAAGAGTTGATATTTCATGTTTACAAGGGTTTAGAAACAAAACAAGACCTCACATTAATCTGACCCCATTGGAATAATATCCTGGAATGTACAACTCTGCAGAAATAAGACAAGACACCAGGAAAACCTCCAGAAAGCTCATTTTAACTCTAGATTTTCACATTTCCAAAATCACAGAATGACACGGGGTTGGAAGGGACCTCTAGAGATCATCTAGTCCAACCCCCTGACAAAGCAGGGCCACCCACAGCAGATCCCACAGGTACATGTCCAGGTGGTGTTTGAATGTCTCCAGAGAAGGAGACTCCACCACCTCTCTGGGCAGCCTCTGCCAGGGTTCTGCCACCTTCAAATGAAACAAGCTCCTCCTCATGTTGAGGTGGAACTTCTTATGGTCAAGTCTGTGCCTGTTACCTGTTGTCCTGTCCCTGGGCACCACTGAAAAAAGCCTGACCCCAACCTCCTGACACCCACCCTTGAAGGATTTACAGGCCTTGATCAGATCCCCCCTCAGTCTTCTCTTTTCCAGACTCAAAAGACCCAAGTCCCTCAGCCTTTCTTCAGCAGAGAGATGCTCCAGGCCCCTCATCATCTTTGTAGCTCTCTGCTGTCCCCTCTCCAGCAGTTCCCTGTCCTTCTGGAACTGGGGAGCCCAGAACTGGACCCAGTGCTCCAGCTGGGGCCTCCCCAGGGCAGAGCAGAGGGGCAGGATGACCTCCCTCCACCTGCTGGTCACACTCTTCCTGATGCCCCACAGGATGCCATTGGCCTTCTTGGCCACAAGGGCACAGCTCAGCCTGCTTTCCCACCCCTGTAAAGAGACAGGAGGAGCTGAAGGTAATTCAGCAGACATTAGCATCTATATTCTGCAAGTGACAGTTGCAAAGGAAGGGATTCATTTCCCCTAACATAAACCATCTAAAAATTAAATGGCTGATGGTCATCTTGACTTCTTTTTTAACACAGCTTTACATAGCTGCTATGTGCAGGTCTCCCTTGGTTTCTCCCCTAGAGGCTGTGTAAAGCACTCGAGCACCAAACTTAACGAGGGGGCCGAAATTAAATCAGAGGCATCCCACCCCCGGCACAACTCCTGAATGCATGGCTCACATCCAAAGCACGCTGGAGTCCCTGGAAAAAAATAAATAAATAAAATAAATCACGGATGTAATTCTGGAAGGGTGTTTTAGTCCTCTGCTGCTGCTTCCCAGAAGTTTGGAGAGGTCAGGGTGACTCAGAGCGATCCAAGGCACCCAGCATCCTCCAGGAGATCCACGGGTATCCATTTGCTTGGGTTCAAATGGAAAGGGAGACACGGAAGCAAGCAAGGAGCTTGGACTCTCCACCGCTCTGCTGAGATTAATTGAAACAGGTTTTACTGGTAGATACTGGTGGCCCCTATCAGGGCAGCACTGCTCTGCACAGGTACTCTCTGAAAGCATGCCAACCAGCACCTCAGAAGTTCAGAGGCTGTAAGCAAACCCAAAGAAGGTCCAAACAAAAGGAGAAAAAAATAAAGAAAAAAAAGAATTTAAATTCGTGCCTGACCTCCAGCCCGAGAGGGTTTTTAGTTGCACTGTAACAAGCAAACGCATGTGTGTGTGTGTGTGTGCACAAATCCAGAGGAGAACGGAGCCTGGACAAACCAGCTTCTCCTCCTGACAGCAGCACCCTGCTCGACCCCCACATCTTAATTGGGTTTAATTTAAGCCCCACATTAATTCACCGAGGCAGAGGGTGTCCCACTAGCGTCCCCCCCAAAGGCACAGTGACATAGGTGCTGCGGGGAGCGGGCGAGCAGCACTACGAGGAGCCCCCAGCTGCCAGAAAAAGCCCTCCAGGATGAGCAAGAACCACTGGGAGATCTCAGAGCGGGGCTGCTTGGGAAGGAGAAGTCCTGGAAAGCATCCCCTCCCCCCCCCCCCTTTTTTTTTTTTTTTAACTGCTAGAGCTTTGCACTGCAAAAACTTCATAAAACAAGAAAGGGTTTTACCAGCTGCCAGGGGAAGGCGTGCAGGGAGCGGAGCGGGAGCAGGGAAGCGAAGAAGCTCATCCACATGATTTTTTTTTTTTTTTTAATTTACATGGCAGATACGGGTTTTCCACGCACGCTGCCAGCTTCACACAGTTTTTTTGGTCTTTTTTTTTTTTTTTTTTTCTTAACACATGTTACATTGAGAAACAAAGCTCAGACACAAAACGCTGGCCCCTGATGAAATGTGGAAAGAGGCCGGGCTCGGTGACTGCCGTGATTCATCTGATCTAAGCAGCGCTTGACATTTGGGCTTGGTGGGTCTCAAGTTTCCCTGGAGTGAGGTATGGGCTGACTCGGCAGCAGCCAATCTGGGTCGGAGGCTGGAGATGATGCCGACGGGAGGCGGGAGGCGAGGGACGAGCAGATCCCGAGTGACTGAACGCGCTGCCCGGACAGGGTAAGCCCAGCTCCAGCCAGCCTGACCTCAGCTGCACCACCAACCCCGTCCTCCTCCACCACCTTCTGGGGATGCTGCTCAGCTGCAAATTCCTCTTTTTCGGGGTTCTCTCCCCACCCCACCCCACCCCCAATTCTTGTACTTTTTGCTTTTCTTCACCCAGTTGGGAGAGTTTTGAGCTTCCTCTTGCAGCACCGTTTTATCTTCTGTTGCAATCGGAGGCAAGTGGAAGCCGTTTTTACAAGACCAGCGTTGAGTTTCCCAACCCAGGTCGAGCTTGGTGCAACACAACCAGCGGCACAAAGGGGGATCCCTTGCTGTCAGCCCCCGTGTTTCAGAAGAAAGCTCGTGAAATTGAAATCATCCCAAGCTCGCCGAGAGCCGGCCGGGTGCTCCAAGGAGCCCCAACTCAAATCCCCAACTCAGACGCGTCTTCCCTGGACGGAGAAAATCCCAGCCAGACACCGATACCACAGCTGAGTCTTTTGAGAGGTTTACCCCACAAAAAAAAATAAAAATCCCACTCCGGGTGGATGTGTCACTGCCCAAGCACGGGGAGCCAGCTGGAAGGAGATGTCTGTAACGTGCTCTCCTTTGATGCTGAAAACTTCTTAGTACCACAAAGTTTCTCCGCTAAATGGTACTTAAAGATGTCTAAAATCCTTTAAGCTTCACATTTTTCTATCGTCGCCGCATCCACACGTTTCCTCCTCCCCCCCTCCCTGAGATTCTGCTCCGAGCAAGGGCTAAGGCAGGGGAATTGCAGCATAAATAACACGAATAATAAAATAAGTGCTGTTGTAAGGGTTGTTAAAAGCATCACCTGTTCCCGATTTGAGTACTGCAATCCTTCTGGACAAAATTTAAACCAGATTTGTACAACACAGTTTTTCAATGAGTAAAAATCCTTTATCGCCTCGTTTTCCACCAACCCCCCCCCCCTCCCGCCCCCCAAAGTCTGTTCCTTGCAACGCTGCCACGGTCACCCAGCTGTCCCTAAAGACCCGCTTGTCACCCTCACTTCCATTTCTCGAGAACGCCGATAAGTGGAAATGAAATTTGCAGAATCGGTTGCACAATTTGTGCAAAAGAAGTCGAGCATGGGTGTAAACACATCTCTTGGGTGATAACAAGCCTCCACGAACCCTGAAGTCCCAAAAGGCATCTGCTCATCCAAAAAGGGACCCTGACCCCAGTCCCATTAACACCAGACCACGAGCACTGCTGGATACTGTAAAAGCAATGGTTTGCAAACTCTATTTGCCAGGTATCTCCATCCCTTGCCTTCAGGTGGTGGCTGGCCTTCTGTCCCAAAGCAGAGCCCTGTTGCTCTCTGCCAGCCAAGTGACAGGCACCAGCAAAACCTTGGGCAAAGCTCAGCCCAATCACTGATCCCACCTCCTTGCAGAAGGAGATGCTGGAGCTCTCCTAGGCAGCATCTGAGGCCATGGTGTCTGTCATCAGCCACGTGATGTGACTGCAGGGCCACACAGGTTTCATGGCTGTCACAGAATCATAGAATGGTTTGGGTTGGAAAGGACCTTCAAGACCAACAAGTTCCAACCCCCTGCCATGGGCAGGGACACCTCCCACCACACCAGGTTGCTCAAAGACCCATCCAGCCTGGCCTTGAACCCCTCCAGGGATGGGGCAGC
>JAOTQQ010000019.1:2441676-2456768 GCA_026546715.1 Gallinago undulata | reverse complement strand
CAGATCCCCCCTCAGCCTTCTCTTCTCCAGACTCAAAAGACCCAAGTCCCTCAGCCTTTCCTCAGCAGAGAGATGCTTCAGGTCCCTCACCATCTTTGTAGCCCTCTGCTGTCCCCTCTCCAGCAGTTCCCTCTCCTTCTTGAACTGGGGAGCCCAGAACCAGACACAGTGCTCCAGGTGGGGCCTCACCAGGGTAGAGTACAGGGGGTACATGTTCCTGTGGGACCTGCTCTGGGTGGCCCTGCTTTGGCAGGGGGTTGGACTAAATGATGTCCAGAGGTCCCTTCCAACCCCATATCATTCTGTCATTCTGTGAAAACATTAACAGTCCAGCCAAGAGCATAAAACTCCATGTCACATGAGGCTATTTTTTGTTCCATGGAATCCTATCATGCCCTTTTCAACTTCCATGTGCCTGAGATTTTTGCAATGACTGTGCAACCATGTGGTAGAATAGATGGACAGAGGCCAGGCTGACAAGCTAAGACAGGTGAGCTCCAGACATGCAGAAGCACCCACCTTGTGATGATCGGCTACATCCATGAGTAGAATGTTTCTCCTAAAAACTTCAGGAGTTACCTCACTGTTCATGTTAAAACTCCTTACCTCTACCAAATCCATGTCCTTCAGGGTCAAGCCTGCTTTCTTCAGAACCTCAGTAATTGCAGGTACAGGGCCTATGTGGAAATTGCATGCACAGTTAGTTAAATAAATAAAAAATGAAGGCTTATAAACATGTTATACATAGGACAGCTTCATAAAGCCTCATCAGATCCCCTCCCATTAGCCTCCATGCAACCAATAAATTCTGGATATGCCACTCACCTGCTTTATTAACTGGGAAGAGAACTCCTAAATCTCAAAACTATTTGGCAGCTTTCTCAACACAGAGCCAGAGAAATTTAGGAGTGTCGTTACTGCTGCACAGCTATGTTGGTAAACACCCGCATAGCTTTCAAGTCAAGAGAACCGAGAGTCCCCAGCCAAAGAAATGAACTTCAAGACAGTTTTGAGGTGCCCTCCTTCCCAGGACTCTTGGTTCAGCTTATTCTTTCCTCACAACTTGCAGCCTCCAGGTATACGAAAAAAAGAAAAGGGCCGGCTGTTCTAGAGTTTGCTAATTATGGGTTTAGTTAAGGGTATTGTTGTTTCTCTGCCCTCAATATATTTTATATGAAAATCTTCTAGTCAAATAAACCTAACAATAAAATGGTGCCTTGGACCCAAGTCCCAGCCAACTAAAGAGACTAAGATTTTTTTTTTTTGAGAATATTATAAAGTTTGGCAATAAAACTGTTCTCTGGAAGAAAACTGACATCTACGACTGTAGTATAAGCCACTAGGGGACATTAATCTCAAAGCACAGCTACCTAAGGAAAGAGACACTCAAAGAGAATTTGAAAGGGTTAATCAGATACGTGCTTGTAGGACACAGATATTGAGATGCTTGATGGTAGGTGATCACCAGACAAAAAAAAAACAGTCCTAAACCGTTAACAATCCTAAATGCTATATCACTACCGAAAAAAACGGTGTTGAAAACTCAAAGCTCAAAGAATAAAAAGCATAAAAATGAGAAAATGACCAAAGTGACAGAAAAATTAAAAGAAGAAAGAGCCCCGTTCAAAGCTCGGTGGATTATTAGAAAGCCTCGGGCGGCTTAATGCTAGACTCTAAACGCATCTCATTAAGGAGAGATTTTAGTATGCCTGTTATGTGTGAGAGTAAAGGGAGGCTCTCATGTGGACAATACAAAGACCATTAGTGACAGCCAAGTAGACTTTCCCCTCCCTTTCTCTCTCTTTTTCTTTTTTTTAAAATAATGAATTCTCTCACTAGACATTGTGAAGCTGGACTCCCTATCATTCTCCGAATGTGAAAGGGCAGTTGCTCAGACTGAGCTCCTGTTCTCAGATCTGTTGCTGTCACCTCGATGAATCTCATCTGGTCTTTTTTGAGTTGCTGGGGACAAGCCACGGCGTTAAGGAGTTACGATACTGTTTCTCCGTATAATTTATGAAGTTTTTAAACAAGCTCAAAGAGTTGTCTGCCCTAGAAAGAACGAATGGTTTAGGAAGCACAATGACAGCATGAAAGAAACCCTCCCTCCACATTTGCTTTGAAGGTTGTGTTAGTCAAATAGCGTCCCATGAGGAAAACAAATCTGACTGCTTCATTTGCATTTCTACTGCCACATGGAACCAGTCCACAATGACCTCTCTGAAGAGAAAGGCAGAAAGGAGAAGCGACGCTGGGATACGCTGTCTACAAACTAAACAGAAGGGAAAAAAAACGGGGTGTGTCTGGATGGGCTTTGAGGGTTGGTTTGCTTCAACAGCTACTTGATTAGGAAGCATCAAATATGTTTCTAATAGGAAAAAAAAAAAGGAAAAAAGAGAGAAGTAGTGGGTTTGCCAAAGTAATACCTGAACGGATGTGTATCCAATCTTAGATTGAGAAACTGAGTAACTGCTGAAAGGTGGAAATGTAGGCAACACTCCTTCAGCAAGAGATTAGGAAGACAAATCATAGTTGCACTTTTAATAATGGGATTTAAGGCCCACGGGGAACTAAAGTGAATTTCAGGAGAAAAGCGCTTCTAAAAAGATTGAGAGAGTGCCTATTTTCTTGAGTTACTAACAGAGAGAGTAAAAAAAAAGGGAGAAAATAAGGTGCCTGAGGGACTATCGTTCAGTAAATCAGTCTCTGCATAAGAGGGATGGACTGATGGAGCGGAACAGACAGTGTCTCTGTAGAAACACCACAAGCATCTTCAGAGCTGCCAGCCTGAGCACACCGCAGCCCCCCTTTCTTCTTTCTTTTCTTTAAAATGCCCAACATGAAGATATTTTAACGCCGCTTCATGCTATAAAATAAGTTGCTTTACGGCAACTTACCGATGCCCATGATGGAGGGGTCACAGCCAGAGGAGTGATAGGCCACTATTCTTGCCAGAGGAGTAAGACTGTGTTTTTTAAGTGCCGATTCACTGGCGATGATGACCGCGCCAGCTCCGTCGCACACCCCCTTGCAATAAGAGAGAAAAGCATTCTCAGTGGAGAAAATAAAAAAAACAACTTCCCCCCTCCCAACACACGTTTTAAACTAAATATGCCCCTCCAAAACAGCTCAAATCCAAGATGCTACTGTTAACATTTAACAGGCAATTGAGTTAGTGTTTATTCAAACCAACAAACCACAATCTTTCGCTATTCTGTGGACTACTAAAGTAAGTTAAACATAGAGGTTTTATTCATTTCGATGTTTGAGAAAAGGAAAAAAATATTTTTGCCACTTAAAGTCTCCCTTACACTGGAAATACCATTCTGTAGACTTGAAAGGACACTATTAATATTGGATAACATAGGTACTATTAATTATAAAAGTTACTTTGCAGACACCCATACTTAGTGTGGCTGTGATCCATTTTGGGCAGGAATTCAGCTTATATGATCACAGCGGTCCTTCTGGCCCAAAGAACATTAATCAATTGATTAAGATAATGACTCTAAGAGGAACAGTCTGTAATGACATGCTGCTAAGCAGCCGGTCTGCTTCGGGGAAGGGCACAAAATGGTCTGGAGGATACAAATTGTGGTACAAAGAAGAGCAGCAGCAGCGTGGCCACAAATATAATGCCTGATTTGCAAAGCAAACGTTCACTAATTATTGAAAGTCAAACTGTTAATTCTAAATATCCACTGCAGTGCATAAGGCTGAGGAGGAAGCACTGATGTGTCACTAAAAGAACAGTGACAATCCACAGAACCAAATTTTAGGACACGGGAGCGGCCTAAAGGATCCCCTGCCGTCTTGGGGCTGGAAGAGTCAACTCTTCCAGGAGCGTTCAACTGCAGAATTAGAAATCACTTTCATCAGGAGACACCACTGACGGCCAAAGGTGGCTCAGTGAGACATAAGTACAGTGACAATAAATTTGGAGAAGCTTAGAGGTGACACTGTCACAGCCCAAGGCTTTGACGTACTCACTGAAGCATTCCCAGCAGTCACCGTTCCATCCTTTTTAAAGATCGACGGGAGCTTTGCCAGTTGTTCCAGAGTAGTTTGGGGTTTTGGGTGCTCGTCCTTTTGCATATTTTCTTTCCCCTTTTTTGTTTTCACTTCAATTGGTGCCATCTCAGCGTTAAAGTAACCAGCGTCCTGAGCTGCAGCCACAACAAGGAAAATAAAAGGGACTCTGATAAAAATATGGAGACGATTGTGCAGCGTGACCAATAATCCCACTTTCATGCGCACACAACTTTTGTTCTATTTTCTATTTGTTCTATTTTGTTCAATTTACCAAGACTTCAGGGACAGTACTGTTTATGCTTCATTTTGCTTAAACAGGCTGTTTGGTGTTTTATTGTTTGTTTGTTATTTTAGAAACTGGGCAAAATCTCTACAAATACATTCTTGAAATTCTCCAAAGAAAGGCTCAAATATTAAAGTGTTATTTCAGCTTTGAATAACAAATATGTCTTTTTTTTTTCTTACTTTTTTTTAACCACTAGATTTAATTTTTTGTACACATATTCACTGAATTTCACTGAACTTCACTGAATTATTAGAGTTTTTGCTTTAGTCTACTTATCAGAGGGCCAAGAAGATGCAAATCTTGCTCAGAGAGGAACATGGAAAAGAAATCCCGAGCCCCATTTTCTCCGCTGATAACCAGCATAAGTTATTGTATAGCAATTAAAATCCTGTCCAAGCTGCTCCTCCACAGGATCTCACAGTGAAGTCACAATTTTAGAACAGGATTCAGACAATTCAAGACATCGTAGGTATCCAAGCATCTGGCCACATCACACCTAAGATGTCATTAGATGCCAAATTCAGGCAACTAAATGCTACCTTTGGTGTCCACAGTCACAGAATCACAGAATGATACAGGGTTGGAAGGGACCTCTGGAGATCATCTAGTTCCAAACCCCTGACAAAACAGGTCCACCCAGAGCAGATTGGACAGGAACGTGTCCAGGAGGGTTTTGAATGTCTCCAGAGATGGAGACTCCACCACCTCTCTGGGCAGCCTCTGCCAGGGCTCTGCCACCCTCACAGGAAAGAAGTTCCTCCTTGTGTTGAGATGGAACTTCCCATGTTCCAGTTTGTGCCCATTTCCTCTTGTCCTGTCACTGGGCCATATCTGATGTTTTTATCTGAAATTGCCTTATCTGATGTTTTTTAGCTACCTCTGAACTTTCTCAATAAATCCTACAAAATCTTCTTCTTTCCTGATAAGTCACAGGACTCTCTCTTTAGCGTGGAATAAGATGAACCGGTCATAACAAGCAGAAATTAAAACAGCCAGGCAAAATCCTACAAAACAAGAAAGAAGCAAAAGCCTCTTCAGGGGCATGGTCTCTAGCAAAGGCTCTAGGAGTGGCAGGAGTTAACTAACACGATCAGGTAAGATATAATTGAGATGTAATTGAGAAAGCACTGCTACACCCATTGAAAAAAATACAAAAATCTTCCTCCAAGAGTAGCAGCTGTTAAAAAGCATCATCATTAGAATGTAAAAGTAATCTCTGAATTATGGTTTTGGCCACGTAAACCACTGGAAGAACAGTTTCAACAACTATCCCCTCTTCAGATTCCATCTGCTCTAACTGTTCAAAGGTTGTAGAATAGCACATGACTTGAAAGAGAAATAAAAAAAAGCATTTAGATCAATTATAGGACATGCTGGCATGCAAGAAGGATGTGGTTCACTGCGGGAGATGACTGTTCTGCAGTGAAGTGGGAAGAAAGGAGAGGAATCACGTCCCATGCCTGGGACAACGCTGCTCTGCTGCGAGGAAGACAAGGGCATGGCATCCCACCAAAGGGGCACCAACAAGTCACATCCATGAACATGAATCCAGCTCAGGCAGGAGGTGACACTTGACAGGCAAATGGCATTTGCTGCCTAAACTGCTTTTGAGTGTCCCGTAAGAATATGCAGGAAGCTAGTGGAAAGGGGCTCGTTACTTAATCTGCTGATAGCCACAACAACTGACTCCTTATAGTCAAAGTCAAACCCCTAAGGAGGCAAAAAACCCCCACGAATTAGAGTATCTGCAGATCAAAAGACAAATTACACCAAGATCCCAGAGCTACACAAAGCTTAAAGATACTTTGAATTGACGTTAAAAACCCACTAGATTTGAAACTAGTATCATGTAAACACTTCCATTCCTAAATTGACTAACCAGCTTTGCATCTCTGTTGGGTTTTGAACGCGTATCGGTCACAGTCCTCTCGCGTGATGTTGTGTTTTGCAGCCAGATTTTCAGCTGTGATGGCCATTGGGATTTTAACGTGCGTGTCTGTCAGAGCCGCCCACAACGTGTCTTCCAACTGCATGGAACATTACAAAAAGAAAATGATAAAGCCCAGAAGTATTAACTTTTATTACTGACAGTTGCTAATTAGTCAGCAGTCTCTTAGAAACCAATGTCTCTGTAAAATTAACTCAGGTTACCTACAGATATTTGATTTAAATTAGAACAAACACAGTGCAAGTTCTCGTGTGTTATTTTAATTAAACTTACATTGTGCTTTAGTGTGGGTTTTTTCCACTTATATGTGGCCCTGAAAGGTTTGGGGAAAGCCTATGATTCGTAGCATTTCAGTGTATTTCACTGCTGCATGAATTATTTATTAGAGACTTACAAGAAAACACACCTGTCTTCCTGGTCAAAACATCTCAGGGGAGAAAACACCCAGGTCTAACTTCATTTAACCTGATAAAGGCCACCCCAGTCAGTCCAGGTGGGGTTTGTCACCTCTCTGTCACCAGTAAAGTTCTGCCAGATAAATCACTCATTCACCAGCAACCGTGTAATTCAATTACCCAAACGATAAGGACTCAGCAGCACCTACAGAGACTCATTGTCATCAGCAACCTGGGGAAGGTGTTCACTGTAGGAACTGAGGTTTTGTCACTGTGTCACCCAAAATTCTCAGAGCAGTCAAGCATCCTTCATATTCACCATCATCATAACAGAAAAACAGCATAAAAAAGGGCTGAAACACTGAAACATCCCAATTTAGCATTTTGATGTCAGTTACGACCCGCTGAGTAAACAGTAATTGTCATAGCAGAAGTGGGTCCGGCTGCAAATTTCCCCACAGGACTCACTAAGGATTTATCTTTAGAAGAAAATGTAAAAATAACTAATCTGTCAATGGATTTAACTTAACAGTTTTGGAAAAGCTACACAACTGAACCTACTGTTTTGATGATGTCTGAACACCGAACAAATGCTCTGAACAGCTAAATCAGAATCTCATCTCCAATACTTCCATTTGAAAGGATACAGTGCCTGTGGGCCAAATACTCTACATTACTCTGTAAACATTACTTTATTCAGAGAAAAAAAAAAAGAAAAAGTAAAAAAAACAGAGTACTAGACCTTGAGTTCTGCTCCTAATCTGGTTCCAAACCGAATGTTTCGGACTGCATAAGGAGCTTGGCTCATGTTTTCAGCTCCACCGCACAGAACGATTTCTGACTCGTTAAGGCAAATTTCCTGTTAAAAGAAAATCAAAACAGATCAAGGATTTAGTTTGCTGCTTTTGTAAAACAGTAACAGCTGTTTCAGAAAAAGCTCTCATCACCTACAAAAAGCCTCATGCGGAGAATGTATTCATGCTTAGCTGTGTGTATTATTTATGCCAGGTTTACCCTTTTTGTTAAAATTGGGGTCTGTCTCTTGTTACGTGTTCCTTCTTCCTCCTTTCAGCCAGGAATGATTATGTCAATGAGGGAAAGGAGAATATGGGTGCACACAGATGACAAGGCTGATGAACAAAGCCATTAAACATCCACGTGCTGGCGTGGTTAGGTTCAGGGATGGTTGAGGGCTTTATTTTCTGAGCTCCCAATATTCTCAAAAGGAACGCAAGTTAAACCTCAAAGCCTTGTGATTCTAAAAATAAAATGGAAAATCATTTTAGAAAACATCAGCCAGGTAAGCTGCCAAAAGAAACCCCCAAAAGGCATTAATTCATCCTTGGCAAAGTGCACAGAACCTGAAAGGCCTAATTACTAAATGCACCATCAGAACACTCAAAAATTCTGCTTCCTTAAAATGATTCACCCAGTTGGAAAGTTAAGGTTATTTGTGTACCGGAATGGAAGCAGATGAAATTATCTTGATGTTCATTTAAGATGACTAGTTAATAATTAGCATGACTGATTTGTAGTAACACGTGCTGAGACGCTTCCTATCATTACCAAAAACTCCCTGCGCATTTAAGCAGCTCGGAACAGAAGCTGCAGCTTTGGGTTTTTTGCCAGAGAAATACAGAAACATTAGCTGCATTGACGAAACCCCGTCTTTGGAAGTTTTCCTATAGAGGATCAGATCTAAATCTAAAACAATTCGCCAGCCGATGGGAACTTTTTTGTAAAAACAAAAAAAAATCCTTATATTCCTAAAATAGCTTTTTATTTTGTAAAGTCTAGACCGCTCCTAGTCGTAGATCACTGGTCTGTATGAGCGAATGAAATAAAAATCACTCTACCTCTGTAGCATCTTAGCAGTTTTGGCCACCTACTCAAAAGAAGTTGATTTTCTTCTATTTTAGAAGAAGTGACGCTGTTAATTAGCTAACCCATGAGAGGGGTTTGGATCTTTGAATAAAAATACATTTAAAAAGCACAGGTTGCTTCTTACATGGCTAGATGAGAATATAAACAATGATCAGAAGATTAAAGTCTCCTGCTGAGGTTCTGACACACAGTAATTCCAATTCATAGAACCACAGAATGGTTGGAGTTGGAAGGGACCTTAATGATCACCCAGTTTCAACTCCCTGTCCTGGGCAGGGACACCTCCCACCAGACCAGGTTGTTCCAAGCCCCACTCAACCTGGCCTTGAACCCCTCCAGGGATGGGGCAGCCACAGCTTCTCTGGCCAACCTGGGCCAGGCTCTCACCACCCTCACACCAAAGAAGTTCTTCCCCACATCTCATCTCAGTCTCCCCTTTTTCAGTGTAAAACCATTCCCTACCATCCTATGGCTCCCCTCCCTGATCAAGAGTCCCTCCCCAGCTCTCCTGTAGCCCCCTTCAGATAAGGCTGCTAGAGGTCTCCCCATATTCTTCTCTTCTCCAGGCTGAAGAACCCCAACTCTGATCATCTGTGGCCTTCTGCTGGACCCATTTCAACAGGTCCACGTCCTTCCTGTGATGAGGACTCCAGAGTTGGATGTAGTACGCCAGGTGGGGTCTCAAGTAGAGGGGTAGACCTGCTGGCCACGCTTCTTTTGATGCAGCCCAGGATATGGGGGGGGGTTTCATACAAACAACGTCAAAGGATGCAACTATTATGCAACTGAGCTCTATTTCATTTGTTGCTTTCCTTATATTAAACTCAAAAACAGCTACAGTGATGATTTTTAAAACCATCCACAAAATACAGCACTGTGGAGGCTGAACTCATGCACAAAACCATGCAGGACAATAAAAAGTCTCCACCAGCAGTAACTAAAAATCCATGATAAGACTCATCCCAAACACAAAGTCCATGTTTCTACACACATCTCTTCTCTCGTGTTAACAGTCTGACAAAGGTTACAACCAACACAGAAAAAAAAAAAAAAAGAACTTTGTACCTGACATCCACTGGCAATGGACTGGAAGCCAGAGCCACAAAGTCTGTTGACCGTGAGGGCTGGAACTGGGACAGGAACTCCCACACGTAAACCAACATGTCTCGCGATGTAAATCGCATCTGCGGCGCTCTGTGGACAGAACAAAGAGGAGGTCTTGTTACACTCTGCCTTCTTCAGAAAGTAAAAGTCTTGATGAAAACACAAAACGGAGCCATCGTATCATTAATAAAAGATGTGTCACGTATGGTTCAACAGAAATCCTGCTAGTCATAGCAAGCACTTTGATTCACAGAACAACAGAACAATATGGGGTTGGAAGGGACCTCTGGAGATCACCTACTCCAACCCCCTGACAAAGGAGGGCCACCCACAGCAGGTCCCACTGGAACACGTCCAGGTGGGGTCGGAATGTCTCCAGAGATGAAGACTCCACCACTTCTCTGGGCAGCCTCTGCCAGGGCTCTGCCACCCTCAAAGGGAAGAAGTTCCTCCTCATGTTCAGGTGGAACTTCTTATGGTCAAGTTTGTGCCTGTTACGTCTTGTCTTGTCACTGGGCACCACTGAAAAAAGACTGGCCACATCCTCCTGACACACCCCTTGAGGGATTTATAGGCCTTGATCAGATCCCCCCTCAGTCTTCTCTTCTCTCCAGACTCAAAAGACTCAAGTCCCCAAAGTCCCTCAGCCTTTCCTCATCAGAGAGATGCTCCAGGCCCCTCAGCATCTTGGTAGCCCTCTGCTGTCCCCTCTCCAGCAGTTCCCTGTCCTTCTTGAACTGGAGAGCCCAGCACTGGAACCAGTGCTCCAGCTGGGGCCTCCCCAGGGCAGAGCAGAGGGGAAGAATGACCTCCCTCCACCTGCTGGTCACACTCTTCCTGATGCTCGCCAGGATGCCATTGGCCTTCTTGGCCACAAGGGCACATTTCTGGCTCATGGGCATCCTGTTGTCCACCAGAACTCCCAAGTCTTTCTCCTCAGAGCTGCTCTCCAGCAGGTCACCCCCAACCTGTCCTGGTGCAGGGGGTTATTCCTCCCCAGGTGCAGCACCCTGCACTTGCCCTTGTTGAAATTCATCAGGTTCCTCTCTGCCCAACTCTCCAGCCTGGCCAGGTCTCGCTGAATGATGGCACACCCTTCTGGGGTATCAAACACCCCTCCCAGTTTTGTATCATCATCAAACTTGCTGAGGTAAACTCCATCCCCTCATCCAGGTCATTGATGAATATATTGAAGACGACTGGATCCAGCACTGACCCCTGGGGGACCTCACTTGTTAGGGACCTTCCAACTAGATTTTGTGCCACTGATCACGACCCTCTGAGCTCTGTCTTTCAGCCAGTTTTCAATCCACCCCACTGTCTTCTAACAGTTGGTTCTTCTAACCAACACTTCCCAAGCTCACCTATGAGGATGCTGTGGGAGACTGTGTCAAAAGCCTTGCTGAAGTCAAGGTAGACAATGTCCACCACCCTCCCTTCATCTATCCAACCAATCATGCCATCACAGAAGGCTGTGAGATTAGTCAGATATGACTCAAAAATTCACTTTAAGATTCACTTCAAAAAGTCACCATCCTTCACGATCAAAAAGGACCAATGTCTTAATATGCATTTAAAAAAATCTTTTCCAGAGAGAACACTCATGCTCTAAGCTAATATGTATTATAAAGACAAAGTTCTGTCTTCTTGCCAATGCAAATTCAGAAAAAAAAAAAAAAAAGAATTTAATCACGCCACTTCTGCTGAAAAGGGGGGGTTTAAAATGGTCGTATGTTCATAGTTATTTAAACTCCACCATAAAACACTTGAAAGGAATCCAGGGCTAAAAAAAGAAAATCTGTCCGGATGGGGAAGTATGATGCAAAGGAAAAGAAATATTTCAACATAATTTTTTTCATTAGGAGAATGTTACTTTTTTATGTAAAAACATTACAAGAGATTTGGATGCTGCAACATTTTTTCTCTAAGCCACAAACACTTCTTACAAAACCTAAAAAAGCTGAATCCAAGAAGCTGAGATGGCAGCTGTAGGAGACAGGAGAATCAAAAGCTACTCTTGTGGCTGAAAATCCTTAAGGAATGCTGCATGTCTGTTCACTTACCACAAAAGTTCTCAGAGTTTTGTTTCTTCTGCACCCTCGAAACCCGCAGTGCAAAATAAGACTGCCTACCCTTAATAATGGTGAAGTCAGAATATAAAACAAAACAAAAATAGAAATACTCTTTGCTGTCTTGCCTGAAACAAAGACATGAATCTAGATGTGCTGATAATTGCAGTTTTGCAACGCTGGTGCTCTGCACACAATAGCACCTACATCACAAGGTCTTTGGAAAAGATACGATCGCCCAAATATCTCTGCCAATCAAGGCGTGTATCCCTCAGAATCAAAGTAAACCCAGATTCACTCCAAAAAATTCCACAGAAGACTCCAAGGACTCAAATCAATTACAGTCTCCAGAAAGAAAGGGTTTTATTCAATCCAGTGAAAACTCACTGGTCATCAAGCTACAAAGCTTGAGCCATTAAGAAGAAATTCTTTGCTGTGAGGATGGTGAGAGTCTGGCCCAGGTTGCCCTGAGAAGCTGTGGATGCCCCATCCCTGGAGGGGTTCAAGGCCAGGTTGGAGGGGGCTTTGAGCAAACTGCTCTAGTTGAAGATGTCCCTACTCACGGCAGGGTTGGACTAGATGACCTTTAAAAGTCCCTTCCAACCCAAACCATTCTATGAAAATATGAAAAAATGTACCAGGGACCAGCAACTAAGCGTTTCATGAATCCACATTTTTTAGATGAGCTTCTCCTAGTTTAAGCCACCTTTGGTACTAAAAATAGAAAGCTCAATCTTGTTCCCAATAATATCACAAATCACGCAGGGTATGTCCCTTAAACATGAAGAGGAAACACTACACGATTAACGCTACTTACTCATTCCATCTCCACTCCTTTGGTTTATTCTTGGCTGCAGAGCAGAAGTAACTATCTATAGGACCATACTGAAGAAGACGATGGAAATATTCACCCCCCAGCAAATTTTTCCATGCTACTGACCTGCGTGACACTGCCAACAATGACGCTGTCGATCATCTCTGGAGAGACCTTGCCAGCAGCCAGCGCAGCTCGAGCAGCATGTTCTGCCAGATCGGTGGCTGTGAAGTCCTTCAGCAAACCTCCATAGGTCCCAAATGGAGTCCTCTTCGCTGCAACAATGAATACACCTGCAACCGAAGCAAGAGTTATCCAGATCTGCAGAGCCTCACAAAAAGAAAAATCACCAAAGACAGCCTCAATTGGACCACATCCTAAATTCACAAATAAATATCACAGAATCACAGAATGCTATGGGGTTGGAAGGGACCTCTGGAGATCATCTAGTCCAACCCCCTGACAAAGCAAGGCCATACATAGCAGGTCCCACAGGAACATGTCCAGGTGGGGTTGGAACATCTCCAGAGATGGGAATTCACCTCCCTGGGCCTCTTCCAGGGTTTTGCTACCCTCACAGGAAAGAAGTTCCTCCTCATGTTGAGGTGGAATTTCTTATGGTCAAGTTTGTGCCCATTCCCTCTTGTCCTGTCCCTGGGCACCACTGAAAAAAGCCTGGCCCCATCCTCCTGACACCCACCCTTGAAGGATTTATAGGTGTTGATAAGGTCCCCCCTCAGTCTTCTCTTCTCCAGACTCAAAAGACCCAAGTCCTCAGCCTTTCCTCAGCAGAGAGATGCTCCAGGCCCCTCACCATCTTTGTAGCCCTCTGCTGTCCCCTCTCCAGCACTTCCCTGTCCTGCTGGAACTGGGGAGCCCACAACTGGTCCCAGATCTCCAGCTGGGGCCTCCCCAGGGCAGAACAGAGGGGCAGGATGACCTACCTTTACCTGGTCACACTCTTCCTGATGCCCCCCCAAGATGCCATTGGCCTTCTTGGCCAATGGCATAGACATGTGAAGCCATGCAGCCCAAGATAAATAAAGATATAGCAATATTTTAGACTGGAATGATACACAGAATTAATGGTTAGAAAGAAAAGCTGGAAAGATTCCAGAAATAACTCTTTTCCGCAAAGAGGTTTGAAAAAAAACAGGTAGTTTGGATACTGGGCAGAGAAAAGAGATTGCTACACCACATCAGGCATCAGTGCTAGTCTAGTAGAAGTGTGAAAGTAATGAAATTCCATAGTGGACATCTGTGAAATAAGCAGACGAGGAACAGTTCTTTTAAGAAACAAAGAGGCCACTCCCTCAACCTAGAAAAAATAGCAGATTTTTGATTTATCCTCTCGAAGTTTTTACAAAGAATAATAATTTTTAAAAAAGCAAGCAAAGAAAAAACCTGTTTTATATGCATTTTAGCTTTGATTCCTTTAACTTAAGAGGACAAAAGAGCTATTCAGAAACTCAGTGCTATTCGAGATTGATATAGATCACGTAAACTGGATTAGCATCAGTCTTCCAAGTTTCTGAGAAGAAAATCCAGCTTGAAAGATGGATTGAAAAAAAGGCATCGTTTATACAAATGCATTAGCCAGAAGGAATCTGTATGAATTTCAGCTTGGGAGAAGCTGCCTCTGAACCAAACCGAACTTCTACTGGCTGCCAGGCACTGCTCTCTGCTGCTGCAGAAACAAGTGGGAAGCAGCCTGTGAACTTTCCCCCAGTTAAAGAACAGAGCTCACCTCCCTTTTCCTCCAGCTATTTTAAGTAACGCTAAAAGGATATCTACAGATGAAAGAATGAAGGCACATGAAAATGAAGCTGTTAGAGGCCGGGTGATCCACACTGTTTGGCTGGTCTGCTGGACGGGGGGGGTGGGGGGTGTCCCTCCGTCCCCCACGTATTTGGATCCCAGACTACGTGTTTTCCAGAGAAGGACTTTCCAAACCGGTGAAGGTCAAACCTGCTCCACTGACAAGGACTTGAATGCAACGTTGGGATCTCAACCAGGAGACGAACGCGCTCAGAAGATGGCAAATAGCCTGAAGCAGACTAAGCAAGAGCTGCAGATGAAGGGATAGGGGTAAATGATAAAACCAATGTGGTTTTCAAAGCCACGAAGACAGGAAAGCAGAGTAACACCCTCACACCTTCATGATGAGAAGCCCACCAGCTTCTCTCTGAGGTACCCAGAAGACCTGAAAAAGTAATCTTTGCTAAGCACACCGCTGCTGCTCCCTTAAAATGTAGCACTGACGTGGAATTTCCAAAAAGAGAGAAAACACTCTTCATGTTTTTACGTGTAGAAGGGACACCGCAGTCACTAAAAATATGTATCTCAAGGGGTTTCTGTATATTCAGAGGTCTGAAAAGTGCCAAAGCTGGTGCTGCAGGGAAGGTCCCATACCCAGGAACTGACCCCTTGTATCCACGAAGCGTGTGCTACATCACTGAATTTCACTGAATTATTTTTAGAGTTGGAAGGGACCATAGAGATCATCTAGTCCCACTCCCCTGCTGAAGCAGGATTGCCCAGAGCTAGAGCATGTTACTCA
>JAOTQQ010000019.1:2427032-2438022 GCA_026546715.1 Gallinago undulata | reverse complement strand
TTTCCCTGTTGAACCTCATGAGGTTCTTCCTTGCCCAGCTCTCCAGCCTGTCCAGGTCTCGCTGGATGGCAGCACGGTCCTCAGGGGTGTCAGCCACCCCTCCCAGTTTGGTATCATCAGCAAATCTGCTGAGGATATACACTCTGTCCCCTCGTCCAGGTCACTGATAAATATATTGAACAGGACTGGACCAAGTATTGACCCCTGGGGGACACCACTGGTTACAGACCTCCAGCTCCCCAACTCTCTGAAGTGAAGTGACCACCCTGAGGACATCTCCCCTCCTTCCCAGGGCAAAGTGACCCTCTGAGGGCATCTGCCCTCATTCCTGGTGTAGTTGTTCCCTGAGGGAAGTTCCCTGCCTTCTTGGGGTGAAGCCACCCCCTTAAGGGCATCTCCTTTCCTTCCCAGGGCAAAGCAACCATCCTGAGGGCATCTCCCCTCCTTCCTGAGGCAAAGTCACCCTCTGAGGGCATCTCCCTGGGTAGTCACGGCTTCCCACCCTCAACTCCTTATCTGGTGTTTTAATGGAGGTTTGTATCCTGCTCTTCTTCACAGCCCACGCCTGGGCCCAGCACTGCCCCTATTTCCCAGCTTTCCAGCCTTTCTGGACTTGGATGGAGAAGACAGAAGACTTGGATGGCTTTCACCATGTCCCCTGTCCATTGCAATCTTCCCAGCTGTGCAGAGGGGATCCACAAAAACCAATTTTCAATGCTCTGCTGGTTAAAAATGCATGTTGAGGTACAGTTTCTTTATGTGAAACCTTTAGTGGAACTATTCAGACTGTCTGGCAGGAGATGGGAGGATCACTACAGTAATCAGCCCAAAATTTTTATTTCATGTACAAATTAAAGTTGCCATATGTCTTCACTGAGGCAATTTGCATAAACTTTCCAGAAGAAAAAATGTGTGAACCTCTGAACCAGCTCATTTTTGATTCAAATGTTTCAATTGCTTTCCCTGCATCTATAGGTTCAGCCACATGCAACGTTGTCTTTAAAAAAAAAGGAGAGGGTTTTACTATATTTTTATATATGTATTTTATATACTTACTATTTTCTCTCCCTGTCATTGACTTGCACAGGAGCTGACACTGCATCTCCTCTTCTCCATTCATTTGCAATGGCCTCCGAGGCTGTAAGGTTCCTCACTCTAATTGGTTTCTAATTAGCTCACAATATTTAAGCACCTCTGGCATTAAGTTTTAACTTCTGAACCTTTCAGAAGTCCTAAGTGAAAGCTTTCAGACTGTTTGTGTTTGTAAAATCAGTGATAATGTGTAAATAGAAATGTTTCAAGTACACAGGAGTACTGAAAGGCGTATTTTTACATTCCCAGTTTGGACCAAAAGTCACAAGTTTTTCAAAAGTGTTTATTTCACAAATTTCTTTATCCCCAACTGAATATTACAGTGACTATTACAAGCATATTTTTTTTGTTTTCTATAAACAAAGGTGTAGATTACAGATTTGTTCAAAATGGAAAAATATTTTATAAGCAGTAGTATTTCATCTACAGTATTCACTCCTGTATATCATTCAACTTTTTCGAGAGCAGCTATACCTTCTGCTTGTTAGGGTAATAAGACTTCCCAATTCCCCCCCAGAAAAAACGCAGCACTTTTTTTTACTTTTTTTTTTTTTCCCCCCAATAATTCGGTGTGGGTTTTTCTTCTAATTTCAACTTAATTTGAAAGTCTTTGTCCACTAGCATTTACATTTTGAAATAAATCGTATACTCACTGGGGAATACATCCTCTGGATTGTTTTACTTAACATCTACCTTGCTAGAATTTTATGTCAGGAAAAAAAAATTGCAAATCAATTTATGACTGCAATATTTATCTGAATCAATAAAGTTGGAGGGAAAAGGTAGGTCATGCAATTCATTTTAATTCAGTTGTATGTATATGCAAGAGCAAAATGTTAATTTTTCAGTTAAATGTGGTCTGAAATACTAAGTTTGAACAGGTCTTGTTCATTTACTGTAGAAAATGGAGGAAATGTTGTTTCAAGTGCAGCTTTTTCACTTGTATCTTTTGCAAATTGCACAAGGGGAGGGTCATGATGTTGCCAAGACTTTAGGTGGTGGCGTGATTTCAGTGCTTAAGGAGAGATAACCACTCCCTATTGCTTCAAATCTGCCAGGTGCCCACCTTTTGCTACTATTTCACCCATAAAACAAGCCCTTTTAGATACAGTGGAACAAATCATATGAGCAACAAATGTTTATGGCTTAAGATTGCATAAATTCAGTCTTGAACAGTCAACTACTACACAACCAAGCAAAAGATGAGCAACCTCAGCTACAGAATGCCAATGAAAGAAGAAAAAAAGCCATTTGTTAGTGAAAATGAAGGGCATACGTTGTTTTTTAATAGCTCAGACAGCCCATACCTGAACACGCCTTTGAAGTGTTGGTTTCATAGTGCTGGTTGTTTGTATGATTTAGGGGTTTTGGGGGGTTCTTTTTAAATTTTAATTATTTATTATTATTATTATTATTCCCAATAGTGCTTTTTGGAGATACATTATACATGCAAAAATCAGTCTGGGTCCTATTTTCCTAGGAACTCCAAACCGTTTTTGCAGACTTCCTCAGAGTGAGATTTTTATAAGCAGATTTATAAATCCACAGCAACTTTTTTTTTTTTTGTGACAGAACAATAAAACACGTTTTAATGCTCGTTTCAGAGAATCAGTGGTTGAGAAGCCCATTACCTTAGTAACAGCAAAAGGCACACAGTGGGAAAATGCTCAACTTAATAATAATTATTTAAAAATAAAAGAGAGAGCTGGAAAACAGCCAGCTTTCTTAAAGACGTGCTTTGTGCTAAATTTGCTTTTTAAACTAAGAAGTGTCGATCCGAGGAAAGAAAGGCATGTTTGAGCATAACAATTTAAGAAAATTAACATTTTAAACCAAATTTTTAAAACTGCTAACAGAAAAAACCAACATATATTAAAGATATTTCATGCAGAGTCCTCTTCCAGATGGATGTTAATGGCTAAACTCCATTATGACAGATCAAGACATCCTAGTTCCTGTCTCTAGGTACTAAGAGTTGTAAAGAAAGTCTCTTTGTTGTAGGTATAAATTACGATCCTGAAAATGCCAATTTAGGGGGGAAAAGACCGTTATCCCCTAGAAGAAGAGCATTAACCACATTTTCTAATTAGCATCAGCGACAAAAATCGTCGCGGGAAGAGGATTCTGCAGCAACCTGTCATTTAGCCTGGACCATAAACGTCAGAAATTTGTACTCTGAATAATTTACATGGCAGAGAGGTAGAGACCGGAAGAGCCTGAGAGGAAAATTGCAGCTTAAGGTGAATTCTGAGAAACAGCACGGCGTTAAAACCACCCAAATTATTCTGCTTTGAATTGTTTTTTAAGCCGTGGTGACTACTGTAGGGTGGAAAATGGGGCTAAGATATAATTTTTTAAAAATTTAAATTCAGAGCATGACAAAAAAAACCAACCAAAAAACCATCCATTTGCAAATCTGAAAAAAAAAAAAAAAAAAAGAGGTAGGTACCATAAATAAAAATACCGTAGCTGAACAAGTGAAAGAAAAGCTTGGGCTTGTTGGTCAGGGACAGCAAAAGAGTGGCCTTGTTCTTACCGAACGTGAAGGGGAGGTGAAGGCACTACTGAATACATGCAGTGGGTGCAACGCCGCGGGACTGTGGTGTGGAGGTAGTGCTGGTACTACACAAGCCATACATCTTCTGCTGTAATTAGTCGGGTGATGCTTAAGAGAAAAAGAAAACTCCATAGGGAATGGCTTTCAGTCTGTCCTTTAAGAGTATCTTAATTTAAGATACTTCCCATTTTAATTTTCTATTAATTTTTCTATTTTAATCCCTCTGAGCAGGCAGGGAGCCTGCTCCTAAATTTGCTGTTTTGGGGCAGAAGCGTCGCCGCTGGGAACCCGTTGCCATCGGGATCATTGCAGAGTGTCCCTCGGCACGAGGGAACCCAGGGAGGAGAGCGGCTCCGCGGGAACTCAGAATTCAATGTGTCCAGGCAGGTACCAAGACAAAAAAAAAAAAAAAAATATCAGTGACTGCATCTACTTGGTTAGGTCAGAGGGTTGGTTTGTTTTAATTAATTAATTAGGTAAGGAAAAAAATCCTAACGGAATCTGAATTGATTGCAATTATTCGTTTCAGATTGTTGTAGACAAAGAGTTTGCGTTCACTCTTGGCTTACATTACTGGCACACCGTCTTACAATTTTTTTTGGTGTTAAAACATTCCATTGCTTATCCATCCCCTTTTGTTTTAAATTACTATTATTATTAAAGTATTCTTCATTTATCTAAGCCCTGTATTTACACGAGTAGTAAAATTTTGGGTGGCTGTTGAACAAAATATGTCGATGGATGGCTATGGCTGAGTGCAAGTAGGACTGGGGACACTGTGGTTAAACTGGGTTGCCTTAACACATCTTACCTACGACTGAGATTCTGATAGAGGCCACGTGAGAAGTTTGAGAACCTTGATAGCCACTGCATGGAAGTTTTTAGCCTTTTAAAAGCACAGGGCAAGCCAAGAGGAGGGATGAGGACGGATGAGTCCCTTGTCCCGAGATGATTTCATTAAAAAAAACAAAACCTTTTTGAGTCACTAATGCCAATTGGGGAAGGGAAGAAAGTCCAAACCACCGATTTATCTGAATTCCCATGAAGCGGATGCGGTGGATGGAGTGAGGAGGAGCAACGGCGTTTCTCGAACAACAGAATTAGTGACAAATTCCACGTGGTTGGAAACAAGCAGCATCCAAGCCCGTTACCTTCACCAGCATGATAAATATGTGCTTGGCACCTTCTGCAATTTATCTTCTCAACTTACTGTCAAGAACAAGATACTTCCCATTATTAGTACACACAAAACCACCCACCTATTAGACAAACTACACGTCCTTCAAGGCAGCATAAGCGTCTCAGATTTTGTTTTCGATGTAACAGTCATTTCTTCATTGACACATTATGAAGATCCAATGAAGCTGTCTCCCACTCACCCTTCTTTTTTTCTCAGTGGCTTATGGAGATGAACTATGGCATCATAAAATCAAGCAGTAAAAAATAAATCCCCATTTCAAGTATCCTTACTCACAGCTGCAAATTACCAAAAAAAAAAAAAAATAATCCCCTTTAGATCAGTCTCTTTTTTACTGTTCATTTTAACATCCATTTATTACTGTGTATCGGTTCTTCCAACAACCTGTTTGGTCCATATTTAAAGAGCTCCTTAAGTGCCTTTCGTGATTTGTCTTTCTTTGCTGGAGGTCTCTGGGTAGGAGAGGGTGGGCTTAATTACACTTCCTTCAGACTTTATTGAGAAATTCCAAATGGAGAGAAGCGGGGAGATGAATCGAGTCCATGGTTATGGAGGATGGGTTGAAGGGGAACAAAACGGGGAACATGTGCTTGAAGTCTAACAGGAGCTGTGGAGGGTCGTTCCGCTCCTGCAAGTGCGACTGTGAGGGGTGGGAGAAGAAAACACATTTAGTATCAGTTGTTGCCTTTTCTTTGCGTTCGTCGCGTTTAACATCATCAAAAGGTTGAAAACGCAATTTTAGAGATATTCAAAAAATCATTAACTATCTCCTTCGCTTTCCAGTCCTTTTCACTTACCTGGATGTCTCGTATGAAAGCTACTGTCACACGCTCTTCAAACTCATTCACAGGAGTGTAGAGATTGAGTATCTTTACAATCTGTTGAAAAACAAAACAGGATTAGACAGTCAAGAGAAGCCAAATTTTTCCAGAATACAAAGCAGCACTAACAGTTTGTCTACGGAGAAGCAGAAGTAGCCCAAGTATCCTCCTGGCGTTCCTTTGCCTGCTGCAAGGGATGGTGAGGCCTCTATGGACCTGTCAAAGTCACTTCTTACAGCGACGTTCGTAAATTGGGAATAGAATTGAACAGATTTACACAGGGATTCTGCTCGGTTGGAACATGGGTGACCAGTTCCCAGTACTCCTGATGTCACCTCTGCGATGCTTCTCACACTACTTCAGCTCCTGCTCCTCCCCTATCACCTCCTTCCAAGGACACGTTCTAGATGGAGATACAGGAGAAATGACCCCCAAGAATCCCTGGAGTTCGCTCACACCTCTCGCTTCTCCCTTCCTACCACGTTATCAAACAAAGGCCAGGCAATCCAGCAGCAAAGCTGAATGAACTCCAGTCCTCCTGGAATAGAGTCTCAAAGTTTAAGGTTGGATCCAGCCAGCCTGGATGGGCAATTCTCAACCTCCTGACCCAAATCTGAGTCCTCGCTGGGCATCCTGCAGACCTAGACAATCAGTGGTCTTAAAATCCCAAGTGTCTGACTTATTCCATTAACTCCTCGGGGCTGGGTTTCACCTTGGAAGGTTTCTTTCTCACTCCTTTAACTATCAGAACCCTCTGGCGTAAATCTCTGCCCTGCTCCCCACCTGCTGCGTGGTGAGGGACGTGCACAAGGAGCAGATGGCTTCGGCGTCTTCCGAGGTTTTCTTCTTCAGCTGCAGGAGCTGCGCCGCCTGGATCAAGGGCTCCAAGGTTTGCGCTGCTCCGCTCTGCTGCAGGTTCTTCCCGCGCAGCCACTCCTCCAGCTGGCTTATGTTAAACCTGGGCAAGCAGGCGAGATAAGACGTGAGCCGGGAGCCAAGAGATACGACGTAGCATCTCAAAAAAACCTCTAAGGAGACTCAAATGTTTTCGTGACGCTCATGGCAAGAGACAACCAGACCAAAGCTTACTACTCAACAACCCAAAGCAAAACTTCTACTCGACGTACCTTACAAACAGAAGAGCCACGTCAGAGCTGAAGGGCACAAGGGATGTGCTTTTCTACAGCATTCAGTTACGTTCCAAGTTTCAAGTCAATTAAAATTAAGCTTTTACATGCTAACAAAATCCTGCAAGGTACCTAAGTACCTTTGAAAATACCTACCCAAGAAATGCCTTTGCCTGTGCCCGCTCCCAGGCTCAAGGGGAACAGGCAAAGGATCCACCGTGGGAAGGGGAGAGGGTAGTAAAAGAAAGTTTAAATCATTTACACTGAGAAGTTGATAGATTTGTGCCAGGGCTGAGAAATATTCACAGTCCCTTCCTGGCAGGTTTGCACTAGGTGTCCTTTCTAATTTCAGTCCTTATTAGAACACTGTGCTAAGGCAGCGATGGGATTAGAGAGAAAAGAAATGTTTTATGCTGAGGTTGGTGAGACACTGGCCCAGGTTGCCCAGAGAAGCTGTGGCTGCCCCATCCCATTCAAGGCCAGGTTGGACGGGGCTTTGAGCAACCTGGTCTGGTGGGAGGTCTCCCTGCCCAGGGCAGGGGGTTGGAACTGGATGGTCTTTAAGGTCCCTTCCAACTCAAGCCCTTCTATGATTCTATGACAGGTACATCACTTCCCCAAGCCCATGTCCTACCTCAGCTGCATCCCCGTGCTCCACGAGCAGACATCCTTCCTCAACAGGAGGTTGTTTAGGGCCACCGCATTGATCATGTAGAAGAGCTGCTTGAAGACCTGCTGTATGATCTCCGGGTCCAGGCCCTGGTCACACATGATGCTGTGGAAAGCGTTCAATTGCCGAATGATCGCCTCCAAGCTGAAGGAGCTGTTGCCATCTGCCATGCTGGAGGGTTGATTCCTGTAGCCCATTGGTTTGACACCAGAAAGCCTTTGGATGCTCTCATTTTCCAACATCGCAGACACTGAAAAAGGAAGAAAAATGAGCTAAAAAGAAAACCTTGAATCCACCTGTTGGTGATGGGAGGTAAGAAATGCTCCTTTATGGGCAGCCACAAACAGCAGCAGTGTCAAAGTGATGCGATGTGATGCAGGTTGGAAGGTCTGAAAAGGAGGACAGATCCATGAATTGCTGGGTTACTGTGATAATATGAAATAGTGGGTGTGTGAGATCACACTGTTTTCCCCGCTCATCGTCACTACACAGAAATCACTCGCCGTCCTGCAGAAACTGGGAACACCTCTCCTTTGAGCTGCAATCAATTCTCCATCTATACCCACTGCAGAGCCTGAGATTCTGCAGTTCGAGTGATTAATTGGCTCGAAGGATGGGGAGAAATGAAGACAGAATAGAAGTAATAAAATTCTTACAGCCTGATGAACTGACAGAGGAACAGAACAACCTTTTTCAAGGAGGAGGAGGTACCTGCAGCAGTGGTAGGAGGTGACGCCGTTGGATACAGCCAGAATTTGTGCAATGACATTTGGAGGGCAAAGAGAAACAGCCCCAGAGATAGAGGAGTGCAGGCTGGGAGCTCAAAGAAAATACCAGCAGCTTAAAAATAGGAAGCTCTGAGAAAATTAAGCTCTGAGCCCCTCAATTAGCTTAGGAAGAAGGACAGATTTAGCTGAGAAGGTAACTTTCTCATACTGACTCACCCTTGCAATACAAGGTCTTTATTAATCTCTTTTTCCTCTTCCCAATTCACTCCTCCCTCGTAATGCGCATTTTCAGCCATAAAAAGCTTAACCATGAACCTGAGCTGGAGGGGTACACTGTTCTACGGACCCACCAGCACCTCCTCACCTCTGTCACTACCTTCCCAACAGAAAGGAAGGAGATATCTTCTATCATGGGTGGGTCATCCTCCGCCTCTGCTCCGCCCTGGGGAGGCCCCAGCTGGAACACTGGGTCCAGTTCTGGGCTCCCCAGTTCTACAAGGACAGGGAACTGCTGGAGAGGGGACAGCAGAGGGCTACAAAGATGACCAAGGGACTGGAACATCTCTCTGATGAGGAAAGGTGAGGGACTTGGATCTTTTGAGTCTGGAGAAGACTGAGGGGGGAACTGATCAAGGCCTGTAAATCCCTCAAGGGTGGGTGTCAGGAGGATGGGGCCAGGCTTTTTTCAGTGGTGCCCAGGGACAGGACAAGAGGAAATGGGCACAAACTTGAACGTGGGAAGTTCCATCTCAACATGAGGAGGAACTTCTTTACTGTGAGAGTGGTAGAGCACTGGAACAGGCTGCCCAGAGAGGTGGTGGAGTCTCCTTCTCTGGAGACACTCAGACCCCTCCTGGACATGTTCCTGTGCAACCTGCTCTGGGTGGACCTTCTTTGTCAGGGGGTTGGACTAGATGATCTCCAGAGGTGCCTTCCAACCCCATAGCATTCTGGGATTCTGTGACCTGCTCCAAACCAAGAGGCTTTTGGCAAAATACTCCTATCAACTACAGGCTTCTCTTTTGGGGAGAAGTTACGCTTAACACTGTACAAAGGTCTGAAAAACAGTCAGAGGAGATAAATACAGAAAAAAAGCAAACAAAGAAACCCTCCTAAAAGCTCACGGGCTGCGAACTTACCGATCATGGGTTGGAGTACGCCCTCTGCTATCTTAATGAGCTGCTGGTAGATCTGGATGGAGAGGTGGCTCAGCACCTGGCGGTACTCGGTCAAGTCAAAGTTCTTCAGACAGTGCTCGTTCTGCTTCGGTGTGTTTTGTGTCATGAAACCCTGCACAGGAGGAGATGAAAACACTTGGTTTCGTTATTCCACCTATTTATAGTCAGGTAAAATCACTATTAAAAAATAAATAAATTAGAATACAATATATCCAAAGTACATTTTGAAATTCTATTATGGAAGAAGAACGAGATTCATAAATCACCTTTGATTTATTTAGCGATTTGTTCATAAATTATTACCGGGGGCTGCTTTTGGAAAAAAAAAAGCATCATTAAGCAACAAGGATTTTCATTTTAGCTTTAGCAAGGAGCAACATTTGTACTAATTGCAATATATATATATATATATTTGAACTAGAAAATGACATTTCAGTCCCTGAGATTTTTTAGCTATTTGTTCATCCCAGTGAGTTGCAATTATTTATGGAAAACAAATATTTTGAGAGTAAAATATTAGAAAATGAAAAAAAAATTGATAACCACATGTTATCTATGTTATTAATTTTATTTTTTTTACAACCTTTTAAACAGATCTGGAGTTCAGAAAGCTCTCCAAGGAACTGTATTTATTCCCTGCCTTTTGCTGAGGCAGCAGCTGGTCTCTGATGCTGCAAAATGGATGCTGTAAGGCCTGACTTTGCTGGAAGTGATCTAACTTAATTTTGTAATTAACACGGCCGCTTTAATTGCCTCTTCATATGTTCTTACCAATTTGGTGTCAAAATGAGGACTAGCACATTTTTTTGGGGTGTTTGCTCACCAGCAAAATGCAAAAGCCACAAAATGTACAATTTGAGTTGACTTCAGAATTTGTCATTTTTTTCCCTGACTACTAAAAAAGTCTCATGCCCCTTGCACTGCAAGACTGCGTTTCATTTGGGATTTTATTTTAAACCCACTCTCTTCAAAATAGCTTGATTTTCAAACTCAAGAGAACAGTATTTTGGAAGCTGCTCAGAATGATTAGAATGATTTTTTGACTCCCCTCTATTTATTATTTTTTTTTTGGTCACGCAATTATCAACTGAATTTGAAAACAGCTGCTTCATTTAACACAACAAATTGTCGCAAAGAATGTGAAATTTAAGTTTGGAGGGGTTTTTTTGTTTTTTTTTTATCCTGCTGGTTTTCTGGGGAGGACTGCCACGGGGACCGGCTTCGGGGCAGGTAAGGCTGCGCTGGGGTAGGGATCTGTAGCGAAAAAGGCTGACGAGAAGCACTTTTTTGGGGCTGTTTTTTTTGAAGCCGGGACAAGGCCTCTGCTTGTCCTGGGGGCTGTCAGCTGGGGGCCGGTGCTGCTGAGTGGAGCCACCACCACCCTCGGTTTATCCAACCCCCAGGAGATAAAAAGGCCTCAGGGAGGCCTAGTCCCTGCCCACAGAGCGAGCAACCAGAGATGGTGTGTCTACCGGGTGGGCCCTGTGCCTCTGCTGGCCTACAAGGTAAGGTCAGTGGCTCCCGGGGACTCAGCTATGGTCTATAAGTCTATGGGGCCGGATGGGATTCACCCAAAGGTTCTCAGGGAGCTGGCAGGAGAGCTCACCAAGCCTCTCTCC
>JAOTQQ010000019.1:2362356-2374751 GCA_026546715.1 Gallinago undulata | reverse complement strand
CTGCTCTCCAGCAGGTCACCCCCAACCTGTCCTGGTGCAGGGGGTTATTCCTCCCCAGGTGCAGCACCCTGCACTTGTCCTTGTTGAAGTTCATCAGGTTCCTCTCTGTCCAACTCTCCAGCCTGGCCAGGTGTCGCTGGGTGGTGGCACAGCCCTCCATTGTGTCAACGACCCCTCTCAATTTGTATCATCAGCAAACTTGCTGAAGCTACACTCTGTCCCCTCGTCCAGGTCATTGATGAATATATTGAAGAGGACTAGGCCCTGTACTGACCCCTGGGGAACACCACTTGTTAGGGACCTCCACCTAGATTCTCTACCACTAATAACAACCCTCTGAGCTCTGTCTTTCAGCCAGTTTTCAATCCACCTCACTGTCCATTCCTCTAACCCACACTTCCTAACCTCACCCATGAGGATGCTGTGGGAGACTGTGTCAAAAGCCTTGTTGAAGTCAAGGTAGACAACGTCCACCACCCTCCCTTCATCTATCCAACCAGTCATGCCATCGTAGAAGGCTATCAGGTTAGTCAGACATGACTTTCCCCTGGTGAATCCATGTTGACTACTTCTGATAGCTTTCTTTTCCTCCATATGCTTTGAGATGATGCCCAGAACGAGTCGTTCCATCGTCTTTCCATGGATGGAGCTCAGTTCAACTTGTTGGTAGGTATTAAACTAAAAACAGACCTCAGGTTTTCGGGATGCTGTCAAGCAGCGTGGTCACGCTTCGTTTTTAGGAGGTGGAAACAATCAAGGGCCACAAAATAAACACAATTTCTTTACAATTATTAAGTTTTAAGATCCGAAAAGAGGATTTTGATACCTGCCCAACTGAAGGAGGCAGGCAGGACTGCGTGGGTGCTCCCAAAACCTTTCCCAAGAAGAAATAAAAATAATCTCAGGGTTGAGAGGAAACACAAGCAACCTCCAACAGCAAAATTTCACTTTGAAATCAGCACAGGTCACTAAAGGGAAGAGGCATTAAAAAGAATGGAAGAACACATGGAAAAAAAAAACTCCTTCAGCTTGAGAGAGGAGGAGGATGCTGGAGGGCTTGGCCAGGAGGAGACTTGGCCACCCCAGCAATTTCTGTGTCAGCTACAGGAATTAGACAGAGGGAATAAGCCATAACACAGACCACAAATTAAGCTTGGTTGAAAAAAAAAAAAAAAAACAAACAAGATTTGGATGCTTTACACAAAACTACACCATTTGTCCTCCCCCCCAAAAACTGCAGGGCTACAAACCCAGCTGGATTAATTACAACCTCACAATTAAAAGGGAGGGCTCAGGAAAGAAGTCAGGGAGGGGGTGAAATTCTGACTCCTAAGGAAGCATCCCTCCGATCCCTCAGCAACTGCCCAAAAATATCCCCAACCTATCATTTTGGGGAGTTTCAGCAGCACTCAATGAAGACCTGAAAGGACGAGCATAATAAGAGCTTGATGATTTTATGACTTAACCATAAACTAGTTCATTTTGGTGGCTTAAAATTACAGAATACGAAATCTTTCCATCAAGGGTAAAGAAATTCATCACCCAAAACGGTCCCAGTGACTCTCTGCAGAGCAAACCCAACTTCAGGGAAAAATTCCCACTGGCGACACGTGGTACCAACCACCCTCACCCCACCCCCGAAGGGATCAATATTTCCAGCAGGAAAGCAGCTGGACAATGCTGATCTTTCTACAAGAGCCGACGCAAAACATTTCTCTCGCCTTCTTTGCGGCAGCAGAAGAGATTTGCCTTTCATTTAGCTCAAAAATATGCAGGCTGAAATGGCTTGAAATTCTCTGGAATATATTCAAAGAGCAGAACGAGGCGAGTGGGGTGGAAATTCTTCTATTTATATATTACCTTTGTTGGAGAGCAGCTCTGAGGAGAAAGACCTAGGAGTCCTGGTGGACAACAGGATGGCCATGAGCCAGCAATGGGCCCTTGAGGCCAAGAAAGCCAATGCTGATGGCATCAGGAAGAGTGTGACCAGCAGGTGGAAGGAGGTCATTCTTCCTCTCTGCTCTGCCCTGGGGAGACCCCAGCTGGAGCACTGGGTCCAGTTGTGGGCTGCCCAGTTCAAGAAGGACAGGGAACTGCTGGAGAAGGGACAGCAGAGGGCTACAAATATGATGAGGGGCCTGAAGGATCTCTCTGCTGAGGAGAGGCTGAGGGACTTGAGTCTTTTTGGTCTGGAGAAGAGAAGACTGAGGAGGGATCTGATCAATGCTTAAAAATCACGGAATCACAGAATCATGGATTTGTTGGAGTTAGATGGGACCTTCTAGAGATCATCTAGACCAACTCCCCTGCCAAAGCAGGATTGCCTATAGCATATTACTCAGGACTGCCTCTAGGCAGGTCTTAAAGATCTCCAGAGAGGGGGAGTCCACAACCTCTCTGGGCAGCCGGGAGTATATTATGTATTTAAGCCTAAATACTTAGAGGATGGGAGTCAAGAGGATGGGGACAGTCTTTTTTCAGTGGTGCCCAGTGACAGGACAAGAGGAAATGGGCACAAACTTGAATGTAAGAAGTTCCACCTGAACATGAGGAGGAACTTCTTTCCTGTGAGGGTGGCAGACCCCTGGCAGAGGCTGCCCAGAGAGGTGGGGGAGTCTCCTTCTCTGGAGACATTCAAAACCCACCTGGATGGGTTCCAGTCCAACCTATTCTGGGTGACCCTGCTTTGGCAGGGGGTTGGAGTAGATGATCTCCAGAGGTCACTTCCAACCCCATATCATTCTGGGATTCCAGGAGTGGGCAGACAGAACTGACAGTAGCCAGTCATTTATAGGTTTTGTTTCCCTGAAACGACTGCAGGACAGCTAAATGCACATTACAAAAAAAAAAAAAATTAAAGATTTTATATCCATGGATGCCTGTGATACGTTTCAATTATGGATGTTAAATGTTTACAGAGTTAAGCAGCTGTGATGTCATCCCCAATTGCTACAAGGACACTGCATCTGACAGTCAACATCCAGGGGCAGCAGACAGATGCCAAAAAGTCCTTAAAAACAATAAATTTCATCCATTTCATCCATAACAACTCTTATTTATAATAAGGTTATTTTGAAGAGCCAGCAACAACAACGATACTCAGAGCTACTGGGAGAACACTACCTGGAAACCACCAGAACCAGCAAGAAGAAAAATGTAGAGTTTTGACAAAATGCAAGTGAAAAAACTTGTTTTAAAGAGTATTTTGTTATTAATGAAGATCTGCCCCAACTAATTCTCTCTTTAGGTAGCCAGTTTCTACGAAGATGATGAATGGTTTTATAGTAGAGAGACGTTTTCCATGCTTTACCCACAGAGGTTGGTGATAGATTTATTACCTATCCATCTCAGACAGTCCATTCATCACCGTCATTTAGGTACATTATAAATACATTTCTTAACCACCGCGTAACTTTTCCAACCAAATGAGATGTTTTCAATTTACTTGAGAGAGCTGCAGAGCGCAGCGGAGCAGGGAAATGATAAAATAAAGCCGGGCGTACCCAAAGTGGGGAGCGCGAGGCTTCGACTATCAGTGGGGAAGCATCAGGTCTTACACAATACAACACTAAAAACTCTATTAAAATTTCTTTTCTTAAAGGAACCAGGGAAAAACATTGACGGAATCCTCAAAACTTTCAATCCTTCAACATATAAAGTAACTGTGATGGAGAAACGTGAAAAAAAGAGCAGAAGTTGGCTTTATCCGGGCACCTCTGACCCAAAGCCCCATCACTCTCACAAGTTGCTCTCACGAAAATCTGCTGGAAAATATTCAGATGTAAATAATAAAAAATGAAAATAAACATTTTCTTCTGTTCCTGTATTAAAACTTCCCTTGAGATAAAACATGTTGAAAATCCCCCGTTGCTCTAAAAGTAAATTTCTTCCACCTCAACTTCCAATTCGTCTCAAAGAAAAGAGAAAGGAAAGAGAGAGGAATAATCAATGCTCAACGTGATGAAAACAGATCGCACAGATGTAAAAACATGGAAAGAAGTGAAATATTTATTATGTTTCTCAAATAATAAGATCTTGTGGAAGCATCTTTTGCCAAACGGACTTACGAAGTCAATTCAAATTAAATAGATTATTCACAGTTTTTCAATGATGTTGCTCATCTCCTGGGTCCAGATTTTCAAGACTGGAATTTTATGACCATTCTCACTACCAGAACCCAAAGTGAGAGTCTTATTTTACTCAGAGTCCTTGTTCTCTACAATAATCTTCTAGAAACATTCAAATCAAGACAAATCTGTCCTTGAAGCATCCCAAACACTGAAGAGGGTCACTCTAAAAGGCTGAAATAGCTATTTATACCCCCTTTTTTTTTTTTTTTTTTCCCCTGGAGGAAGAGCAAAAACTGACAAGTTGAAGTGATGGAAGAGTTTTGTATCTTTAGCGTCCTGGGAAAAACAAATAAAGAAATCTCAGAACCAAAAGCACACAAGCAGAGACAAAAGCATCCCTTTATGAGTTTTTGAGGATGGAGTGGTCTTTGCACTGGTGAATTATTTACCAGAAATAGGGCTCGGCTGGACTCCAGGTGACACAGTGGTTTCTCCCCTCCTAAGTTACAGAATCATAGAATGATATGGGGTTGGAAGGGACCTCTGGAGATCATCTAGTCCAGCCCCTGACAAAGCAGGGCCACACACAGCAGGTTGCACAGGAACGTGTCCAGTTGGGTTGGAATGTCTCCAGAGAAGGAGACTCCACCAGCTCTCTGGGCAGCCTCTGCCAGGGCTCCGACAACCTCAAAAGAAAGAAGTTCCTCCTCATGTTCAGACGGAACTTCCCATGTTCAATTGGTGCCCTTTTCCTCTTGTCCTGTCACTGGGCACCACTGAAAAAAGACTGTCCCCATCCTCTTGACACCCACCCTTTAGATATTGCTCAGCATTGATGAGGTCCCCTCTCAGTCTTCTGTTCTCCAGGCTAAACCACCCCAGATCTCAACCTTTCCTCAGCACAGAGATGCTCCAGTCCCTGAGCATCTTTATACCCTCCACTAGACTCTCTCCAGCCATTTCTTCTCCTTCTTGAACTGGGGGACCCACAACCAGACACAGTCACAGAGGTTTGACATGGACTACGTGCAGCGGAACCATCTCACGTCAACGCACGGAAGTTGCCATGAACCCTCAGAGGCTCTTTGAAGCTTTGCAGGAGATGGAAGCAACTGGGAAGGGCAGGATGCTCCTCCTCAAAAACCAGTATGGGGAATTTCTCCTGGTGTTCAGCATCACGCTCAGCTGGCTCTTTACTGAGCGTATTTATAACTCCTTTGTTCCATATATAAAGGCTGATGGCTCTGCTGACATTAACACAAAGCTGCTTGGCACTAACACGCAATTGATGCATTTTTAGAATTATTCACCCTTGTCATCTCCAGGGAGTATTTATAGTTTATGTTTTCTGATTTATTAGGCCCTAAAAGCCTCTTTTGAATTTTGTATGGCAATCAGCGAGAGCCACACCACCCACGACCTTTCCTTTTTAAGATGGAAGAGTTTGGAGGGTTTCACCCTGCTTTGGACACGCAGGGTGTCTGCAATAATGATTTACAACCTTTATTTTCTTCCTCTGCAAGTATAATCAAAAATTTTTTGGCTGAAATGACTATTGCAGCAGGTGACTGAAGCCAGGAAAAAAAAGGGAAAGCAAACTGTACAGTGCAAGGAACCTTTCTGCATGAGGAGCTTCAGCCAAGCAGGGATGGAGACCTACAGGGCAATGCTTGCTTCTACTCTGCTCTCGTGAGACCCCACCTGGAGGTTCTCCATCTGGAGTCCATAGCACAAGAAGGACATAGACATGTTGGAGCGGGGCCAGAGGAGGTCACGGAGATGCTCCAAGAGCTGGAGCCCCTCTGCTGTGAGGACAGGCTGAGAGAGTTGGGGTGGTTCAGCCTGGAGAAGAAAATGCTCCAGGGAGACCTTAGAGCCCCTTCCAGTCCCTCAAGAGGGTCCAAGAAAGCTGGGGAGGGACTCTGGATCAGGGAGGGGAGCCAGAGGATGAGGGGGAAGGGTTTTAAATTGAAAGAGGGGAGATTGAGATGAGATGTGGGGAAGAAATTCTTTGCTGTGAGGGTGGTGAGACCCTGGCCCAGGTTGCAGGTGCCCCATCCCTGGAGGAGTTCAAGGCCAGGTTGGAGGGGGCTTGGACATACCTGGTCTGGTGTCCCTGCCTACGGCAGGGGGGTGGAACTAGATGGTCTTTAAGGTCCCCTCCAACCCAAACCATTCTACGATACAGAGCCATTATACTCCTACTTTCCCTCCACCTCCGAACAGGATCAAAGCTGGATTCCTGCCACACACCAGTAGTTTCAGAAATTCCACCACAGCAAATTACTTCTCAGGACCAAACAGAAAGCACCGGCTGAAACACCGGACACAGAACAAGACACTCTCCAGCAGCCCCATGATGGAGCTCATCGCTTGATAACACACCTCAGATACGAGGAACCCAGGAGCTGACAGGGGTTTTGCAAAACCAAATAAAATATAAATAGGGGAAAACCTACCCCGGATATAAACCAACCTAAACGAACCCTGTTTGTCTTGAAAACACCAGTGTTTTCTTCTCCAAACCCTCATCCCAGTTAATGAAGTTGCTGAGTAAAGCACACCAGCACAGCCCCCCATGTCGAGTTCCCAGTACGGTACCTGGATGGGAATCCAGCTGCGCTGATACGGATGGTCTCCAGCACTCCGCAAGCCCTCAGCTGCTGCACCGCTCTCTTCGGATCAAACCTGGGGTTATATTTAAGGCAGAGATTAACACAGGGAGAAGGACAACATGTTTCCGGAAAGAAAACCAATTCGACAGCAAAATAAATCTGATCTATTAAATTTCATACCAAAAACTGAGCAATTAATAGCTTCCACGGGTTTGCAGACCGTTAAGTTTATCAGCAACAGTGATGCTCATGTTTCAAACTAAGAGCTTTGGTAGGTGTCGCATAGAAATTCAAGGTGTTCCTGCTCTCAGCTGACCCCTTACCACAGACATCTCATTTCCATCAGCAATTTGTGCCAAAAAACTTCATGCCAACTTCCAGCTGAATCCTTGAGCTGTGCTCTCCCTGGTTCCTGGTGTAAACCCACTTTCAGATCGTCCATCTTTGGACAGAGAGCATCCCCCATCACTTCTCCCTCCTTCCCTCCCTGCCACCGAACACACAGAGAGGTCCCTGCTCTCCAGCTCAAGATGCTGGACCCTGGAAGAGGTCATTGGATCAAGCTTGGACTCTTAAGATGTAGATGCCCATAAATGTCAATGCCCATAGACATCTTAGGTTTCCACAACAAGGGTGAGGAGCACAAGGTTCTCAGATATCCACTCATCCCATCTGGAAAACCCAAAGTTCAAGAAAACCCACGGGTCAAGATTCCATGAATAATTCTGCTTGGTCTCTGCAGTGCAAAAGCAGCAGAAGAAATAGGCTACTTGGTGCATTTTTAAATTCCCCAGAGCTGTCAAGTCTACGGTAAGTTATTCACTACAACGCCGTCAACACGGCACAGGGTGGAAAAATCAGTCTTGGCTGTCACTCACTTCAAGGAAGAATTCCCCAAGGGTACAATTTCCATAACAATAAATAATAAACAGGAGAGGTAGATGGATGGGGAAGCTTCCATCCGGGAAGATCCCAGGGAAATCTGCCGTGGGTGCACAAGGGGAACTTTCTGTCCCACGGTCAAGCCCTGCTCAGCGAGGGTGAAATGCAGTAACCAGAGCAGCTGCAGCAATATCTCCGCATGGAAAGCCAGGATCCTCCCTAGAAACAACACCAAGTATGGGCTGAAGCTGGAATAAAGACCTTAAAAGCGGGACAATACACATTATTATGAACTTCTTTTCCTTGCTGTAGCTGGCAGAAGCCCCCAGCAGGTTTCTTTTGGCCTGGCAACCCGAGTAAGAGATCACAAACCCTGCCTTGAAACAGAATTTGGAAGGAAAATGGTCCAAGGTACAAGCTGAAGTCAGGCACTCTCCTTGCACCTCTCTGAAGTCTTCTCCATGAGGGATCAACCTCAGAAGCAGCCTGCAGTCAGATGCTGCAAATCTAACTGCATGGTGCCAACACTTCATCCAGGCTGGAAGTCTGATGCCCCTCACCTCCCTAAGAAACAAATCCTGCATTTGCACCATGATATAAAGTAGGAATGAGAGTGATGGAGGGTGCAAAAGGAGGTCTCTAGTCCAACCTCCTACTCTCAAAAGCTGAGGCAGCTATAGGGGCAAGACCAGGTTCCTCTGGGCTTTATCAAGTCAAGGGTTGAAAACTTCCAAGGATGGAGGTTTCACCACCTTTCTGGGCACCTGCTCCATTCTCTTCATGAAGAACAAAAACGCTTCCTTATCTCCAGTCTGAACCTCTCGCTTTAGTTTGTGGCCACTGACTCCTGTCCTCCCACCACACCCTACTGTGAAGAACCTGGTTTCATCCTCTTGGAAAGGCTCCTGTGAGCACCAGGAGGCTGTTATTAGGTCCTTTCTCTGGGATAAACATCTCATTTTAGCAAAAAATGTAGCGTTCTTGTGAGTTGAAAAATGTCCTGTTCTTTTGAGTTGAAAAATTTCATGTTTTAGGGAAGAAGGTCTGTGGTTTTTCCTTCAACAATGAACGTAACACCAAGTGTTCTCCATCCTGCAAGATACCACTTCAATGCTAACCCAGAGCAGCACCAGGGGAGGTTTAGGATGGATATTAGGAAAACATCCTACACTGAGAGGGTTGTCAAGCCTTGGAAGAGGTTGCCCAGGGCAGCGGTGGAATCACCATCCCTGGAAGTATTTAAAAGCTGGGCACACGTGGTGCTGAGGAACGTGGGTTTTGCCGGTGTTGATGGTTGGACTCGATGATCCGAAAGGTCCAGGGATGGGGCAGTCACAGCTTCTCTGGGCAACCTGGGCCAGTGTCGCACCACCTTCAAATTTAAGTCAGGGCAGCTTCCTGATGGATCCATATCCACCAGGATACCACGACCAAGGGTGAGCCTGTTCACGGATGCTTCCTCCTTCTCTGCAGGATGATGTAAGAGCCATCTCTGAACTCCAAGGTGGCACCATCTTCAGTGGGAGCACTCGGACTGCTTCGGATCAGCCGGAGGGCGAGGCCTCCCTGCTTCTGGTCTGCAATTATAACTCTGCTTTCTTAAATGTCACCACCTGCAGCTTCTGCCAGGGCCTTCAGAAGCCATCACTGTAAGATCGATGAGGTCTCTGCATATTAATGGCTGAGCTCTTTTGGACTTACAGGGAACAAAACTGGGCATAAATACATTATTTAAGAGGTCAAACAAGGCTAACACCTAATCACTCGTAACGTTCACAGCTCCTGGTAACACCTCCAAGCTGCAGAGGAATATCAAGACTGGCTTTTTGCTTCAGCTGTTCACTCACCTGGAAACCCACCCAAAGTGGATCCAAGTCAACGTCTTCAGTTATTCCACCTTTATTTTGGAAGCACCAAGGCATTTGTGTCCATGGTACAAGCTATTTTGCAAAGCACAGTACTTATCTCTCCGCTTTTTTCATTCCTGTCTCTGCTATGTTTCACCTTTTAGTATTATGATGATTTAAATCAAAGTGATTCCGAGATGGAATTGTCCAAAGACCCTATTCTTGCAAAGGGAGGATGTTTGCTACTAGTAGATTATTTCTATTAATTACTAGGACCTGCATTAATCTTCACTTCAGGGGCACAAAAGCCCAAGAGAAGCGACTCCAGCAAACTAAGGGGACCTTCCAGTGTCAGAACCACAGAACTACATGGGGTTGGAAGGGACCTCTGGAGATCATCTAAGTCCAACCCCCTGACAAAGCAGGGCCACCCAGAGCAGGTCTCACAGGAACCCATCCAGGTGGGGTTAGAGTGTCTCCAGAGAAGGAGACTCCCCCACCTCTCTGGGCAGCCTCTTCCAGGGGCTCTGCCACCCTCACAGGAAAGAAGTTCTGAGAACACCATCGCAAGGGGGGCTATCTCTTTACCAAGAGGAAAAGCCCAAAGCCCACTCCTGGGGTCGTAATTTTGAAGGTATTTTCTCATCTGAAAGGCCACTTACTTAAAGGGGAGCTTCTCGTCGTTGGGCTTGATGCAGCGCACGTAGTGCGGGGTGGTGGCATTCAGAGTCTCCATGAGCAAATGCAGCGAGTTGCGGAACTGAAAGACAAAACCACTCCATTTTGAGGAGGGATGGAGGTGTTGTAGCACCTCATCCAAGTTGGCAGGTGCTGCGAGAAGCCACCTCCGGTGCCAGCCTCTGGATGTGACACAGCGTGAACCTCCCCACCAACCCCACACATGCAGTATCAATTCAGAGACGACACTGGTGGGTTCAGGGCTTCCAGCTCAGCGTTGTACAACAGCAACAAGCGTTTGCTCAGGGCTTTACCAGTTAAGGTGTGAACATCTCCAAAGGTGGAGACCTCTCTGAGCTCCTATAGCACTGCTCGACTGTCCACCCAGGGGCAAAAAATGCTCTTTTTCTCAAGTTCTTTCAATTTATGAGCACCAGAGTACATTAGGATACAATTTACTGAATCCCAGAGCAGCCTCCACCCTTCTTAGACCATGTCTCAACTCCTTCCAGTCAAGACTACTGAAGGCTGCTCTTCCGACATGTTGCTAGAAGGCATCCAAAATGCACCAGCCATCAACACAGCTCACAGGAAGGTCTCCTCACTTCCCCCCCACCAACAGCTTTTTATCTATCTCTGCTTCAGACTGAAAAAACAAGATCTCAACTGTAAATATGTATCTGGATTCCCCCGCTGTTGACTGACCCGCTCGTATGATACGTTACCTGGTGGCCCACCGTTTTCTTGTGCTCCTTGTTGGCAGCTTTGATGGCTGGTCTGGCAGAACGGACGTTGATTTTGGATGTCCCCTTCCCCACGGAAGAGGTGGGTCCAGCATCCTTCTCATCTTGGAACAAGTCTGCCACCATTTGATTCTAAAACAAAAGACAAGGCCTGAGCACCAATTTGCTGAATGAACCCACCCAAATCTCATCGCTCCCGTCATTTTTTTACCCATCTTAAACCAGGAACGGGATAAAGTCAAAGCAAGAAGTGTTGCTTACATAAACCACATCAGCAGGAACATCGGCCATTCTGTTTTGTAGTTCATCAAACCTTGAAATGCGCGCATTAAATCAAAGAAGTGAAAAAAAAAAGAGGACATCCAAGGCACAAAAACTCCTGAACATGCTCCCAGGCTTCGTTTTGAGCTACTGATGGCAGCAAGGATGGTGCCCTCACAGCGTATCCCCCAGGAATGGGCTCTCCACATGAGGACAGGGAGCAGCCCACTCCTAACGTGGTCCCCAGAGGGACCCTGGCTCTTCCGAACAATTAAGAGACACTAGCGCTTCCTCCCTAATTACCTGCATTTCAGCACAAACGAGCAAGGCAACAGCAGGACCGTCATCCTGAAGCCCTGAAAGCACCACGTTTAGCTCTTCAGATCCCTGAAGCCTGGGCTTTCTGGCAAGTTATCAGCAACATTTCCGCTTCAGAAACGGCAGAAAAGGGTGAGCCGGCAGATGTGGTTTGCGCTATTATTTTTAAGGGGCAGGATCTTCAAATTTGCATTAGGCTGGGGAACTTGGAAGCTAAATCAGTCACAATAAAACCAGGCTGTTTAAGCAGGGCCGTTAAATTTTTACATCCCTTCTCCAGCCATGAACCTACATGGGTTCCCCATTTACATTCAGATGGTAAATTCTTAAATTGAAGAAAAAAAAATAAAAATCACAGGCTCCACTTTACTATCTCGCACCTGAAAATGTGGTGAAACCCTCGGCTGTCATTTCAGTTCCAAAATACCTTAACACGTAGCCGGGAGAGCCATCCACCACTCTGTCCACTTGCTATTAATAAAAGGAGGCCCTGCTCCCACACAAATCATAGAGTAGTTTGGGTTAGAAGAGACCTCAAAGACCACGCAGTTCCAACCCCCCTGCCCTGGGCAGGGACACCTCCCATCAGACCACGTTACTCCAAGCCCCATCCATCCTGGCCTTGAACCCCTCCAGGGATGGGGCAGCCACAGCTTTTCTGGGCTAAACAGAATCACAGAATCACATGGGCTGGAAGGGACCTCTGGAGATCATCTAGTCCAATCCCCTGACAAAGCAGGACCACCCAAAGCAGGTCCCACAGGAATGTGTCCAGGTTGGGTTTGAATGTCTCCAGAGGAGACCTCCCTGGGCAGCCTCTGCCAGGGCTCTGCCACCCTCACAGGAAAGAAGTTCCTTCTCACATTCATAGAATCATAGAATCATCCAGGCTGGAAGGGACCTACAAAGGTCATCTAGTCCAACCTCCCCGCAGTCAGCAGGGACACCCCCAACTAGACCAGGTTGCCCAGGGCCTCATCG
>JAOTQQ010000019.1:2346746-2356806 GCA_026546715.1 Gallinago undulata | reverse complement strand
TTCTTCCCCACATCTCATCTCCATCTCCCCTCTTTCAGGGTCAAACCCTTCCCCCTCCTCCTATGGCTCCCCTCCCTGATCCAGAGTCCCTCCCCAGCTTTCTTGGAGCCCCTTGAGGGACTGGAAGGGGCTCCAAACTCTCCCTGGAGCCTCCTCTTCAGGCTGAACCCCCCCAACTCTCTCAGCCTGCTCTCACAGCAGAGGGGCTCCAGCCCTTGGAACATCCACACATTTCACACATTTCACACATTTCTGCATACAAGGACCAGCACACTCAACCAACAGGTCCTCAGTTACCTTATCAGCAAAGTGCAGGACGATGAAGGAGGTGTTGGACATTCGGGGCTTCTGGAAGTGCTGGCTGCTGGCATGTCGGTCGTACAGCTTCTGCGCCCAGTTCTGGTCAGTGCCTTTGGGAACCTGGACAGGGAGAGAATGGAACGAAAAAGTCATGGTCAGGCACACGGAGAGATTTTGGAGGAACCCTCCTTGTGAGCTTCACATCAGCTACAGGAACATCACTTGGATCCCAAACACAGGATGCATTAACCCCAGTTGCACAGAGCTGGGACTTCAGACCCACCTACTAGTCCTACAGCAGCTGAATAATTCCCATGTCCTCCTCCCACACATCCAACCCCTTGTGCCAGGAATTTCCTGGATGCCAAACCCTCCTTCTACATCCTGTTCACACTGAAATCAGGGTGTAAGTCCTACGTGGATCAGTCCCTGAAAGGATCCTTGCTGTCCTTGATGTTCCAAGCGCTGGAGCCCCTCTCCTATGAAGACAGGCTGAGAAAGTTGGGGGGGTTCAGCCTGCAGAAGAGAAGGCTCCGGGGAGACCTTAGAGCACCTTCCAGTCCCTAAAAAGGGCTCCAAGAGAGATGGGAAGGGACTCTTGATCGGGGAGGGGAGCCACAGGATGAGGGGGAAGTGTTTTAAACTCAAAGAGGGGAGATGTGGACGAGATCTGGGGAAGAAATTCTTTGATGTGAGGGTGGTGGGACACTGGTTCAGGTTGCCCAGAGAAACTGTGGCTGCCCTGTCCCTGGAGGGGTTCAAGACCAGGTTGGAGGGGGCTTGGAACAACCTGGTCTGGTGGGAGGTGTCCCTGCCCACGGCAAGGGGTTGGAACTCGATGATCTTGAAGGTCCCTTCCAACCCAAACCATTCTATGATTCTATGAAAAGACATAAAGGCGCACAAGGAAAGCATCATGGCTGTAAATATCTGTTCTTTTCTACTTTTCCAGGGCAACAAGTTTGCCACAAAACAAAATTCTTGAAAACCAGTGGAAACAAGGAGTTTAGTCGTAAAATTTGAGGGCTGGGGACCACAGCTGGTGGAGTTTGTCCCCATCCCTCTTGCCTGCTCAGCAGGGATGGGAAGGGCACGGGCTGGTGGACCCTCCATCACTTCCAAGAGCACAGCAATGGTTGCACATACATATACATATATAATTTTTAATAAAAAAAACCAAAACAGCTGATATTAAAAATTCGATGGCACCCAGCCTACAAAGCACAAAACAAATGTGCAGCATCAGGGAAAGCTCAGGATCATCCATCAGGTCTTCAGATAGAATTTTCTACGAAAAGGGAGAGAGGAAATGGGGGCCGCAAACAATAAGAAGGACAACTTGAGAGAGGTGAGGAATATTTCTTCACGCTGCTCTGAAACAGCCTTTGATTTCATGGCAGCAAGTCAAACCATGCCAGAAGGATTCTGGACACAGGGAAGAAATGATACAGCTAATATATAAATATTAAAAAGGCATTTCTTCATGCAATTATATACATGTTTTATTTATGCAAGGTAGACATGCATATTTAAACTATGGAGCTATGTAAATGCAGATGGGTTGCTTTTTTATGCATAAATATGAAATATAACTGATGAAAACACCCTCTTTGGAGCAATCATTGGGTTGGGGACCGGGCTGTGGGTGCGGAGAAGGGGCACGGTGGCCACCCGATGCTGCAGAGAACAGCTTTATCCCGCGCCAGCTCTTCTTTTAGACCATCCACTTTGCTGAAAAACCCGCTTATCTCAGAGCTCCACTTCAAAGGCATCGCTCCTGCCTCCCAGAAAGAGGACTTCGCCGTTCCTGCACTGCTCTCTGCTCGCCCTTGAGCAGCCTGGGTATTTTTAGCTGCCTGAGAAACACCTGATAGGGACCGAGTCCCGGAGATAAAAATTAACAGGGGCATTATCTCTACTATTACAACAGCTTTCGGTCCTGGCTTGGCAGTTTAAAGCCTTCAAAGCTAGTGAGAAAGTTATTTATCTCATTAGTGAGAGACTTTTTTAGGGGATGGGGAAGAGGCAAATGTTGTAAGTATCACAGAATGGTTCAGGTTGGAAGGGACATTAAAGATCATCGAGTTCCAAACCCCCTGCCCTGGGCAGGGACACCTCCCACTAGAGCAGGTTGCTGGTTGGATGGAAATCTCTAAACAGAAAAAGCCTTAGACCAGCCATTTCACAAGGTCACTGCTTCTGCTCCTCTGTTCTCAATGTCCCACCACCCATCACTCTGCATTAAAATCATAATCCCGGCCAGGCTCACCTCCCATCTCCATACATTGGCCTCTGAGCTGCCAAGAGCTACTGCAACCGAAATCAAACCTTCCCAGCAGGGTCAGGGTCACCTCAAGTCCAGAGGTTTTGGACCAGAAGCAACCCAGGGCCAAGAACCCACCATAACCATCAGAGAGCCCAGGAGATCAAATCTTCCCAGAAGGGCCAGGGTCACCTCAAGTCCACTGCTTTTGGTCCAGAAGCATCCCAGGGTCAAGAACCCACCATGACCACCAGACAGCTGAGGAGATCAAATCTTCCCAGCACAGCCAGGGTCACCTCAAGTCCAGAGCTTTTGGGCCAGAAGCATCCCAGGGCCAAGAACCCACGATGACCGTGACTATTAGGGAAGTTTTGGATGCCCCATCCCTGGAATTGTTTAAGGCCAGGCTGGATGGGGCTTCGAGCAACCTGCTCTAGTAGGAGGTGTCCCTGCCCATGGCAGGGGGGTTAGAACTTGATGATCTTCCCTGGAGTTGGAATCCCTTCCAACTCTAACCATTCTATGTTTCTATGAGATAGCCAAGGAGATAAAACCTTCCCAGCAGGGCCAGCATCACCTCCAGAGCTTTTGGATCAGAAGCATCCCAGGGTCAAGAACCCACCATGACCACCAGGCAGCCAAGGAGATGTTTTGAGTTGTTTGGACTAAAGGGTGAAATTTCCTCCACCATCACCTCCAAGAGAAGGACAATTAACAGGATAAAAGCACCAAAGGTGCATTCAAACCTTATGATCTAAAAGTCAACCCTCTGAAAATACAGTAGGAGCCATTTACATTTTCTTTCTTTTCTCCTCCAATATATATTAAAGCCTGAAAAGAACCTCAGCTTCCTCTTCGCTCCAGAGACACATTCCACCACAAGTGATGTTCCCGACCGTAAAGTCGTAAAAAGCTGCCAGCGTGACGTAGGCGAGGTTATTCCACCGTTGGATTGAACGGTCCACCCCAAAGGAAAGCCCAGAGGTCCAACCTCTGTCTATCTGCTCATGGAGAAGAAATCCCCCCGGACAGGACCGTGTGGCATAGGAAGGCGACGTGCTGATTTCTGACGTTCGAAAAACTAACAAGTCCAGACAAGGAAAATAACATTTGCTCAGATAGCCAAGCTCCCAGCGATGCGGAGAGACAAGCGGGATTGAAAAGTGGTTTGCTAGAAGCAGACCTCAGTCTTTCTGGCACTTGAGAGAAGGACACAGGAAAGGCTGAAGAGCACCTTTTGAACAGCCTTCGAAAAAAGCATTTGGCACGTTGACAGCGTAACGCAATGGCAACGTGGCATATAACACAAAAGGGAGCCACCAGAGAGTTTGAGAACGTGAAGAAGCTCGTGGGTTTGGTTAGACACATCCCCCTTCAGCAGCCTCAAGGTCACATTGCTCCTCAGAGGAAAGAATTCCACCAAGATCCATAAAAGACCTTGGACAACGATGTCACGATTGACACATCAACCCTTCCAGTCAAGCCCGTTCTTGATCAAACCCTTTTAGATGCTCTTCATGCAAACAGAACTTTTTTTTTCATTTTTTTTTTCATTCCCACTCTGATCCCAGCACAGGCAAAAGCAAGAAAACAGCCAGGTAGAAGGACACCTTATGGAGAAAACTGGATCTCCACACCAGCTTCAGAAAGACACCTGTAAGAGTATGGAAGACATGTAGCACTCCCAAAGAGCAAGAAGTTTCAGCCTGAAAGGCAGGACATCTCATCCAGCTTTGACTTTTGACAAAGACTTGACTCCCATTTCTTAAAAGAGTTTTTAATTTCCTCCAAAGATAGTTTAAATCTCTTGAAAAATCAACGTCGACTGGCTCCTCCTCTCCAGAGAACGGAAGCTGCTCTTCATGTGTTTTCTCCAACCTCAAAGCCTTCAAAGTCATCCTAGGAAGCCTCCTGTCCACTCCACCAAAGTCCACAATAAGGCCAACCATACCCTAAAGCCATCCCAGACAACAAAGCAATCCCTCACAGGCCCTCCCAACTTCCCAAAACTGGATTTTCAGAAGACAACTTCCCTCCTAAATGCCAGTCTCTTCTGATGGGCTCTACATCACTCCTTCCGAGGACCCTGCTCTTATCCCAAATTATTTCCCACCACCGTTGGCCCATTGTGGACTCCATCCACACTTCACAGCTCACCAGAAGGGAGGTTCCCTTGGATGCCCTTCTCCCTCTTTCTTCATCTTCAGGCTCATTGATTTGTTGCCAGAGCACTTCAATGTTGTGCCCATGGTGGTGGCCTTGGTTTCTGGCCAAGGTCATCTCTAAGCCTGGAACATGAACTCTTTCTGTTCTTCTGGCATCTTTTTAGGCCAAAGCAAAACCAAGAGGACCTAAAAGCTCCAGATCCAGGCAGGTGACACTCCAGGGTAGGAAAAGGGGAAAAGGCACTTTGAGGACTTCAAGGTCACAGCCCCATGGAGATTATGCAGCTTCCTGGGCAGACCAGGGACGTAACTGGAGGTAGGAGAAAACAACCTCCAGAAGCCCCCTCCAACCTTAATAGTTCTACAACAGCTTCCAACTCGTAAGACCTCAAAGCTGTTTAAAAACACCCAAAAACCTAAACATATCCTAAAATCCCTTTTTTTTTTTTTTCAGAGCAAGGGGTTTTATTATTTGCTTTCAGGAGACTGGTTTAGTCTTTAAAATTCCAATCTCAATTTGAGAGCCCTCTTTTTCACTTCTCATTCCCATTTCAACCCTGCCTGGTCCCCTTCTTCTCTAAAGGGTGACAAGACTCGTTAAGCACCAAAGGTCTACGACCTTCGTTAGCTGAACTGCTTCAGCACGTACCCAACCACCCCCTCCTCAACCTCACATTATAGATTTTTTTAATTTCTTTTTAAAAATGAAAATCCATACTGTGAAGCAAGAACGTTAGCGACAAACCCCCCCAGCATTTGCGCTAACGTTTCATTATGTTGCCAGGACCCCCCTCGACGCCATTTCATGTCCCGGAGTATATTTATCCGCCGTCGTACGTGCTAACGAGATGACTTGCAATTACCCCATTGTGGTCCCGCGCCCGACTCGCTCCGAGAGGTGAAAAAACTGCCGGTGATGAGGGGGTGAAGGTTTTCATCCATAAACCAGTGCTTTTAGTTGACAGGCATTGTGGAAATTTTCATAAAGCCAGAGAACGCTTAAGAGATTATTATAAAAGAGTCAATTAGATGGTCCATAATAAGGGCCTACGACTAATGACAGTGTTCCCCACTGACAGGTAAGTACACAGTTAATTGGCATTTGGTGTTGGGGGGGAAGAGATGTTGCATTTTGGGGTGGGTTTTTTTTTTTGTTCAAAAAAGCATGGATGAAAAAAGTAACAACAGGAAGATCTACAGCAAAGTTGGCCATTTTCTTGCTGTTGCAGAGAAATTGCTCCATGTAACGCAATGTCACCAGCAACAACCAGTCCCAGATGCTTCCCAGGGGAGCAAAGGGTGGTATCACAGCATCACAGAATGATACGGGGTTGGAAGGGACCTCCGGAAATCATCTAGTCAACCCCTCTGTCAATGCAGGTCCACCCAGAGCAGATTGCACAGGAACGTGTCCAGGTGAGGTTTGGAACGTCTCCAGAGAAGAAGACTCCACCACCTCTCTGGGTGGACTATTATCAGCCAATATGGAATGAGGGAAACTTTCCTTACGGTCCTCAAAACACCCAGGAGCCTGAAGAATTTAACAGGCTTTATAGCTCAGAGAGCAAATGAAATGCTGCTGAATATCAAGCGAATAATCTGACCTCCTTCTGAGCTGGCACCAGCTTCAGCTGCTATTTTAAGGGCATCAAATTAAGTTTAATTTGCTCTCGTTTTTAAGGACTCTTCCAGAAACTGGATTTGGAAAGGGCAAAGCCCCAGCTCTGGCTCCTTGCGAAGACCCCAGATGAGGGCTGAGCTCGTGGGACGTGCAGGTTGGGACAGCATCGTCATGCCTGAGAAGATAGCCCTTGTCACATGGAGAAGAGCGGCCACTTGACAGGTCACCTAGCTTCCAGACAAGTCCTACATCTCGTTAAATCCCAACAGGGACGCTCTTTTAAATAATGGATCCAAAATCTTTCCCTCTGATGCAAAATGACACTCCTACCCTTGAGCCACTGGATCTGTCCCACACCCATGGATCCCACAGAGCCAACAAGAATTCGTTGTGTCCTTCTCATCACCTTGGCCAACCCAGTGAGGACCCACTCCTTGCTTCAGCTCTCCTACCACCTTTCCCTGCCCTTGTTCAAAGACTCTCAAAGCCCTTCCAGAATCAGTAAGACATTTTCTGGCATAGAATAGATCCAAGTCTCGATGGAAACTCTTCCCAAAGACAACTTGTTGATCACATCACAGCAAAACCAGTCAGACTCCACCGTATCACAATGTTTTATAGCCCTGGTAACACTCTCTCCAGTATTTCCTCATCATCGTCGTTAAGAGATACCACTTGCTCTTCCCAGTGTAGGAGCCCTTTTCTTCACAGCATAACACTGAGCTCTCCTGTTGAGATGATAATACCTCTAGACTCTGGACTTTCCACTTACTCTTCAACCCAAAGACCTTCAAAACAAGCATCCCAATTTCCCAAGATCTCCCATCTCACATTTCTTGTTCCTAGAGATATTTGATCATTCATGACTGAACAAGGAGCAACCAAGGAGCCCGACCTTCCTTATGGATTCTCATAAAGGGCTGTCATTCTGGTATTTCTACTCAACTTTTAAGAAAGATTTAATTTAAGCTGTTATGAGACACAGTTGATAAAAGATAACAAACTACAAAGAAGGAAAAAAACCCAAACCAACCACAAACCCAAAACTCAGAAAAGCTGAGGGAAGACACAATTCCAAACCCCAACAGAAGAATGCTGAAGGAATGGCTAAACAAGAAGCCTACACAATTGAAGACACTTCTACAGGTCATCCCTGGCTCCTTATTCTCTATCTCAAAGGAGCAGAAGGGACATGCAATTTCAATCTTTTGCAAAACTTGTGTGGAAATCCACAGAATTGTCCAGGTTAGAACAAACCTTTCAGATCATCAAGTCCAACCATCAACCCAACACTGACAAAAACCACTACTAACCCATGTCCCTCAGCACCATGTCAGCCCAGCTTTTAAATACCCCCAGGGATGGCGACTCCACCAGTTCCCTGGGCAGCCTGTGCCAAGGCTTGATAACCCTTTCGGGGCAGAAATTTTTCCTAATAACCATCCTAACCCTTCCCTGGTGACTCTTGAGGTCATTTCCTCTTGTCCTATCACCTGTTATTTGGGAGAAGTCAGCCAGAGCCTGGCATCAACTTAGGCAGATCCCCCCTCAGCTTTCTCTTCTCCAGACTAAAAAGACCCAAGTCCCTCAGCCTTTCCTTGTAAGAGAGATGCTCCAGGCCCCTCATCATCTTCATAGCCTTCTGCTGTACCTTCCCCAGCAGTTTCCTTCACCGAAGAAAGAAGCCACAAACAATGACCATCCCTGTGCACAGAGAGGCCAGAAACATGAGCTCTGGCGACACATGGTGAGATCAGATACCCAGGTTGATAGCAAACATCTGCCAAGGAGGTTCTGATGGTCCTAAAGAAAAGCAAATGCCACCAGCCTACCCTAGCAATGAACGTGTAAGGAGATGCTTACCCTTATGCAAGCTACTACAGATTAAAGTCTGGTTTTTAACCTTTTATAAAAGGTAGGTGGTTGCCTTTACCTTGCACTCTTCATCCAGGAGGTCCAAGATACCGAGTTTCGCCTCTATGAGGTCTATGCAGGGCTGGTTATCGTAGAAGTCTATGAGAGTCCAAGGGATTCCCTCCTTCATGTACTCCTCTTGTTCCAGCTTAAACACGTGCTGACAGTGGAAAAAACAGCAGAATTATGGATCGTGACCCCAACCAGCATCACACCACCCCTTTCCCTGTTCACTCATTTGGAAAATGGGGAAAAAGGCTTTAAATGACTTTCAGTAGAAAATGACCAAAGCTGTCACTACATTTAGGTGGGGAGCCATATACTGAAACGGCAACGACACACATATCTCTTGGGATGAGAAAAATTCCTCTCTCCTTCCGCGCTCCGCCGATTAAACCAGTGACCCGCAGCAGGTTCCCCAAACTGGGACCCCAGCCAGGGCTGAGCACGTGCGTCCCTATCTGTGAGCAGAGCTTCACAGGGAGCCACCCATCGACCTAAAAGGGATATCAGCAGTATCTAAGACTCAGGAACATTTCTAGTGTAGTTCCTGATTTAAAAAAAATATAATATATATATTAAAAAAAAACTCTGTATGGATTAATGTATCTCAGACCTCTGCCCAAGGAGATAAATTGGTTATTTCTGAGATACTCTAAGCATATTAAGAAATGACTTTTTAAATGGACTTCTTTCTTCAAAGACAGCTTTTTAAAATCTCTTCCAACACGTTATCTCTGAGTTTGAATTTATGAGCTTCAGAAGTGATAGTCGGACATATCCAAGTGAGATATGAAGAGGGCAAAGTACAATCCATCATTTCCTTTTCTTTTTCAGCAGCAGCGATGCCATGTGTGAAGATACACCGCAAACGTTCACGTCCACACGTATGAGGTGGTTGCAAAGCACCAAACTTCTCCACAGTACTTCAAGCTGCTCACATTTAACAAGATTTTTTTTACCCTGCCTCGTATCTTGAAACTCATGCTAACAAAAGCACAAGAAGAGCCCTTACTGGTTTCATTTCCAGTGCACGTTAAGTGGTTGTATCTAATAAAAGAGAAGAATTCTAGGTTTGGTGAGGTGTGGCCAAGTGATAAACAAGGAGTGTGTCTAATGGTGCTATTTAATAAAGAGTTTTTGTTACAGAGGTTTAAGCCAAACTTGATGGGGAGGTTTCCATCCACGTCTTGTCTCGAACTGGAAACCTGGACTTTACACAACACCACAGAATCACAGAATGATACGGGGTTGGAAGGGACCTCTGGAGATCATCTAGTCCAACCCCCTGACAAAGCAGGGCCACCCACAGCAGGTCCCACAGGAACACATCCAGGTGGGGTTTGGATGTCTCCAGAGAAGGAGACTCCACCACCTCTCTGGGCAGCCTCTGCCAGGGTTCTGACACCCTCAAAGGAAAGTAGTTCCTCCTCATGTTTAGGTGGAACTTCTTATACTCAAGTTTGTGCCCATTCCCTCTTGACCTGTCCCAGGGCACCACTGAAAAAAGCCTGGCCCCATCCTCCTGACACCCACCATTGAAGGATTTGTAAGCATTGATCAGATGCTCCCTCAGTCTTCTCTTCTCCAGACTCAAAAGACCCAAGTCCCTCAGCCTGTCCTCATCAGAGGGATGTTCCAGGTCCCTCATCATCTTTGTAGCCCTCTGCTGTCCCCTCTCCAGCACTTCCCTATCCTTCTTGAACTGGGGAGCCCACAGCTGGACCCAGTGCTCCAGATGGGGCCTCCCCAGGGCAGAGCAGAGGGGCAGGATGACCTCCCTCCACCTGCTGGTCA
>JAOTQQ010000019.1:2247528-2258451 GCA_026546715.1 Gallinago undulata | reverse complement strand
GACTCCACCACCTCTCTGGGCAGCCTCTGCCAGGGCTCTGCCACCCTCACGGGAAAGAAGTTCCTCCTCATGTTGAGATAGAACTTCAGAATCAAACTTCAGAATTTGCCCTTTCATTCTAATTTAAAGTATTACTCCCAGATTACCCATTATTCCACTAAAATTACAAAGAGGAATAGTTTCCGGGCGGTTTCCTAGCTGGAAGAAAAAGTGAAAGTGCCGATTTTATTTTATTTTTTTAATTAAATATTCCACAATTAAACACCCTGTTAATAGTTGTTGCTGTAATAGAAATTGGCAGGAGGAGCTCCCCCAGCAGCCATCAAGGTCTGATTTTTCCCGGATTTTTACTCCTAAAGGAATTTAATTTCAGAGATGGGGATTTCTCCGATTTCAGCTGCCAGCACGGAGCCTCCCGCCGCCTTTCGACGCAGCAGCGGCTTAAATTCATGGGCTGTGGACCGGGATCTCCCTTTCCGTGATATCCTGCTGTGGAGCTGCTTCAGCTAAACCTCCCCAAAATCCATATCTCTCCCTGAAGGAAACTTGGTCATGTCTTTTTTTTTTTTTCTTTTTTTTTTTTTTTTTTTGTCGGGAAGAGGCAGGAAACGTGTTATCGCCGCATCCTGTATCTGAGGGGAGGGGAGTTGGGTTCGGGCTGCCGGAGGTTTGCTTCGCAAAACAAAGCCCTGGCTGCCGGCCCCACGCCTTCGGCTTGTTTTTCAGGGAATCATGGAATGGTTTGGGTTGGAAGGGACTTTAAAGATCATCCAGTTCCACCAGGGACAGGTTGCTCCAAGCTCCGTCCAACCTGGCCTTGAACCCCTCCAGGGATGGGGCGGCCACAGCTTCTCTGGGCAACCTGGGCCAGGCTCTGACCACCCTCACACCAAAGAAGTTCTTGAGAGCTCATCTCAAACCTCAGAAGTTTGAGAAACTGCCTTCTTGGGGCCCCAGGGCAGCACCGATGGGTGGGTAGGAAGGAAGGGACGGGGCTGGGCTACGGGGCGGCTCCGTGGGCGGCCCCACGCGGGACCCAAAGGCGGGTGCCCTCCTCGCCCTCCCCAGTTCCCACTGCGGGCCATGGACTGCGGCGTCATCACCTCCAAGACCGTGCTGCTGCTGCTGAGCCTCGCCTTCTGGGTACCGCCGTGGGGTGGGGTGGGGTGGGGGGGACACGGACACCCGTGGAGGGGGGGGGTCCGGGGTGGTGGGAGCAGCGAAGGGCTGAGGAACAAGGAGAAGGTGCCGTGGGCCGTGCCCGTGAGCCGGCGATTCCAGAGTTAATCGGGTGTTTCGTTTGTGGGTGCGAGAAGCGACGTTAATTTGTGTAGAAAACCCCACGTTTAGATGTTTTTAAAGAACAAGAAGGTTTGGGGGCTTTTAAGTTTTAAGGAGGAAAAAAAAAAAAAAGCGGTGTTTGGGTGTTGTTTGTTTTTTTTTTTTTTTCAGGGTGTTTTTAATGTTGTAGGGGTGGTTTTTTTAGTAGTTGTTTTTTAAAGGCGTGTCGTTAAAGCGTATCGTTAATAGGGAACAGCTGGAGGTGTTGGGCCACGGGGGGTGAGGGCAGGATGTGGGGGCAGCCTTCCCCCCCCCCCTTCCCAGTTTGGGGCGAGGAAAATGGCTGAAAATTTTGTTCCAACCCTGTTTTGCTCCAATTAGTTCTTTGCGAATCGCTTCTTCGTTAATTAGTTACAAGCAGTCGAAAAAGAAAACACGGGGGGGGGGAGGGTGTGTAGTTTTTAGCGGTGGTTTGGGAGGGCACTGCCAGCTGGTGACAGTGACAGTGGAGTCTGGGGTAGGTGGCCACTGGGAAGAGAAGATGGTTATTCTGGTAACCAGTCTTAGGCTTTTCCCCTGTGTGGGGAAGTTCTGACACACACACACCCCCTCCCCCCCCCCCAGCCTCCATCATCAGCCAGGGGCTTGTTGTGGCTCGGTAGCGTGGTCCACGCTGTAGGGTGGGTATGTTTTCATACTGGTGTCTTACACCCTACTGGGGACAGCTGGGGACAGCTGGGGTTGGGGGCTCGGCACAGCAACACCCCTCTTCTGCTCTGCTCTCCCCGTGCCCCCATCCGAGCGGGGCTGGGTGACAGAGAAGGTGAAGGGCTTTTTTTTAAAGTGAGGAAGAATTAAAAGAACCAGAGGTTTCTCCTGGAGAGAAACCCTGTGAAATGGAAAAAAAAAATAATAAAAAAAAATTGAAATATTGCTTGAATTGAACGCTGAGGTCTCAGGTGTTTTGAAGATAAGGGACTTGCTGCTGGTGGTAGGGAGGAGCTCACCACCTGCTTCGGGGGGGGGGGCTCAGCTCAAGGTGTTCCAGGTGACACCCCCTGTCACAAGAACAGCGCGGGAGGCCACGTTTCCTTATCAAATAACGTGATCTCACCACATCCTGCAGTCTGTACCTGGAAATCCCCTAAGCTTCATCTCAGGTGCACCCTAGATCAAGCTTATGTCCTCCTAGAAGTCCCCCCGGTACTTTTTTTTCGGCTCGAAGGAAACCATCTAACCGTGATTGAAGCTCTTAGGTCACCTGGATCCACCACCAATCGGTAATTATCTTTCTCCCCATCTACAGGCTCTGAATTTGGGGTGACCCAGAGCAACCCTTTGGGTTTTGGGGTTGGTTTTTTTTTTTTATATCCCAGGAAGAGCAACGCGGCCCCAAAAGCCCGTGGCATTTTGGAGGCCACCAGTGTGGTAATGGCATTCCTGCCTCCAAACTGCAGAACCTGGAATTCAGGTTTTAGGAGGGTGGGGATGAAGGAACAGACTCTTTTTTATGCTCTTTCAGAACGTTTCTAACAGTTGGGGCTGTCCCAAGTACAAGGGCTCCAGATGATTATCGGAAGGTTTGCAAAGACCATTAGGCTTCTCTTTTAGGGAGGGATTTGTGCTCAGGCTGCAAATCATGCCCAGTTTGGATGTTATTATGGAAAAAATAATTCCCCGCCTGCCTATTCAGCCGGTGCTTTGACAAAAGTTATTCCTTAAAAATGTCCTAAAAAGCCAATAAATCTGCTTTTGGATCTCTGATGGTTATCGTCGCGCAGGAGCAAAGACAGATTTTCCAGGTTGACAAATTAGGGGGTTTCCTTAATGGGGTGAAAAAGCAACTTTTCTCTCACCCCCCAAGCTCAGCACCGTATTTGTGAGCCATCGTGCCTTGGGGGGTGGATTGGGGGGCCTGCAGGTTGCACATAACCCCCACAAACGAGGCATGGACTGAAGCTGGTCTTTAAGGGTGGTGCTTCAAGCTGTGGGAGACCTGCCCACCTCCAAATTTGCTTTTTAGCACCTACTAATTAGGTCCAAGGGGGTGGTTATTTTGATAAGTGGGTGTTGGCTTCTTCCAGGTCCTCACAGAACCTAAAAGAAGGAGAAGAAGGGTCAGAGGAGACTCTGATGTTCTTGGCAATGGCTTGTGAGGGGTTTTGGCAGGGTGGGATGCGATGATGCTCCTTGAAGGAAAGAGGTGAAATGCTGGGATTCACTTTCTGGTCCGAGGGAAGAAATTTGGAATTTTAGAACTAGATGGAAGTTTCGTGCTTTGTTATTTCTATATAATGGGATCTACACACCCTTCCAGGTTGGTTTTTCTTTAACTCCCCTCCTTTAATCCCAGAGCTGCTGAACATGGCTGCCCCATCCCTGGAGGGGTTCAAGGCCGGGCTGGAGGGGGCTTTCAGCATCCTGGTCTGGTGGGAGGTGTCCCTGCCCAGGGCAGGGAGTTGGAACTGGATGATCTTTAAGGTCCCTTCCAACCCAACCCATTCCATGATTTTATGAATCCAGCCATTAGCACCTTGGCCCTGCTCACCTTCTCCTCCAGCTTCGTTGTCACTGGACAGGCCTCTGCTTCTAGAAGGGGTTTGCCTCTCCAGCAGTTGTCCTGGGGACTTCGTCACCGAAAGGCCATCTTTTATGTCACGGCAGTGAAAGTCCTGTTTGCTCAGGTTTCTCTGAGAGGTGGGCACGTCCCCAGCATCGCTCCGCTTGCCCTACAGTGGAGAGAAGGATAAAGATAAGTTATTTCCCAGGCTGGTTTGGCTTGGAGAGAGCGGAATCCCATCTGTTGACAGCAACAGGACTATCCGAGGAGGAGAAGCCTGGGACTGGTCCATGGCAGGGTGTCCTCTCCCTGTGAGGAAAACCAGATTTGGATTTTCCCAGCGGATCCCTGTGCCTGGGTGCCTTTGACCCAGATGTGAATTGTGGTTTCTGGGTTGGGATTGGACTCCAGATGGCTGCAAGGGTCATCCGTTGAGCGGAGAATAGAGAGGGGCTTTGCCTTCCCACCTGGTCCCCGTGGAGAATGTCCCAGCGCTGCCCTCCATCTCCCCTTCTCCATCTTACATCAGGTGTTTTCATAAATCTTTGGATTTATGACCCAGGAGTTTCCAAGGAGCATGAATTAATCGTGTTTGGGGGTATTAGCGCCATTCCTGCTTTGAGGAGATACTCAGGCTGGTTTGGGCATCCCGGAGTATTTATTTTAATTTATTTCCTTGGTGCATCCGAGACAAAAAGCTACTGATTTGCAACAGTGCCAGCGATGGGAGGTTTGGGAATGTTCACTCAGCCAGAGAGAAATCAGCTGGATACTTAAAAAAATCAATTTAAAAACCCCAAGAAGGAGGATGGAAAATCAATTAAAAAACCCCAAGAAGGAGGATGGAAAATCCATTTAAAAACCCCAAGAAGGAGGATGGAAAATCAATTAAAAAACCCCAAGAAGGAGGATCCCTAGATGGAATCGAAAAGGTAGTGAATAACCAAGGTTGTGTGGGAGATAAGGGACGATAGAAACACCGTTATTTTTAAGGACGGGGGTGTATTCTCCAAAGAATCATTAAAAATCTGGGGGACAGCGGCGTTAGCCAGAGCGATGCCGGGGTTTGGTACCGGATTTGGGCGCTTTGGGGTGACCCACTTGAGTGCGCCTTGAAAGGACAAAGTTCCTCCTTATTTTAAAACCGCTCGGCCCAAAATCGGGAAGCAGAATTTAACTGATTTTCAGGAAAATGCACTTGGCTGTGTGCATAGGGGCCTCGCGGATAAAATTAAAACCAAGATGTCGGTGCCATGTGGTCGGGAAAGGGGAAGTGTTCAGATGATGGTGGTGCAGATACAACGTGAGAAATTCACCCTTTCCTGGGTGCTTCTGGGGAACAACCGTAGTCTGGCTTGTCCTCAGCTGTCCCCAAGGCTGTAGAAAGGCTCCTGTTGGGTGGCCGAGTTCTGGATCCGGCTCCAAACACACTTTGGTCTCCTCCCAATTTGCAGTTCTCCAAAACCTGAAGTCTGACGTTGTGGAAGTCGCCTCTGAGAATTCCAGCTGCTCGAGATGTCCCGTTTTTGTCACCCCTCTGCAAGAAGCTCAGAGCTGGAGGATGCTTTATCCACGGGGAGTAGAAAGTGGCTCTTCCCTGTGGTTGATGTACAAAGTGGGCATTTCCTTCGTTTCTCCCGCACCGCCGGGCTGTGTTTCCTTTTTCCGTGGAGCTGAGCAGGGTCCCTTTGTGGCAGGAGAATCCCAACCTGCCCTTTTCCTTACGGGAAGAGGCGCACGTAGAGCCACGTGACCTTGCTCCTCGCGCCCCTTCCCTTTCTGCTGGGTGACGAGCAGTATTTCAGGGCAGATTACAGCCTTGTCACCAGCTCCCAGACATTTCCCCCGGGCTTTAGGATTAGCTCCGCTCCGTTTTGGGCGCACTCGGATACTCGGTTTAATCGTGGGATCAGGTGGCTGAGCCAGGAAGAGCTTCTTAAGAAGCTGGAGTGGTTCTGAAGGCAAATATTGAACTAGAGGGTGGTTTGTGCCTCAACTCAGATCCCAAACGGTTTGGCAGCGGCTGATAAATCCATCCGCGCTCAGCTCGGAAGTTCGCAGCAAGCTCTTGCCTTGAGGTCTGGGTCTGAATTTGGGGAGAATAAGGGTGAAAAGGGTGATGCCGCTTTCTCCTGAGAGGGATCCCGTTGTCCTCACTACTGCTCTGTGATGTTTGGTTAGCGCAGTGACCCCCGAGGCAGAAGTTTAAACCTTAGAAATCAGAGGATTTGGGGCAGTAATCCTTGCTTTGCGCCGCTGTGCGGTGTCTCCACGAGGACATCCCACCACTTAGGCTTTCTAGGATACAGTCTGGTTTTTAGGGGAGAAGAAACAAAACCCTGGAGTTATGCTCGAGGTTGGACAACTCTAAGGAGAGCATTTATTTAACATAACTTTAAGACAAAGCCATGAAAACCAGAATCCCCTCTTGAGCATGTGGTATTGCAAGTGGCTATTAGTTTAGACAGAATTCCAGAATGATATAGGGTTGGAAGGGACCTCTGGAGATCATCTAGTCCAGCCCCCTGCCAAAGCAGGTCCACACAGAGCAGGTTGGACAGGAACCCATCCAGGTGGGGTTGGAATGTCTCCAGAGAAGGAGACTCCACCACTTCTCTGCGCAGCCTCTGCCAGGGCTCTGCCACCCTCACAGCAAAGAAGTTCCTCCTCATGTTGAGATGGAACTTCTTATGGTCAAGTTAGTGCCCATTCCCTCTTGTCCTGCCCCTGGGCACCACTGAAAAAAGCCTGACCCCATCCTCCTGACACCCACCCTTGAAGGATTTATAGGTGTTGATCAAATCCCCCCTCAGTCTTCTCTTTTCCAGACTCAAAAGACCCAAGTCCCTCAGCCTTTCCTCATCAGAGAGATGCTCCAGGCCGCTCATCACCTTTGTAGCCCTCTGCTGTCCCCTCTCCAGCAGTTCCCTGTCCTTCTGGAACTGGGGAGCCCAGACCTGGACCCAGTGCTCCAGCTGGGGCCTCACCAGGGTTTAGGGTGGATTTTTTTCCGCCCCTGTAAGAAAACCACTGTTTTTCAGAGCTTTTTGACTGCTGTTTGTTCTCACCGTACCCACCCAGCAGCCTCACGTGTTCTGAAGGCAAGCCCAAACGCGCCCCGTTAGTCGTGCACCGTGGCTGAATATTTAGATATAACACACTTTGAAGAGTCTCCCGTGACTTTCCGTAAGTAGAGTTTTCTCAGCTGCGTCCCACCTCCGTTCTTCCCATCAGGAGAGCGTGGTTTCAAGGGTTTGCACTTGTGGCCTAACAACTGGCACGAGATGAGTGGCAGGTCTCTCCTGGGGCTGTTTGGTGGGGCTGGCAACCGAGGACAGCTTGGAGGGGCTCACAGCTTTGGTGCGTTTCACCCCAATCCAAAGCCAACTTGCTGAGCATAGTATTTAAATTTTTTTAAAATTATTTTGCAAATAAGCGTTTTCACAACTTGAGAGTCTGATGGAACACGGGAAGTGTGTGTAAAATTGCTTTTTTAAATTGCTTTTTTTTTTTCCAGCAGAAAAAAAGTGGGCAAATACTTGAATCTAAGGGCTTCCAAGAAATGGAAAGAGCTGTAGGACAGTAGGGAGCAGAGCAGATCCATGGAAAGCAGAGGAGAATCCTTGAGAATCCTTGACAGATGAGGCCCTGGAGGAGTCATGGTGGGCACCAAGCTGACCATGATCCAGCAAAGTGCCCTTGCTGCAAGAAGGTTGAGGGTACCCTAGGCTGCATGAGGAGGAATGTTGCCAGCAGATGGATGGAGGTAGCCCTTTCCCTCTGCTGCTGAGGCCACGTCTGGAAGTGCTGGGTCCCCAGTAGAAGAGACACAGACATACTGGAGAGAGGGCAGCAAAGATGATGAGGGGACTGGAGAAAGTCTGAGACAGCTGGGATTGTTCACCCTGGAGAAGTCTCCAGGGGATCTATCAATGTATATAAATAACTGAAGGAGGGTGCCAAGAGGATGGAGCCAGGCTCTTCTCAGTGGTGCCCAGTGACAGGACAATGTCAGGATGTTCCTCTGAACACCAGGAAACACTTTTTCATTGTGAGGGTGACCGAGCAGTGCCACAGGCTGCCCAGAAAGTTATTGAGAGTCTCCATCCCTAGAGATACTCAAAAGCTGTTTGGACGTGGTGCTGGGCAACCAGCTCTAGGTGGCCGTGCTTGAGCAAGGGGTTCCTCCAGAGGTTCCTACTCACCTCAGCCCTTCTGTGACTTCATATCACACTGGTGCATGGCCAGCCTGCCCAGCGGTGGCCATGAGCTCTGTGTGGTGAGTATGCAGATGGTGAGTACGTCCCCTCCTTAGCGGTTGTTGCCTTTGTGGACATCTGATTGATGTCACAGGCTGTAAGGAGGGTCACACACCGTCCTGGGTGAAGCCAGGTGACATAAGTGGAGCAAGAATTGATTTATCATTCGGAGAAATCAATACCCTAAGCATGGTCCAAACCAGTAGCCGAGGGCAGGAGATCCTTCCTGAGGGGCAGAGTTTTTAACCTCGGACGGGAAAAGGGAGAGGAATCTGTTCAAGTGGGATGGGAAGTGCTGAGCTAATTCCCTAATTGCTGAGGGAAAGCTCTTCCTGGGTGCAAGGGAGAGACTGTACGGGCTAAGTGGAGTTTTAAACAGGAATTGTAAAGTTGTTAAAGTGAGTGTGAAATGAAGAAGGCTTTCTCGGAAGCGCTTAGTGCCTTTATTTTCCCCTGAAAACCTGTTGACTCCATGGAAACGGAGTAACGCAGCAGCTGGGGAGGACCTGATAATCTGGTGGCCAAGGGGAAGGACAAAATTTGTGGTACAGGAAAGCAGTGAGGGAGCCAGAAAGAGTAATACCGCTTCTTTCTGGAGGAAACGTGCAAACCCCTTCGAGCAGAGGATTTACGTGTCAAGTTTCGATCAAAAACCTGTTTTATCCACAAAAACCCCAAATAAAAGGAGTGTCTTCTGCGTTAAGGAGGGGACCGTGCAGCTGTAATTGAGACAGTTGTTGCTGGGGCTTGATTCTAGATGGCGAGGGGGACACGCAGGGACAGTGCAGTAGTGGCAAACACTTGGCAAACTAAGAATTGAGGATTACTATATTTAAAATCCCAGGGATTGTAGCGGTCGGATGTAAAGGCAAAACATCAACATCAGGGTGAGATGCCCTGACTTAAATCGCTGCTGTGCAAAGGAAGAGGTAAAAAAAAAAAGTGGTTTTCCAGCCTTAAAATGAATTAAAACCCCTTCCTGATTGCTTAATGAACTAGAAGGGAATGGTTCAGAAAGTGTGGATATTGATAGTTCTTCCAGTAAGTGTTTGCAGCAGTTTGCTGCCAAAAATAATTGCCATTACTCATTAAACAGTATTATTTACCATATCTTTCTTGGCCCATAAAAAGTTAATGATATGGGACAAAGTTGAATCCACCTGTGTTTTGTCAGATATTAGTGCTGGCCCTTGGAAAGTCCCCTCTGAAAACTGGTGTGGAAGAAACAGCTTTTTTAAACCTCATTATCTCCCCTTTTTTTTTTTTTTTTTTACTGCATAGAGGATGCATCTTGCTGAATACATTTGTTTGGTGAATTTTCAATTTACCCCGTTTTTACAGCTTTCCCTTTTAACGTCGTAGTTTTGTTACTCCGCCTTTTACTGAGCAGCCTTTTAAAAAAGAAAAGCCTCTACTGTTCCACGTGAGCAGCCCAAACGATCAACACTCTGAAATTGGAGGATGCTGGAAGAAAGTTTTCAGCAAAACACCTCCAGATCAACAAACTTTAAATTTCAGAGCTAGTAGTTTGGCTCCTTCGCTGTGTTTTATTTAGGTTTGGCAAATTAACACAAACCTCTGTTCCCAGCTGTCACCGGTGAAACAAAGAAGGGAAAGTAGTAAAAATATCTTTTCTGCCTGACTGTTAGATGCAAATTTTATAATTTTTTTTTTTTTCTTTTTCAGAGCAGTTGAATAGAGGAAAGTTTAAGGGGGTCTTTCTGTGGCTGTGACGTTGATAAATTGTTGTGAAGTATTTGCGTAGCCAGAAGCCTGTCTGGAAGGGCAGAGGCTCATGGTCATCAGCAGAGAAAAAATTCCCCTTCTGATGGTGGTAAAGTAAAAAAAAAAAATAAAAAATTGCTGTACTTTAAAAAAAAAAAGATAAAATCTAGTATTTTCCAACATCAGTGAGACAGCTCAGCCACCCAGTCCTGTCCCATTCTGTTTCTCGGGCAGGACTGAATATTCACAGCGTGCGTTGTGTGGCTGGAGAGAGTTCCAGCTTCTCACAGACGTTCCTGCTGAGCTTAGAAGCGGTGGGTGAAGTCCACGTGGTGACTAACCCTGCCCCAAACAGCAGCTTAGGAAAACCCCGTTGTTACGGCGCGGCTTTCTTTTTGCTCAACCCCAACAAGGAGTTTATTGTTGGCACTCAAAGGATTTAAGGTCTCCGCTTTCTGTCCGAAGAGCAGGACGTGCAAAAGCAAGTAATTCTTGCTTGATGTGAGAAGAGATGGTCACAGTTTGGTCACTCAGATGTGAAAAGGGACTTCCTTGCAAAATTTCCCCTTTACCTCATTTTTTCAGCCCGTCTTATGAGTGTCACCAACGTTGTAGAGAAATAGCAGCAGCGTTTCGTGGAGCCCCAAGTGAGTCAGGCGGGGGCATCTGGGGAGGAAAGGAGGAAGGTTAGGATGTTCTGCTTGCCCTGGCTGGCAGATGCCACCCCACCGACCGGATGAACTGGTTGTCCCATATCGGCCTTGCGTCACTCCTTGGCTGCCTGCCTTGGGGTTTGTGCCAGCTGCACGGGGCCGAGACTTTCCAAGCACCGCGTGATCCTGTTCTGCCCTGAATTCACAGAATCCCGGGATGATATGGGGTTGGAAGGGACGCCTGGAGATCATCTAGTCCAATCCCCCACCAACCCCCCTAGTCTTTTTTCAGTGCTGCCCAGGGACAGGAGAAGAGGGAATGGGCACAAACTGGAACATAAGAAGTTCCATCTAAACATGACGAGGAGCTTCTTTCCTGTGAGGGTGGCAGAGCCCTGGCAGAGGCTGCCCAGAGAGGTGGTGGAGTCTCCTTCTCCGGAGACAT
>JAOTQQ010000019.1:2223322-2241159 GCA_026546715.1 Gallinago undulata | reverse complement strand
CAAGAGGGAACAGGCACAAACTTGACCATAAGAAGTTCCATCTCAACATGAGGAGGAACTTCTTTCCTGTGAGGGTGTGAGAGCCCTGGCAAAGGCTGCACAGGGAGGTGGTGGAGTCTCCTTCTCTGGAGACATTCAAACCCCGTCTGGACCCGTTCCTGCGCAACCTGCTCTGGGTGGACCTGCTTTGTCAGTGGGTTGGAGGAGATCATCTCCAGAGGTCCCTTCCCACCCCATAGCATTCTGTGAGGCTAAATTATTCATTGCATGGCCTTGTACAGACAAATACCCACAGCCGTGGACAATTTGATGGCTCTACCTTAGCTACCTTGCTGGAGATAAGCGTTGAGAGTAGCAACTTTTAAGAAGTTGGATGGTGAGGGAACAGGAGGAGATGCGAATTTCCAAAACAAGGAAAAAACCAAAAAAAACAAAACCCAAACAGTATTTTTCTGCTGACTCTAGTTCTCTGAATCCTAAAGTATGCCTCGACTTCTGGAATTATTTTTAAAAGGTTAGAAAGATTCAAGTTAAGTAACTCGGGACCCCCAGCTGGTGTCTTGAAGGCGATGTGAGCTCAATAAGCAGTGCCCAACGTACCTAACACATTATCCATGCAGTCTCCTGTTTGACAGCCACCTTGTGAAGTGTTTCCTAGGCTCTTTTCACACTCATCACATCATGGCAGCGTTCAGGAGGCTGCCGACACTGGGCACGGATCCCGTGGGGCCACCTAGTCCCAGCCACGTGCAGTAATCTGCTATTCTGAATTATTTTCTGGAAACTATTTTGATCGGAGAGGCAAAACCAGATAATGATAACTTACCATGATAAATCAACATGATGGGTAATGTACAATTGAATCCAAATGCTGTGGAATTCATCCTTACAGTCTCTCTTTCTTCATTTCAGTTCTTGGCCATTATCCTGGTTATCTTTATTGCAGAAGTATCTGCTTTTGTCCTGGGATTTGTTTACAGGGAAAAGGTAAGCAAAGAATTAGCATCTCTGTGATAACCTGAAATTAAAGAATAGATCTTGTATTGTTAGAGCATTCCGATATATCCAGTTTTCTAGCACTTCATCCCTTATCCTGCAGTCTGCAGGGTAAGTGGGAATGGGGAATGTCACCGTCCGGAATGTGGATCTGTCTTTGTCGGGAATGTGGTGAATACATAAAGTACCTGGCAGGCATCACAACAGACTCTAATTTGGAATTAACAGTTGCTGATGCTCACAAAGGAAGGCTTTTCCATCAGAAGAAGCAAGCTTCTATCCAGGAATGTAATTCTGGTTAAGTGCTAATTGCATTTTATCTAAAACATTGCTTGATTTTTATTTAGTATTTGTTTTCCCCTTGGTTTCCTCTTAGTTTTATCCCCTTAGATACAGATCTTTTGCAGTTTCCACTAGATAAAGTTCTTAGCTTTCATCTTAAAACCGTGTTTTTTTTTCTTCCTCTCTCTAAATAGGTAAAAACTGACGTACAAGGCACAATGCGCTCAGTCTTTGAGAAGTACAACGGGGAAAATCCAGAGTCTGCTGTTGTGGATTACTTGCAGGAACAGGTAAGAAAACATTTAAATTGCGCTGAGAATGATTTAGAAAAGAATAATTGGGTCCTAAACATGGAATTTGGGCTGGGAAGGGAGGGGAAGAAGGTCAGTGTGGTTGTATCCAGGATCTCAGCTCTGCAGCAGCGTTTAGCATCCGATTCTGCAGGTTGCCCAGCGAGGTGGTAGATGCCCCATCCCTGGAAACATTCCCGGTCAGGTTGAACGGGGCTCTGAGCAACCTGATCTAGTTAAATGCATCCCTGCCCATGGCAGGAGGTTGGACTAGATGACCTTTAAGGTCCCTTCCAGCCCAAACTCATTTGATGATTCTCCAAGGCAGCTGATGGTGCTCCCCACTTTGCAGAATTGGCCTTTTCAGGCTTCTGGTGTGAAGTTGACGTAAACGAATAATCTCGTTGACGGGAGCGGCCTTTGGATCAGACCAAATGAGCACACAGGGCTAACTGCCTCTGAGAATCCTGTGCCACGTCATAGAAAGATGAGAGAAGACTCTGTGACTTGTCCTGTGTTTGGCAGCTTCGTTGTTGCGGGGTCAAGAACTACAGCGACTGGACGACCACGGCGTGGTTTAATTCCACGGGTAACAACAGCGTCCCTCTGAGCTGCTGCAAGCAAGATGCGAAGAACTGCACGGGGAGCCTGGATCAGCCGCAGGAACTCAATACACGGGTGAGGATAAAGGACACAGTTCCACATCTGGGCTGTGAGTGAGCGTTCCCAGCCAGCCAGAAATGAGGAAAACCAATGAGGAAAGCACGTCGGGCAGGGTTTAGGGATAACTTCACCCAATTCTTTTCAGCAGTTTGTCCCCCGAGCCTTTTTCTCCCCATGGTTTTCCTCTAGCTAACTTCCTCCTCATATAATTCTATAAAAACTCTTAGATGATGGAGGGACACCAGCGTGGATGTCTAGTCTTGTCTGTCTGCTGGTAACTCCTCCATTTCATGTTGCTACAGAAGCAAGGTGACAAGGCTGGAGCGCACTAGCTGTGGGCACGTAGTTCCCATCAGACAGATCAGGGGTAGGGGAAGAGACTCTTCTCAGATTGACCATGAATCTGGAAAATTACATACCAGGTCCTTCAGTCCAGGCACAAAGCCCATAAGATGACTTCTAGAGATACCATTGCTGGTCTCCCTGGCTCTGAGTTTTGGCACAAGTGACCTGAGGTAGAGGAGATTGAGAAGCAGCAAATGGCAGTGAGTTGTGGTTTGGCAGTGCCTCTCCTCGAGCAAGAGGAGAACGACAAGCCATCAGGTCCAGAACCTTAGGAGGTCCTGGTTCCTTTGAAGGGCTGGAGAGGAGAAAAAAAAAAAAAAAAAGAAAAGAAAAGGAAAATCCAGCTGAATTTAACATCTTTTAACTTGTTTTCACCCATCTCTTTCACGGCAGGGCTGTGCAGAGGAACTGCAGGCTGGGCTGCAGAGTGTTATCAGCTACGCCATGCTTGTAATCCTGGGCTTCGCCATTGTAAAGGTGAATATTTCTCTCACTTCCCTCACGGAAAATAATGCCGTTTGCCCTTTGATCCCAGGGCTCTTTCTTCTACTATGTCCTACAGCCTTTTGCTCGCTCTCAAGTTCCTCTGTTCCTCACTTGTTTTCTTTCAAATTTCTGCGTTTCATCTGTATGATGATAAGGGGAGGGATCCAAAATTCCAGTAGGGAATTTGGGATGGCAAGTCAACAGAGAATCCATCTTGGTCGTGTGGTAGGAAATACAAAAAGCTGAATGTGATAAAAAGGCCTAGATCTAGAATTCTTTGTTAAAACAACCAGCTTTTCTATATTTAACTGAAACTTAAAAAAATAGCTCATCAAAATTTGTTTTTAGATGTAATCTGAATGTACAGTCCTGTGCTTAGAGGCCTGGAATCAAAATGGACTAGAAGCATGACGAAGAATGAAACCAGAAGGGTTATTTATAGACTTATAAGATTAAATGAAACGAAATGTGAAACCGGGTCATCTTGTGGGTGAAAACTAGATTTGAAAAGGCCTAACGTAAAACTCCTCACAGTTGGCACGTGGAAGAAATGCCTAGGCAACTACATGAAGATTTGACCCATAAATTTTAGCCTGGTGGTTTGCCGTTGTCCCCTGTACCTGTTCTCCATAATTAGTAACCTGTTCATTGCGGGCAGAGATTTGAACCGTTTAATAACAGCAAAGTGGTTTTTCTTTGCCAATCTGCTCTCTATAACGAGGGGCTGTAAACTGAGCCGTCGCCGAACACTTGTGCTTTAATACCCCACTCCTGAACTCAACGCGGGAGCCAAAGTCTGCCCAAATATCATCTCAGATCTGGTGCTTGGCTTAGTTAAACCTGCCTTTTCTTAATTTTGGCCCCAGCTTTTGATCTCATGGGCTTAAATTGCTCAGTGCCGGCGTTCCCATCATTTCCTTTCCCTCTATAAAAGTGAAAGTTCTACACTCCCATTACGTGTCCCATTACTATTTGTGTTGAACCCTCCCACCACGATCTCTACTCCGATCATCTCTAAAGAGGGCCTCAGCATATTCTTTATTTGCATGTTTTACACACTTAAATATTTTACAGAGCTCATTTTAAGTCTAGAGTAATCCCATGCTTCCACTGAATTTTTTTCTCACAATAAGATAACTAGGAGTTAATGTGGATGTGTAAATTAATGGGAGAAACCAGGGAGGAAAAAAGCTGAGCTGGAACTATCCTTGGAAATTGATATGCAAAAAAAAATAATAAATAAATCACTTTCTGTAGATGTATTCTTTTAAGTGCTTTTTAATATGAAAGGAATGTCCTTGCTGTGATGAAGAAGCCTAATTAACATATAGGTGTTGAGCCTGATGACTGAAACAACAAAATACAGCAGAACTAATTTTCTTGCTCTCTTTCTTTTTCAGTTTTTTGGCATGCTGAGTGTCTGCGTGCTTACTTGCAAGAGAGAAGACAGCGGATATCAGCCTCTTTACTCTGGGGTGTTTGCTTAATAAAACGCAAAGATCACTTTTCTTTGGCTTCCCGATGATAAAATAGACTCGTAAAGATGAACGCTAACGGACAGTTTACGGCCTTCTTGCTAAATATTTTGTTTTATGTATATGAAACAAAAAGAACCTTGTGTATAGACTTGGGAAAAGTTTCTTGCGGGTGACCTGAAATGGAAATGTCAATATTGAGTGCCCTACAGTAACGTACCCTCATCTTGCCTACCACAGCTTTCTGTGAAGTTATTGTAGATTTGGGTTTGTGACTTCAGATACCACCAGGTGGTGCTCCAGAAAGAATCCTTCTTCTGGAGTTCTTTCCTCTACCCTTAAAACATGCAGGAGAAACGTTTTTTTTTTTAATCAATAAACCCATTGAGACCGCAGGAGGGGTTTCAGCTGTCTGCACAAACATCAGATGATGCCCACATTGTGGTTAAACAGCAAAAGGAACTTTTGAGTGCCAGGTTCAAATAGCCTTCGTAAGCATGGGGAGTTAGAGTACATTTTCTTTATTTCTATGGGTTTTTTTCTCCTCCTTACGGTCTTGCATTGTAATTCAGAGGTTGTAATGCAAGACAACCCTGTGTTTAAAGTCTGGAACAGACATTTAGGTGTTTTTTGAAGCAGCTAGCGAATGTGAAAACTCCCAGCTTAGGAGGGGACGTGTGTTTTGAGCTTTTGCGCTCAGGATGGCTCTCTTTGGCTTGGGTTCTTTGTCCTTTTTTTTTTTTTAATTATAATTATTTGACATTAAAAATTGCTTACGAAGCAGTACTTTTGATTTTTTTTTTATTTCTCTCCTCTTCTTTTACTGATGCTTTTATGGTTTGTCTGAAAGACAAGACTATGTCTGTCCATTCGATGTGGGGTTCTCAGGAGTTACTGGGACGAAGGCAGGCGGGAAGATGGCGGGGCCTTGGCTCAGTGGGGTTGTGCAGATGGGGGACAATGAAGGGGTTCCTGCCGCCCTCCCCACCCCACTGAGGCTCTTGTCACCCCTAAAAAAATGATAAAACCATCCATGGATAAAACCAACCATGTCATCTGGTGGCATCACGTGATTCTCCTCTGCTAATTTTCCTTTCTCCTTAAAGGTCTGCTGAATGCAGTCCCTTCTTGAATTGCATCTAAATTGCTTTAGAAATGCTCCTTCCTTAACACATTTGTATGTTAACCTGTTTTTCAGTTCTTTAGGGATTTGGGGTTTGGGGTTTTTTTGGGTTGTTTTTAGAGTTGGAGAGGGAACCATGAGTTATTCTTAAATTAGGGAATTCGGGAAAAGCAACAGAGTTTTTGTATATTTTTCCTTTGGAGAGAGATAAGCATTCCTAGCCTTAGCAATAAACCTTTATATCTGTAGCTAATTAGAAGAAAATGAGTTTGGGGTTATTTTTTGGTGGGTTTTTGTTGTTGGTTTTTTTTCCTTTTGCTCCCAGAGAAAAGAAAACATGATGTTCTATAGGAGACACACCAGCGTGACTATGGATATGTTGAAAAGCGACTTACTTTTTACCGAGGGCTTTGTCTTCTGTCGAAACGCCGCAATAAACTTAATTTATGTAGCCAATTAACGAAAGATGTGAGGTTGTTTTGGGTTATTTTTTTCCCCCTCTCGGTTGGAAGCCCGGTTCCTGAGGGGGCCGGGCCCGTCCCCTCAGCGCTTCCCGCCTTCCCTGCCCGCCGCCTCCCGCGCATGCGCGGCGCCGCCGCCGAGCGAAAGGGCGGCGGGTTTGAACGGTCGGGAACGGATCTTCCTTGGGGATCTTCCTCCTTCTCCTCCTCCGGGGACCCCCCCTGCTCTTCCTCAGCTTCCCGGTCCGCGGCCTCCGTAGCAGCGGTGAGAGCAGGACGGTCGAGGGAGGGAAGGCGGGTGTTGGGGCAAGGGCGTGAGGTAAAATGGAGGGCGGGGGGAAGGAGCCGCTGCGGGTTGTAACGGCTTCTCCTCAGCTGTGGAAGCCGGCGCGTCTCTTAATGACGGATTTAGCCGGTGTGCTGGTTCGTGGCGTGTTTTTTTTAAACGAAAAGCGAAAGAAAAGCTTCGTTTTCAGGCGGGAGGGAGCCGTGTGGGCGCTGCAGGCCCAAGGGCGGCCGGGCAATAGCTTTAAATGGAGGTTTGTTACACAGAGGGTGGAGGAGATACATTTTTAGCAACGCTTTTTATCAATTATTTTCTAAAATGCATTTAATAAGTACGCTTGGTTAAGAGTAGCTAGTATATAATGCTATTTTTTGTGCCTCCATACTCTGCTAGCAAGTGTGTGTTTTGTTTAATTACTTTTGAAAAAAGCACCAAACCCACCTCCTTAATCATCCGATACAATCTCCCTGAGAGCACCTTATAGCACTGCTTTATATAAACCAGCTACTTCTTTTGTATTGTAGTAAGTCCCTCTAGGAGTGAACACCTTAACATAATACTTATCTAGTTTCATGAGGGAATTGTTGCGCTGATATTATACTGCACTTAATCCCAGAGTTCAAGGGAATTGCTTGGTCTTGTCTAGTGTCAGTCCCTTTGTGCTTCCCCTCCTGTTTCCAATTAGTAAAATAAAAAATAGTTACTATATTTACTGCTTCATCTGGAGAACTGGGTCCAGTTCTGGGCTCCCCAGTTCTACAAGGAGAGGGAACTGCTGGAGAGGGGACAGCAGAGGGCTACAAACACGATGAGGGGCCTGGAGCATCTCTCTGATGAGGAAAGGCTGAGGGACTTGGGGCTTTTGAGTCCGGAGAAGAGAAGGCTGAGGGGGGATCTGATCAAGGCCTATAAATCCTTCAAGGGTGGGTGTCAGGAGGATGGGGCCAGGCTTTTTTCAGTGGTGCCCAGAGGAAATGGGCACTAACTTGAATGTAAGAAGTTCCATCTCAACGTGAGGAGGAACTTCTTTGCTGTGAGGGTGGCAGAGCCCTGGCAGAGGCTGCCCAGAGAAGTGGTGGAGTCTCCTTCTCCGGAGACATTCCAACCCCACCTGGACACGTTCCCGTGCAACCTTCCCTGAGTGGCCCTGCTCTGGCAGGAGGTTGGACTAGGTGATCTCCAGAGGTCCCTTCCAACCCCGTATCATTTTGTGATTCATGTATGTTCTCTTTGCTCCTTTGACAGATCAGGGTCCTTTTTAAATTTTTTGCTTGTGTGCTTAATGTTGACAACTTAGGTCCTTCTTAAATTACTGCTTTCTTCTTTATTTCCCCTCAGTGGGAAAACAGAGGAATATGGCGTCCTCAGCCCTTGAAGATTTAGGCTTTCAGATCAACTTGAAGATTTCAAATATTAAGAAGATTCTTCAATTGAGAGACATAGGTAAAGAGAATTAAGAGCGAGTTTTGGGTTGCGTCTCCTTGTGGAAAATGGGAATGTTTTAATTAGACAAGGAATGTAACATGAAGTGGAAATCAAGTAAAATAAAGAGAATAACAACAACAAAAAAGGGTCAGAAGATGTGTGTTGGGGACCATAGAATTACAGATAATCACTGCTCGTGGAGGGGGAGGGAAATGGGATTTTGGTTTTGTGTTGATGGTGTTTTGGCTTTTTGGCTTAACGTTCTCTCTTTGGCAGGCCAAGAACCATCCCTCAAATCTATGCTCTCTAAAATAGGACAGGAGATGGTTCTCTTGTGTGATCTCCTGAATGAAATGGAAGCGGAAGTTCAAGAGCAAGAAAAATTGAAGAATTTGCTAAAAGTAATCTTTATTTTTTTCCACCTCTGTTAATAAAATACTGAAAGATTCTAAGGAATCTTTGATAACTGCATAGTAGTTCTTTTCTAGATCCTAAGTGATATGTTTGGATGCACGTGCTTACAAGTGAATTTGGGACTGGGAACAGGCTTTCTGGCAGTTTATTAAGCAGCTCTCCAGCCTAATGAACGCAAAGATCTATTTTTCAAGGCTTATACATTCACAGCATGTCTTTATCACAATAGATACCTCAATCTAAAGAGCAGTTCTATTTTTACATCCTTGCAATAGCTATGAAACCTATTTAATTGGAATGTTTATCTGTTGGTTTAGTGTGTTAGCAGTGCTTTTATGTGCCAAGTCTGTTGTGACAGTGTTGTTTGGGGAATGTAGATGAGTTTCCTGTAGTATCTCTTCATCACCACTATCCAGAACCTGCTTGGGTATGTTGTTACAGATTTATTTCTTGCCCACTCAAATTTCTCTGATGCTTTGAGGACAAAGAGGGACGAGGTTATGTTTTCTCACTCTTAGCTTTGTTTTTCTGAGCTTTGCTAATTGCTCTTGGGGAAATTAGAGGGTAAAAAGGTAAGATGATGGGGAGAGAGCAAACAACACCTCAAGTTAAAAGAATATTTTAGCGTTGCCCTAACAGCAAACTGATTTTACTTGCTTGGCATTAAGTTTCAGATTTCTGATTTCAGGAGCTCCAGAAGTCTGTGGAGAGAGACCAAAATGAAGCACAGCACCTCCTTGAAAACATTCCTCCCCATCTGCCTAAACCGTCGCGGAGCTGGTAGGTGGTACATGATCATAGAGGTGTGGGGCTGCTCCTGGCACTCTACACTTCAACTCTTTTTACTGTATATTACTGAAATTTTGGGTGCCAAGGTTGTTAAATGTATCGATTCTTGGAGTTTGCTCTGTTCACTACCAGGCTTGTACTAGCACCTTAACAAATCCCTCGGGTAAAACCTGTAAAATACCGAGTTGTTCAGGTGGCAGCTTCCAGTGGCTGGTGTGACATGATAGCAAAAAGCTAGTTTTTGGATAAATCTGAGCTTTAGAATCCTTAAATCCTCACTTTAGAATTGCAAACTTGCTGATCTGAGAGTTGCAGCTCCTGAGGATTGAAGAGTGGGTTAGTGATCCAAATAAAGGGACGCTAGAACTGAAGTTCAATGCTGCCCTTCCAAATAGAATTTAAAAAGAAAAAAAATCCTTTAACCCAATCGCCTTTCTGTGGGGATTTGAATTCTGGTGGTGGTGTTTTCATTCTTCTTTTTCCCGCAACAGCCTGGCATTTATTTTAATTAGCAATGACATCCACCTGCCTTTGAGAGGGCTGCTCTGAGAAGCTGTTCAGAATAAAGTAGCTCACAAAAGAGAATGAGACACAAGTATGTGAAACGATAGCTTTGAAACCACCTCAGAAGGTTTCGAAGACAGCTTGGGAGCCCAGCAGGTGGCACTAGTTGTCCTCCGGACTGCAGTCATCATCCTTGGGAAGTGGGACAGTGGGTTTAAGGGTGTCACATCGAGTGACACATCAAATCCCAGCCTTGGGGTCAACTGCTGTGCCCTTTGCTGACTGTAGGGCCCCACCTCAAGCAAAGATCTCTCCTTGTGGGACGGTTTGATCAAAGCAGAGGATGGGTTCTTTGTGATGGGTCGGCTCGGTATGGCTTTAGTTATTTCCCTTGCACATCCCAATAATGTCCTTGTATTCAGATGACAATGAATCTTGCCATCCTCTTTTGCTCTCCTCCTACAGTTAGGTGGGTGGCTGGCAAGGAACTCAGTGTTTGAGGCTCTAAGCTGAGGGTTTGAAGGAAACATTAATTTATAAAAAAAAAAATGCTCCGATAATCACTCAAAGCAGAAAATCCCTCAGCTTTTGGGATCTTGCCTAAAAAAAAATAATTAAAACTTAAAAAAATCACAGCCTGCTGGATGGTGTTGAATTTCTTTGCTTCGAAAAGATTAATGGATGAGTGTCAGGCTTCCCAAGATATGAACTTGTTTCAAAGAGCTGGGAAGTATTTCAAATCTGCCCGTTAAGCTGCAGCTCTGCGCTCCGGTTCATCTGATTTAAAAAAAGCCAGGCCCTGGCGTTCTGTGGAAACGTAACGGTACATTGAATCCTTAAACTGCTCTGCTCTGCCTTTGGACCCCTTCCGATTCACCCGAGAAATCAAGAGCTATAACGAAGTCGGCGAAAGTATGCGGTTTGAAACGGAGCGGGCTTGCTTTATTTCTTTTTCTTTCTTTCGGGCGAGAGGGTGAATCGCGTTCATCCAGCCTTAAAAACAGATGGGTTGGATCTTAGGTCTGCGAGCGAGCAGACTTGAGAACAGAACGGTGTTCTCCTTACTCTGCTTATCTGCTGTTTATAGGCTTTAATATGAATTCATTTTACAGCGTCGCTGGGCCAACTGTGAAACACGAAGAACAAACAAAAGTTGTCGAACCCGAATGTGCGAAGAAACCTACAAAAGAGGCACGTCTTATTAAAGAAGCACCCTTAATCACCGCTGAAGAATTTGAAAGTGTTCCTGCGTAAGTAAGCATGGCTTTAGATGCAATACCAGCAAACCTATTAATTTCATTTTCAGAGCTAATTAGGTTCTTTTTTATATATGTATCAGGAAGATCAGAACTAATCAGTCAAAACCCAAACCTCTTATCTCGAAAGTCACTTCAATTTATGACAGAAATAGATTAGCTAATAGGTGGGTTCTCTACTTGTTTTGAGAACTGACATTGAAAAAAAAAAATAAATAAAAAATGAGCCATAACTTCAGATGAAAGGTATGGTTGCACTTCAAAAGAAATATAATTTTAAATGCTGGTTTTGTTTGCCCCAACTATTGGTTTCTAAAATCTTCAAGTCTTGACTTATCAATCTGGTTTTGAGATGGGAAAAGAAATCAAGACTTGTTAAATGCAAAAACACCTCCCACTGAAATCTCCCAAAACTTCTAGAATAGAAAGCTGTGGGTTTTTCTCCCCCCACCATCAGGGCCTGATTAATGGATATCCTTCTGAAGTCTGTCATGGGGGAATAATTTTTCTTAAATGGCAAATATTTCTGCAAAACCAAGAAAATTACGTTGATGTCTGAGGCTAAATTGTTATCTAGATTCTAGATTCAGTGTGTTTCCTGACAACAGTTGTTTCAATAAGAATTTTTTTTTTTTGAGTTTTACTTGAGGCTTTCAAATCATCCTTCCTAGAGCTTTCAAAATTTTCAGGTGAGCAACGTCCATGTTTTTTCCACCAAATTGCTCAATCCAAAAAAAAAATGAAGGAGCCTGAATGCTGAGCTAATAATAAAGATCTCTTTTTGGTTACTTCTTAAAAGTGCCTTTACCTGGTATCTTCATTTTGCAGATCATCTCTATTTTGTGGATTTTCTCCCTTTGGGTTCTTCTCTCCAATTAAAATTTTAGAAAGGTAAAAGCTGGAGCTTTTTTTTTTTTCTGGAGAAAAAATGGGAATTTTTGCTCTTTATCTCTGCTAAGACAAGAGAAGTAGACACCGGTCTGTTCCAGCCAAATGTTATTTTAACCTCCAGTTAAAATGATCTTCCCTGATAACCTCTGGAAGTGTTATCCTTGAAAGCAGGTTTTCCACCTATGTTAGCAGGTGGGGAGAATGGGGACAGATGGAAAAATCATTCAGATGGGGAAAAAAAGCATGTTTGTTCTTTGGAGGAAGATTTACATGAATTTAAATAGATCTATTAGATAAGTGTTTTTTCCTGTTGCCTGGCAGTGTTGTAATACAAGAGTCAGCTAAGACTGCAATTCCGCGTATTATTTAATCAAATCTAAGCAGCAAACGTTTGTGACCCAAATTTTCTCACAAATAAGACTTTTGTCTGAGAAGAATGAGAATGAGGATCGTATCCCAGTTCTCAGGTTCTGATGTGGGATCTCTTTATACCTTCTGGTGATAGTAACCAGGGATGCTGGTGTGGTTTTTATTGCAGCTCTGGGCCCGCGGCCGCGCTCTCACGGGGCTGTGCCTCTGCTTTAATAAAGCACAATCGTGCGTGTGCATTCCATATGTGTGCAATTCCCAACCCAGCTGGGTTACAGTGGGGTTCCCATCTGCCAAGAGTCTCCTTCCTCTCTCCCTTCTTACTGCAGCCCTGGTAGATTCGAACTGGAAGAAAAATCTAGGTGGTTTTCACCCACTTTGTGCATCGTTAGGGGATTTTAAATGGAATACACATTCCTCAGTGACCTCCGAGTTTTAAAGCTTTCCATCAGGTATTTAACCAAGGGATACCGAGCACCTCCATCAAATAGAATATTCTCACAAGTGAGAACCTTGCAAATTATCTGAGCCTTCAAATGCCTTGTAAAAAAAAAAGACACCTGGGAGGAAGAAAAAGGAAGTGGTGCAGGAGATGTCTGGGTTTACTTTGAATTCAAGGCAAAGGGAAACGCTTGCTTTATTCTGTCTCTCAAATTCACACCGCTTGAGGTATTTTTAGAATCTGCACATTCATTATAACTCGAAAGTCTCAAGGAAATGGTAACTTGGGGAAATATATGTTTCCTTTAACCGAAGTGGTTTTGAGAGAGCAGGTTTGGCCCATTAAGGCTTTATCTCTTTTTTCAGTGGTATGTATGCGATACATCGATGTTGTTATTTTCTTTGAAGACCGTAGTGCCGTGCTTTGGTTTTCATACCTATGAAAAAAAAAAAGGTTTTGAAAAGGGCTTTTGTGAATTAAAAAAAGAAATTGGGTCATTCTTTATTTTTATCATTTTTAAAAAGAATGTTTTTCCTTTTGGTCTAGTGAAGCAGATTTTAAAGTTATTTTATATCTAAATTAAACAGATGAATGCGGAACTCCTCAACTTTGTATTTTTATCTTAGTGTATGTATGGACTGAAATAAATATCAGCATTTACGGGTTTGCTGGCTACGGCTGGATAAACACGAGAAGACTGTGGAACAGCTGGAGTTTTTATGATCCTTAAAGTTAGGCACAGAAAAAAAAATTCCAGTTGCTTTTGAGCTAAAGTGGTTTCAGTTTAAGGCTCCTGCATTTACGTGTTTGTGACACAGGTGTCCCCACGCTCCCCGAGGTGTCTCTTGGCCTTATTGAGTGTATCCACTGTATCTCTATTGATACTGGGAGCACTGGAACTTAAATACAGGTATTTTATACCTCTGGCTTTAACCTTCATAGCTCTGCACGTTCCCCCGTGGCTATAAAAAGGCAAAGGGATGCAGATAGAGCAATAAATAGTTAATTTATATAGGCTAAGCCCTTTGTAAGGGCTATATAAGCCCATCGTGACTGCATTTTAGGGGTGACAGACCTGCTTTTATTTGAAGAAGTGTGATTTCTGCCAAGTAGAGCGTTTTTATAAAAAATGGCTGCACCCTCCAGCTTTGAATCTGAATTAATCACAGTATCAATGGAGTTGAAAACCAGCTACAAATAACTTTGTAGCAATTCAGTCTGAAATGAGAGCAATTGCTTTGATTTTGGGAGTTTTTGCAGACCTGTATCCCTGGCAGGGGCTGGCCATTATTAAATTCTACAGCGAGCCCTTATTTTTAGTTGCCAGTGTTCTGGCTTGGAATATTGAATTTTTAATTGATTAGCTGCTTGTACTTTAACTCTTTTGTATGTTTTCCTAAGATTGAGGTTTTTCATTCAGATTAAAACGAGGGAAGAACTTCCTGTTGGTTGATCTTTTCAGTCTTCTTGTCCTACAGCTTTTAGCTGCCTGATGGTCCTGTCCTAAAGAACCCTGTGCATTCTTAAAATGAATTATAACGCTGTTCTCAGCTCCACACATCTCCAAACTGATACTGAACCCAACGCAAACAGCCACCGTTGGGTTTGGTGGAGAGACTGAATGGTCATCACAGGATAATTCAAATTGCAAGGGATTTTACTGCAGTGTTCTCTGGGGCTTTGTTTTATATTTAGCTTCGTGCTTATCCTATGAGTTTCAAATTTCATTTTTAGATAATGGTTTCTCAGTTTGTAGCGCGTTTCCTTTTTCCTTGAATGTGTGCCTTTACGTCTGTAAATGCTGAATAGCCTTATTTGCAAATATTCCAGTGTTCTGATATTTCCACATCACTTTGTTTTTTATCTTCTGGGCTTCCTGTAGCTCCGGGCTGATCTCAACAAATCTTATTATTTTAGTACCAGTTTTATGAAACGCTTGGAAAGTTCAGAAGGGGATGTTGGTAGTGCAGGACTGTGTCTGTAGAGCTTGATAAAATACAGAAGACAACACAAAACTGGTATTTCTTTAAAAAAAAAACCCACAAGTGAGTGGCTGGAAGATCAAACACAGGCTATTTAGGATTATAATATAAATATAAATTGCACTCTTAGGCAGAAACATTTAAGTTCAGTTTTGACTCATGTTTTCTGCAAAGTTGTTTGATTTTTTTTGTGTTTGTAGTTTAAGTGGTATGCTATGAAAGCAATTCAGTTTTGAAAAGCTCCTTACAGCTTAAGCACTGGATAATTTTTTACTTCTTAATTTAGCTTTCTAATGTTTCATCTTTCTGCCTTTTCAACATTATTAAGCAGTCAAGGAAACGAACACAATTAACTTCTGCGTTTATTCATTAACACAAAGCAGAAGAAACTGCCTCGAACTGGGAAAAGCCTGTTCAATTAAGGGCGATGAAAGAGAAAAATAAACACGGAACTTCGTTTGTGATTTTTTTTCTGCTTACTGGTTTTTATTTTCATCTGTAGGTATATGAAAGGTCGTTTAACGTATGATCAGATTAATGCGGTCGTTCAAGAAATTAACAAGGCTGTGGTGGGCAAATACAAGATCCTGCATCAACCTTTGAAATCTATCAATGGAGCCATCAGAAATCTCTACCACAGGTACCTGGAAGAAGAAACTAAGGATACAAAAGGTATTGTTTTGTTATATTTGTTACCAAACTCTGTAGCATTTGGATATTGCAGCACGAGTATAAAAATACCGAGCAAAATACTGAATGACTAATGCTTCTGTGTGCTTTTTGTGTTGTAGTGTAACTTGTAGCATCTTATTCTCAGAAAATAATGGAATGGTGGAATGGTTTAACCCATGGAAGAGTTTCAAACCATCAGTCTTGAAAAAATGTTAGAAAACCTGCTGTTGCTTGTTGTCAGACAGAGAACAGGGGGGTGGAATTAAATCTGTAGACTTAGCAGGGCTTTCCCTCCCTCCTCAGCACATGGTGCCACAGCCTGAATCAGATTTGGCCCTGAAGAATTTCCATCCTGAACAAGGGTGAACAATGTTTTGGCAGCCTGGAGCAATGAAAACTCTGGTTCTTATTGCAGACAACACCAAGTTGGGTGGGAGTGTTGGTCTGCTGGAGGGTAGAAAGGCTTTGCAGAGGGATCTGGACAGGCTGGATGGATGGGCCAAGGCCAATGGGATGAGGTTCAACAAGGCCAAGTGCTGGGTCCTGCACTTGGGTCACACCAACCCCATGGAGGCTCCAGGCCTGGGGCAGAGTGGCTGGAGCTGCCTGGTGGAAAAGGACCTGGGGGTGTTGGTCGACTGTTGGCTGAACATGAGCTAGAAGTGTGGCCAGGTGGCCAAGAAGGCCACCAGCATCCTGGCCTGTATCAGGAACAGTGTGGGGAGTAGGACTCAGGAGGTTATTGTCCTCGGTGAGGCCCTACCTTGAGTGTTGTGTCCAGTTTTGGGTCCCGTACCACAAAAAAGACATTGAGGTGCTGGAGCAGATCCAGAGAAGGGCAATGGAGCTGGTGAGGGGTCTGGAGGACAAGTCTTGTGAGGAGCAGCTGAGGGAGCTGGGGGTGTTGAGCCTGGAGAAAAGGAGGCTGAGGGGGGACCTTCTCACTCTCTGAAAGGATGGTGTAGCCAGGGAGGGTTGGTCCCTTCTCCTAAGGGACAGGCGATGGGACAAGAGGAAACGGCCTCAAGTTGCCCCAGGGGAGGTTTTGGATGGATATTGGGAAAATGTTTACATTGAAAGGGTTGTGAAGCCTTGGAATGGGCTGCCCAGGGCAGTGGTGGAGTCACCATCCCTGGAGGGATTTAAAAACTGGCCAGACGTGGTATTTAGAGACGTGGTTTAGTGATGGTTTTTTATCAGAGTTAGGTTGATGGTTGAACTTGATGATCTTAAAGATCCCTTCCAACCCGGACAATTCTATGATTCTGTAATTCTCCCTTAACGTAAGGGGAGGAGAACAGAAAAGAGATAAATTTCCAGAAAATCAGATTCTAGGCCATAAGGAATAGAAATATCTTATTACTCTACAGAACTGTGGAGTCAGTATAAAACCCAGTCACCTCCTCTGGATAAACCCCTATAGTTTAACACCAAGGCTTATTGTTTTGACTGAAGTTTTCCCATAACTCATTTAGTTACTTTTTATACGTTTTCACTGAAAACATGTACTTTCATGGCCTGTTGTAGCAAAACATGTTTTAATTTAGAATCGCTACAAGTTTTGGAAACTCCTAGTTTGATAAAGCGATTTATGCATTTTGGTTTTAAGGTTTTTTTTTAAGCTAGAATGGACACGAACCATTAAAAATTTGTTCTGGAGTTGGGAGATCTGGGTAATCAGTCACGCTGCAGTGGTTTTGTGAAAGAGACAGGGCTGTCTGATAATCTTAAGAAGTTTTCTCCTTTCAAAAGCACAGAGGGAGCGAAAATGCACCAAAATGTCATTTTCTCAATTTAAAAGCAAGTTGTACTTACAGGTTATTTTTTTTTTTTCCCCAAAGATATGTGGCACAGCAAATCTCTAATATTAAAAAAAATTCTCCTTTTTGACATTCCTTTCCTTTTGAGGACAAGTATGTAATTATTCCTGGAGGGGTGTTCTGCACGTATCCAGCTTGGTGGTGTCCTTAGAATGCCCTCGTGTTTCCAAACGTGGACATAAAGCGAGGAGCGAACTCTCTTCTGCCTGGCAGGGAGAGAGCTTTTTTTCTCACGACGTCTTGGCACCTGCTTCTGAATATTTCTCCTGGACAGAGCACAAGGATGTTCTGCCCTAAGCAGAGGGTCACCTTATAACAAAATAGGACTTTTTCTTCCTTCCTTTGGGTTTGTTGCCAGGCGAGAAGCTTGATATTTATGGTATGGTGATAACATCGCTAACTTCTAGATTCTAAATGCATCTCTTCTGTAGGGAAAGAGTTCTGATGTGATGGACATCCCTGGCATTCTTTTTATTTTGAGACCTGTGGGATAAATGTGTCATGAAAGTCAGTGCTGGAAGGGACTTTGATGATGACACAAAACTGGGAGGGGTGGCTGACACACCACAAAGCGGTGCCACCACATAGCGAGGCCTGGACAGGCTGGAGAGTTGAGTAGAGAGGAACCTGATGGAATTCAACAAGGGCAAATGTAGGGTGCTGCACCTGGGGAGTGATAACCCCCTGCACCAGGACAGGTTGGGGGTGACCTGCTGGAGAGCAACTCTTAGGAGAAAGACCTGGGAGTCCTGGTGGACAACAGGATGCCCATGAGCCAGCAATGGGCCCTTGTGGCCCAGAAGGCCAATGGCTTCCTGGGGGACATCAGGAAGAGTGTAACCAGCAGGTGGAGGGAGGTCATCCTC